>OY728135.1:66109280-67359280 GCA_963277665.1 Viscum album | reverse complement strand
TCTTCGGAATGAGGCTAAGATAATTTTTTTCAAAGATATGTAAAGGTAACATAAATTGATGTTTATTTAGATGGTAAAGTGGTTGAGAAATGTAGATGGAGATTTGAAAGAACGTGATGAATGGTTTGGGGAGGTTAAAAAATTATCTTTTTATATTAATGATTCCTTTAATAATATCACATATGATGCCTTTGATAAGATGATGTTTGTGGAATAGTTCAATGATTTATCATATTCCCATGATCCAGAAATATCTAAACTGAATGAAGATATTAAAAAGATTAACGATGAGAATTCATGAATCCGGTATTTTGAAGTAGTGTTTTAGAGAATAAAGGAATAAAAAAGAAAGGTCAATTTTATTGAAGAGAATATAATGTGTTTGAATGTATATAATCCGAACATCAGATTCATAGTTTACAAAATATCAATGCTTAAGTTTACTTCAGTATAATATGATAAGGTTCAAGAGTACTTATGGATGATAAAAGCTATTTTCAAGAAGTTTCACAGGAAATAATGAATATTGTTTTATGATCTCTTTATTTATTCATAATTATTAAACATTTTTAATGATATCCAATTTGAATGATTTATTCCATAAATACATTTTCCTTGAATGTTTTCCAATTTTAGAATGATGAATGTTCTTTCTTTTTTATCTTTTATGAAAAGTCATTAAAATGTAATTGTTTCATATTTTAGTTTCTAACATTTTTGGAAATATTTCATTTCTTATTCCTTTTCTAAAATCAGAATGGGTTAGAATCTATCTAAAAGGGAGAAACTATCTAAGGGGAACAATTTATTGAGGGAGATAATCCAAAGTAATAATATTTTATATCAGAAAAATAATGCTGAACAAAAATATGTTATCAAGAAAGGTATAATTAATATAAGAAATGAAGAGATATTTATTATTTGAAGAATTTATTTGATGCTATTAAACATTGAAAGGGTTGTATGTTTTTCAAAGTTAATAATTTTTTATTTTTAGTGTTGTGTATTCCAATAAGGGGATGATTATTGATTCAAACATTTATGCTTTCTACATTTCATTTCCTTAGTTATAAAAATTATTAATACATTATTAAAACATATTTTACAAGATTTTTATATCCTAAGTATATGAATATGTTTTTTTTAGAAAACATGCATTTGTACTAAATGTAGAAATAGTTCGTAACTAAATTAATATAAACTTTATATTATTTAATATGATAGATCGAACTAACAAGGAGTATGGTCTATTGGATTGGATTGTGTCTTGACCATAAGATTAACTAATGTTTTTATAATGGGTTTTCCAAAATCATATCTATTAGACTAATAAAATTTTAGATCCATTACCTGGCCATTTTTTATTCATCGGATTGAAAATATTATATTTTTTTGTACTATCAAATGTTTATAATCAAATATGTTGAATTATTTCTATTGGATGGACTTTATTACAAAATTTTAATGTTAATATGATGAATTAATTTTGATTAGAAGCCTAGTGATGGATATATGAGGTCATTTCAACCAAATTTGAGATTCATTGAAACAATGACTTCTAGAGGGATTATTATAACTAAGAGTGTATTTGATGAGCTAAGACCTGATGAATTGGAAAATTAATATGTCTAATAATTCCCTCTCACTAAAAAACCCATTCTTAGAATTTTTAATATTTGAATAGAGTGTTGTTCTAAGGATTCAAATCGAGGAATTATAGAATCTATACAATAGTTTTTCTTTTGTATTCTCTATTTCTGATCGAGTTTTAGATTGATGGATTCTGGGGATAAGAAGACAGTTGATACCGATCATCCTGATCATGGGCTTCCTAGGTATTGGTTAATAGAGCTATCATTTATCATCATATCAAGCACTTACATGGTTTTGGAAGACAGGGTTATTCTGATATTCTTAACAAGGTCATTCCTGGCATCAAAAGACAGACCTTACTATTAGGTTAAAAACTGTTTATATATTGAGTCAAGATTTCTAACATCCTAAACTATTAAACATAAATAGTAAAAATTATTTTATAAAACTTTTAATTCATTGTGACATTATTGAAATATTTCATACTACTTGGTTTAACATGTTTTATATTCTACTGTGAAATTTACATTATTTTTTTACTAAATATTTCTAATATCTGTTTTATCGGATGCCTTTTTATTCAGATATATATACTCTAATCATCAATTCTTTTATTCTGAAATTTTTAGTAAAATATTTCTTAGTTTTATGTTAGAATAATTTTTTAGACTACAATTCACCCTCCTCTTGTATCCATAATATACTATTATGATCCCACACTTTTATCCCAAAATCTTATTTTGTACAATATAAAATCTATTTTATATGGGTGTACATTCATAACAATTTCTAAACCAATTATATTTTTTATAGTGTATCATAATTCGAATTATCTTATATTTTTCCAAATGAAACAAGTCATATCTATATCATTCTTTTACCATAATAATTTACATCAATATAAGTTATATCATTACAAGTAATATATCATACTATATTTTATGATATAATGAATTGGCGTTACCCCAACATTACATTGGACATATTATATATCAAATTTTTTATCATTGATATATGTATACTCAATGAAATCATAATACATTGATTTGGTATTATATCTTGTTCAATAATATTGTCAAAACATTAAACTTGATACACTAAACTATTTTCTCAGTATAGTATCATGTAATGTTGATAAACATATTTCATATCAATGTCCTATGAAATGAAACCTAACCACCATAAATAGTTAATGATAGCCTATGAAATATTAAAATTAGTTCTATCCATATATCATGATTCACAAAATAATGTTCTTTAAAAATGTATTTTTTAATGAAATCAAGATTGTTTATTTCTTTTTTGACTATATCCAATACCACTGATGATTTTTTATGGAATCTAAAAATGTAAATATGTAATGAAAATTAAACATAAACAGCAATACCATATAAAATAATAATGAAGGAAATATTATATTCAAAATAAAAAAAATATTACAACTAATTTTATTGCTTATACCAAGGCAGGGTCCAGGGATCAGGCAAGTTTGACCCTAGAAATTTATTGAGGAAAAAATAATAGAGTTCAAATTTAGGTGTTACAAGTAATCATGGACATATGGGAGTGGATAACCCCATACATGTCATCAAAAATATAGTAAAATGATTAGGGGTTCTAAAATTCCACATTGAGGTTGATTCCAGAACTGTCCTCTTTGATAAGGCATCTGCCACTTGATTGGCCTCCCTATATGCATGCGTGATATCCAGGTTAAGTTAATGGATGAGCCTCGTACATTCAACCCAATGCGGCATGAGCTTCCATGGAACATTCCTCGTTATCAAATTTAGAGTAGCGACATCACTATGGGAGTCCGATTCAAGCTAGAAATCAGGCCAATTATGATGCATTGTGTGCATGACCGCGTAAATGATGGCCCACAATTCAGCTTCATAAGAATTCCCTATTCGAATATAATTATGAAAGGAAACTGTTAGATAACCACGATGGGTTCGAAAAGTACATCTGCATCCCGATGGTCCCTGCAGACCTAGCACCACACCATCAAAATTCACTTTGATCTAATATTCAATAAGGGTATCCATCAAACAGAGTAGAGGACTAGAGGTTACATTGAACTACCTACCACTCCTAATCTACAGAGGATGTTCAGATCGTGAGTTCAGTTTTTCATCACACCAACCTGAATTTTGGAAGCTATGTGAACCTCCTGATGCTTAGACAGGATGCCGACACGAACAGAATGACGCAGCTCCATGAAAAACCTGAGATTACGAGCCCTATAGATAGAATTAAAAATTGCTACAGTGGTCATTAGCAGTAGGTGATGAGCCTGCTCACTCTGCCTAGTGGCACCAATGATGGACAACAACCCATCCGGCGATCGCCCAACACTGTGGTCCATCTAAAAAACAATCCCTGCATAATACCAGAGGGATATAGAGAAGAGGCGTTCAAAAAAGTGATGATTGATTTCCCCACCATCCCTCATGCATAGGAAGCAAACATAGTTAATGTACAACCTCGTGCTTCTCATATGATCACAAGTGGGAAACTTCAACTTCCACAATTCCCATAATAGGATAACACACGAGGGTTGAATGTAACTAACCTTGAACTCCACATTCCAAGATAGTATTCTGGTGGAGCACTCAGTTCAGATCCTAAAATAATCATTGGGAGAGAAATGTCCATTGACACCTAGTTTCCAAAAAAGCCTGTCAACATCCATGAAAGCGGCATTTTGAACATCGAGAACCACTGACATGGAGACAAAACTTAATGGGTTGAGTTGTTCTAGGAACTCCGAGATGGTGAGCTGCATTATCTCATGGGGGATCACCATTCTGTTCTGAAGGGGACAGTCAAGACTACAGAGACCCTGCCATTTCATATATTACTATTACATCATGTTAATGAAAAAAATATAATTGTATTACACATATAGGATACAAAGGTTTTTCCCTTGGAGAAACTAGGACCATACAAACAATTTCAATATCAACAATAAACATTTATTCACTTCCTTATTATCTATCCTCATATTGGCACTTGACCACTCCTTAGTACGTGTAGTCACTTGAGGATATACCTGAAAATGGGTGAGCTAAAACCCCAGTAAGAGGATAGATAAGAACAATATATCTTGGGGTGATCATAATCATAACACATTCTAAAGATCATGTACAGTAGAGGAATCATTAATAAAAGACTTGAAGTGTGGAAATTCAAAAAAAATGAAACATTAGGTCTTAGTGGTTAACTACCACACATACTTGTGAACAAAGCTAGCATATTTTTCGCACATTATATCACATTAACTCATGATATTCATTACTTTACCCAATGAATTAAATATTTGTATAATTCTGGGTTCACCCATCACACTGAAACATTCATATTTCACTATATAATTCCGGGCACACCTGTCACATCATAACATTATCATTATCATGCAAGACACAATGAACATATATCAAAAATGAAAATAACCAAAACATGGAATGTAATGGGTTTAATATCATAATAACACATTCATAAAATATTGGGCTCCAAAAATAAAGTGGTAATAACATACTTGATATGATAACCATCAACCTTGAGTGAGAAGAAAAAAGAGTGTTTCTGAAAGAAGAGTTATTTTGAAAAAAAGTTTTTTTGAAATAAACTTCAGTAGAAAACATTTATATCCCGGAAAAGGTAAGATAATGATGAAAAAATTATTTTTATGGAGTGACCATACCAAAAATGGAGGGAAAGAGGGAGATCCCAAAGAAAGAAAGTTGGGTTCGAGATTTTCCCCTTGCCTTGTATCTGAACGCTTTATTCACTTTAATTTCATGATTCATTAAATTATATCCAATAATTAGAATATAATGAAATTTTTATACATGCATATGGTTTACTATGATTTCATTATGTTCTTTTATGTTCCTTTTAATAAGTTATAGTTCTTAAATTAAATGTTCGAGAGTGTTCATTTTTATGGTTTTCTTGACAGGATCACATGTATTCATTAATGGAGGTTCGTGTAGAACATGGGTACACATAAAGAAATTATATTTCATGTTATTAAAGATATTATATAAGTTTAAATGATCTTATAATGAATTATATTATATAACATGTGGATGAATCATTAGATGAGAATTAAGTGATGATTGTCTTGGTTAATTTGGGTGGTTTTTAGACAACAACGAACTTGTTTTGTTTCATCATATATTAATATGTACATAAGACAGTTTCATAACATTAAATTGGAGATAATACATATAAAATATTCTGGTTAAACTATAAAAATGGTTTTATGACAAGATCTGAAGGTAGAAATGGAAAAGGAAAACATGTCGTTCTTGAAGGTCCTAGTTTAACACCTCATGAACAACGTTTTCTTTTATAAAATAAAAGGAAGATGATACGAGGGTTGTATGATATAATATCCCATTAGTATCATAACATTATAGTA
The DNA here is from genome assembly GCA_963277665.1 of Viscum album. NCBI lineage: Eukaryota > Viridiplantae > Streptophyta > Magnoliopsida > Santalales > Viscaceae > Viscum > Viscum album. The sequence continues at coordinate 67,353,258 of OY728135.1, read as the reverse complement.
TATTTACAATACTAGAGTTACCATACCATGTGATTGAAAATAGCTGGGGAGATATTAATAAATGAAATTTAAATTAAAAGGAATTTAAAGGAAAGAGAGGGAGAGAGGAATTACCACTTGAATCCTCCTTAAGGAAGATAGTCTTGGTATTTTGATGAGACCAGAAGCTCTTTGACGTGGGTGAAGGTCTAGGGAATATTTTTGGGCAGCGTTTATACAAGGCTTGAAGCTTGAGTGGTGTGAGGAAATGAGGGTGTGAAGGGTGGTATTTATAGTGGAGGGGACATGGGATTTCTCAATATAAAATTCATTAATTTATTATTTCACCACAAGTCAATGAATAATAAGTCTTACATGACAAGGAATAGTAATTTTAACATATGAAACTGATCGAATTTGTCTTACATTAGCATAACATCATGCACGACTCTATAATTAGCTTATTATCTTATTTTGTAAATTATGGTATTTTACTATTCATAAAAAAATTCAAGTATTTCAGAAAAATCTCAAAACTTCACCCCAACCATTTTTCAATGTTTAGAATCAATAAAGGAAGTAAATTTTTTGAAAATAATTTTATAAATATTATTTATTTAATTTTTAATTATAATCATAATTTACATGAAAAATACTCTTTTTAAAATTAAAACTGATATTATAAGGCTTTCAAAAATTACATAAGGTATTCTTAAATTATATTAAATCTATAAGACATAGATTTTTTAATTTATGAACAAATTTAAAGAAAATACATTTTATTTGAAACTAATTAATTAATTATAATTAATTATTTTTGACATACAAAAATACGAATACTTTTTCTATAGTCAAATTGTCACTTATAAGATGGAAAAATTTTATTTAATTATTCATTGGTACGGTTACGATTATTTTGGACAATTTACTATTTCTTAGGGTCATATTACTATTCATAAAGGTAGGTTACTATTCACCAGAAATTATGATTGTACTATTAGAATCCAAAAATCTTCTAGAACACAACCGTGTATGTCATATTTTCAAAATTCAAACCATAGAAGTGGAATCATTATGTTTAATGGTCAGATAATATTTAATATATTTATATTTCATTTTAATTACTAATGTGATTATACTATAAGGAACAATTATACGAATAGAATTCCATTGATAAAACATTGGGTCATTACATTCTTCCTCCCCTATGAAATTTCTACCTAGAAAGTTCACTTTACAAAAACAAGTGAGGGCACTTCTCTTTCATCACCAACTCTAGTTCCCAAGTAGATTCTTCAAATTTATGGTTCCTCCAAAACACATTGACAAGGTGGGTTGTCTTGTTGCATAGAACCCTTTCTCTCTAGTTCAGAATATCTAATGGCTGCTCCTCATAGGAGACATCAACTTCCCGTGGCACCACCTCCAAGTTCACTACATGTGAGGGATCAGGTATGTTATTCCTCAGGAGTGATTCATGAAACACATCATGAACATGATCCATATTCAGTGGAAGTGAAAGATGATAGGCCACAGATCCTATACAGTTCATGATATCAAAGGGGCTAATGTACCCTGGGTTTATCTTCCCTTTCTTTCCCATCCGCATGACTCTCATCCACGGTGATATTCAAAGGAATATTTTTCTCTAATGTCGAAATCCAAGTCCCTTCAACGGTTGTCAGCATAGCTATTTTCCAACTCTGAGTAGCTTTGATTTGTTTCTGGATGACTTGAACCTTCTCTCTCATCTCTTGCACAAGATCAGGTCGAATTAGCTTTCTCTATCCAACTTCATCACAACAGGTTGGAGTTTTACATCTCTTTCCTTATAGATCTTCATATGAAGACATCTAAATACTCGAGTGGAAGCTATTGTTGTATGAGAACTCAGACAATGGGAGATGATGATCCCATCCAACATTGAATTCTAGAGAGTAGGACTTTAGCATATCTTCATGCATCTGAATAGTCCTTTCAGATTGGCCATCAGTTTGGGGGTGACAGGTCATGATGAAATTTAATTCAGTCCTCAAAGAATGTTAAAGACTCCTCCAAAATTTAGATGTGAACCTTATATCACAATCATAGAAAATCAAGAGTGTAAATCCATGCAATCTCACCATATCCTTCACATATATCCATTCATGTTATTCAAGAGAGAGATCTTACCGAAGAGTGATAAAATAGGAAGTCTCAGTGAGTCATTCAACCACAACCCATATCATATTATTTTCCTTCTATGTATTCGGGAGACCCGTGATAATGTCCATAGTGACATTCCCCATTTCCAAATGGGTATAGGCAATGAATGCATTATCCCTAGGGAATTTTGTCACTCTTATTTAACTTGCTGACATACCAAGCACCATGATATATATTCCACAATCTGCTTCTTAATGTATTCCCACTATAAGTGTTCACATGGATCTCGGTAAATCATGGTACTCCCAGGATGGATACAAAATTTTGAGCTATGTGAATTTTCCAATAGTTCATTCTATATCCCAGGTGATGAAGGCACAAAAAGTCACGTTCCAAACTGAATCACACCATCATCGTCAATATGGAACTCTTGAAGCTTCACTTCATTTAATCTATTCACCATCTCTTATGACTCCACATCATCTCTTTAGGATCCATTAATCTTCACTTCGATAGATGGTTGCACAATCATTTGATAAAGTTAATATGTATCCCCTACCCTTATGATTTCTAAATCCATATTTTGCATATCCATGAAGATAGTGTCTTTCTCAATCTGTTACATGAATAGAGTAGCAGGTTCTTTTATGCTTAGATCATGAGTTACCTTGTTCACCTTTCCAGGATGATTGTGAATAGAGCAATCATAATCCTTGATTAGCTCTAACCATCTCCTTTGATGCATGTTGATCACCTTTTGTGTGAATATATTTTTTAGGATCTTGTGGTCGGTGTATAGGTCACCCTTATCACCATAAAGGTAGTGCCTCAATATTTTCAAAGAAAAAATAGATCATGTGTTGGGTAGTTCTGCTCATGGATCTTCATCTACTGTGAGGCGTAGGCTATCACATTATCATTTTTCATGAGTACACAACCCAAGACTTTCTTTGAAGAAGCTCTGTGTATCACAAAACTTTCTCCACTTTTTGGTAGTGTGAGTACATGCGCAATGATATGTCTTCTCTTTAGCTTCATGAATCTTACCTCACATTCTTCCATCCAAACATACTTTACCCCTTTCCTTGTTAACATAGTTAGTGGGATGGACAATCATGATAAATTTCTCACAAATCATCAGTAGTACCCTACTAATCTAAGAAAATTGCAGATTTCTGTGACACTAGATGGCTAGGTCCATTCCTCAATCACATTTTTTTAAGGGTAAAATGAAATTCCCTCACTTGTGATCACATGTTCCAAGAACGTGACTTGCTTCATCCGAAAGTCAAACTTTCTGAACTCGACGTACAACTTCTTCTTTCTCAATGTCTCAAACACAAGACATAGATGTTATTCCTGTTCCTCCTTTCACTTGGATTAGGTGAGAATATCATCAATAAACACTAAAAAAAATTGTTTAGGTAATGTGTAAAGACTATATTCTGTAAATCCAATAATATTGCAGGGGAATTATTACGTCTGAAGGGCATCACCATAAACTGATAGTGCCCATAACTTCTATGGAAGGTAGTCTTCTAAATATCTTCCTTCTTCGCATTTAGCTGATGATATCTATAACAAAGAGACAGCTTTGGGAAGTATTCATCTACTCTTAAATGATTGAACAAGTATTAAATCCTTTTAAGAGTATAATTTTGCATTATAGTGATCTTGTTGAGTTCCTGATAATCGATACAAATCCGCATTGTTCCAACCTTCTTCTTCACAAAGAGCACTAGCGCACCCCAAGGTGACACGCTAGGGCGTATGAACCCTTTGAATAGATGATCTTACATCTTCTTCATTAACTCCTATAGTTCGATAGGAGTCATCCTATAGGGACACTTTGAGATAGAAGTAGCTTTGAGTATGAGTTCTACTGAGAACCCTACCTCACGATCCGGGGGAATTTCCAGTAACTCTTAGTGAAACACATCACTATATTCACTCATGATGGGAATTCCTACAAGTATGGTATTATCCATTGACTCAACCATTTAGGAATTTTATGATACTTCACAGGTAATCAACACCAACTCCATTGAAGGATTTTTCAACAGAGATCCATGATCTACCTTTCATTTGTATAGGATCATGGGATGGTTTGGAATATGAAAAGATATTTTCATTTCCCCATAGTTGATACATTCTCAATATAACGAGAGCCAATCCATTCACATTATAGAGTCAAATTCCACTAAGGGAATTATTATGAGATTTTCTAAAAGAATATTCCCAGATACATCAACAGAAGAAGAGTCAAACACTTGGGTTGAAATGATTTCAGCAATTGGTGTTTTAATAGATATATATACTTCAAGGTTTTTAAGTTCCAATTATAAAGTTCTAGAAAACTTGTATGATTTAAATGAATGCGTAGAACTAAAATCAAATAAGAATTTTCCCATTCTTGTGGGAATAAAAAGTGTACCTTGCATGACTTCATTATCTTGCTCCACTTCTGTAGTAGTGATGTCATAAGCCTTTCTTTTTTCCTTAGGCTTTTGTGGCTGTTGAGTTTGATTACCCTCGAGAACTCGAGGTTTAGTGCACTGGATTTCATAGTGCCCTTTCTCCCTACAGTTGTATCATTAAACCTTGGGTGGTTCTCTCCTTTCTTCCACCACATTATCCTTCATTTTCATGTATTTTCTACACTCTTGAGCATGGTTTCCTTATTTCACACAAATTAAGAACATCCCCATCCCATTGAAGTAGTTCCCACAGAAAAACATCCCACATTTGTTTCATGTGGTTCATTGAGTTTTCTTCCAACCGTTGTAATTAAATAAACTGTCTTGAAACTCCATCATGTCTTTCTTATCACCATAGTGATGGGACCATTCAACAAAACTCCATGTAAATTTTTAGGGAACATCAAACAACTTCTTTTTAACTCCCACTGTCTCGAATTTCAAGAGCCTTTGAATGGAATGGTTTTAATCCACTAAAGAATCTATCAATTTTTCCATCATTGTTCATAGAAAATCTGGAATCATACCTTTCATGTCATGTGAAATTATATTCATAGTTTTTGATAGATTATCCATCATTATTCATTAGCTCTATGAATTCTATCTCCATCTTCGTGCGAAGAGTTCTTGGGAAATACATGTTAAGAATAATTACCTTAAAGTCTTCCCATTCCATTTCTTCAGTTTTCTCCCTTAGCTTTGTGTTATTAATCAAAACCCACCATTGATTGACCAATACATCTAGACAATAAATGGCTACTGTCACCTTCAATATTTCAAAATAGTGAAGCACATAAAAATTCATCTCTGTGGAGTTGACCCACTTCTCTGCAACTACTGGATCAGAAGATTCACTAAAGGTCGGTGGCCATTGCCTCATAAAAACTTGATAGCCATTTTCTCCCTCTTTGTTAAAGGAATATGTTCTCCATAATTAGGTTTATTGTTCATAACCTAAGATAGTTGGGTAAGAATTGCCGAGAAGTTTTGAAATCCACCTCCAAAATCATTGGGGATATCATTCGAAAAAATGTTCCATTGGCCCTTGTATGAGTTATTGGCCCGGTTTCTCCTGGTTCCCACCATTTTCCAAAATAGAAATGGTTAGAAAAAAAGTCAATAATTAATGAATATATTATTAATTTTTGTGATACATAATAAGATAATAACATATGGGATCCCTATGTAAAGATTCATGTGTGAATATTTATACTTAGTCTCATGCTAATGGTTTTCTAAAGGGTTCACTAATCCTTATTTTCAAATTAACTAAACCTTTCCTCTGATTTCAATTATAGTGACCCAAATATTTCATACATTACTATTAAATAATTTTCAAGATAAACAACATAATAATATTACACATAGTGGATTCAAAGGATTAGTGTCTTAGGAAAACTAGGACCATACAAACAATTGTAACATCAAGCGTAAACATTTATTTAATTCCTTTATCTCTAGCTTCATATTGGTACTTGACCACTCCTTAGTACATGTAGTCACCTGAGGATATACATAAAAAGGGGTGAACTAAAAGGCCAGTAATTGGATAGATAAGAACAATATAGAATAGGGTGATCATAATCATAATTGAGGCAAAAGATCATGAACATGAGAGGAATCATTAAAATATGACTTGAAATGTGGCAATGTATAAAAAATGAAACATCATGTCGTAGTGGTTAACTACCACAAATACTTTTGAACAAATCTAGAATCTTTTTCACACATAATTTCACATTAACTCATGAGATCCATAACTTTTCCTAATGCATTGGATCACTGTTTAATTCTGGGTGCACCTATCACATTGAAACATTCGTATTGCACTGTATAATTCTGGGTGCACCCGTCACATCATAACATTATCATTATCATGAATGCCACAATAAAAATATATCAAAAATTAACATGAAAAAACCATGTAATGGAATGGTTTTAATCTCATAATAACACTTTCATAAACTTTGTTTTCCCAAAATAATGTGGGAAAAACATACTTGATACGATAACCATAGACCTTGAGTGAGAAAAAAAGCACATTTTTTTATGAAGGGTTATATTAGAAAAAAAAATTTAACATAAAAATCATTAGAAAGGCATTATATCCCAGAAATGGTAATATAATTATGAAAACTTTATTTTTAGGTAGTGACCATACCAATAATGGAGTGAAATAGGGATAACCCAAAGAATGAAAGTTGGGTTCGAGATTTTCCCCTTACCTTGTATCCGAATGAGTTATTCAATTTAATGTCCTTTATAACGAAATTATATTCATTAATTAGAAATTAAAGAATCTTTTTTACATGAATATTTTTTACAATGCTTTCATTATGTTCTTTTATGGGCATTTTAATGAGTTATAGAGCTTAATCTCATAGTTGGGGAGTGTTCGTTTTTGTGGTTTTCTTGAGTGGTTCACATGTATTCATAAATGGAGGTTCATGTAGAACATGGGTAAAAATAAAGAAATGATATTTAATATTATTAATAAAACTTAATAATTTTAAATGATCTTATAATAAATTATATTATATACCATGTTCATGAATAATTATATGAGAATTAAATGATGATTGTTTGGGTTATTTTGGGTGGTTTTTTCGACCACAACGAACTTGTTTGTTTAATCATTTACTAATATGTACATAAGTTTGTTTTAGAACATTAAATAGTATATAATACATATAAAATATTCTGTTTCAACCATAACAACGGTTTCATAACCATATCGAAAGGTATAAATGGAAAAATAAAACATTTAATTCTTGAAGGTGATAGATTAATACCTCACGAATGACTTTTTATTTTATAAAATAAAAGGAAGAGGATAAGGGGGTGGATGATATGATATCCCATTAGTATCATAAAATTCCAGTATATGCATGATAATAGAGTTACCATACCATTTTGATGAAAATAGGTGGGGATAGTTTTTGAAATGAATATGAAATTGAAAGGAATTTAAAGGAAAAAAGGGAGAGAGAGGAATTACCACTTGAATCCTCCTCCTGAGATCCTCATCAAGGAAGCTAGGATCGGTCTTTTGATGAAAACAGAAGTTCTTAGATGTTGGGGAGGGGCTAGGGAATATATTTGGGTAGTGTTTAGACAAGTATTTAAGTTTGAGAGGTGCGAGGAAAGAGGGTATGAAGGGTGGTATTTATAGTGGAGGGGAGAGGGGATTTCTTAATATAAAAATAATTAATTTATTATTTCCAAAAAAGGTAAGGATTAGAGAGTCTTACAAGACCAATAATAGTAATTTTATCATGTGAACCTGAACAAATTATACATACATTAGTAGAACATCATGGATGACTTTATAATTAGCTTATTTAGCTTATTTTGTAAATTATGGTATTTCATTATTCATAAAAAGTCGAGTATTTCAGAAAAATACCAAACATTAACAACAAAAATTTATCAACATGTGGAATAAAAAATTGAAGTCCATTTTCCTAAAATAATTTTTTAAATATAATTTATTTAATTTTTAATTAAAATCACAATTTACTTGAAAAATATAGTTTTTAAAATTAAAACTGATTTTATAATGCTTTAAAATTTTACTAAACGTCTTATAAAATTATCTTATTTATATAAGAAATAGATTTATTAATTTATGAACACATTTTAATAAAATAAATTTTATATTTATATTTATTAATTAATTACAATTAATTATTTATGACTTACAAAAACACCAATACTTTTACTATGGTAAAATTGTCACTTATAAGTTGCCTCAATTTTATTTTTTTATTCATTGGTAAGGATACAAATATTTTGGATGATATAATATTCATTAGGTTTATATTAACATTAATAATGGTAGGTTACTATTCACCAAAAACTATGTTTGTTCTATTAGACTCCAAAAATCCTCCTGAACACAACCATGTATGTCAGATTTTTGAAATTCAAACCATAGACGTGGAAAAATTATGTTTGATGGTCACCTAAGTTTTAGTATCATTATATCTCATTTTTATGACTAATATTATTATTCTATAATTCATAATTATAATAAGGTAATTCAACTGATAAATATTTGGGTTGTTACAAAGCCATAAAGTCTTCCCGTAGTTTATGTCTGAATGCCTGCTCACAAGACATTTAGTATTTTGCATGATGTACTTAAATGAGAACCAAATTGAGGAACAATCAAAATATCCAAGATGATTTGGGTATCCATTGATGTGATTCTTCTTGAACCTTAAAATTATTAAATCACACGAAGGCTCATTGGTATTAAGAAGATTCCATGTAAATTTTCCAATCATGCAATAATTGAAGACTCTCAGATCTTTAATACCAAGTCCCCCTGCTAAACGAGCTTGATACTGTAACATCCCAAGTAAATAGAGAACACTAAATTTTAATTTTTTTTAATATTTGTGAATTAAATAATAATTTTACTTTAAAGGGGATGCTTTGTTCGATAGCGTACCCGATAAGCAACAGCAGGGTTTTTTTGAAATCTTATGTTGCATACTAATAATATAATATTATTATTTTAGATTGTAGTTAATGCCTATCCATTGTATTTGTTGGAATGAATATAACTAAATTCAATATGATTATACATGTTTGTAAATTTTTTTTAAATTTATTCAATGAATGTTAGAGGCTTAAAATGTCAATGACTCTAATTTTAAGTAAACTTTTCCTTAAAAGGTCGATTTACCACCTTTTAATAGCGAACCCTTTTTAAATACTATTTTTTCACCCTTATATGTTCTTTATGAAAAAATAAAATTCTAATTTACAATAGATACATCAAAATTTACTTTGGATGAAATTTTGACTTTTTTTTTGATAATTTCCATTTTCTAATGAATTGTGAAAAATACTATCTTTTAATTCAAAAGTTCCATTTAATATAAATTATTTATATGGCTAGTTTATCTTTTGAATTGATTCAAAAGTGTAATTAGAATATAGTTTTAATAGTTAATCTAATTTGTGACATTCGAATTAATTTCACTTTTAAATTGGACATAAACAAGTGTCAATTTTTTGATAGTTATTATTTCTTAAAAACACGCTATTTATTTTAATAGCGGGAATTAATATTAAATTAATTTCTTCCACTTCTATGATTTGAATTTGGAAAAATTGATTACATATTTTGAATAGGTAGTTTCAAATTGTTTAAATAGGTAACTTTTATTTTTAGACATTTTAGACATTTACATTAGTAAATATTTTATTTACCCTGATTAAATGGTAAAAATAATAAATAAGGGTAAAATATAATATTATAATAATATTATATTACCCTAACAAGTGTCCTAATACTATTTTATAATACATATCCGACCATGGGAATCCATGGGTTGAATTTGGGACCCCATGGAGCCACATGGCAGTAATAATGACTTTTTTTTAATTAATTTAAAGTAAAGACAAAAAAGACATAAACAAATATCTTTTAGTAAATAAATTTTTAAATGGTGTTATATAAGCTAAATTTTTTACTATAAATATTATTTTAAATTATAATAATATTTTGTACATCATGGTATTTTTTTTATAATTTTTGACATCAAATAAATTAAATTATTTATGACACAATAATGATGCAATATTTACCTCCTTAATAAATTATTTGAATAAATAAGATTATAAATATTAAAACAATATCCAAAACCAGTCCAATTCTTATCAGATTATTTTATTTTGACAATGAGTCGTTGTAAAATTGATATTAATTAATATTTTCCCTTTTGAAACCTAATATGTGGTTATAATAAAATAATTGTTTCAAACATGCCTAAAGAGAACCTCCTCTCCCTTATAAATATACCTCACTCATAACCCATTTCCCAAACTTCTCAAGCCTTTGGCTCGTGAAATATCTACTTCAATAAGCTCCCAAGATCCCTCTATTCATCCTATAAGCCTTACCTAAGGCATAAAACACTTCAAGAAACCCATTTAGTTAAAACCAAATGGAGTTACACGATTTAAAGGTAACGTCTTCTCTTAAGTTCTTTTGTTTAATTTTACTTCTCCAACCCCATAAACACTTTTTATTCCTTTATTTTATAACAAAAACACTATCCTATATATACTATGATGTTTTTATGAGAATTATTAGAACTACACATACACATACCTCCATCTAATTTCTAAAGAACATAATGTTTCTCAGGATGGAAAACTAACGCCTCACGACACCATGATTGTTCAATTATCTCCTACCGCCTCTCATGGTGGCCATTATGGTGGAAAAGTTTTTATATATGATATATATTTTGATAATTTCATCTTTAAACTTCTATATATTTTATTTATATCATACCTTTATGGTTTCCATAATGGGTAAATGCGATAATTTCATTTTAGGAAGTGTGGACTACCGCCCCCTCAAAGTGATGTGACTCATTAATGCCTTATGTGGGATGACTAAATGATGGAGTTAATGATTTTATTTATGATATTATATAGGAATTATAATATACATATCTATCATTATGTTATCATTCCATCAAAACATGAAATGGAAATGAAAGTAGCATTCACACGTACGTACGGCTTACCGTCTCTATGAACGGTGCATTTCATTTCTTACCCCCAAATGTTATTTACTAATATAAATACATGTATATGATAGATATATATTATATATATTATATCTACATAATTAAAATGATTCTTAAGATAATTGGATATTTTACAACATGGACAACTAGTAATTATAATGTGTTCATTTTTACTCAAGTACCAAATATCGACGAAACAACCGTTAATAACGTAAATGATTACATAATGTTCATAACATGGTAATAAGTGATATAAAATGAATAATAAACTTGAAAAATGTTCTTAAGCAAGTAGAAATTAACTTTAGTTTACTATTTATGAGAATAAAGAACAATCGAGTCAAGTCGAACACGATGTAAGGGACTTCGTCTCAATCTCCTTTCATTGTGACATATTTTGTTTTAATCTCAAATTTGTTTTATAATGTGTATAAATAGCTTTGAATTTTCATTTTATTCATAGGTAATCATTTTCTACGAGGAGTTTTACTAAACGTCAAAAAAACGAATGTTTGTTTTTAATGTAAGTGGTGACAAAGACCTTTTTCGACGACACATGTATTATTTGATCAATGGCTACCTAAACAAGCCATAATGTTTTTTTAAATGGAAAATAAATACCATATAAACGTTTTACGTATTTTGGTATTGAAAATGGCTTTGATAATAGATTTTTTATGTCAATATATTTAAATGATATATTGTGATTAAAATGTGGAAATACTATCTTTCCATTATTTTTGTTTTATGTGTTATGATTAAGTTATGGTTCTTGGGCATTGATTATGTATATGGGTGGTTTAGTGATAAACCTAGTGAGGGTGAGCCTGAGATAGCTCTTCAATACAATGGGTAATGTGATGGAGGTAAACATGAATTCTCCTCCTAAGATATTTAGGGACTATACTGTGATGGGTATTCCAAATGTAACTACCTATATAGTTGTGATAGCTACAATGTAAGTATGATATGGATGACACAAGTTTCATTTAAAAATTACGTTTTCTATGTGTTATTCATAAATCATAAGATTTAATGAGGTAAGTTAATGAGCTTATGTTATGTATGTAATGATGAAAAAATATTTTCATTCATTGTTTTATAACACTTAATGATCTTTTTATGCTATTCCCTAGTTTTGAAATGTTCTTCATAGGACTTAAAAATGAATAGGGTCAAGGATGGGATCAAGGAAAATTCATGCTGTTTTAATTATGGAACAAGACCTGACTCTTTTTCTTTGATTAGTTTTTTTATTTTGAGAAAGAAATGGAAACTGGGTGGAAGTGTCTACTTTGTAATATTTTGAGATGCAATAGTTATGTCCTAATTCTCTAAAGACTTAAACCTGAAAAGATCCTTAATGTGAATTATTCATTTAATTCAAGATTATGTAATGTTTTAAGGCCATGTCCTTCTAGTTGGTATCAGAGGTCAGTTTAGTCATCTTTAAGAGTTAGAATATTGTTAAATTAATGTCCATATGTTAATTTATGGTAACATTGAAATGATATAGCATTTACAGATTACCATGTTACTTTGCCTAAGATATTTTTGTGTTTAGAATGGTTTTCCACAGTGGAAACATGGTAGCTAGGTTTGGATGACATCCGGAGGAAGACAACCTTCCAAATCAGTAACATGAGATGGTTAGAATTGGAAAGGAACTGTTTATTGCAGTGGTGGAAAAATTTACTCAGGCTATAAATGGTGGTGGTATCAATGCACGAGATCATCCAGATCAACCATAGAGGAACATATCAGTAGTAGATCATTTCATGAGGAAAAATCCCCCATAATTCAGAGGTTCATCTTGTAAAGACCCATAAAAATCAAGGAAAATTTTCCTTAATTTTCTTTGGGATTTTATAGGAACGTAGTTTCTAACGGGGCCTGATTTCGAGGCCCGGTGTGCCCGGAATCATTTTTCGAAGTTTAGCTCAGGTACGTTCAGTGAACGAATGAGCGGTAATTTCTAACTTTTGAACTGGTGCTCGGAATCGAATTCTGAGGGCACTGATGGAACCGTAGCGCCGGTAATTGCTTAGGAACGCCATTTCTGGAGTTGTGTTTTCATGAGAGAAGACGATAAAAATTGTGGAAGTTAAAAATAAAAATTTAACAACATTTTTTATTTTACTCTAAGTGTTTAATCCTTTGGAAGGATGTTGGGTAACTACCCAACCTCCCTTGGGAGGTTATGAGGGTGGTGGGGCCCACACGAATCCCACCCCTTCATATCCTCTAACCCCCTCAACTCACCATTAATATTGTTAACTTAAGTTAATAACTTATGACATTAATGTAGCGAGTTTAATGTGAGTTTTTCAAATTCAAACACTTGAATTTCAAAAGCCATGTTGAGTTAATAAATTAAGTCTGGCTTAATTTATTTTGGGTTAGTTCCTTTGTTTCTTGAGAGGACTTGGGGGAAAAAGAAGGCAAGGAGCTTAGAGATCATCTTCTTCCTCTTCGACGAAGAACGTGAAGAACGAACGATTTCCAACGAAGAACGCTGAGCCCTTGGAGACCGTTTACTGCGACGCCATACCCGTGACGCGCTACCCTTCGTTCTTCTTCCCACGTCAAAGGAAGGGAGATGACGTTCCATCTCGGACAATCTCCGTCAACATCTTCGAATCCTCTTTCCGCGACGGTTTCTCTGCGACGAATTTCTCTGCAACGAAAACCCCGTTCAAGCTGCGCTTGAGGTATGGGGTTTACATGTTTTCTATACGTGATTATATTCCGTCTTTTATATGCGTCTATTTGGACCGCAAGATATCAGTTAACGGGAGAAGGCTGGACCGCACAAACACGGCCGTCCCCCTCCCTTATATTTTTCTTCTTGTTGCGGATCGAATGAAATTGACGTGGGGCCGTCGCACCGTGCGGGATCGAGCGGAAAAGATGCGGGACATCATCAGGCCGCGCGGGATCGAGCGGCAAGCATGCGCGACATCATCACGCCGCGCGGGATCAGGCGGCAAGAATGTGCGACATCGTCACACCGCGCATTCAATTTTTAAACACTCGTGCATGGGTATTTGATTGAAAGGTGTTCGTATAATTTATTTTAGATAAATTATACCCTCGTCAATTATTAAAATCATGTGTTTATTATTTTCCAATAGATAACACCTAACGCGGAGGGCGCGGGCCGAACAAACACGGCCCAACAACCCTCCGCAGCTTGTTTATCGATGTGCGGATCGATGGACGATGACGAAGCAGGCCACTATGGCATTTGAATCCCTTCACAGTGAAGTTCGGGTCCCGGGAGGACCGTTGGCGAAGATGACAGGAGAAACGGACCACCGGAGCGCGTCCGGTGGTCCGCGGAAGGCGGCGGCGGCGCGCCGCCGGAAGGCCGGCGGCGGCGGTTCGCCGCCGGCTTCAATCAGTGGCAAGGGGGGGGGGGAGCCGCGCACCCTACCCGCGGCTTCTGCTCGGCCGTGCTAGCTGAGCCGCGGCTGGCTGGCCGGGCCGGGCCGGGCCCAGCCAGGTGGGACCCGGTTCAGGCCGGGTCGGTCTGGGCCCAGACCCCCCGTTTTCAGACCCTCTTGGATCTTTTGCCCATATCTTGGGATACGGACCTCCGATCGACGCACCGTCAGTTTCGTAGCGATCCTTGGAACGCGACGGCCGATTCGGTATATTACACTCATGATTTCGAAGAACTTTGGGTTCAACAGGGTTGGTTCGTACATGAAACCAACCGGGCCCTCGGAGCAGAAACGGTCATATCTTGAGCTCCGGACATCTGATTGATGTGACGTCGACTTTTTTGGATTCCTCTAAGTGATAAATATCTTTTGTCTTACTCTACTCGATTTTTGGATGTCGTCGGAGTGCGATCGGGTTGGTTCGCTCATGAAACCAACCGGGCCCTTGGAACGAAAAAGACAGTAACTCACAGACTGGGCGTCTGATTGACGCGCCGTCTATCTCGTTGAATTCCTGTTGATGAGACACAACTTTTGGTATACTTCGCCCGAGTTTTGGATTCAGTTGGATAGTGGCCGGGTTGGATTGCACCCGAAATCCAACCGGGCTCCTAGAACGGAAAAGATGATATCTTTCAGACTGGACGTCCGTTTGACGAACCGTCAGCGGCGTTAGTGATCACGTTGAGAAAGAGTCCCTATGAGTTTACCCTATGAGAGTTCGGGGTACAGTTGAGATACGGCCGGATTGGTTCGCACACGAAACCAACCAGGCACCGGGGACAAAAAGGCTAGTAACTCACAGACCGGGCGTCCGATTGACGCGTCATCTATTGCGTTGAGACCCCTATGATGAGGCGGTCCTTTGGGAACTTCTTCTTGGGAATTTGAGATACTTGGAGTATCGACCTGTAGCTCGTGGAGAGGACCCTCCCAGAGACGAGCGCGCGGAGTACGGAGACTGTGTAACCGACTGAGACCTGACGACTGCTTGACCGACTCAACTTGGAGTGAGTCGACTAGCCCAGTGGACAGAGCACAACTTTGTGAGGTTCAGATCCATGGCGGACGGAGCACTACCTGTGTGACAGTGCAGACGTGTGATACTCGTCCGGAGAGTACCTCAGCAGGTTACTAGGGGTGTGCACTACTCTGTTTGGGAGACATACCCTGGCCGGAAGCACTACTGTGTTTGGGTGGCTAACCTGTGGTACTCGACAGGAGTAGTACCTCAGCAGTCTTAGGTTAGTGAGCAGTACCTCGGAGTCGTGACAGGATACACTCCAGAGACGAGGCTCTTCAGCAGTTACGGTTTCGATAATGAAAATCTTGGTTTGAGCTGAGACTTTTAACCTTTGTGTTTACCTCATGATTGAGATGGGTCACTTGATAACTTAGGTATATGTATGGGCATATACCTGGGTAGTGGTTATCCGTTGATTTCATGATCTTGGTGTTTTCATCATGATTGAGATGGGTTACTTGATAACTTATGTATATGCATGGGCATATACCTATGAAGAGGTTATTTGTTGAGATCTTTTTTGTGGTTATCCATGTTGGTTTCAGTGAGACCTTGAGGGTCTCGGGGTCCCTATTGAGTATCGTTATACTCACCCCTGCACGGGCTATGCCCGCACCTCGTTGTGTTGGTTGCAGACGACGGGCAGTGCTGACAGAGGCCGAGTGTTCAAGGACTGGACGGTACCCGGAGGTGGACTACACGACGAGTCAGTAACAGAGGTGGACTTCATGGCGAGATTACACTCGGAGGAGGTTGACGAGCGAGAGCGTTTTGGAGGATATCTGTACCTACCCTTCAGGTAGGATCCGTGGTGGACGATCCAGGAGCTGTGCCATCTGTACCTACCCTTCAGGTAGGATCCGAGGAGGATGACTCAGGAGCCACTTCCGTTCTTCCAGCTGTTGTCTTTTTCTATTATACATTGTTCAGTTGTATTTATACTTTCATTTGGGTTTTTATTCTGGCCTTTTTTCCTTTCAGCACTTCTCTTTGTAATTAGTGTTTTACTTCCGCTTGTACTCTGTGTTGTTTTGTTTACTTTTTTAAAGGCAATTCCTTCCCAGTTATCGGGATTTATGCCTTTGGTTCTAGTCGCCATCCCCTGGCCTATGGAAGGTGGGCTTGTGGTAGTCACGGCATGGGCCCCGAGGACGGGTCGTGAAAAATTGGTATCAGAGGAGTCGGTTCTACCTCAGAACTTATAACTCTGATATTTTCTTTCAGTGAATCAGTAGTGTTAAGGGTACCAAGTGTGGTCTTCAGTTCAGGGAGTCCGGTGTTGGTGAGGGTGGCAGACGTATCCATACACCAGGACCCTGACAACTGAATTCCGACTTTGTGAACGAAAACACTGATTGCATGTGTATTTCCAGAAGTTTTATTTAAATATCAGTTCAAACCAGGTCAGCTCACCAGGTATAAACGTTTGACCATGTCACGTTGTTTCTTTCAGGATGCCTTTTCTCAGACGACCAGCTTGAGCCCAGAGGGATGTGCGTACTAACAGCCTGTCGAGCGACAAGGCTTCGGTACAGGGCCCTCTTGCAGTCGAGGCACCAGCGGAGGCACCAGCGGTACTACCATCCGTTGAGCCACCGATGCCACCAGCCCCAGAAGTAGGTGATGCACGCCACTTGAGTGCGCTGCACGAGTTCCAGCGCGAGAGGCCACCCAGGTTACGGGGAGAGACGGACCCGCAGACAGCTGAGGTTTGGTTGGAGGCTGTGGTGAGAGTTTTCAGGCTAGTGGGGACGCCGAAAGACTTCATGGTGATCTTTTCTAGCAGCCTTCTTCAAGCAGCAGCAGGCAGGTGGTGGAGCCACTTCTTCCAGTTTTTCAACGGGATGACCTTCGCATGGGAAGACTTCGAGACCTTCTTCAGGGTGGAGTTTGTGCCAGTACCTCTACACCCCGAGCATGTTCAAGAGCTGCTGCCCTTGCCGTGTGTTTTTCGATCGGTAGCCGAGTCATCTGTGGGTAGTAGACAGATGATGCAGAGGTCTAAGAGGGCCAGAGCCAGCCGTATGAGGTGCAGTAAGTGTTATGAATGCGGCAGATAGGGCCACCTGGCATGTGACTGTCCGACTCCCCGTACAGTTGATCCACAGGCTTTGGAGGAGCCACCGAGGAAGAACCAACGACGGGTGCTTGAGCAACAGCCGAGCAGTGGACAAGGCAGTAGAGCTCCGGGAGCAGGTGGACAGGAGCGGAACTAGTGGATACGTCTCTTGTACTTCTAGTTCCATATTGCTGTTGTATTCGTGTCTTTGTACTATGAGCTGAAATAATAAAAAGACACTTATCTTTGTGATGTTTTCATTCCTGCCCCTTTTTTTGGTTGATACTGAGAGGTCCCGGTTAAAACTGTTGACTTGACCCTCACTTTCTAGATTTCTACTGGAGGAGACCCAGTGACCTCCCACTGATGCCGACAGTGTGACTCGACCCTTGGAGGCGAGAGTGACAGTTGGATCTCTTAAGTAGTTACGTCAAGGCCTTACGGCGTCATCCATGTCATGAATGCATCATTCATGTCAGGATTGACTGTATTAGGCAATGGGCGTGGTTCATCCAGGGGATGAGACCGAGTTTCTCTTTTCAACAAAGGATAAATTTTAGCAGCTCCTTCAGATCATCCAGGAGAGGATGAAGACTGCACAGTGCAGTATGAAACAGGAAACCAGATCCAGTCATAGAGACTCGAGCGTGATAAATGTTTAAAGAAGAGGAAGCTTTAAGGAGAGACGAGTCTGCGGAGCAGTAGACATGGAGGCAGATCTATGAGAGAAGCATGAGGTGGTGTACATCTTATCATGCTACAACCAACCGCCTTAGTTATCCCCGCCAGGCATAGGGAGCTGGAGGGTGGAGGAAGATTGCGGATGCATGCGGTCAAGTAATGTGACCCAATGGCTCTAAAAATGATTCAAGGGACACTCTGTGTCCACTACTAGCTGCTGTAGTAATAGACATTGATATGAATCATTCCATACTTTTACAAATCTTGTTCTAGACCTAGAGTATACGGTAAGCCGTGGACTTGACCCTCACGTCTGGAGATACCTTGGGAGGAGACTCGATAATCACACTTACACCGATGGTGTGGTCAGACCCTCGAGGCGAGAATTCTGGTTGGAATCTCTTGGTGGCAGCATCGAGGCCTTACAACGTTAGTTTGAGTATGGAATGGGCAATAACTGTTCATACTCAAATTGACGATTTTAGGCAAACGTCGGGATGGGTTTTCCTTGGTCGGCGAAAAGGAAGCCCCAGGCAGCACAGGATAAACTCTTTCACAGGAGGGTGTAGCCGATCATTCTTGGGTCTTCCAACCTTACCCTCGTGGCAGCAGGAGTTTTGAGTTTCAGTTCTAATCTGAAAATGGAGACCTCTAGATTTCAAAGATGGCCACCACGTTCTTATACGGGTCTCACCTCGACGAGGTTTATGGAGATGTAACCGAGGCGACGAGATATCTCCGAGGTTCAATGGACCTTTTTAGGTCCCCAGTAGGGTAGGCGAGGTGGTTTACCGCTTCACCCATCCACCTCAGTTGCACCGGGTGTACGACATCTTCCACATATCTCACCTGAGGAGATACGTGCACGTCCCGACACAAATATTTGACCATGGGGAGTTGGTCATTGATGACGGGGTGACTTTTTCGGAGGTTCCAGTGGAGATTGAGGTTCGACGGGAGCGGGTACTATGAGGATGGTTGATTCCTCTTGTCGGTTTTCGTAGGCAGCTCGGAAACCTCTAGGTGAGCACATGAGAGCGGAAGGCTCAGATGCGTACTCAGAACCACTTTTTTTCCCCTAGATTGTGTTATAGCATTATGGGGACATAAAGCCCTGAGGTGGGAGTAATATAATGACCCGTAAAATTAAAGGAAATTTTTTTCTTAATTTTCTTTGGGATTTTACAAGAATGCAGTTTCTGACGGCGCCTGATTCCAAGGCCCAGTGTGCCCGAAATCATTTTTCGAAGATTAGCTCAGGTACGTTCAGTGAACGAACGAGCGGGAATTTCATACTTTTGAACCATTGCTCGGAATCGAATTCTAAGGGCACCGATGGAACCGTAGTGCCGGTAATTGCTAAGGAACTCCATTTCCAGAGTTGTGTTTTCACGAGAGAAGATGATAAAAATTGTGGAAGTTAAAAATAAAAATTTAACAACATTTTTTATTTTACTCTAAGTGTTTAATACTTTGTATGGAAGTTGGGTAACTACCCAACCACCCTTGGGAGGTTATGAGGGTGGTGGTTCCCACACGAACCCCACCCATTCATATCCTCTAACCCCCTCAACTCACCATTAATATTATTAACTTATGTTAATAACTTATGACATTAATGTAGTGAGTTTAATGTGAGTTTTTGAAATTCAAACACTAGAATTTCAAAAGCCATGTTGAGTTTATAAATTAAGTGTGGCTTAATTTATTTTAGGTTAGTTCCTTTGTTGTTTGAGAGTACTTGGGAGAAAAAGAAGGCAAGGAGCTTAGAGATCATCTCCTTCATCTTCGACGAAGAACACGAAAAATGAACGATTCCCAACGAAGAACGCTAAGCCCACGAAGACCGTTTACCGTGACGCCATACCCGCGACACGCCACCGTTCTTTCTTCTTCCCACGTCAAAGAAAGGGATACGACGTTCCTTCTCAGACAATCTCCGTCAACGTCTTCGAATCCTCTTTCTGCGACGGTTTCTCTGCAACGAATTTCTCCGCGACGAAAACCTCGTTCAAGACGCGCTCGAGGTATGGGGTTTACGTGTTTTCTATACGTGATTCTCTTCCATATTTTATCCGTCTCTATTTGGACCACATGATATCAGTTAACGGGAGGAGTCCGGACCGCACAAACAAGGTCGTCCCCCTCACTTTTTATTTTTCTTGTTGTTGCAGATCAAATGAAATTGACGCGGGGTCGTCGCACCGCGCGGGATCGAGCATCAAGGATGCGCGACATCGTCACGCCGTGCGGGATCGAGCGGCAAGCATGCGCGACATCGTCACGTCGCGCGGGATCAAGCGGCAAGAATGCACGACATCGTCATGCCGCACATTCAATTTTTAAACTCTTGTGCGTGGGTATTTGATTGCAAGGGGTTCGTATAATTTATTTTGGATAAATTATACCCTAATAAATGATTAAAATCATGTGTTTATTATTTTCCAATTTATAACACCTAACGCGGAGGGCGCGGGCCGAACAAACACGGCCCGACAACCCTCCGCAGCTTGTTTATCGATGTGCGGATCGACGGACGACGACGAAGCAGGCCGCTATGGCGTTTGAATCCCTTCACAGTGAAGGTCGGGTCCTGGGAGGACCGTTGGCGAAGACGACAGGAGAAACGGACCACCGGAGCGCGTCCGGTGGTCCGCGGAAGGTGGGGGCGGCGCGCCGGCGACCGGCGGCGGCAGCACGCCGCCGGAAGGTCGACGGCGGCGGTTCGCCGTCAGCTTCAATTAGCGGTGAGGGGGGGGGGGAGCCACACACCCCGCCCGCGGCTTCCACTCGCCCGCGCCGGCTGGTCCGGGCCGGGCCCAGCTGGGTCGGACCCGGTTCGGGTCGACCCGGTTCTGGCCGACCCAGGGTGGGTCGGGCCGGGTCGGTCCGGGCCCAGACCCCCCGTTTTCAGACCCTCTTTTATCATTTGCCCATATCATGGGCTACAGACCTCTGATCGACGCACCGTCAGTTGAGTAGCGATCCTTGGAATGAGATGGTCGTTTTGGTATATTACACTCAAGGTTTCGGGGAACTTTGGGTTCGGCCGGGTTGGTTCGTAAACAAAACCAACTGGGCCCTCGGAGCGGAAACGCTCATATCATGAGCTCCGGACGTTCGATTGACGTGCCGTCGACTTTGTTGGATTCCTCTAATTGAGATGGATCTTTTGTCTTACTCCGCTCGAGGTTTGGATGACGTCGGCTTGCGGTTGGGTAGGTTCGCTCACGAAACCAACCGGGCCCCTGGAACGAAAAAGCCAGTAACTCATAGACCGGGCGTCTGATTGACGCGCCGTCTGTCTCGTTGAATTCCTCTTGATGAGACGGAACTTTTGGCATACTTCGCCCGAGTTTTGGATACAGTTGGATAGTGGCCGGGTTGGATTGCACCCGAAATCCAACCGGGCCCCTGGAACGGAAAAGCTGATATCTTTCAGACTGGACGTCCGTTTGACGAACCGTCAGTGGTGTTGGTGATCACGTTGAGAAACGGTCCCTATGAGTTTACCCTATGAGAGTTCGGGGTACAATTGAGATATGGCCGGATTGGTTCGCACACGAAACCAACCGGGCCCCGGGGACGAAAAGGCTAGTAACTCACAGACGGGTTGTCCGATTGACGCGCTGTCTATTGCGATGAGACCCCTATGATGAGGCGGTCCTTTGGGATACTTCTTCATGGGACTTTGAGATACTTGGAGTATCGACCTGTAGCTCGTGGAGCGGACCCTCCCAGAGAGGAGCGTGCGGAGTACGGAGACCGTGTAGCCGACTGATACCTGACGACTGCTTGACCGACTCGACTTGGAGCGAGTCGGCTAGCCCAGTGGACGGAGCACTACTTTGTGAGGTGCAGAACCATGGAGGACGGAGCACTACCTATGTGACAGTGCAGACCCGCGGTACACATCCTGAGAGTACCTCAGCAGGCTACTAGGGGGTGTGCACTACTGTGTTTGGGTGACATACCCCGGCGAGAAGCACTACTATGTTTGGGTGGCTGACCGGCGGTACTCGACAGGAGGAGTACCTGAGCAGTCTTAGGTTAGTGAGCAGTACCTCGGAGTCGTGACAGGACCACTGTACACTCCAGAGACGGGGCTCTTCCGCAGTTACAGTTTTGATAATGAAAATCCTGGTTTGAGCTAAGACTTATGACCTTTGTTTTTACCTAATGATTGAGATGGGTCACTTGATAACTTAGGTATATGTGTGGGCATATACCTGGGTAGTGGTTATCCGTTGATTTCATGATCTTGGTGTTTTCCTCCTGATTGATATGGGATACTTGATAACTTAGGTATATGCATGGGTATATAACTAAGTAGAGGTTATCTGTTGAGATCTTCTTTGTGGTTATCCATGTTGGTTTCAGTGAGACCTTTAGGGTCTCGGGGTCTCTACTGAGTATCGCTATACTCACCCCTGCACGGGCTATGCCCGCACCTCGTTGTGTTGGTTGCAGACGACGGGCAGTGCTGTCGGAGGCTGAGTGTTCGAGGACTGGACGGTACCCAGAGGTGGACTACACGACGAGTTAGTAACGGAGGTGGACTTCACCGCGAGACGACACTCGGAGGAGGTTGACGGGCGAGAGCATTGTGGAGGCTATCTTTACCTACCCTTCAAGTAGGATCCATGGTGGACGATCCAGGAGTTGTGCCATCTGTACTTACCCTTCAGGTAGGATCCGAGGAGGATGACCCAGGAGCCACTTCCGTTCTTCCTACTATTTTTTTTTCTGTTGTACTTTGTTCAGTTGTAGTTGTACTATCATTTGGGTTTGTATTCTGGCCCTTTTTCCTTTCAACACATCTCTTTGTACTTAGTGTTTTACTTCCGCTTGTACTCTGTGGTGTTTTGTTTACTTTTTCTTAAAGGCAATGCCTTCCCAGTTATCGGGATTTACGCCTTTGGTGCTAGTCGCCAGCCCCTGGCCTATGGAAGGTGGGCTTGGGGTAGTCACGACATGGGCCCCGAGGATGGGTCGTCACACATCTGACCATGTGCTAGTAGAAGGGTGGATTAAAGCACCGGAGAAATTTTTTGATGTCATGGGGTGTTCAGAACACAAAATGGTTAGTATTTCTATTTACCATTTTGAAGGTGAAGTTGATCAGTGATGGTCGATGGTGAAAAATACCAGGGATAGTTAGGAGATTGATGCACTTGATTGGGATGAATTCAAAGTTATGTTCCTTGAGAAATACTTTCCTATGGTGATTCGACTTAGTATGGAAAAACAATTCCTAGAATTGAGGTAGGAGGAAGACTCAGAGGCTTCTTATGAAGCAAAATTCACTCAACTCACAATGTATGCAACAAATTACATATGAGATATTGATAGTAAAATCAACTATTTTTACTCAGGATTAAAGAAAATGTATTGAAGGGATTTAGATTCTCGTGGGTTCAAAAGTTATGAAAAACTTGTTTATTGTGCAGAGATGGAGGAAATGGAGTTTTCTGATGATCATGTGTTCTTTGACAAACAACAAAATAAGAGGCCGAGGTGGCATGAAAAAGGGAATAACTCTCCAAAAATGTCTGACGGTAAGAAACATAAATATAAAGTTTGTGAAAATTGTGGAAAAAAGCATGCTGGGTAATGCCTTTTGAATTTTGGTAAGTGCTACCAATGTGGTAAAATGGGACATAAGGCTCGTAATTTCACTGAAAAAGATCAAGGTAATGGTAATACAAAATATGATTTAAAGTTAGTAAAATGTTTTAAGTGAAATGAAATGGGTCATTATGCAAATGAGTTTCCAATGAAGAACTCAACTGAGGGAAAGCAGCCAGACTACAAGCATAAAGGGGTGGTGAAATCCTTTGCAACTACTTCAGAAGATGTTGGGCCACCAAAAGAAGTCGTATCAGGTACACTGTTTGTTTGTTCAGATTATGAAAATGTGTTGTTTGATTCAGGGTCTACACACTATTTCATTTCTGAGAAGTTTTATAGAAAATTGGGAATTCCATATCAATATATGAATACAGAACTTATGGTTAAAACACCTGGAGGAAATATTGAGACAAAAAGAAAACATAAGAACCTTCATGTCCTTGTGTGCGGAAAGAATATACCTTCAAACCTTATTATTTTACCAATATTAGTGTTTGGCGTTATTTTGGGTATGGATTTGATTTCTATTTATCATGATATGATTGACTATAGAGAAAATGAGGTTTCTATTCAGAATGATTTTAGGTTTATGTACAAGAATGATCCCTTACTTTTGATAATATATCTGATGATGAATAACTAGTAAAATATGGAAATGAATGTTACCTTACTCATGTTTTTGAAAATAAAAGAAGTGTTGAGATTAATGATGTGCCAGTGGTAAATGAGTACCTTGATGTTTTTCTTGATGAGTTTCCTGGTATTATACCTGATCGTGAAGTTAAATTTACAATTGAATTAGTGCCTAATGCTAAACCAATTTCAAAACCCCATTATCGAATGGATCAAATTGAAATTTATGAGTTAAAGAAGAAATTTCAGGAGTTATTAGATAAAGGTTTCATTCGACCTAGCACATCACCATGGGGTGGACTTGTCCTTTTTGTTAAAAAAAGATGGTTCAATGAGACATTGCATTGATTATTGAGCACTGAATAACATCACTGTTAAGAACAAGTATCCTTTCCTCATATTGATGATTTGTTTGATTAGCTCCAGGGAGCTCAATATTTTTCAATGATTGCTCTGAGGTCGGGGTACCATCAGTTTAAATTAAAGGAAGCAGACATTATGAAGACCGTGTTTCATACTAGATATGACCATTAAGAATTTGTAGTTATGCCTTTTGGGTTAACCAATGAACCTGCTGTATTCATGGAACTTCTAAATAGAATTTTCCGTCAGTTTATGGATAAGTTTGTGGTTGTGTTCATTGATGATATTTTGGTTTTCTCCAAAAGTAAATAAGAACGTGAAAGTCATTTAAGGGTTGTCTTGCAAACTCTAAAAGAAACGAAACTGTATAGAAAATTCCGAAACTGTGAGTTTTGGTTACAAAAAATTTCTTTTCGTGGACACATTGTTTCAAAAGATGGAATAAATATCGATCATGTTAAAACAAAATTTATTAATGAATGGAAAAGAACCACAAATATAACCGAGATCTGTATTTTTCTTGGTTTGGTAGGTTTTTACCAAAAGTTTATTACGAATTTTTCACGGTTATATTGTCCAATGACTAAATTAAATCGAAATGGTGTTAAATTCATTTTGACAAAAGAATGTGATGATTGTTTTCAGGAATTGAAAAGAAGTTTGGTTAATGCTACAATTTTAGCATTACCTTCCAGAAATTGTGAGTTTGTTATTTCCAGTGAAGCTTCGTTGAAAGGACATGGTTGAGTCCTTATGTAGAATGAATAGGTAATTGGTTATGCTTCACATCAATTGAAATCCCATGAGTTAAATTACCCTACAGATGATTTGGAATTATCTACTATTGTTTTTTCTTTAAAAATTTTAAGGCATCATTTGTATGGAGTGAAATGTGAAATATATACTGACCAAAAAATTTTGATGTATATATTCACTCAAAAAGGATTGAACAGGAGATAGAGGACATGGATGGGATTAATCAAGGATTATTATTGCACGATCTATTACCATCCCGGAAAAGAAAATGAAGTGGATGATGATTTGAGTCAAAAATGTAATGCTTCATTGGCCATACTACGTTTGGAATGAGATTTTTTGGTTTTTGATTTGATTAACATTGGAAAATAAGTTGTTGGTGCAGGAAATTCTTCTACTTTGTTTCAGGTGTCTGTGGAATAATCTATGTCATACAAAATTAAACGAGCATAAAAAGAAGACAGTGAGTTACCGAAAAAAGTAGAGTTGGTTCAGAAGGGTATGATTCCTGGATTTAACACTGATAATGATTGTGTTTTAGGTTTCAGAAGAGATTATGTGTGACTTGTGATTCACAGTTGAAGAATTAGTTGTTATGTGAAGCTCATAGTTCTCCATTTTCAGTTAATCCCGGCAGTACTAAGATTTATAGAGATCTTCAGGAGTATTGCTAGTGGGATGGAATCAATTGATATGTTGTTGACTTTACTCTGAAGTGTTTGACATGTCAGCGGGTTAAAGCAGAGTGGCAGTTACCGAAAGGGATGCTTCAGTCTTTACTGGTTCCAGAGTAGAAATGGGAAAATATATCCATGGACATTGTTGTGGGATTACCAAAGAAATATCGAGGTAACAATTCAATCTGGGTTATTGTTGATTGATTGACTAAATCAGCTCATTGCCGTCCTATTCGAGATACTTTGTCTCTATATCAACATTCTCTGTTGTATGTTAAAGAGATAGCTAGGTTTCATGATGGTACCCTTTCCATCGTATCTGATCATGATCCATGGTTTACTTCTAACTTTTTGAAAGGCCTTCAGAAATCATTAGGTGCTGAATTAAATTTTAGTACAACTTTTCATACTCAACAAGATGGTCAATCATAACGAAAAATTCAGACCTTGGAGGATATGCTAAGGGCTTTTTCGCTAGACTACCAGGGATGTTGGGACCAACATATTTCTTTGGTCGAATTTTTATATAATAACATTTTTCATTCTAGTATACAGATGGATCTATTTGAGAAATTATATGGAAAATGTTGTCGAACTCCCCCTTTTTGGGATGAAGTAGGTGAAATAAAGCTGATGAGACCAGTATTGGAAGAAGAGATGGTAGAAAAAGTTTAGTTGATTCAGAATAAGATGACCACAGCTCAGAGAAGGGAAAAAAGTGATGCAGATAATGGGAGGGAGGATATGTCTTTCGAGGTTGGTGATCATGTCTTTCTCAATGTTTCTCCATGGAAAAGTGTGATTATTTTTGGTAAGAATGTAATGTTGAGTCCTAGGTTCATTGGACCTTATGAAATCCTGGATAAAGTTGGAACAGTTGCGTACAAAGTGGCTTTATCTACATGTTTATCTTAGGTACACAATGTTTTTTAATGTTTCAATGTTGAGAAAGTATATGCCAGATCCATCTCATGTTTTGAGCCCAGAAGTGGTTTAGTTGGAAGAGAACCTCTCTTATGAGGAACAACCAGTCCAGATTCTTAACCATAGAGAGAAAGTGCAGTGGAATAAGGTAGTTTTTCAGGTAAAGGTTTGGTAGAAAAACCATATGGTTGTAGAGGCAACATGGGAATCTGGAAATGTTATGAGGGATAAATACCCCCACTTATTTGATAAGTTGATAAAAATTCCGAGGACACAATTCCCAAAAGGAGGGAAGGATGTAACATCCTAAGTAAATAAATAATAATACATTTGAATATTTATTAATATTTTTGAATTAAATATTAATTTTACAATAAATGGGATGCTATGTTTGATATTATACCCGATACGCAACAATAGGTTTCTTTGAAATCTTATGTTGCACACTAATAATATTTTATTATTATTTTAAATTGTAGTTAACGCCTAAAAATTGTATTGGAAGGAAAGAATAGAACTAACTAAAATATGATTATACATGTTAATAAAATGTTTTTACATTTATCTAATAAATGTTAGAGGCTTAAAATGTGATTGAATCAAATTTACGCATTATTTTCTTTAAAAGGTCGATTTACCGCCTTTTAATGGAGAACCCTTTTTAAATCCAATTTTTGTCACTCTTATATGTTATATTTGAAAAAATAATATTCTTCTTTAGAATCAGGACATAAAATATTACTTTGGATGACATTTTGGTATTTTTCCCATATAGTTCATTTTTAAGGAATAGTGAAAAATACTTTATTTTAATTCAAAAGTGCCTTTTAATCTAATTTATTCATATGGATAGTTTATAATTTTAATTTGTTCTAAAGTGTAATTAGAATATATTTTTACTAGTTAATCCAATTTTGGACATTTGAATTAATGTCACTTTTATATTGGACATAAACAAGTGTCAATTTTTTGATAGTTATTATTTCTTAAAAACATGTTATTTTTTTTAACAGAGAAAATTAATTTTAAATTAATTTCTGCAACTTATGTATTTTGAATTTAGAAAAATGGATTCCACATTTGGAATCCATAGTTCCAAATTGTGTAAATAGGTAACTTTTATTTTTAGACATTTTAGATATTTACTTTAATAAATATTTTATTTAACATGATTAAAAGTTAAAAATAATAAATAATGGAAAACTATAACATTATAATAATATTAAATTACCCTAAAAAGTGTCCTAATCCAATTGGATAATAAATATCCCACCATGGGATTGCTTTGGTTGAATTTGGGACCCCACGAAGCCACATGGGTGTAATAATGACATTTTATATTAATTAATTAAATGTAATGAAAAAAATGACAAAACAAATATCTTTTAGTAAATAAATTTTTCCATGGGGTAATATAAGCTATATTTTCGACTATAAATATTAATTTAAAGGATAACAATATTTACTACATCATGGTAATTTTTTATAATTTTTTGACATCAAATAAATTAAATTATTTATGACACAATAATGGTGGAATATTTACCTCGTTAATAAATGATTTAAATAAATAAGATTATAAATATTAAAAAAATATCCAAAACCTGTAAAATTCTTATCGGATTATTTTATTTCGACCACAAGTTATATTAAAAATGATTTTAATGAATATTTTACCTTTTGAAACCGAATATGTGGTTATAATAAAATAATTGATTCAAACATTCCTAAAGAGCCCCTCCTCTCCCTTATAATAAACCCTCACCCATAAACCATTTCTCACACTTCTCAAGCCTTGGGCTTGGGAAACCTTAGCTCCAATAAGCTCCCAATATCCCTTTATTCACTATTGAAGCGTTAACATAGGCAGAAAACATTTCAATAATCCCTTTCAGTTACAACCAAACTGAGTTACCCGATTTAAAGGTAACGTCTTCTCTTAAGTTATTTTGTTTTATTTTACTTCTCCAAACCCCTAAACTCCTTTTATTCCTTTTTTTATATTATTCCAGTATCCTCAATATAGTAGGAATTTTTTATTAGAAGGATTATCACTACACTTACACACACCTCCATCTAATGGGTAATGATCATAATGTATCTGTGGATGGAAAACTAACGCCCCACAAAATGATGATTGTTCAATTATCTCCAACCACCACTCATAGTGGCCATTATGATGGAACAGTATTTATATGTGACATATATTATGTTTATGTTTTTCTTTATGATTATTTATCTTTCATTTATATCATACCTTTACGGTTTCCATAATGGGTAAACACGATAATTTCATTTTAGGAAGCACGGACTACTGCCCCCACAAAGTGATGTGACTCGTTAATGCCTTATTTGGGATGAATAAAGGATGGAGTTAATGATGTTATTTAAGATATTATAAGGGATTTATAATATACATATCTATCATTATGTTTTAATTCTATCAAAATATGAAATGGAAATTAAAGTAGCATTCATTCGTACGTACGGCTTACCGTCTCCATGAACGATGTATTTCATTTCATACCCCCAAATGTTATGTAATAATATAAATACATGTATATACTGGATATATATGATATCTATACCATTAATATCATTATTAAGATAATTTATATTTGACCACATGGACAATTAATTGTTATAAGGTGTTCATTTTTACTGAAGTACCAAATATCGACGAAACAACCATTGATAACTTAAATGATTGCATAATTTTTATAACATGGTAATAAGTGATATAAAAGGAATAATAAAATTGAAAAAGTTTATTAATAAAGTAGAAATTAACATTAGATTATTATTCATGAGATTAAAT
Organism: Viscum album; assembly: GCA_963277665.1. Taxonomy (NCBI): domain Eukaryota; kingdom Viridiplantae; phylum Streptophyta; class Magnoliopsida; order Santalales; family Viscaceae; genus Viscum; species Viscum album. Next base: position 67,323,091 of record OY728135.1, on the reverse strand, counting down.
AGTGATCATGTTGACTCAAACACGAGGTAAGGGATTTCGTCTCAATATCCTTTCATTGAGGCATATTTTGTTTTAATCTCAACTTTCTTTTATATAGTGTATAAATATATTTGACTTTTCTTTTCATTCAAATGGAATCATTTCCTATGAGAAGTTTTACTAAAATAAAAAAAGGAATGTTTCTTTTTAATGTAAGTGGTGACAATGACCCTTTTCACTACCGCGAGTATTATTTGATCTTTGGATTCCTAAACATGCTGTTATGTTTTTTTATGGAAAATAAATACCATATAATCTTTTTACGTATTTGAATATTGAAAATGGTTTTGATAATGGATTTTTTATGTCAATATATTTAAATGATATATTGTGAATAAAATGTGGAAATGTTATCTTTCCATTGTTTTTGGTTTATGTGTTATGAATATGTTATGCTTCTTGGGAATTGTTTATGCATACGGGTGGTTACGTGATAATCCTAGTGCAGGGGAGCCCGAGATAGCTCTCCCATGCATTGGGTAACATGATGGAGGTAAACATGAATGTTTCCCTTTAGAGATTTTTGGAATATACTATGATGGTTTTTCCAAATGTAACTCTATACATAGTTGTGATAGCTAAAATGTAATATGATATGGATGCCACATGTTTTCTTTATGAATTATATTTTCTATGTGTTATTCAAACATCTTATGATTTCATGTGGTATGTTAAAGAGCTTATGTTATGTATGTAATGATGATATAATGTTTTTATTCTTTGTTTTATAACACTTAATGAGATTTTTATGCTCATCCCATTTTTTTAAATGTTTTTAACAGGACTCAAAGATGAATAGGGTCAAGGATGCGATCAAGGAAAAGTCATGATTTCTAAAACATGGAACTTGAAATGACACTTTTTCGTTCAAGAGTTTTTTTTTATTTTGTGAAAAAAATGGAAACAGAGTGGAAGTGTCTACTTTGTAATCTTTTGAGATGTAATAGTTATGTCCTAATTCTCTAAAGCTCTAAACCTGAAAAGATCCTCAATGTAAATTATTCATTTAATTCCAGATTATGTAAATTTTTAAGGCATGTTCCTTATAGATACTTTCCTTCCAAGTGATGGTAACCAAATTTCTCTCATGCACGGAGCCAACCCAAACAAAATTCCAAATCTAAAATACATGTAGGGTAACATTCGCCTCCCACTGGGGCCCCGCTATGCAATAATTGAATGAATGAAACTAAAAATTAAAAAAATATATCTTAAAACATGGAATCCAATTCAATTATATCATTTATACGTAAATACCTTTATATACCCATGTTTATTAAATAAATTAAACTAAATAATTAAAAAATCATTTCAAACTCATGAATTTTATGTCACATTTTATAAATATGCCTTCATTATTCATTATTTAGATAATTTAAATGTCAATAATTATTAAATATGATTAATCTTTGTCATCATATGAAATGGAACTGAATAAATGATAGTGATATGCAGGGAATAAAAAATAGAGATTGTAGTAATGTGATATCACATAGTGCAATATTTCCATGGATAGAACAAAAATTATATACTACATATTATTGAATGTGATGTGGAATTTATTATAAATATATTTCAATTTTAGAATTTTTTTACATAAACAAGGAATTTAAAATGATTTAAATTCTGTAATTAGTTATCTTTGTAATGTTTCTTATTAATAATGGACCATGAACTATTTAATATGAAAAAAATATTATTAGTGCTATTAAATATTTGAATTGGTTTTGTTGACATATAAATCAACACATGTATTGTATTGTTTTCTTATATATACCATTGTATTTATGGTCCTTTTTTATACTATTTTGTATGGATCATTTTAATAAATGATAAATTATAGTTATAGAATTGTATATTTTTTTATATGTGAATCATTATATTTATTATATACATGTGTGTGATCGTGTCTATATTGCTATAGAACATTCCCCCATAGTCTAGAGGATCATGAATCAAAGATATTTCCATGGTTTGGTATTAAAAAACTACCATAGTTTTGTACTCTATTATAATAAATTTAAATCTTCAAAAATATCCCATAAGAATTTACTTTTTCATTATCTTTCCAAATGTGAGAACTATATAATCAGATGTGTAATATGACTTCATTATTTTTTATTTATATGGTCATGATCACTATTGTTTATTGAACATAGAGTTAGAGGTTAAAATATATAGTGTTTATCAATTCAAATAATATTTAGGCCCTTTAGGATAAATAATATCACATTATTTGGTCTAATATAGTTTTTTATAGAATAACCTTGTTATATATTTAATTATTGCACAAGGGGTCGTAATAATCTTATGGGTTGGGTTATTTTTTTAATGTAGAATTTGGGTTTCATATTTTTGTGTATTTATTTATAAAACCAATGAGGTATTGTGATAAACATTTTATTGATTCACCATTTATATCTTCTGATATATCATCTTTTTAAATCAGGAAATAAAAATACAAAATATACAATAATGAGTAAGTGTTGTGGATTCAGGGTATCCAACATATTTATTAGAATAACATCCTATGTGTATGCATTTGATGTGATATTGTATATATGTATGCATGTATAATTATGTTGTGGAGTTGTATGTGTGGAATAATGTAATTCTTGGAGGGTAAAAGACTTTTTTTAGATTAATTATATTAGAGTTTATTTATCAAGAATTTCCATGTATTTGTTGGGTATAAGGGATACTTTATTAACAATTCATACTAATAAATTTACTCACTTTAATATATATTTTTTCGGTTATGAATTACATTGAATGGCTGTTATATATATCATTTATTATTCATTTATGTGTATTTATTCACTTTTTTGTGTTTTTATATCATTTAGTGGAAGGTATTTATATATATAGGTTAATATTGACATAAAAGTGAATGTGATTTTGTTATGATAGAATTTCCATGGCCATCAAATAATATGGTTTGGCATGGTTATTTTTACATTATTTCACATTAACCTTTTATCATACTTTTCAATTATTACCTATTATTGGAAATCACTTGAGGTCATTTTGAAATCTCAATTACTAATGCAGCTTCTTTTTCAGTCCAACTAATTAAAAATAATTCTAAGAATTATAGGGACTAAACAATACTATAAATACATTTATTTAAAAGATAGAACAAATTTTCTCCATTTCCTTTGTTAGAAAACCGTCTGTCTTGTAACAAATTTTGATGATCATTAGAGTATGGAGACAAGATTAAACATTGGATATATAAGATGAGATTATGAAAAACTTCCATAGGGCATTCCAGGTAGCGGGAGCCTCCTCCCTCGATGATGGATTCTAGGGTATGGCCATGGCCATTCCTCATTACCTCGGCATCAAACTCCTTCCTCCTAGTGGTGCTACATCGGCGACTTTGCCAGTTCGTGATCCACAACATCTGGTTACTTCCTGCAACCCTATAGATGCCCTGAAGACCGGTATCCTGGAATGTCCTCATTCGGTTTTAGATCTACCGAACAAATCTGATCATGTGATGCATGATCCATGGAATTTTGTGAATAGCCACATCCCTATAGACGCATTGAATACTCGCATCTCAGCCTGTCCTCGGTTGGCTTCAGATCATCCGGATCAAACTAATGATATGAAACCATCGACTGCAGATCTCTTTGTGAGATCTGAGGATACACAGCATAGGGCTACTGAGAGTGTGATTCCGAACCGTGTTGAGTCACGAATGCCATCTTCTCTGAAGGAGAGTGCGTCAATGCGGGATGCTAGGGTGGATATAACTGGTGGTAACAAGCCTCCTTCTAAATATTATGCAGCTACATTACAAAATAAAATTTAAGGGCGGAAGCTAGATGGATTTTGTTATTTGGGTATGTTCAAGGACTTGTACCCTGATCGAATCCTTCATAAGGGTTCAGTTTCCCATGTTGAATCTAACTCTACAGCGGTCGCTGAGAGAATGACAATTCGGGAAAATTCATTGATTGCATGAATTGTTTTTCCTGAAGGTGAAAAACCTTGTAAGATTTATGATTTGATTCACATAACCTCGATCTTATGGGGCTTCTCTAACTAGAAATTCATCTCTCTTGGCTATGGTTTTTTTCATTGCTTGTTTCCTTCAAATGATTTGATGCTTCCTGCATGGAGATTTGGGACTCTGCTATTGGAACTTGGTTGGATTCACTTACATAATTTGTCTTTGGACTTTAATGTTTCGCGTGCAATAAATGTCTTTTCTCAGGTCTGGGTTCATCTTCATGGTCTCAACTGGGTCTTTTGAAATCCTAGGATTTTGTATAATATTTCCACAAAAATTGGGACTCCTATTCATCTTGACAAGGAGACTGAAGATGTTCAGTTTTTTCACTTTTCCATGATATTGGTGGAGGCTTATCTATGTTCTATATTAATTAACATGGTAACTCTTTCTACTCCTTCTGAAAACATTCAAATTAATGTGGAGTATGAAGAAAAACCTCTTTTTGCAATGAATTTATGGCTATTGGACATGCTCTAGAGATGTGTCGGAAGCTTGTTTCATGTCAGGAATGTGGAGTGATGGTTCATCCCTCAAATCTTTGTCGAAAGAAGTCAAGGAAGATTGATGCGGCTTTGTAAAAGCCCATCATTCATGATGGTGGTGCACTTAAGGAGAAATCTTCCATTGTGGATGATGTGAGGACTTCTGGGAAATCTGATTCTCAGGTATCTAATTGCATGAGTTTGTTAGTGGATATGCCTCTAGGGAAAACTCATAGTGACCCCTCGTAACCTTGGGTTGATTTGGCTAAAGAAGTCACTTCAGATAGGGAAATCTCTGCACAGTCTTCAGGATTGATGATCCAGGATCAATATCACGTTGATCTCTCCAATCAGATTGATGCACAACAACATGTTGATTGTGACCAGGAAACTTAGAAGCAACAGCATGTTGATTATCACCAGGAAACATAGAAGCAACAACATGTTGATTGTCACCAGGAAATTCAGAAGCTCTTTCAATCTTCTAATTTATCCATGAAACGGGGAAATGTTTTTGATGATGAAAGGGGAATTGGTACCCCTTCTAATGCTTTTGCCAGTGGTGGGCATGCTTCTTTTAAAGAAGTATTCATGAGTGGCAAGGAAAATATGACTCATAGTGAGGGCTTCACCTCTGTTCCTCTAATACGGCCACCACGCAAGGATTATTCTAACCTTCCTAGGAACATGTCTACCAGATCGTCTTCGAAGATCTCAAAGAAGGTGGACACAAACCTTCTTAAAATTTTCAATCAGAATAAGTCTCAATCTGAATGGGATCCTGCTAGTGACTCTGATTATGGTAATGATTTGTCATACTATGATATTTAGACCTGGTGTTTGGTGGATGAGGACTTCTTTTGTTTGTTTGATCTCGTCCGTCTTATTTGTACTTTTTATATACTTTTAATATATCATTTGAAGCTTTTCTTTTGGCACAACTAGATGGGTATAAATTTTTTAAACATAATACCAATATACAGACCATAAATTTATTCCATTCGATTATATATAAAAATGTGTCTGTCGGGATTTATAAGATATAATATCTATAATTCATGTATACAATATAATTTTCTCTGCTAAATATTACATGTCATAAGTATAATCTGAAAAAACATAAAAAATAGTCAATTTTGGGTGATTCCATTCCAAATTAAATATACAGTCTGGAAAGAATATTCATAATGAATTTTTGGTCAAATCTAATCTATCTATTAGAGTGAATAATTAAAACAGGTCCAATATGGAAAATAAATGGAATCACATAATGCTAAAAAACAATAGTATATTAGTGGAATCATAAATACATTAAGACCTCACGAGGAAAGATAAAATCCTATCCAAAACCTATTCAATCTCCTGTGTTCTAATAAAAAAATCATAGAAGGATCCAACCTTATTGGATTACAAAATCATGAATTTTAGTTAAAAACTCACTTCCTTTCACAGAGAGGATCTATTGTTTTTTAAAGTTATTAAGAATTAGAATATAACACATACATTAAATTAAACATTTATACAAATTGGATACATCAAAAAATAGTATCAATTTCATCCAGAATATACACATTTTCTAATAAAACATGTTTTCTTTGTAAAATATTTTTAAATTTTAACATGGCTTCCATATATGTATTAAAAATACTTATAACCAAGGAAAATCATTTAAAAAATTGGGATGAGTTTAAAAATATCAGTAATGTATATAAAAATAATGAAAGAAAACATTAGAGCATTAATACTAGTAACGTATGAAATCATTTTAAAAAAGACATACTTGCCACCCATCTAAACAAACTTTTTCAAACTTGAGATTTCCATGAGATTTCCAAAAAACATAACGAACATAAATAGAACAATTAAGGTATTTGGGTCATTATATACTAATATTTTAATCCTCATGACTACCTTTAAATTTGTAACCCTCGCGACTACCTTACAATGTAACCCTCATGGTGACCTTATAATGTACTCATTGTAGGTACACATGAAGTAGCCATAAGGATGACCTCTGTAATACACACAACAAATGAATTGGAGATTGATATAGGTCCCACCCTTTAACATAAAAAATTCCCAAGAATGATAAAATAATAATACAGTATGAATACTTATGTAAGAACATTTCTTTGAATTTTTTAAATAGAATTTTAAGAGTATTATAAAAGAAAATCCCCTTACAAATATCATATAATTAAATTTAGACATAATAAAGTTGATGGAAAATGAATATATTCATTAAATAAACCTAATTTTACCTAATATAAACAAAACCCATCACAAAGCAATTTTAAATCCCCATAAATAATGAAGTATATGTTTAACCCAAAGAATGGAAATCGAGTAAAGAATTCGCTTACCTCATGATACACTTACGTAAAACATATTTAACCTTCTTGTATAACGGATAAAAGCGTGTTATTAATATCTTAAAAAATAATATTCATGTTTCTAATAAGCTATATGATCATTTCATAACATCATTTCACCCATCAAATTATCAGTATTGTGTTCCTTTCATTGTTTCCGGTGTGTTTTTTACATGATTTCCATAGATGGTTTGTATTTGATTTTCATTTTGTAGGAAAATAAAATTCCATAAATGGAATAAAAGGGACAGGGTAATGAGTGTGGAATTTATAGTGGTGGAGAGGAGGGATTTTACGTTATTTTAATCTTTAATTTAATATTTTTTCTAAGACAATGGATAATCGTTATTCTTGTTATAAAAATAGTAATGAGAGAATGTGAGTGTGAAACAAGTGGCCTTACATTAGTCATGATGTCAAAAATAGTGAATTTAGCAAAAACCTTTTATATAGGGTTCATTTACCAAATTTCACTATACATAAAAATGTTAGGAATTTCATAAAACTACTAAAAATTCACCCTAACAATTTTTCAATATGTAGAATACAAAATGAATTCCATTTATTGAAAATAATTTTCTAAATATTATTAATTTAATTTTTAAATAAAATCATGCTTTATTCAAAAATAAAAAATTTTAAAACTGTAAGCCATTTTATATCACCATGGAAAATTAATCAAAATTTCATTATCTTAAATCCATAAGAAAATATAATAATAATAAAATATACTATTCATTTGGGTCATATAACTATTTATAAGGGTATGTTACTATTCACCAAAAATAAATTCGGTTCAATTAGATTCCAAATAACATACTAATCAAAATTATAGATGGCTGTTTTTCGAAATTCAAAACATAAAAGAGGAGAAATTATGTTTTAAAGGATACATTTTAACTACCTTCATAACACAATGTCTTGTTTCATAGAGTCCTATTATTAAATGAATTTCCTTTATTTATAAAACAATTCGTTGTTACATTCTACCCATCTTCTGGAAATTGAATCCTTCCAATTTTGTTTACTTATTAAACAAGTGAGGGTACCTTTCACTCAAAGCATTTTTAGACTCCAAAGTTGTTTCTTGAGCCATGTGGTTTCTCTACGAAACCTTTACATAGTGGATTACATTATTCTAAAATATTTCTTACCAACGATCCAGAACATGAATTGGTTTATCTTCATAAGAATGGATCTCCTCTAGCTGAACTACGTCTGGGCACAAAACATGAGATGAATCTGGCACATACATTCTCAACATCGAATCTTGGAAGACATTGTGTACCTGAGATAAACTCAGAGGCAATGCTACTTTCTTGGCGACTGTTCCAACTTGGTTTAGAATTTTATATGGTCTAATGAACCATGGAATTATCTTCTATTTCTTACGAAAATGCATAAAACTTTTTTAGGGAAAGATTTTATGAAAAACATGATCACCTACCTCAAAAGAAATGTATTTCCTCTTATTGTCTACGTAATTATTTTGCCTATCCTAAGCTATCCACATGTCTTTATGGATCATCTTCACTTTCTCATTCACTTTATCTACTAATTATGGTCCCATGATGTTTCTTTCCTTAACTTCATCCCAATAATCTGGAGTTTGACATCACTTCCCATAAAATGCCTTAAAAGGATCCATCTGTATACTTGAATGAATATTTTTATTATAATAAAACTAAACTAATGAAATATGTTGATCCCACCTTCTTTGGTAGTCTATTTAATAATCTCAATTCATATCCTATAATGTCTAAATCATTTTTTATGAATTCCCGTCTCATTGTGGTTGAAGAGCTATACTCAAATTTAATTATGTGCCCCAAAAAATCTAAATGTGCTTCCAAAAATTGGACATGAACCTAGGATCTTGATCAGATACAATGAAAATTGTCACTCGATGTAACCTGAAAATATGTTTGAGGTATAATTGTGAAAGTTGATCTGAAGGAATTGTATCTATAATATAGAGGAAATGAACAGATTTAGTCAGTAGATCAACAATAACCAATGTTAAATTGTTTCCTCGATAAGTATTTGGTAGTCCCACAATGAAGACCACTAATATATTTTCCCATTTCCCCTTTGGAACTTGTAATGGCTGAAGCATCCCCTTCAGTAACTTCCTCTCTGCTTAACCTATTGACTTCTTAAACATTTTATGGTGAAATCAAGAATATCCCTTTTCTTTCCATCCCAACAGTAATACTTCTGAAGGACTCTGTACATCTTAGTACTACCAGGATGAATAGGAAACAGAAAAATATAACATTCAAACAATAAATATTTCTTCAACTATGAATCACAAGGAAGACACAATCATTTTCCAAATCTCAAACCATGATCTTCATGAAGGTTAGATTCTATAATATTATCCATTTTAACCAACTCTACCATTTTATATACCTCACTATCTTCCTTTTTCGCTTTCTTAATTATGTTTAACATAGATGAATACTCTAAAACCTAAAAAAACATAGGTATTTCCTGCACCAACAAGTTCTAAGCCAAAATTCATCAAATCATCAATGCATGGGTCATGTTTCAGACGTAACATGGTTACATATGATTGATAATTTTAAATCATGGAATCTACCATTTTTTTATTTCCCTGGATGGTCATTACTCATACAATCATAATATTTTATAAATTCATTCCATATTCTCTGCCTCATGTTTAATTCCATCAGAGTGAATATATACTTTAGGGTTTTATGGTCAGTCTTAATTTGATATTTGGATCCGTATAAATGATGCCTCAAAATTTTCAAGGAAACAACCACAACTGACAATTCCAAATCATGCGTGGGAGAAATTAACTAATGTGGTTTTCATTTTCTTGAAGTATAATCAATTACCTAATCATTCTACATAAAAAAACCTTGTCCCTTCAATGAATCATTACTATAGATAAAAAATAACCATTTCAGGAAGGTAAGGGAAAAATGGAGCATTCACCAATCTCTTCATTAGTTCCTGAAAAAAAACATCATGTTCTTTTATCTAAATAAATTTAACACTTTTTCATGTCAACTTAGTTAGCGGGCTAGATAACCATGCAACATTTTTAACAAACTATTTGTAATTACCTACTAATCCATGAAAATTATCAATCTTTATAACATTTGTAGCCATTTCAAATCATCACCCACTTTTTTTGGTAGAATCAACGATTAGTACATACATATTTACAATGCCACCAAAAAAATAAATCTATTGAAAAAAATAACACTTTCTGAATTTTCCATTCATTTCCATTTACTTTAAGGTTTGAAAAACAACCCTTAAATGTTATTCATGATACTTTTTACCCGTATAAAATACCTGAATGTTGTCAATAATTACACCGACACACTTTTCAAAGAAATAATGAAACATTCCATTCATAAGATCCATGAGTACAACAGGTGCATTAGTTAACCCAAACAACATAACAACAAATTCATAATACCAATATCCAGTATGAAAAGAAATTTTTGGGATGTTATCCGCTTTTACCTTTATCTGATGGTATCCAGATCAGAATTCCATATTGGAAAACTATTGAGCTCCCTAAAGTTGATCAAAAAATTCATCGAGATGAGACAAAGGATACATGATTTGAATAGTGAAGCAACTCAAGGCTCTATAATTAGTGAAAAGTCTCATTGAACCATATTTCCTCTTAATCAAAAAAACATGAGCGCCCCATGAAGAAGTGTTAGGATGAATGAATCCTTTATCAAGAAACTCCAGAAAATCATTTTTCAATTAAATAACATCAATTTTAGACATTCAATAAGGGGGTTTTTAAATTGGAATAATGTAAGGAACAAATTCGATTATGAATTCAACATATTGATCTGGTATAACCCTGGGTAACTCATCAGGGAAAAAATAAAGATATTTGTAGACCCCAGAAAACGTGTTCTCAAAATTTTCCAAATGATTCCATACATGATCCAAGATCGTAGTCCATTTCGCAATCTTCGATTTGGTAGGTCGCAGGGCCCGAACGGAGCTATGGAACAGGAGTTATGGACATTTGAAGTTGGGATAGAAATCTGGTTTGTGAAGCCCATTCGCGAAGCCCCCCACCGTGATTGCGGAGCGCCACCGCGAAGTAATGAGGCGAGAGGCTCCGCGAACCCGTTTGACGTTTGCGATGCGCCGCGAAGACCCCTCGCGAAGCACTGATGCGAAGCGCAGATGCGAAGCGCAGATGTGAAGCACAAATGCGAAGCACCCGAGCATCACGGTCCCGCGAAGCTCCGGAGGCGGTAACTCTTCGTGAACGAATTTGACGTTCGCGAGCCCGCCGCGAAGCTCCGGAGGCGGTACCTCTCCGCGAGCGAATTTGACGTTCGCGAGCGCGCCGCGAAGCCCCGGAGGCGGCGCGGAAGTTCTGCTTCTCGGCGCCCCTTTGCCTATAAATACCCAGCTCACCCCCCTTCTTCGGGGGACGACCACGGCCACTTCGCCCCTTGGGTGGCCGAGCGGAGCTCCACATTGCGGCTCCGCGAAGCCATGCTCCGCAAGCAGCTTCATTCGCGTTGCTGCTCAGCGAGACCAAGCTCCGCGAGATCCCTTTGCTCCGCGAGCCCATGCTCCGCGATGCTGCTCCGCGAGACCAAGCTCCGCGAGAACCCTTTGCTCCGCGAGAGACCACTACTTCGCGAGGCCTTGCTCCGTGAAGCTACTTCACAAAGACCTATCCTTCGCGAGGATACTACCTTCACACCCACCGGTCCATACCACGGGGGCTGCGCCCCCGCACCCCTGCTCGGGGTCAGTGCCGGCCTGCGGTCCCGGCCCTCCGACCCTGTCCCTTCGCAACAGTCACAGTCCCCCATGAAAAATGGAGAGTCGCACCGTGAACTTTTCGGGCCGGGATGCCCGGATTTTCCATTGCGCCCTTATGTGCTCTCACCTTCCACCTATGGAACTCAATGATTTGACATACTCCTCCACACACCATGAAACACCTTGATTTGACATATTCCTCTTGGTTTCATTCCATGTCGTGAGTTGAGATTCTCATCATCAATTCTACGGGTACCTTGAGTCGAACCATTCCACAGGCAACTCCTCCAAACCCAATCACTTGGCTCCTATGCCAGGTTGAACCAGAATGGGACGCCCTTGCGTCAGTCCCAACACCAACCATTTCTAGGCACCTTATGCCAATATTCCTTTCTACATGACTCTAAACTGTATTAATACTTATGTTCCGAACATAGGATGCCCCTTTCTCCAAGCAAGAGATGCCTTATGCTCCTAGCATGAGACGCCAATAGTCCTACCTACATGATTCTAAACTGTAGTAATCCTTATGTGCCAAACATAGGATGCCTCTTTCCCTATACGAGAGATGCCTTATGCTCCTAGCATGAGATGCCAATAGTCCTACCTACATGACTCTAAACTATAGTATTATCCCTATCTATCAAATGATAGGATGCCCCCTGCTCTATGTAAGAGATGCCTTATGCTCCTAGCATGAGATTCCAATAGTCCTACCTACATGACTCTAAACTGTAGTATTATCCCTATCTAACAAATGATAGTATGTCCCTTGCTCTAAGCAAGAGATGCCTTATGCTCCAAGCATGAGATGCCAATAGTCCTACCTACATGACTCTAAACCGTAGTATAATCCCAATGTTTCACACATAGGATGCCTCTTGCATTAAACAAGAGATGCCTTATGCTCCAAGCATAAGACGCCTAATGCCATGATTACAATGGCCTGATTCCAACGCCCCTTGGCATTTTCCCTCTTGTGCAATAGTGCATAAGTGAAGGCCTCAACTCACCAGTGAGTTGGGATGCCCTTATGGCCAGACAGGAGGAATACAACCCGGGCAGCTTCCTAGCGTAAGTCCCAATCACCAGTGCCACTCCATAGCAGCACCCGGGCAGCTTCCTAGCGTAAGCCCCAATCACCAGTGCCGCTCCATAGCGGCACCCGAGCAGCTTCCTAGCGTAATCCCCAATCACCAGTGCCGCTCCATAGCGGCACCCGGGCAGCTTCCTAGCGTAAGTCCCATTCATCAGTGCCACTCCTTAGTGGCACCCGGACAGCTTCCTAGTGTATGCCCCATCCACTGTTGTGATCCCAATCAGTGGTAAGCCGTTGCGACCCCCATTCAGCGGTAAGCCGTTGAAAACCTTATCCAATGGTAAGCCGTTGTAACCCAATCCAGCAGTAAGCCGTTGCGACCCCATTCAGCGGTAAGCCGTTGACACCATTTCCCAGCGGTAAGCCATTCACACCCAATCTAGTAGTATGCCGTTGAAACCCCCAATCGGCGGTAAGCCACCATTCCGAACTACGGGGACTTTGATCCATGTCAAGGCATGGTACGTAGGAAGCCTCTTCAAGGCTCAAGCCCGAAAACATCATCATCCTTTTCCATGGGCCTCGATCCTGGAGTAAGTCCCAGCACTATGGGCCGCCTAACGCGTAAGCCCCTCTTCGCTTCTCACGGACGCATCCTTCGCGACGTGATCGCCAGGTCCTTGGAACCTCTTGTTTCTCACACCAAGCATGACTCACGTGGGCTTAGAGTGAGCACCGATCCTGACCCCCATCCCATTTGAACTACGAGGTCTTTGATCCATGTCAAGGCATGGTACGTAGGAAGCCTTCCAAAGGTTCAATCCCACCACCCATTGAACCAAGGTCCACTTTCACGTCGGTTCTCCGACAAAGCCCCATTTGAACTACGAGGTCTTTGATCCATGTCAAGGCATGGTACGTAGGAAGCCTTCCAAAGGATCAAGCCCACCACCCATTGGACCAAGGTCCACTTTCATGTCGGTTCGCTGACAAAGACCCATTTGAACTACGAGGTCTTTGATCCATGTCAAGGCATGGTACGTAGGAAGCCTTCCAAAGGTTCAAGACCACCACCCATTGGACCAAGGTACACTTTCACATCGATTCGCCGACACATCCCCATTTGAACTACCAGGACTTTGATCCATGTCAAGGCATGGTACGTAGGAAGCCTCCACGAGGTTCAAGCCCACCCGTCGTCTACTCACGTCGGGTCCCATTTCCTTCTAGCATGATGTTAAACTGCATTCTGGTCCAATGGCAAGCCGTTGCGACCCATCCCAACGAACTACGAGGACTTTGATCCATGTCAAGGCATGGTACGTAGGAAGCCTCCATGAGGTTCAAGCCACATTGCTCAGTCATTCATTCACGTCGAGTTTCGCCCCCGTCCAGCATGACGTTAAACTGCACGCCTCGTCCCGCATGACGTTAAACTACATGCCCCTCTTGTCCCGCATGACGTTAAACTGCACACCCATTTGAACTACGAGGTCTTTGATCCATGTCAAGGCATGGTACGTAGGAATCCTTCCAAAGGTTCAAGCCCACCACCCATTGGACCGAGGTCCACTTTCACGGCGGTTCGCCGACAAAGCCCCATTTGAACTACAGGGTCATTGATCTGTGTCAAGGCATGGTACGTAGGAATCCTCTATGAGGTTCAAGCCCACCCATCATCCAATTCACGTCGTGTTCTACCTACGTCCAGCACGACGTTAAACTGCAATTCCAGTCCGACGGCAAGCCGTTGTGACTAACCCGAACTACGATGTCTTTGATCCATGTCAAGGCATGGTACGTAGGAAGACTCTACGAGGTTCAAACCCACCATCCGGTCGTTCCGACTTCATTCACGTCGGTTCACACCCATCCTGCATGATGTTAAACTGCATTCCCTAATCCGAACTACGAGTAGTTTGATCCGTGTCAAGGAATGGTACGTAGGAAGCCTCCCCGAGGTTCAAGCCCAACAATCATTGGCCCAAACTGTCTCCTAGTCGGTGTTCCAAGCCCACATTTTCATCCGAACTATGAGGACTTTGATCCGTGTCAAGGCATGGTACGTAGAAAGCCTCCCTGAGGTTCAAGCCCAACAATCATTGGCCCAAACCGTCTCCTAGTCAGTGTGACAGGCCCCCATTTTCAGGCCCGTTCCCCATTGGACCAAGGTCCCTCATTTATGTCGGTTCGCCGACACCCACCGCCCGTCGTTTATTCACGTCAGGGTTCACTACTGTCCCACATGATGTTAAACTGTATTCCATCACTCCTTTGAACTACGAGGACATTGATCCATGTCAAGGCATGGTACGTAGGAAGCCTCCCTGAGGTTCAAGCCCATCTCTCATCGGACCAACTTCCACCTTTACGTTGGTTCACTGAAGACATCCATCGGACCAAGGTCCACCTTCACGTCGGTTCACCGGCACCATCCCGAACTACGCGGACTTTGATTCCCTGCCACGGGGATACGTAGGAAGCCTCTTCAAGGCTCAAGCCCAACTTCACTGTCGCCCCTGCGATGGTCCCATTTCATTCCCCCTCCACTTCATTCATCCATCCATCACCCATCCTGATTCTCACTCGGGCCTCCACATCCCGGTGGGATCATGCCATCCACCTCCTCGCTGCTCTTAGTGGCGCATGGGCCGCTTTCCACGTGTAAGCCCCATCATATCTCCGGGTCATTGTCCTCTGTGTACACCCCGATTCATCAACCTGAACTACGTGGGTTTTGATCCCTATCCTCTACACATGGTATGTAGGAAACCTCCAAGAGGATCAATCCCAACCAATGGTAATCTGTGGTGTACCCCATCCTGGGGTGCACTTCCCCTGATCCGCCCTCAGTGGTCTTCAGATCAGCCATTATGGTGTGACATCTCCCCTCCATGGGGCGCACCACCTCAGATCCGTCCTCATTGGGCGTTCTGATCCATCCCCTTTGTAAACCTTTTAGGTGTTCCCTCCTAGGGATATACCAATCTGATCCGTCTCCATGGGACGTTCTGATCACCCTTATTCCATCTCTGCAAGACGTTAAACTCGCGGCCTACCTCGTGATAAACATGAGATGCCTGAGGAAAACCTCGGATGACACGCCTTTGGCGTAACCGTCTCCATAAGACGTTAAACTCGCGGAATACCCTGTGTTAAACACAGGAAGCTAAGGAAAACATCAGATGCACGCCTCAGGTGCCCCTATTGTAAGGGTTTATTCTTGAATAAATGCAAAAACAATTTCTGAAAAATAAAATTTGTAGCTCTACAATCAATCTTAGTATGATAAAAAAATCCAATCCATACCCATAATGATTTAAAACTATACTAAGGTAAAAAACAAGGTTTGTAGTAGAATTTGTTCCACACACCATAATAGAAGGATTTATATAATTCATTTTTACTTTTATATTTTCCCATTTTGTTTTAACAATAAGTTCCACTCTCATTTTTGGAGGTGATATTTCCAATTTACCAGAAAATGTCTCAAAAATAAAGGAATGTGTAGACCCCATATCCAACAAATCTTTAGAAAAATCTGAGTAAACAAACAAGGTAGCGGGTTCCACTTCATTGGATGACCTGATATCTACCGACCCAGGTGAAAAGTGTCTCACAACACCTTTATTCTTATATTTTGTATTGTTTTTATCATTCAAATATTTCTTTGGGAAGCCATTTCCATAATGAACCATCTCACCACATTTAAAAAAAAGTAAAAATTGCTTATTTGGACTAGTGTTAAGATCATTTTCATTTCAATCTTGGGCCATATGTCCAAACATACCACATCGAAAACACTTCCCAGTTTCTATAACCATTCCCCATGGTCCATTTGTTCACACTTTTCACACACTATAAACTGATCTTTCTTACCTTCATATTTCTTTGACTGACTTTTACCCATCACTTTCCATCTGGAACTCTTCTTCTCCTTATTTTCAAAGCACATGTGATCATAAAAAAACTCAATTTCTACCCTCTATGAACACCATAAAAGTTTCTAATATGTTTTGAATCAATAAGAAGCCAATTCCATTTGATACATTGGGTTCAATCCAAAGTAATAATTGTTTATTTTTTCTATCAAGATCAAGAATAAGATTTGAAGCATACCTCACTAATCAGGTGAAGTTTGCTTCATACATGTCCACTGAATCTTCTTCCATTTTATTCAATTCAAGTAATTTCTTCTCCATCATATGTTGAACCACCTCAGTAAAATATTTTTCTAGAAAAAGACTTTTAAATTCATCCCACTATATGACATCAATCTCCTCTTTACCCATATTATTATTGACCATTGACCACCACTTATTAGATTATCCGTCAAAATGACAAATGGATGTACATAGATTTTGATTATATAAACATCCCATAGCATCAAAGATATTTTTAAATTATTTAATCCTTCCTTTAGCTGCTATTGGGTCATAAGATCCACTTAAAGTAAGAGGGTGTTGCATCATGAAATGTTCCACTTTGGTCATGTTCCTTTGTGGAAGCTCCATTTGTCCTCTTACATAACTTACACCACAATTTATTTCTGGTTTAAGAGGATCCATTATTGTAACAAACTACTTAGTTCCAATCCCTAAAATTTCGGGCTAAAAATTTAAAAGGATATTGTTCTTTCAGTTCCTTTCTACTTCAGCTTCCAAATTGTTTCTATGGAAAACCATTTTGAAAAAACTTATCTGAGCTGAAGAAATATTGTAATCGTTAAATTATATAACATTTCAAATTAAACATAGAGTAAAAATCATTAATGTCATTCTACTAACATCATACTAACCCCTAAAGTTATCTAAACCATCATTTGATACCAACTAAAAGGACTCTGCCTTATTATATTACATAATCGTGAATATTAGTCATGAAATCACTTCCTTTAACATTGAGGATCTTTTTATGTTTTGAGTTTTGAATAATGGGATACAACAAAATCAGAACATTATACATTTATATAGAGAATATACCAAAAACCAATATCCATTTCTACCAAAATATAATACTTTTCAAATAAATCATGTTTTCCATGCCAAATATTCTTAACATTTAACATAGATTCCATATGTTTCCTACACATCTTTATAACCTATGAAAATCACTTAAAACATGGGATAAGAATACTAATTTATGAATGGGATATAAAAAGAAGGAAATAAAAAATTAGAACATGAATACTTGTAACATATGAAATAATTTACAAAAACCCACTTATCACCCATCTAAACATACATTGTGAAACATTAGATTTCCACAAGATTTACAAAGAAAATAACGAACATAAATTGAACCATATTGGTATCTTGGGGAATTAAATACTTATAATTTAACCCTTATGACTACCTTTTGATTTTTAATTATTATAGCTACCTTACAATGTTTCCCTCCGACATCCTTATGTTTTTACCATTGTAGCTAAACATGAAGTAACTATACAGCTGACCTCCAACATACACATACCCAATGCATTTGAGGGAGATATAGGTTCAACCCTTCATTATAAGAAATACCAAAGAACCAAGAAATAGTCTTTAAACATGTATAATTACATAATAACATTGCTTCTAATTTTTGTAAAATTGAATTTTAAAAGATGATTTTAAAAGAAGATCCACTAAAAAATATCATATAATTCAAGTGAGACTTAATAGAGTAGATGAAATATATATATATATATAACTATAAATAAATATAATTCAATATAATATAAATAGAACCCATCACTCAAAAAAAATTAATACCACATGAAAATCAAGTAGATGGTTAACCCAAAGAATGGAATTCGGGTTATGAATTCCCTTACCTTGTTTTTGTCTTAATTAAAACTTTTTTAAACCCAATTTATTATTTTTTAGAATGTGTTATTAATATATTATAGAAACATATTCATTTTTATAACACCATTAATGATAATTTCGAAACATCATTTCAACCTTTAATTATAATTATTTTGTTTCTTTAATTGTTCAGGTGTGTTCTTTACATTATTTCCATGGCTTTTTTCAATTTTATTTTCTTATCATATGGAAATGAAATAACATAAGAGGATTGAAATGTTACACATATGTATCCAAAATATATAATGGTACCATACATTATTTTTTATCATATATGATGATTAATCATTAGATAAAACATTAAGGATATTTCTTTTTATCAATTTTGGTCATTCCTCACTAATCATGATCTTGTTTCATTATATAATTTAATTTCATGAACATAAGTTTATTCCAAAACATAAAATAGGTTAAATAATACACTTTAAATTCTATTTAAACCATTAAAAGGGTTGTATGAACATATTTTAAGGACACAATAGAAATTGAAAGCACATCATCCACAATTTTAGTAAATGACACATCACAAATGATGTTTCTGTTTTTTTAGAATAAGATGAAGTGGAGTGGATGAAAGATGATGAATTAATTAAATGAACATGATAACCTACATAATATATATGATGATGGAGATTTAATACTTCATGGACAAGTGGAGTGGGAGATAGTATATTAAAATAAAGGAATTGAAAAAGAAAACAAATGAAAAAGGAAAAGGATTATTACATCTTGATCTCTTCCCCTTGATATCCTACTTAAGGCCTTTGGATTTGGCCTTTTGTTGGGACAATAATGTCCTGGACATGAGAAAGTGTCTTGGGGAGGGTTTTTGGCATTACATAGACAATTCTCAATGCTTGAGATGTGTCATAGGAAGAGGGGAAGGAGGGTAGTATTTATAGTGGAGGATATGAGGGATTTTAATTTATTTTAATCATTATTTTAATATTTTTTCCCAAGACTACGAATAGTTTCAATTAGCATGTTCAAAGTATTAAATAGAGAATGTGAGTTTGAAAAAATGGGATTACATCAATAATGATGTAAAAAATTGGGTATTTAACTGGTAATTTGTATATATGGTATTTTACCATATTTCAAAATTAAAAAAAAATCATGAATTTCATAAAAATTAAAAATAATAACCCTTACCATTTATCGATGTGTAGAATTCAAAAATAAACACCATTTTAGGAATTTTTTTCCCTTACATGATTTATTTATTTTTTAAATAAAATAAATCATTATTAAAAAATTAACAATTTTAAAATTATAACCCAGTTTTTATCACCTTTATAAATTAAACAAGATGTCATTATCTCAAAGACTTAATAAAATAAACAAATATTACAATTTACTATTCATTAGGGTAATTTTACTATTAATATTACTATTCATAAGGGTATGTTACAATTCACCAAAAATCATGTTGGTTCCATCATACTCTGAATAACTTGCTGATCAGAAATATAGATGACGTTTTTTGAAATTAAAAACATAGAAGTGAGAAAAAATATGTTTTAATGGATAATTTATAAATATCTCTTTAAAAAAAGTATTGTTCCATATAGTTTTATTAAATATTGCATTTTATTCATTTTTAAAACCATGGGGTGTTAAAAATCATCCATCTCTATTCAAAACATAAGAGTTCTATTTACCTATATTCGGTTCAATTACATATAAATGTATTATTACGCTAACATATGGTTAGAAAAGTTCAAGGGCGTAACTCAAAAATTTTCATAATAATTATCCCAAATAATCTTGATAACATTAATGAAAGAAAGAAATATTGTATATATGTATTTTCGTTTATGATTCATGTCATTTATAACCAAGGAAAATCAAATATAAATTAATAATATTTTAAAAATAAGGGTAAAATATATTAAACAATAAATATCATATAAATAAACTGTGTATGGTACCTTGAATGAATGGAATAGGAAACATAACGAGACCCAAAAATTAAAGAAAATAAATATTTAATCATATTAGTTGAATATTTAATACATTTTATTACAATACACGCATGAGGGCCATGATGGTCTAGGGCCTTTGGAGGCTAGAAACATAATAAACTTATTTTGTGAAATATTGTTATCATCCCCCACAAATTACTTCCAAATGAAGTAATTTTCTTAGAAATATCCTATTGGAACCTTTCTTAAATATTTATGGAAGTGAAGCATAATAAAGGGTGTGATTAAATGTTCATTACGTGTAAAAATGGGAAATATCATTTAATGATAATATCTATGAATTACAGAGGGATTAAGGTACAAGAAAAACATATCATTTAAAAATCATACCCATCAATTCATGGAACATAGTCCTGGTATAATGATTTAATAAATTATAAGATAAGAATCATAACAAAATCTGATATCATAAGACATTATATCACATAAGAAGTATAATAATGTGTCATACCAAGTGAAATATGATGATGCATAATCATAATCATAGAAATAATATGTCAAGGTAATCCAGTAATACATTCATCGCATGTTGGTCTAGGGATACCCTCTCAGGTACCCTATTTTTAGCATGGGATTACCTCCCTTGTAAAATATGATTTCATAATCATTAAAAAATATAAAATTCATTTAAGATCTATAATAGACCAAACCAACCCTTAACTAAAATCTATTTGTATTTGTGACATAAGACTATGAATGTTTTTATCATTTCATCATATCTTCACACATGGAAAAGAAAGAATGTTTCATGAAGACATCAACTTTATAAAAAATAACCATACATAGAAAGACTTAATATGGAATCATTGGATCCTAACCCCAATTAAATCATATGATACGTCCAAGGATGTTGTTATGTATAAATTTGAAAGATCACTATAACATTTCTAGTGGAAAATATCATTTTCAATTTTCAATCACATATTTATAATTTGGAAATTTCCAGAATATTAGGAAAAACATTTTATTTGAAAATAAATATGGATACATGTAACATATTCATCAATAAAAGTTGTTTTTATAATGGAAAGAAAATCTGTTCATGCATTAAATGTAAAAATAATTAGTCTATTCACATATTTTATAAAAAACCTATTTAAGAAAACAATTATTTTAAAATATCATTATTTATTGTTATACATGTGTAAAAATGACATCAATCAAACATTGGATAAAAAATGAAATGTTTTTTAAATACAATATGAAAAAATAATAAAAGACTATTGATAGGATTGAAAAACAATGTCATTTTTCTTTTAAAAAACATACTCTCATATTTCAGTGCATAGGGAGAAGAAAATGAAATTAAAATAAGAAATTCCATAAAATAACCATTTGATAATAAAATATATATGAATTTTTAAAGGTAAATAATATAATTTAATCATTGTAAATATTCCCAGTAAAAAGTTACATTGTAATGTAAAATCATTACATCATATTTGATATTATTCAGAAGCACCCTAACCTCCTACATAATATATTAAAATTTAGTATAATTCAATTCTAAAACAATATTTTTATTTATAATACCAAAAATAGTTTAATTATAAATCCTTATCACTCGTTCTTTAACAATCATTTATTATCATCCTCACATTAAGTGATAAATTCTTTACTTTTATTTCATGTTTTGGTTTAAATGTAATGGATCATTAATCTAGATAATTGTTACTTATCTTCAATAATGATAATAATTATATAAATAAAATATTTCATATGTAAATGCATATTAATAACAATCCATAAATTGTGGAGATGGAAAAATTAAATACACCATTCATAGAGACAGTAGTCTATATATACTCTTGAATGTTGTTTTAATTTTTCAATGAAATGAATGATAGAAATAAAAATAATATTTTATCATTATAGAGTCATAATTATATTATAAATGTCATATATATTAATTAAATCCAACATTACAACCATTAGTTATAGGGATTGGTGATAATGAATCAAAACGTTACACGGAGGTGGTAGTCTTCATGTATGAAGGGCTGATACTTTAAATTTCGATATGATGAAAAGAAAGCGAAAAAGTGTTGTCCCATAAAAAAAATAAAATTTATAAATATTAAAGATATTGGTTTCATTATGTTAGGGTTTATATAATATATTTATAGTATGTATAAGAAAAAATTAACTATGATGTGAAAGGTAAGAAAATAACCAATTCATTGATAAACCTCCATTAGTATTCACCTTATGTATTAATATGATTTACATAATAGAATACCAAAAGCTCAAAAATAAGTGGTAAAAAATCTATGGATGTTTTTGGTTATGTACCTGCTTATAAAGCGGTCTAAATTTTTACAAATAATGATGGAGAAGAGGAGTCGTTTTATAAATTTGGCTAGAAAAACATATGGAATTACATAAAATATTTAAATAATATATATTCACTTTATTTTAAAATTTGAATAAATTGGAAATAAAAAATAATTTTAGAAATTATAAGGTCTATATATCTTCAAAATTTAATAAATAGTCAAGTTTATGTTTCATTTTTACCCTTATCGCATAGTTTACCCTCCCAGTAATCCCTTTCAACCTCATACATGGTAAAAAAAAATTTACTACATTAGCTATTCATTATATTAAAATTTTAATGTGGACTCATTAAAAAAGATTGAAATTATGTTTCAAAATATTGAATAACATTTATCAAATTCTATTTCTATATGTTATTGAAATTAATTTCAAAATTAAAAAGAAAAACACAACAAAAATCATTTAAAATATATTTTAAGGATAATATTTAGTATAATTTCAATACCTGAATAATTAAAAGTATTATATGAATTTTACAATATTTTATTGAATATATATCCAATAAATTAAATTAACATAATTAATTTATTATTATATATTTAATTTTTTGTGATAAACACATTGCACCAATATAACTAGTTTTTGAAACAACGATTGTTTTTAACATCAAATGATTTATCATTATTCATTATAATTAGTTAAATAATTTATGAATTATTATAAATATATAAAAAATAAATATCATTGAATTATTTTTAAATATTATTCAATATATAAAAATACATGTTATTTAGTAAAATATAATTCATAAAAAGTGGAATTTTAATCATGAAATGATTTGATAAAAACATTTAACAATTATTTATTAAGAATTAATAAATACATTTTAAAAAAAACATAAAAATTATATATATATATATATATATCATAATGTTTCTAATCTTATTAGTACCCTCCAATCAAATGACTAGGTTATAAATGTGATAATATATTATGGTTCATTTTGACTAAAGGTTGTGTGCAAGAATGTTATCTAATACGTCAAATATTTTTCAAATGAATACACACAAAATATTTGTTGTTAAATTTT
Source organism: Viscum album (assembly GCA_963277665.1). Classification (NCBI taxonomy): domain Eukaryota; kingdom Viridiplantae; phylum Streptophyta; class Magnoliopsida; order Santalales; family Viscaceae; genus Viscum; species Viscum album. The sequence goes on along the minus strand of OY728135.1, from coordinate 67,299,146 downwards.
TCCACTATAAGAATTTATAAATCTAAATTTACTCACTCCAATACAAAAAAACAGAGGATATTTCTAAATCTCCTAACCTTTCTCTGTGAAACAATTTAGAAAAATACCTTCTCACCAACTTCAAATTCTAGAACTCACCGATCTTTTTTCAAATAAATATTCATTCAATTATGAGGTACCTTGATTTGATGTTAAATTTATCTATAATTACCTTCTATTTTCTCAGTTATCTTTGGTCCCAATTACATTCATTCTCTAACTTCATCCAAGTATGTTATAGTTATGCACTTCATTCCATAGTGGGATTCAAAATTTGTCATCTAAATTATCAGTTAAAAGATATTTTAATAACTAAAATCGATAAGAGGAAGGTGGTGATCCAAAACACACTTGAAATATATAGATCCAAATCATATTATATAATTTGGTATTTTGAATGGAACTATGAGATAGACCATCAGTATAAGGATTATATATGGTACTGATATAAAACTCTTTATCCAAATCGTGTAAAGGACAACAACATAATATAGAAGTAAACCATGGCTCTAAATTAGATAAAATATAATATTTTATATTATTTATATTTACCACATCCTTATTTTATAACTAGTTAATATAATTATGTGTGAAATATTCATAGATAACAATGTGATATATTGAATCCAAAAGGTGATCAACTACATCTTAAATAAAATTATTCCATTTTTATGTCTTGGGTATTACTGGGATTAAATCTATAGTGTCATTTTATCATTACCATACAAGTATGAGTGATGTTTATAACATCCCCCAAGACATATAAAACTCGACATTAACTTATTGGTGCACTAAGAACTAAAATAGAAACCCGATAATATATCTATTCATGTTATCCCATCAGAAATCATTTTTAAGGACACTACACATATTTATACCTCCTTGATGATTAGATAATGATTATATATGGTATTAATCCAATATAACCCTAATAATTTCTACCATGACAAAAAAACATAGTATTTTTAGGAACCATATCATTCCATCATAAAAAAGGTTGAACTCGTAAAAATTTACCAATATCCACTATAGCTATATATCATCTTTATGATCCTCTTTAATCGTCACATTGATAAATGGATGAGTGTTCATCTGAGAAAGATAAAACTGGATTCCTCACTTCAATATTTTAGGATCTATAGATATAAAATACATATATATTCGATATTTTGGGATCTTCATCATATATATTCTTGTGTGATCCATTAAAATCAATGAATCAACCACCTTTTCACTTTATTGGGGTGGTAATGTATTGATATGTAATAATCATTAATAAAATCCAACCATATTATATAGATTATATTAAAATCCTTATAGGAGAATATATATATTGAAATTTTATTAGGTGGTTAAATATTACACCTTTCACAACAAATATATTTCTTCCATGTCTTTAAGGGAAAAATTAACATAGTTGACTCCAAATCTTGTGTATGGTACACTTTCGAAAGAACCGTCAATTATAGTGGGGAATAATAAATTCATATATCATTCTATATAAAAATAAATCTTATCCTCTTATAATATGTATCATTATAAATTAAAAACCCATTTATATTGTATAATTTCGTGATTACAGGTCACTGACCCAGATTATCTTCAGCTCCATGAAATTTTCTTAACATTTATTTTTCTAACGAAACATGAAACAATTTCATGTTATCTGGGTGAGTGGATTAGATATTCAGGAAACATTATTCAAAAATCATATTTAATATCTGCTAAACCTAAATAGTTTTATGGATCTCAGTTATAGTATTTTTTCATGTTGAGTATTCAATGTCTTCCATCATAGAAAAATCTACTGATATACTATATTATGTGATCAAATATCGCTATAATGATAACTTTTGGGACCAGAATTCTAATTTATGTATTTTTAATATAGTTTCTCCATCCTCAGGGTTATCAAAAACATTCTTATGTGATACCCATGATCATCCTTACACTTAGAGTATATAATAATTTCATAAATGAAGACTGCCAAAAAAAATTTGAGGTAATATCTAATGTCATTTTTTATGACATACATTACGATATAAGGGGAATTAATATGTTCCAAATGAATTACCATAAACTCATTGTGTTCATACTTTATATAGAAGGTTTTAATAGGTATGTATTTATGTTATAGTCTCATTTAATAGAACCCAAAACGATGGTACATATTGGAAATGTATTGATAGCCTCATAGCTGATCAAAAAAATCACTAATATGGGGTAGATGATTCTTTTTATTTATAATGATATTATTATATTCACAACAATAAATATTTAGTAACATTGATCCATTGTTTTAAAAAAAATACGTACACCCTGTGGTGATGCACTTTGATGAATGAATCCATTATCAAGATTCTCTAGAAGTTACATCTTAAATTCCTGAAATTCAATCATGGACTATATTTATAAAGTCTTTGAAATAGGTGTATATCTAGGGTTAATTTATATTGAAAAATAAAATTCATGATTCATAGGGAAACTAGTAAACTCCTACAAAAATTCATCAACAAACATTGGTATAATTGTATTTTCATAGATGTTATGTTTCTCACCAAAAATATGAGATTAATACTCCTGATTAATAAGAATCAAGAATCATATAATAGAATATCTTTATATTGGAATCTTATATTCCCCATCACACAGATAAATGAACACATGTTCATCAAGAATATTAAATGTGACTAAACATTCTTGTTAATTTATATGATCTCTATATATAGAGAGATAATCCATTCCCAAAATCACATTAAATTCCACTATATAGACACAAACATTATTTATAGAAAACAAATTCCCACAAACATCACTCAAAGATGAATCATATACATGAGATGTGATCATTTTACCATTAAGAGTTTTCAATGCCAATTAAACATCTAATTTTTGTGGTGGTAATGTGATTCCCTTAGAAATGATTTCAAATATAAAAGAGTGGGTAGAAATAGTATCATATTAGACATTATATATTCTATATTGGATGGTTAGTATACCATTAATGACATCATTCTCAAAACACAATTCATTAATAGTGATTACATGACAGTTCAATTTTTCTTTAGGATTAATAGGTTTCTAATTTCAATCACTTTCATTAAAAATATATATTAAAGAAGAAGTTAGAATAATTTATATATTACGTTTATTAGAACTAATGGAATTTTGTTGGTGAATTTCATAGATATTTTATTATAGTCACCCAATTAGATACTTTTTTCCAATCACCGTGATATTTAATTACTCAATGACCTTTGTTTTTACACATAAAGAATTTAAGGTTCCCAATCAGAAAATATACTTTGTGTTTCATCCCACAAATTTGGTATAATTAGAAGAATCATATACTTCCCTCAATATTTTTATTCATTTGATATTCATTTTAATTTCATGTTTTCTTTCTTTTCAAAAGAATGAAATTTATGGGTGAATCTAATCTCAACTTCTACCTTGAGATCACAAATAATTATTTTCTTATAAATATGAAAGTCTTTATGGATAACTCCATTAATATACATGGGTTTAATCATTTAAATAATCTATCAATGTAGATTTTAGGATGGATGATAAAACCGGAATTTTACCTCACATGTCTTGTAAAAATTAACTCAAATGTAATAATGTATATCTATTCCTTCTAATTCATATCATGGAATTCCATATTAATTTTCATATTAATAAGGAAAAAAATTCACATTAAAAAAAATTCAAAATATCATCCCACTCTATAGATTCTTTTGCTTCATGTTGCCTCTAGTTCATGATTATATTAAACATTTTCTATGATTTTCATTCAAGAATATTAAAACCCAATATAATGTTTTCATAATCTGAGAAATAGATAATGAAAAATCAATTTTTATTTGTATTCATCCATTTCTCATAACTTAGTGGAGTCAAGGACCTACTAAAAGAAGGTTCACATTTCTTCATGGGGGACTCAAAATTATGATTTCTATTCTCATTTAGAAGATATAAATTTTTCATGTCTCGAGGATTTTGTCTAAACATAAAAACAATATTTTTAATTCTAGGTCCAATAAAATTTATTTGGTTATGAGAAAAATCATTGAGATTTTAGCCACGTTATTTATTAAAATGATTTATTTTAGTTCTATCCAATAACTAAAACACTAAAACATAGAAATAAAATAATAATCCATGTGGGGAATAAACAATTCATGAAATATACACTAGTGTAGAAAAAAAAAATTTCGGTGGATATTTTTTATTTTTAACATCTAGTTTCGGCCGACGTTATTACAGGAGGCATTATAAATAGAGTTTTATATGTCGGTAATTTTACAACCGATGTAAAAAAACAAATACGAATAATTTTTCACGTCGGTTGATAAAAACCCAACGTGGAAAATGCTCCGGAGGAGTGCTTTATTACGTCGGTTATTTAATAACTAATGTGATATATACGCTTTCACGTCAGTTATTATATAACAAACGTAGTAAAGAACTCTTTAGAAGGGTTCATCACGTCGGTTATTTTTATAACCGGCATGATACACCTGTCTTCCAAGAGGTTTTCAATTTTGAATATATAAAAACTGATGTAAAAATATATCTACGACGTCTGTTATTTTATAACTGACGTAAAAAACTATCCATTTCAATTTATTATGTCGATTATTTCATGACTGACATAAAAACCATTTACCATGATATTATTATGTCCGTTTCCAAAAAACAGAAGTTATAACAAATACCAATGCATTGTTTTCCACGGTTATGAAATAACCAATCTAAGAAACAATTTTCCGTTTTAAATAAACACTAACCACTACTATGCCCAGCCAAATCACCTGAAACAGAGAAAAATCTTACCAAATATAGCCTAGAACTGACCAGAACCCCACCCCCACCCCCACCCACACCCCTAGACACCCCCACTCCCCTGGAAAACCCCCAATCCCTGGACAACCCCCACACACCTGGACATCCCCACCACCGCCTAGAGAGCCCCCCAAAACCATGGAAAACCCCCCACCCCCTGGACAGCACTCCAACACCCTTGGACAACCATCCCACACCCCTGAAATAGACCAAAAAAGTTACCCATAACATACCAGAACCCCCGTACCCCACTACACAGCCCCCACTGCACCCCTGGACACCCCCAACACCCTTGGACTACACCCACCCCCTGGATAGCCCTAGACACCCCTGGACAAACCCCACCCTCTTGGACACCCCCACACCCCTGGACTGACCCCCACCCCCTGGACATCCCCCCACACCCCTAGACAGACCCCACCCTCCTGGACACCCCCCACCCCACACCCCTGGACTGCCCCCCCCACCCCGGGACTTCCCCCACCCTCCTGGACACCCCCACACCCCTGGACTTCCCCCACACCCTGGACAACCCCCCAAAGCCTGGACAGCCCCCACCACCAGGACTGCCCCCACCCTCCGGAACACCCCCACACACATGGATTTCCACCACACCCCTGGACATCACACCACACCCCAGGAATCCCCCCCCCCAACTATTAGACATACTACACACCCCTGGACTTCCCCCACCCACTGGATTGCCCCTACCCTCCGGGACACCCACCACACCCCTGGACTGCCCCCACCCCCAGACAACCCCCACACCCATGGACAACCCACACCCTCCTGGACACCCCCAAACCCCTGGACACCCCCCAACCCGGGTCTGCCCCCACCCTCCTAGACACCCCCTACACCACTGGACCTCCCCCACCCCCCGGACAGCCCCCACACCCTTGGAAAACCCCCACCCTCCTAGACACCCCCATAGTCCTGGATTTCCCCCACCCCCGGGACTACCCCGCAACCTCATGGACATCCACCCACACCCCTGTACTTCCCCCACCCCCTGGACAGCCCCCACACCCCTGGACAACCCCCACCCTCCTAGACACCCCCACACACCTGGACTGCCCCCCACCCCCAGGACTGCCCCCACCCTCCTGAGCACCCCTCGACATCCCCACACAACCCTGGACTTCCCCAACCCCCTAGACATTCCCCCACACCCCTGGACAAGCCCCCACCCTCCTGGACACCCCCACAGCCCTGGACTTCCCCCACCCCTAGGACTGCCCCACCCTCCTCGACACCCCCCACACCCCTGGACTTCCCCCCACCCCTGGACAGCCCCCACACCCGTGGACAAACCCCACCCTCCTGGACACCCCCCACACACCCCTGGACTACCCCCACCCCCGGGACTACCCCCACCCTCCTGAACACCCCCACACCTCTGGACTACCCCCACCCCCTAGACAACCCCCACACCCCTGGACACCCCCACCCCTCTCCCTTGGAAGACCCCACCCCTGGACTTCCCCAATCCTCTAAGACACCCCCACCCTTGGACTTTCCCCACCCCCTGGATAGCCCCCACACCCCTGAACAACCCCCCCACCCTTGTGTACACCCCCCACACGCCTGGACTGCCCCCACCCTTGGGACTCCCCCTGACACTCCTGGACACCCCCACACCCCTGGACTGTCCCCACCCTTTGGACAGCTCCCCGCACCCCTATAAAACCCCCCACCCTCCTGGACACCCCTGGACTTCCCCCACCCCGGGACTTCATACCACCCTTCTGGACATCTCCCCACACCCCTGAACCGCCCCCACCCCCTGGACAACCCCCCCACGCCCCAGTACAACCTCGCCACCCTCATGGACACCCCCACACCGCTGGACTGCCCCCACTCCCGAGACTACCCCACCCTCCTGGACACCCCCACACCCCTGGACAGCCCCCACCCACTTTGACAGCCACCCACACCCCTGGACACCCCCACCCTCCTAGACACCACCACGCCCATAGACTTCCCCCACCCCCGAGACTACCCCCACCCCCACACCCCCGGAATTCCCCCACCCCCTGGACAACACCCACACACCTGGACTTCCCCACCCCCTGGACAGCCCCCCACACCCCTGGGCAACCCCCCCTAGACACCACCCCAGACCCCTAGACTGCCCCCACCATAGGTATGCCCTCACCATCCTATACATCCCCCTCACACCCCTAGACTTCCCCCACCCCTGGACAACCCCCACACTCATGGACACCCCCCCCCTCACACCCCTGGACTATCCCCACCCATGGGAATACCCCCACCCTTATGGACACACCCCACACCCCTGCAGTTTACCCACTCCCTGAACAGCCCCCACACCCTTGGACAACCCCCACACTCATGTACACCCCCCACACCATTGGACTACCCCACCTCCCACCCCCAAGACTACCCCACAAACCCCTACACACTCTCTGGACATCCCCCAATTCCCCTAGACATTCCTCCCACCCTCCTGGATACGCTCCCACCTCACTGGACTTCCCCAACAACACCCCTGGACACCCCCACCCCACAACACATCCCCCACGACACCCCTGGACAACCCCCCCCCCCCCCACACCCCTAGACCTCCCCCAGCTCCTAAACAGTTTGTGTTGGGAGAGGAGGAGCCTCCATCCCTCAGGGGGCACACTGCTAGAAGGTACACATCACTCCCACATGCAAAGCATGAGCACTCAAACAGTTTCCCATGTGGGAGTGATGTGTACATTCCAGCGACGTTCATCCCCCCGAGAGATGGTAGCGCCTCCTCTCCCACCCCCTCGAACTGCCCCCCCCCCCCAATCCCCATGGACACCCTGGACACCCCCCACCCCACTAGACATCCCTCCCCCACCCCACTGGACAGCCCTCCCACACCCTGGAAACCCCCTCACCCCAGAGGACACCCCCACACCCTTGGACAGCCCCCACTCCCATAGAAAGCCCTTACACTCTCCTGGAAACGCACCCCCCCTGGGCTGCCCCCCCCCCCAACTTTCATGGACACCTAGGATACCCCCGCCCCACCGGAAAACCCTCCAACACCCCGGGATACACCCACCCCATTGAACACCCCCACACCCTTGGAACCCCTCACCCCCAAACCAGAATCCATACCTTAAAAACCATCATAAGTAGACCAAAACAATAAGCAGAGAAAAATTAAACATTCACATATATAACATTAAAAACATACAATTTCAACTTAAAATACTAAATCAATCCTAAAGGACTACAAAATACACAATTACAATGAAAATATTCAAATTTATTTTTTACACTACAAACAACTAAAATTCAATCAAACCTGTAAAATAATTTGACCATTCCACTTGTAAGTGATTGATGTCTTGAGCACTATTGGGTTGAGGGTCATCAAATAGCTACAAATTAATAGGATAGTAGTTAACATGTAAAATGAATAAATCAAATTAAATATTATAAAAAAATTTAAAAGGAAATCTTATGAGGTCAAACTTCACAACTATGTCGGTTGTTATTATTTCATAGATAAATCTAAACTTATAATGTCCACATTCGATGATGCCTTGTTGTTCATGACAATTCTGTTTTAATGAGTGTAAATTAAATATATTATTTTTATGTAATCAATCAAAAAGTACAAATTATAAATGGATATTTACCTTTACATTTACATATTTGATCTTCACACTCCTTCTCTTTTTGTTTTTTCGAAAGTAGACCCATCCCCTTTTAGAAAATAATACGAATTGGATAAATTTAAAATTGATTATAATATATAAAACTATTGGGAAATTGAAACTTACTTTCCCAAACTTTTCGTAAAACATTCCTGTAAAACTCCTTGGATAGAGAATATCCAATAAAGTGTCTTCTCCCTTGGGAAAAAAACCACTGACATCTAATGATCACTGATAAAAGAAAATTTAAGGTTAGTGGTTTTTTATGTCAAAAGATAATAAACTCACTGAGAGAGATGTTTTTCATACCTCTTAAAAAAAGGAATCATGCAACATTGTGTGACTATATTCTGTTCATGTCATTCAGTAATATAAACCATTCATTGTTCCTCATCCAATGCACATGCTTCCGGGGAAATCAAATGTGGGTTCATGAAACCATATATATTTGTCCGATGATTATTTTCACAAATTTTATAAAGATAACTAATACAAAATAGACATAAGTATACATTTTTAAAAAATACAACATAGGGAAAAGGAGTTAAGACTTACATGGAAAATATTTTCACCACATAGATGCCCAACTGATCTCTACTATCAAGCTCCATGATATCAGTTTCCACAATACCCACAGTTATTGCACCTCCACAAACATGAGCTTCCATTAGAAACTCATAATGATCCGCCAAAAAATTTGAATATCTTGACAATATGTCAAAGCTACAAGAATTTTTATCTAATTTAATAGCCAATTTCCATTTTTGTTGTCTATAAAGTCTTTATTTACCTTTAAAATATTCTTGTAAAAATAGATAGAAAAATATATTATTTTTAAAATGATAGAACAACTTTAATAAAAAAAATATAAGATATAACATACATACCTATATTGTAATGAGTCGAAGAAGTCTGGATGGTAATATTAAAAAATGGCGGATACAATGTCTAACTGTCGTCACCTCATCTGTAGGTAATGGTACTCAAAATGATCTATCTATAATATCATGTACAATGACCCTCTGATTCTCAACCTCTAATTGTTGATGATGAACTGTATCTCCTATACAATATACCAACCCATATGCAACTATATGATGTTGAGGAGCATCAACATACAACTGGTAATAAATAGGAAGCTGCAATAGAGGAGTCGAATAATAAATGGGGTCCACAGGCTGAGGTGGGGGAATAGGAGCTACTGGCAAAGGTGGAGGATAAATAATGGGGTCTGTAGGGGGAGGTGGAGGAGTGGGAGATGCAGTCTGAAATTGTAATTGCATTTCTGCCAACATAGACTCTACCAACACTCTAATATTTTCCTCCATCGTCCCATTAATATTTTGATCTTCAACCTCCAAGGATTCTATTTTTTTTATGAAGAACCTCATCATATGTAGTTGAAGAATGTGGAAACACTTTTCTTACTGATACACGTGCCGGATATCCTCTCACATGACCAGGATGTTCATGCTTTCCCAATGCTGCATATAAAATATCTTTCCTCCCAACAGTTATAAATACACCCTATGAGCTCTGCTTCTCAAGAGAATCATGTATTAATTAATTGAACATTTCTGTAATGATTGAAATTATATGTACAAAATAGTTATCTTAAATAAATAAAATATATATCTTAAAATCCTCCCAGTAACGATTCTCGAATCATCCGAAAGATATTGCCCTTTATTCCCATCCGAGCACTCTTCCATTTTTCATGTCTAGATGGAGGAGATGGAGGGGCCACCTCTCCAGAGGTTAAAGACTCATCTCTTAGTTTTTGTATTTTTTCAGGCATCATTTGTTCTTCCAATAATGTATACCCTCCCCAAGATAATGTATGAGGGTATACATTTTTAGATCAAATCTCTTGAGGATATTTCCTTGTTTGCTGTAAATTATGAATAAGAAATAATTAACAAAACATTAATAAGATCATTTACATAAGAAATCTTATAAAAGATTACATTTCCCTTACCAAAAAATGAATCTTTTATTCTAATTTCATCAACCAGTATCCATGTGTCTTCATCTATGAAAGGATATATACAGAATGTATTTTCATGACTCCTATGAAAAAAAATGAAATCATATGTGAGGGTTGATTTGAAATCCCACCATCTCCTGGAATCCATCGATAAGCATTACTTCTAGAATCCTCCTGTGTTAGGAATATAAAATGTCATATGATAGAGAAGAAGTTAAACATATTATATATACTATAAACATTTAAATAATAAGAAAAAAATAGAAAAAGATCTTACCAAAATCGTTTCCCACAACAGAGATATTATTGCTTTGTCCACACTTCTCCAATCATCACACACAATTATTACTTTTCACTTACCCTGATTTGATACAAAAATAATAAAATCATTTTCATTTTCACATCTAGGAATATCATACTCATCATACTCAATGAGTATCCTCTGATCCTACGTACGAGAATGTGATATTTTTGGTAAACGTGTGCACCCAAGTTTACCAACTATTGAACTCTTTGTCGTAATAGGAGAACATGTGGAAGACTGGGGAACATCAAGAGGCGCATGTGAATGTTGCTCCCCAGAGGTATGACCAATATGCTCTTCTCCAGAATCATGTGGTTGATCAACTGATTGATCTGTCATTATCCTTCAAATAAAAAAACAAACATTAGTTCACAAATATACAAATTCAAATATTTTAATACTACTATAATTAGAAAATAGGAAAATGTACTAAGTTACATAATAGTAAACTTGGTTAATATGGTAAACATGTTAAACAATGTTAAAGTTGGTAAATATATTCAGGATGGTAAACATGGTAAACATGGTAAACCTTGTAAACCTGGTAAACATGGTAAAGTAATTTTCACTGAACAAAAATAATAGATATATAATTTATGTAATGGTATACATGATAAAGTAAACTAAATAAAATTAAAACATGGTAAACCTGGTAAACATTGTAAAGTAATTGTCACTAAGAAAAAATAATAGATATATAATTTACGTAACGGTAAACATGATAAAGTAAATTAAAAAAATTAAAACAAACAAAACCAATACTTATTTTTTATTACATGTTTTTATAAAGAAAAAACGTACAATATATAACATTTTATGAAAATAATAAATGTAAACAAGAAATAAACAAATTTTACCTGTAATTTTAGGAATGTACAAATGGATTGTTTTCCCAAATTCCTTCATCATGATCGTTATTTATGGCACAAACGAAGTCTTCAACATGCTCATCATAATGTTTTGTTAATCATTCCATGGAAGTAGGTCTATCACATTAATCAGCATCTTCATCAAGTTCATCCTCACCAACATATTGTTTTTCCCTTTTTAAAAAAAATAGCCCACTACATATCTGATTGATTTACTACATAAAAAATTTGTTTTTAATGTGTTGACATTATAAAAGAATCAGTTTTGCCTTCCAATCTATTCATATTAACAACTGTCATTCCAAATTCATCATGTCTAACACTGTTGTTACAAATTAACCATTTATAGTTAAAAACATGAAATTTAATTTTAATGTAATAAACATCCCATATGTCTTCAATCACTCCATAGTATGAAATTCATGTAGAAACTGGGTTTCTATCCTTTTCACTAGAAAAATGAATTGCTTCTGCAAACACCAATACCCCACTATTTTGAACTGTACTTCTGTTGTCCTGAGCTTTCATATGAAATGTATAGCCATTAATGTCATAACCGGAACATGTAATCATATTTAAACATGGGCAACCCACAATCCATTTTAATGGATCTCATACATCTGATCTACCATGCATTTTCTTTTTAAACCATGACAAAAATGTTTTGTTGGGCTCTATCAAAATACACATTTCCTTCCTCTTTGGATGACATTGTTTCAACTCATTAATATGCAAGGTGATATACGGTTGAGTATCATCTATGTTATTGACGATGTATTATTATATCTTCTTCATCTGTTTAGATGTCAACTATTTGACTTTCAAGCCACGAATCCTTCTTCCCTCATTATAAACTCATTCATGGAGAGATGGAGGCAAAACTATGGGTTGCGCCATAGGAAAGTAGCTTGTACAAAACTCTGCAACTTCCTCAAAAATATACTTTAAAAAAATTGAGGATTTAGGTAGATATGGATTATTAACATACTCCTTCAATATTTTCATATACCTTTCAAAATGATACATCCAACTTAGATATACCGGTCTACAAAGCTTTATTTATCTAACCATATGATTCATTAAATACACCATTATATCAAAAAAAGTAGGAGGAAAATTCATTTCCAATTGAAAAAAAAATAAAAATTGCATCCTTTTCCAAAATATTCAAAACATTCACATCAATCAACTTATTACAAATTGAATTGAAAAAAATAACACAGCTTCATTATAATATTTCTTACACGGATTGGAAATATTCCACCTAATGCAACTGGTAGAAGTTGTTGCATCATGGCGTGAAAATCATGAGATTTCATACCTATCAACTTCAAGTCCTTCAATGAGACAGAAGTTTTTACATTTGAATAATAACCTTGATGAACTTTGATATCATGAAGACACTGACAAAAGCTAATTTTCTCCCTCTTCGATAATGTCTGACAAGCCAGGGGAAGAAATTTTCATCTTCTATTAGGAGTAGGAGCTAACTCCAAACTTATTCCCATTGATAGTAAGTCTAATCTTGCATTCAACCCATCTTTTTTCATTCCTTTAATATCTAACAATGTTCCAATAAAACTATCACATATATTCTTCTCCAGGTGCATGACATCAATATTATGCTTAGCTTCATGATATCTCCAATATGGTAGCTCAAAACATATTGCATTTTCTTCCAAATATGTCTAACATTACAAGATTTATGTGTCTTTCCCAATGTCACATCAAGGGTTTTCACCCTCTCAAAATAAAAATAAAGGGATAAATGTAGAGAACCGAAGCTTGACGTATATGGACATTACATTACTTTTCCGGAATACTTAACACATAAAAAACAGACACACAAGGACCGTAATAGTTTAGTGTCTTTGGAAACACGGAATATAAACTTCTAATCATGTTGAAATATCTTCAAAAACTACTATAACGATCTTCCCCTTTTCGTTTCCGCACATAAAACCTCTCTTTATTTCATGGGGAAAATAAAACATAAAAAGGGTGAGCTCAAATTCTCAGTAAGGGAAACATAGATAACATAAAACAATCCATAAACATTTGGAAGCAAAAACCTGAACATGAAATTTAAACATCAAAATCTTGATAAAAGACATAAGTAGTGGAAGTACGTAAGGCATATATCATAATGGAACATCAACCATGATAAAATATAATGGGAATAAAATATGTAATTTTGGAAACCATTCAGCACATGTTATGATTTCCATAGTAGCCAAGGCATTACTGCCAAGGCCATCTTAGTGGACAAAGTCCCTTTCTAAATCGAGTTCACTCCTCGTTCCAGTCTTGTAACACTGAACCAGATTAACTTATCATTCCAGCCATGTCTATCTCATGAGATATAAATCTTTACCCAATGCATTTGAGGGAGATATAGGTCCCACCCATCTCATATTGAAATGATTCTTACTTGTGCCACAAAATAATCATAAATCATTCATCATAACCCAAAGAATAAAATGGGTTTCATAAACATAATCCAATCATCAAATAATCCATATAAAACAAATGGATATTTCATCATAAGAAAAGTGAAACCAGGTAAATCATACCGACATTATACTTGAAACATACACATATGAAATAATGTCATCTTAGATGGAAAATGATTTTTATAGAACACTTGAAATGAATTTTTGAGGAAAATATCCTTTCTTCTTCAAAATCATTTTATTTTCACAAAATTCCATGAAATTTTAAAAGAAAATTATTTTGAAGAGAATTGTCATAAAATATTGTAGAGTAAGCTTCATGAAAATGATGCATTATGAAACCGTAAAAATCCATTCACGCCGTATAAGTTAAAAAATAACATTCTCCTCGTACTTTTGTCAGAAAAGTCAAAAAGTACCTCATATGGTAAACAAACGAAATATTACTTGAATACCATGTAGTAAAAGTCAAAAATGGGTAAAGAGGACTTTAAACATACATGAAAACACTTTTATAAAACATGGAAATGAATGATAGAAATAACCCCAGTAAATACTTACGAATAAGTAATCTCGGATAAAATGATATTTGCCATATTATCCCTTACCTTAGGTCCGATATGCTTCGTACGTATTCGAACCTCCTGTATAATGATTTAAATAATGTCATTGATTTTTTACAGAATCATATTAATTGTTATGATACAATATATGGTTCACTTATGACTTTATATTACCCGTTCTTTTATAAATTCCATGTTAAAGAGCGTTTTGGGTAAAATCGTTTCATTTGTCGTCCGTGTTTTGACTTGTTTTTATTCATATGATTACATAGATCATGATTACTTAATTCCAGAATATAAAACATGATTTATATATAATATATCTTCAGAATATACATATATATAATAGACCGATAAATGGAAAGAAATACACCGTTCATGGAGACTGTAGGTCGTACGTACGCATGAACGTTGTTTTCTTTTCCTCATTGAATTAGAAGGAATTAATTGGATGACATACATAAATATATATATATATAAATTCAGTAGAAATATTATTTAATATATTTCATTATTATTCATTATATAAACTTTATGATCGTTCATGTATGGTTAACATGGAGAATGAATCTCATCGTTTCGTGGAGACGGTAGTCCGTACGTACGCACGAGCGATGATATCGTTCCCATACTTATTGAATAGAATTGGAGTGGATGGTATAATATATCATAATTAGTATGATGTTATAATAACAGTATATAGTTATTTTTTACATCATTATAACCATCCATGTAAGGTGTTTGTGGAAAAACAGATTTCACCACAGCGTGGAGACTGTATTCCGTACGTACGCACGCGTGGTGATTTCGTTTTCCGTAGGATGGATAGATGGTGAAATAGGTTTGTTTAATACTTATAATAACATATCAGTATATTAGTTATACTGATGTTATTACTTCATAATGAACCATCTAAAGAAGAAAAAGTGGAATAAGAAATAAAGTTGAAAGAATCGTTAAAGGACATTATCTATTCTTTCAAGCGCCTCTTTGAGACCACCTCATAGGGAACTAACATTGGTCTTTGAAGAAGACCATAACCTCTAGTATGTTCCTATGTAAGTGGAGAAGAGAATTTGGCAGGGTTTGGCTGAGCTTTAACGCTCAATGTGGTGTGAGGAAGAGAGGGAGGAGGTGCCCTTTTATAAGGGAGGAGAGGGGCACCTTAGGAAAAACTAAAAATATTATTTTATTATAAAGTCATATTCGGTTTTTAATAGATCCAAATTGATTTATTTATAAGATAAGGTTGGGATGGGTCACAATCCTCTCATCCAATATAATTTAGACAAGTTATGGTTTTTATTTTAACCTTGTCATTTAGATTTAACTTTAAGTTAGATAATTTAACTTTTACCGTGTCTTCTTGTTTTCTTACACTATAAGGTTAATGAACTTACTATAACAAGACAAACGAACCCAAAGTTTCTTATTATTAATATATATATCTTTATCTAAGTCATTTGAACGAACCTTAGATTTTTAAGAATAAAATAAAAATTAATAATATAATATATTTTTTTAAACTATTTTATGTCAATTTTGAAACTATTTGGTACCTAATTTTTGTGAAATTCATAACAGCATTATTTGTTCGAAAAAAGTTACTTAAATCAATAATAACATGTCATATTAACCTATAAAATTAGTTGAATTCATACAAGCCTCAAATTACATTTATTTGGGTATTTATAACATCAATTATGTCAATATTTCATTAATAAGATAATTTCGGCATCATCTTTGTGTCATAAATAAAGTAAATTATATAATGTCTAAAAATTATAAATAAAATTCCATTATGTAGGAAATCTTTTTATATTTCTAATTAATATTTATAGTCGAATTTATCTTATGTATAACCCTATATTAAAAATGATTTACTTATTAAACTTTGATTTTAACTATTTAAACCTTCTTTAAATAAATTAATATTAAATGTCCTAATCTAATCCAAGTGGGCCTAAATGGTCATATTTTATTCCTAAAGTTGTTTTTGGTCTAATTAAACTTATCCAATAGAATTAGGATATGTGTTAGGGTAATAATAATATCATTTTTACCCTTAATTACCCTATTTACTTTTAACCGTGGTAAATAAAAGTAAAAAGTTACAATTCACCAAAAAAATATTTTCATCTCATTGAACCAAATTTTAGTCCTTGATATTAACCGTGTCTCTTGGATTTTCAAAATTCCACTCACATATGTGGTAAAATTACATTTTATGAAAAATTCAGTTTTTTAACTACCACTTAGTGGTTTCACTATTCATCAAAAAATGAAAGTTTCCAGAAAAATACCAAAAATTAGGCCTAAGCTATATTTTATATTATGAATTCAAAAATGATATCGATTTTACTAAATTCAAAACATATCAGTTGCATTAAATATTTTAAAAATTAATTCTCGTCGTAAAAACAAATAGTGTGTTTTTAAGAGATAATAACTATCAAAAGATTGACACTTGTTTATGTCTGGTTTAAATGTGAAATTACATCCAATGACCAACATTGTATTAAATGGTAAAAATATATTCTAAATATAATTTAAAACCACTAAAATTAATAATTTATCAAAATTAATTATTTTGATTAAAAATGTTTTTTTAATTAAAATTTAGCATGTTTTTACTATTCATTAAAATATGAAAGTTATCAGAATAATATGAAAAATTTTTCCAAAGTAAATTTTTATATCCTGATTCCAAAGAAGAATTTTATTTTGTCAAATTTAACTTATAGACATTTCAAAAACAAGATTTAAGGTGGGTGTTCCATCAAAAGGCGGCAAAACTACATTTTTTGAAAAATAATTATTTTACTCGAAAAATTGATTTTGTTCTCATACCATGTTCTCGAAAATGTGTAAGATGGATAATAATGTTATAAAATTAAAACTTTAGTTGATACTATTCATAATGGCTTGTTCATAATAATATTATAACCATATATCTTTGTTTAGTGAAACCTGGTATTGCGTGCAACACATGCTATCGAGGAAAGTCACGATTGCGTGTAATGCAGTCCTAGTCAGGGTTGTGTGTTGTGCAAGACTCCTCTGTTGTTTCATATGACAGAATCCAACCATATTTCATCTATACATTGAATATATATATATATATATTTATTTATTTATATATAATCAATGTTTCGTAGAATAACTACTATCAAAATTGTGTGTAACATGATCCAAGAATAGTGTTGTGTATACTTCAAGCTCATACAGTGTTGTGTATAGTGCAAGGTAATCTTGATGTAGCATACAACACAATATATCAATGATATTAAAAGAATATTTTTCATAATATCTCGGGGTGTTACATTCTACCCCCTTAAAATGAATTTCTCCCTCGAAATTCATCCGGGTTATAAATGGTTTACTACTCGAAAGTTTCTTTAATAGAAACCCACATCGTAAAAAAGAATACTAAAACATGGCTTTAAAAACTAAAGTATGAAACGTAACGGTTATCGAACTTAACTCATCACTGGGTTTTCACATAAGAGAACATAGGTGAAAATATGGATATGGAAAAAAATTCTAACCATCAAGTTCTGATGGAGAGTGGTAGAGAACATGGCTATGAAAAAGACATCAATCAGAAATCCTTAGATTTGTGATGATCTAAGGTTCCATCTGATTCATTGGATATAAGGGCACTAGGATAACATTTTTGGTTTTCAAGATAATTTTTTCTAAAGTTAATGAAATTGGAATTAGAAGAAATACTTTCATGATTTTGGTACAGTCTCACCGTTGGTCGTTCTTCGGACAATTTCCACTTCATCTCTTAAAGAAATGAGGTTGAATTTGTCATTTGTGAGGTGTTAGCAGATCATGTGATAGAATGATGGGTCATTCCATCTATCTCAAAAAGGTTATAAAAGTTATCAAAAATACATAAGCCCATCTATAGTGAGATTAATCATATATGGTTCCTAAAATGGACTTATACTTCATATATCATACTACATAATATAATAAAACTAGTTTCTACTAAACCGGGACTTCATGTAGGCCAGTGGTAGGCGATAAGGCCAGTCGCACTTCGGTTGTGGGTTCGATTCCCACAACCTTGTCTGACGCGATGGGATCTCGCCCGTCCTGCAGGTTGTCCTTTTTCTTAAACTACATTACTATAACATCCCATAAATAATATTGAAAAAAAACTTCTATCCATAAACAATACTAACTTATGTCCAACATAATCCATTCCAATCTTTAGGCTTATCCATAATACTGCAGTCCACTCTCATATTATAGTGAAAATGATTACTAGAGATTTCATATAACAAGAATGTTAATTCCATCTTTTATCCCCATATATCATAAGATATGTCTTGTGGGTCACATTCCAAACATTCGAAGGCCTTAATATTTATTCTCTTGAAAAATGAATACCCATTTAATAATAGTGAAAACATGAGTGCAGTTAAAAGTCAAATCTTTCCACATACCAAAACCCCAAAATTCTATATACTCAAACCATGATATAACTATTTACTTATATCAGTCATGAGCTCATGAATACTATCAAACATTTCATTTTGTCCTTATCCCTTCATTATGTGCATATCATCTTTTTTCCAAAAATATATCAATCAATTTCCATGGTTACTGGTACCATAAAATTATTGAAAACCACAATAGACCAATACATAAATATTTCAATATTCCACGATACTATATACAACATTATTTTGGAATCCCATTACATAAACACTTAATCATTCCACCACATCGTTGTAATATTCAACATTGCCAATAGTGATTGCATGTGACTTTCCTTTGTCCTTTTCCTTAAGTGGTTTCTCATGTCGATCATCACTAACCCTTGGATTAGGTCATTTATTAGCATAATGCCCCATTTCCTTGCACTTGAAGCATTGAAGTGTTGGTGGTGTGTTCTCTGCAGTCTTTTATTTATTCACATCATTAGCAACCCTTTTTTCCATTACTTCGACACTCAGCTGCTCGATTACCTTCTTTTCCACACTTAAAACATTTTCTAGTCCCTTTAAGACAATCTACACCAAGATTTTTCCACACATTGAGCATAAGGAAACATTAATCTTCTTTTCATCATTTTTCTAAGATTTCTCCTTGAACTCCATCTTTTGTTTCTTGTCAAAACCATGAGATGGATAAGTAACACCCAACTTCCACTTCTACCTTGATAGCACAACACACAATTTCTTCATAGATACTGAAGTCTCTTATAGCTAATTCCTTTCGAAAATTTGGTTTTAAGCCACTAATGAATCGATCAACTTTACATTCAGGTTGGATGATAAAGCCAGATGCATACCTTGAAAGCCTTGTAAAATTCATTTCGTATACACCAACAGATTCATCATCCTTTTGCTTTAGTTCAAGAAAGTCCTTCTCCATATTTGTTCGAAGAATACTAGGGATGTACTTATTGAAAAATAATTTCTTGAATACGTCCCACTCCATGGACTCAATTTCATCTCTTGGACTCATATTGTTGATAATATTCCACTATTGATCAGCTTCACCGTCCAAACGATATACTGTTAAGATGACTTTATCATGTCCAGAACATTGAAGAACTGAAAATATCTTTTCAGTGGTACTGATCCATTGTTCAGCAGCAAGTGGATCAGAAGACCCACTGAAACAAGGTAGACGTTTCCGCATGAAGGACTCAATAGAATATTGTTCCCTTCTCTATTCATTTGCAAGTCCAGAATGATTCATTGCTCTTGTAATTATAGCAGTAAGATTTTTCACTCCATCTCCCATAAAATTTGTTTGTTCCAGAGGACAATCATTGAATTTTCCATTGCATTGATCAACATGGTTCCTTCGGGTTCCATCCATCATCTAAAACCCAAAAAGAATAGTGTGAGAGGCAAAAATCATGCTAGGGAAAACAACATAATAAAGGTGGAGTACCTTCAATATCTAACATCTTTTGTTTAATTATATGATCGTTACCATAATTCTAGGACTATAACCTATACTTATACCTAACCTTAGGGACATCCCTAGACATACCTTTGAAATATCTCTTGGGATCTCACTAAAGTTATCACATCCTAGTTTCCAAAGGTTGACTAAACCTGTCCACTAATACCAACTGTACAGAACCGATGCTTGACGTATATGGACATTACATTACTTTTGCGGAATACTTAACCCATAACAAAAACAGACACACAAGGACCATAATAGTTTAGTGTCTTTGGAAACTCGGAATATAAACTTATAATCATGTTGAAATATCTTCAACAACTACCATAAAGATCTTCCCCATTTTGTTTACTTACCTAAAACCATTCCTTATTTCCTGGGGAAAATAAAACATAAAAGGGTGAGCTCAAATGCTCAGTAAGGGCAAACATAGATAACATAAAACAATCCATAAACATTTGGAAGCAAAAACATGAACATGATATTTAAACATCAAAATCTTGAGCAAAGACATATATCGTGGAAGTACGTAAAGTATATATCATAATGGAACATCAACCATGATAAAATATAATAGGAACAAAACATGTAATTTTGGCAACCATTCAGCACATGTTATGATTTCCATAGTAGCCAAGGAATTGCTGCCAAGACCATCTTAGTGGACAAAGTACCTTTAAGAATCTAGTTCACTCCTTGTTCCAGTCCTGTAACACTGAACCAGATTAACTTACCAATCCAGCCATGTCTATCTCATGAGATATAAATCTTTACCCAATGCATTGGAGGGAGATATAGGTCCCACCCATCTCATATTGAATTCATTCTTACTTGTGCCACAAAATAAACATAAATCATTCATCATAACCCAAAGAATAAAATGGGTTTCATAAACACCATCCAATCATCAAATAATCCATATAAAACAAATGGATATTTCATCATAAGAAAAGTGAAACCAAGTAAATCATAGAGAAATTATACTTGAGACATACACATATGAAATAATTTCATCTTAGATGGAAAATTATTTTTATAGAACACTTGAAATGATTTTTTGTGGAAAATATCCTTTCTTCTTCAAAATCATCTTCTTTTCACAAAATTCCATGCAATTTTAAAAGAAAAGTATTTTGAAGAGATTAGTCATAAAATATTGTAGAGTAAGCTTCATGAAAATGAGGCAATATGAAACCGTAAAAATCAGTTCATGCCATATAAGTTAAAAAATAACATTCTCCTCGTACTTTTTTCAAAAAAGACAAAAAGTACCTCGTATGGTAAACAAAAAAAAAGATTCCATTCATACCTTGTAGTAAAAGTCAAAAATGGGTAAAGAGGACATTAAACATACATGAAAACACTTTTATAAAACACGAACATGGATGATATAAATAACCCCAGTAAATACTTATGAATAAGCAATCTCAGATAAAAATGAGATTTGCAAAATTATCCCTTACCATAGGTCTGATATGCATCGTACGTATCCGAAACTCCTGTATAATGATTTAAATAATGACATTAAATTTTTACAGAATCATATGCATTGTTATGATACCATATATGGTTCACTTATGACTTTATATTACCCATTCTTTTGTAAATTCCATGTTGAAGAGCGTTTTGGGTAAAATTGATTCATTTTTCGTCCATGTTTTGACTTGTAATTATTCATATGATTACATAGATCATGATTACATAATTCCATAATATATAACATGATTTACATATAATTTATATTCAGAATATACATATATATAATATATCAATAAATGGAAAGAAATACACCGTTCATTGAGACGGCAGGCCGTACGTACGCATGAACTTTGTTTTCGTTTCCTCATTGAATTGAATGGAATTAATTGGATGATATACATATATATATACATAAATTCAGTATCATTATTATTTAATATATTTAATTATTATTCATTATATAAACATTATTATCGTTCATGTATGGTTAACATGGAGAATGCATCTCATTGCGTTGTGGAGACGGTAGTCCGTACGTACGCATGAGCGATGATATCATTACCATACTTATTGAATAGAATTTGAGTGGATGGTATAATATATCAGAATCATCATGATGTTATAATAACCATATATATTTATTCTTTACACCATTATACCCATCCATGTAAGGTGTTGGTCGAAAAATAGATTTCACCACGACGTGGAGACGGTATTCCATACATAGGCACGCATGGTGATTTCGTTTTCCGTAGGATGGATAGATGGTGAAATAGGTTTGTTTCATACATATAATAACATATCTGTATATGAGTTATACTGATGTTATTACTTCATAATGAACCAACTAAAGGAGATGAAGTGGAAGAAGAAATAAAGTTGAAAGAATTGGTAACGGACATTACCTCTTCTTTGAAGCGCCTCTTTGAGACCTCCTCTTAGGGAACTAAAATTGGTCTTTGAAGAAGACCCGAACCTCTAGGATGTTTCTATGGATGTGGAGAAGAGAATTTGGCAGGGTTTTTCCGAGCTTGAAGTCTCAAAGTGGTGTGAGGAAGAGAGAGAGGAGGTGCCCTTTTATAAGGGCGGAGAGAGGCACCTTAGGAAAAACTAAAAATATTATTTTATTATAAAGTCATATTCGGTTTTTAATAGATCCAAATTGATTTATTTCGAAGCTAAGGTCGGGATGGGTCGAAACAATCTCATCCAATATAATTTATACATGTTTAGGTTTCTATTTTAACCTTATTATTTATATTTAAATTTAAGGTAGATAATTTAACTTTTGCCGTGACTTCTTGTTTTCTTACAATATAAGGTTAATAAACATACTATAATGAGACAAACGAACCCCAAGTTGCTTATTATTAATATATATATCCTTATCTAAGTCATTTGGCCAAACCTTATATTTTTAGGAATAAAATAACATTTAATAATATAATATTTGTTTTTAAAACTATTTTATGTCAATTTTGACACAATTTGGTACTTGATTTTTGTGAAACTCATAACAGCATGATTAGTTCGAAAAAAGTTACTTAAATCAATAATAACATGTAATATTAACCTATAAAATTAGTGTAATTCATAAAAGCCTCAAATTACATTTATTTGAGTATTTATAACATCAATTATGTCAATATTGCATTAATAAGATAATTACTGCATCATCTTCGTGTCATAAATACATTAAATTATTTAATGTCTAAAAATTATAAATAAAATACCATTATGTAGGAAATCGTTTTAGCTTTCTAATTAATATTTATACTCGAATTTATCGTATGTATAACCCTATATTAAAAATTATTTACTTATTAAACATTGATTTTACCTATTTTAACCCTTCTTTAAATAAATTAATATTAAATGTCATAATATAATCCATGCGGGCCTAAATAGTCATATTTCATTCCTAAGAATTGTTTTCGGTCGAATTAAAGTTATACAATAGAATTAGGACATTTTTTAGGGTAATAATAATATCATTTGTACCCTTAATTATCCTATTTACTTTTAACCGTTGTAAATAAAAGTAAAAAGTCACTATTCACCAAAAAATATTTTCATCTCATTGAACTACATTTTAGTCCTTGATATTAACCGTGTCTCTCGAATTTTTGAAATCCCCCTCACAGAAGCGGTAAAATTAAGTTTTATGAAAAATTTAGTTTTTTAACTACCACTTAGTGGTTTCACTATTCATCAAAAAATGAAAGTTTTCAGAAAAATACAAAAAATTAGGCCTAAGATATAATAAATATTATGAATTCAAAAATGATGTCTATTTTACCAAATTAAAAACATATCAGTTACATTAATTAATTTAAAAATTAATTCTCGTCGTCAAAACAAATAGCTTGTTTTTAAGAGATAATAACTATCAAAAGATTGACATTTGTTTATGTCTGGTTTAAATGTGAAATTACACCCAATGAACAACATTGTATTAAATGGTAAAAATATATTCTAAATATACTTTAAAACCACTGAAATTAATAATTTATCACTATTAATTATTTTGATTAAAAAAGATGTTTTTAATTAAAATTTAGCGTCTTTTTACTATTCATTAAAATATGAAAGTTATCAGAATTATATGAAAAATTTATCCAAAGTAAATTTTTATATCCTTATTCCAAAGAAGAATTTTATTTTGTCAAATTGAACTTATATACATGTAAAAAACAATATTTAAGGTGGGTGTGCCATCAAAAGGTGGCAAAACTACATTTTTTGAAAAATAATTATTTTACTCGAAAAATTGATTTTGTTCTCATACTATGTTCTAGAAAATGTGTAATATTAATAATAATGTTATAAAATTAAAAATATAGTTGATACTATTCATAATGGCTAGTTCATAATAATATTATAACCATATATCGTTGTTTAGTGAAACCTTATATTGCGTACAACACACGCTATCGAGGAAATCCGCGATTGCGTGTAATGCAAGCCTAGTCAGTGTTTCGTGTTGTGCAAGACTCCTCCATTGTTTCATATAACATAATCCAACCATATTTCATTTATACATTGAATATATATATATTTATATATATACACTCAATGTTTCGTAGAATAACTACTATCAAAATTTGGTTTAACATGATCCAGGAATAGTGTTGTGTATACTGCAAGGTCATACGGTGTTGCATATAGCGCAAGGTAATCTTGTTGTAGAATACAACACAAGACATCAATGATATTAAAATAATATTTTTCATTAGATCTCGGGCTGTTACAATAAAGGTTTTGGAGAAATAAAAATTCTTGTGAGCCATTGAATTCCTTTTTTAGTCTTCTATAATGGTGATCTATAGGCAAAAAATTTCGATGACACATGTACAATATTTTCCTTCCATGATGCAATTGACAATATGCCGTCTATTGTTCACAAATTAGACATGCTTTATGCCCTTTAACACTGTATGTAGTCAAATTTCCATATGCTGGGATGTCATTTATAGTGAACAAAAGCACTGCATGCAGTTGAAAAAATATTCCATTTTATAAGAATCAAACACCCTAATACCATCCCCCCATAACAGTTTCAAATCATCAATCAACGGTGACAAGAAAACATCAATATCATTGCCGAGATGCTTCGGACCAGAGATCATTATACTCAACATGAAATATTTGTACTTCATACAAACCTTGGGAGATAGGTTGTAAATTACCAATAATACATGCCATTAACTATATATGATATTGAGGGTTCGGTATGGATTCATTCAATCTGTGCACAACCCTAGTCTGAGATTTCATATTTCATTTCCAAATGTAGGATACTATTCATAAATTTTCATCCATTGTGGAAAATCAGCTGGATGACGTATTTTTCCATCAAATAACCGCTCATCACCATATATTATTAACCTTATTTCATCTTTTGAATTAGAAAATAAAAGTTTGAAATGATGAATTATAGGAAGATACCAAATTTCCTTTGAAGGGATCTTTGTAATCTCAACATCAGCCAGTGATTTTTCTTTCACCTTTTACCGTGATGTCCCACATTTTTGACACTCTGAAAGAGATTCATATCCCTTCCTATATATAATAAAGTCATTTTAGAGAGGCATGTATTTTCTTGTATCCAAATCCCATAGGGAATAATATTTTCTTGGCCTTATAATGTGAATATGGAAGAGCTTTATCTTTTGGAAGAATGTCTTTCATCAATTGTAGTAGCTCTGTAAAACTTATGTCACTCCATCCATGTTTTTAATCCAGGTTAATCAATCTTAACACCAACGAAAAAACCATAAAATCTGTACAACTAGGATATAATGGTTTTTCCACATCACCATATAGACTCACAATTGTCTGTTCTATCTAAATTTGTTCTGCTCCAATATTGCGAATCATTTCTTCAATTCCACTGGAGTCACCATCTTTTGATCATCATCATCAGTGAAATTCCGTCCAATTTGACCATGCCAAATCCAAGGGTTGTAACTCGGATTAAAACCATGAAAAATTAGATGATCTTTTATCTCTCTACTTTTCAACTTCTTCATATTCAAAAATTTCAGTCATGGACAGAAAAAATGTCACTACTTGGAACATTTCGTTTCGCAATTTCCAAAAAGGCATCAACACATTCCTCATATTCATTGCTCATTAAATGTTCTTTAATCCTTCTTCGACTCATTATTACCTATAATAAATATCAAAATTATACATCTTTTTAAGATAGGAAAAATATATGTTTATATGAAAAAATCATAATTTGAATGTAAAAAAATTTTGAAATATAAAACAAATCTATCCGTATTTTAAAAAATTATGCATGAATATGATTTTAAAAAGAAAATATAGTTAGATATAATAGTTTGAAATTCATCTTGGATCCTTTCTTCTTAAGGTTCACAAATAATACATCCTGGTGCAACTGGATACCAAATTTACCCTTCTGTAAAAAATAAATATGATGTATAAATATTAAAATATGTATCCATTCACTACTGAAAATTACACAGATCCTAATGATTTGAAACCTCTGGAAACCCCCCCCCCCACCGCCCCTCTGGCCACCCCCACCTCCCTGGACAACACCCCCCCTGACATCACCTCCACCCCTTGGACACCACCCCCACCCCCTGGACACCCCAACCCCCTTGGACAACACCCCCAACCCCCTTGGACACCAACCCCCACCCCCTTGGACACCACCCCACCCCCACCCCCTTGGACACCCCATCCCCCTTAGACACCCCATGGACACCACCACCCCCTTGGATATCCCCCCCCACCCCCTGTACACCACCCCATCCCCTTGGACAGCCCCCCCCCCCTCTGGACATCCCCACCCCCTAGACAACCCCCACCTCTCTAGACAGCCCCCCAACCCCTTGGACACCCCCACCCCTCCTGGACACCACCCCCACCCCCAACCCCCCTGGACACCCCATGGACACCCCCAACCCCTGGAAACCACCCCACCCCCATGGACACCCCCTGGACACCACCACCCCCTTAGATAGCCCCCACCCCTCTAGACAGCCCTCCCACCCCCTGGACAGCCCCCACCCCTCTGGAGAGCCCCCACCCCCTTGGACACCACCACCCCTCCTAATAACCCTAGAACACATCGATTACTATTAAATCATCAATTTAAAAATTACCAAACATCCTTAATAATAGAAGGAATTAAAGAGAAGAAGAAGTCGATGAATAAGAAAAAAAGAAACAATGAATAAAGGAAGAAGAACATGGAATAAGTAACTTATTTAAGGAAGTTCCATGGAATATAAGAAAACCATTGGGCCTCCAATGTTTTATAGAAAATTGGAGAAAATTAAGTAAACCTGAGAATCAAATAAAATTTAAAATAAAAACTTGGATGGAGAAAATCACAGTGTAAAGCCTATCATCACGACACAATGGTGTCATGATAACTACACATCTTTGAAAACCATGGCATGGTATCCCCCATAACTGATAATTTTATCATAGTTAACGACTGATCAAAATATATATAACCAAATAGAATTGTATTGAAATAACCCTCATCTTTTCATAATGCTTGAATCCCTAAAAATCATAGTGGAAACCTCAAACATAGAATGTACCAACCCCCTTGGACACCACCCCCATCACCATGGACACCATCCCCATCCCCATAATCAACACTAATAAATTATAGCTTAATATCCATGAAACAATAAAATCATCACGTCATAATCTCACAAACCACGATTCAATAGTCAATCCTAACTGACTCATATCCCCCACCCCCTTGGACATCACCCCCACCCCCTTGGAAACCCCCTGGACACCACCACCCCCCTGGAGAGCTTCCACCCCCTGGAAAACACTCCCATCCCCTTGGACACCCCCTAGAAACCACCACCCCCTTAGACAGCCCCCCACTCCTCTGGACACCCCCACCACCAGGACAGCCCCCACACCTCTAGATAGTCCTCGCTCCCTTGGACACCCCCACCCCTCTTGCACCCCACCCCCACCTCCTACCCCCATGGACAGCCCTAGACACCCCAACCCTCTGGACAACCCACCCACCCCCCCCCCCCCCCGAACAACCCCCAAACCCTTTAGACATGCCCCCACCCCCTTGGACACCCCCACCCCCTTGGACACCTCCACCCCCATGGACCCCCCCCACACACCCCTGGACTTCCCCCCCCCCACCAAGGACACGCTAGATACCCCCAAACCTCTACACAGCCCCCCAAACCCTCAAGACACCACCCCCACCCCCTTGGACACCCCTTAGACAACTCCACCCCTTAGACAGTCGCCACCCCTCTTAATATCCCCCCACCCCGGGATATCCCCACACCTATAGACATCCCCCACCACCTTGGACACCCCCACCTCTCATGGACACCACCCCCACCCCTACCCCCTTGGACACCCCCCTGGACACCCCAACCCTATTCATAGCCCCCCTGGACAACTCCCCAAACCCTCTGGATAGGCCCCCACTCCCTTGGATACCCCCCACCAACCCACCCCCTTGGACAGCCCCCACCCCCTTCGACCCCCCACACACCCCTAGACTACCCCACCCCCCTGAATCCTCTAGACATCCCCCCGAACCCTTTGGACAGCCCCCACCCCCGGGACACCATACCTACCCCTTTTGACATCCCCCACACCCCCTTTGGACACCCTCAACCCCCTTAGACAGCCCCTCACCCCCCTGGACACCACCCCCACCCCCTCTATCACCCATGGACACCCCCACCCAACTGGACAGCCCACCCATCACCCCTGTACACCACCACTCACTTGCATAGCCCCACCCCATTGGAAACCCCCTGTATGCACACACACACATGATAGAACACACAAACATCGAAAACATGCATGATATCACTTCCATATGTTTATTTTACTAGAAACAAATTTGTCATGGTATATACGAACACTATGAAACTAAACATGATTTTAAGAAGAAAGAAAAATAACATCTCAAAAAATTTGTTTTGGGCATCGTGGAAAAAACTGAAAAGGAGTCATGTGAGGCTTACTTGAGTGTTGTGAGTTGACCTGATAGATTTGATAATAATAAATATGAGGATTGATGTTGTAAAAACGAGGATGGAGGGCACGACTTCAAAAAATCGATTCAAGGTTATTTGGGTGAGAGAGACGAGTCGTAGGTCGCCCGATTGAAGAAAACAGAATGACTGAATACGGGGTACGATAAATCTTTTAGAATATTTATCACATCAGTTATTTAATAACCGCTGTGATAAAAAAATTAATTTTTATAACTTCGGTTATTTAATAACCAATGTATATAACAATTTATAACATCAGTTTTTTGATGACCAACGTGATATATATCGCTTCATACCGACGTGATAAATTAATGATATTGGCTTTATCACATTGGTTTTTTTATAATCGACATGGTAATGCACTGAGATTTCCTTTATCATGTCGGTTATTTTATAACCAACATGATAAAGCACACTAGATTTGTTTTGGATGTCGATTATACAATAACCGACATAAAAACGCTAATCTCTGGATATTGTATATCGGTTAAAAAATAAACAACATAAAATATGGATCCAGATTGATATATCCCATCGATTATAAAATAACCTATGTGATATATCGAGCATTATAGCTTCGCATGTCGGTTATATAGAACCGTCGTGAAAAATGATGACGTGTTAAATG
This sequence comes from Viscum album, assembly GCA_963277665.1. NCBI lineage: Eukaryota > Viridiplantae > Streptophyta > Magnoliopsida > Santalales > Viscaceae > Viscum > Viscum album. Next base: position 67,268,830 of record OY728135.1, on the reverse strand, counting down.
ATTTTTCCATTAATGATCATTCATAGGATGTGTACATCATGTTAACTTAGTTTAAATATATAATACCTTAGGTTTAACTTAAGTCATCCATGATAATTATCTATTCAAATCAATCTTATTTTAGTATAAAGAAAATGAGATTCAACCCGAAGAATATATCCTCAGAGTTTCTTCCTTTTTGTGCAGTCTTCAACCCCATAATTATGAACTGATAAGGATAGAGTTAATACCTAATATTCCCACTGATATTTTAGACCTAAGAGATTCTATGAAATATTTATATCTATTTTCTTGTATCCATAAGAGGATGTATATATTTTAAAAAATAAAGAATTTTATTTACAATAATATATGATAATATCAAATAGTAAAGATTATACTGAGGGTTATCACCAAACAATTATAATCATAATCATTATAAATAACTAAAACCCACTCTGATACCAATTGAGGTGTCCCATATATTACATACCTCAATATTACACCATTTTAGTTAAATATTCAATACATTTTATAATAATAAACACAAGAGGAATATTAATGATTAATAAAGTTGATACTTGATACATAATCATCTTATTTCATGGAAAATATTCAATATCATCCACAATGTTCTTCTCACATTGTATAGTTATTACACATTACCTACATCGAACCTTTCTTCATAACCCATGAAATATAAATATAAGAAATGGGGTTTTTGGATGCTCAATATGTGTAAACATGTAAGATATCATTTAATGATTATATTTATGAATAACATGATATTTTATATTAATAGGTTAAAATTATACTAAAAACTACACATATCATCATTATGGAATAAGGATCTAGAAGCTCATAATACAAGAATAATAGAAGAGTTTGAGACCCTGATCCATGATATCACATTATAATCTCAAAAACATGTAATATGAGAATTAAATAAGATGTGGAATAATCAAAATAATAAAAATCATTTGAAAAATAAAATCTTCCAACATATACATCACGTGTTGTGATTGGAATAACCTCCCATGCGCACTCGTTAAATATTGGGATAAAATCACCTGTACCATTTGAGCTCATAATAATTAAACATTACCCAATTCATTAGAGGTCTATAATGGGTCAAACCATAAAATAATCATAATATATTTATATCTATTCCATAAGAACATGAAAGAAAAGTGAAAATAAATTTTAACATAGATGATAAGGTAACATCATCATGTTTATAGAGATAAACCTTGTATGTAAAATAAAAGTGAAAATAAATTTTTATTCCACAAATCCTTTTAAACATTGTTGTAACAGTTGAAATGTAAATTGCATTTAAAAAACATATTTTTGATAAGGGATGGTAAATAATGTATAAAATCCAAATTATAAATAGTTCCAAATATATTATCCCTTAAAATTCATAAATCTTATACAAGAATATTTTTAGTGGAAGATAATACATTTTATTTTTGATAAGATGGGAAGCCCTTATTTGTATTTTTCAAAAGCCATTGTTTGAAACCCAACATCATTAAAAGGATAAATCATATTTTGATTCATAATTAATAATGTTTAATAAGAGGATAATTATGTATAATAACAAATTTTGGTTCTATTATGTAATGTATAAAGTTGGGGGTCTGAAAATGTAGATATGTAATAAAAATCATTTAAATAAACAATAATTATTCTTAACTGAAATAATGTTTAAAAAAAATTATTGAATCATCAAGGAATAATAAATTGGGATTAATACTTATTTGACCATAAAATAAGGTGTAAATATAATCTATAATCCTCATAGGTTATAAAAGATCAATCCTAAAATATAAGTGTCTATGAAGAGTGATTACGACCGAAAGACAGTGTTAGAAAATTCACATATACGCATAGTTCAATACAATGTGGATGGCCCTCCAAAGCTATGGGTATAGGGTATACCCCATGATTATGGAACTGTAGTGAGTGTACTAACTGGTATAGATGTAATCTGTATCCAACGTTTAAAAATTTTATACCCATAGTTTCAAAACTATCTGAATTTGTGTATGCAATCTTTTCATCAACCCTATACCTATGATTTCAAAACTATGGGTATTTGTTTGAAAACATCAATGGTAGTATGATTCGATCCCCGGATCTCCAATATACATTTCATGTGCCTAACCACTAATCCTTGTTTGATTATATGTTCAGATATATATATATATATATATATATATATATATATCTTTCTATCTAAAAAAGGGGTATAGGTAGAATACCATTCCAATAGGTGTACATGTGAAATTGATTTGTCTCGTATAGGATTTTCCCCTCCATTACACCAAAAATATGTACCTATGGTTTTCAAAAACCGTGGGTATAGGTATGACCCAAACCCATGGTGTTCAAAAAACCATGGGTATAGACCATGAAAAAAACCTTATACCCACATTTTTGGAATTCCAAGGGTATAGGTTTGACCATTACCCATGATTTTTGCAAGAACTCTGGGTATAGGTCTTGATAAACCCTAATACCCACCGTTTTTCATAAATTGTGGGTATAAGTGACAATTTCTAACCTATACTCACAGTTTTCAAAAAACAAGGGTATATGATCCAATACAATCCCTATACATACGGTTTTGGAAAAACTGTGTGTATATGGGTGACTTATACCCATGGGTTTTTTCCAAATCCATGGGTATATGGCCATTTTACAATAGTGAGTTTTGAGTTAAATAAACTCCTTTTAACTTTGTATCTTTATAATCAAGTCCCTAAGATCGGTATAAATTTAAATAGAATTTTTATTATCATAAAATATAGGAGTATAATGACACAAAATTTAAATTAGTTTGTATTTACCCCATTTGAATTGAAATATAGTGTAAACCTTAAACCTATCTCTTATTAGCCAAATTTGAGGCAAGAAACACTTTCCATCTTTCCCTAATTAGTCAAATGCACTCAAAGATCATTTATAAAAAACATAAATATAATAGTAACTAATTTCATAAACATATTTAAATATAATAAATATGTACAATTTTCATTTATAATAATTATCTCCATTTATGTAATTATTTTTAGCATATTTTCTAACATCAAGTGTTTATAGTTTCTCCTATTTATAGTAGTTTCATAGGTGTGATGTTAGTATTCCTTCTTATTCCAAATTTTATAATTCCAAGATAATTAATTTTAATATCTTGATGAAATTTTAATGATTTGCTATATTTACCTTTCCTTCAATGCGTACTTGTCTTTATATTATAAGATGAAATTTATAACAATCATTTTCGGTTATTTTCATCCTATGAAGGGTGTTTTCTTAATAAATAAATTAAATAATGCTATGAAATGTAATGAAAAATTTCATTATATATATATATATATCGTATTATACCAGTAATTTTGTTTTCATATTCATCCATGATATAAATTTTTAGTGTTGTTCAGGTAGGTAGTCAAACATACTCAAACATGAACATATAGTGACTATTGATAACAATGAGGGGACTTATTAGTTATGTAATTGAAATAGTAGAATAATGAACCAATTTAGCATTAATTTTATTTTTTATGTGTTAGAGTTATATAATAATTAGAAGAAGATGCAATGGTCTTGAAAAAATCAAATTATTTTATTTAAATATTTTCCTCTTAGTATGCATGTTTTAAATGATTGTAATTATGATAATTGTTTGGTGATCATATCATTAATATTTCCTTTAATGTTTCATAAAAAACATTAATAATTGAATAAAAATTATATTTATCCATTACAACCATTATCATGACCATCCATGTATGGAAGTGATGAAATGAAAAATAGAAATCATTCATCCCATGGTGGTAGAAGTCAACATGTACGTATGTTTGATGATTTCATATTATATTGAATGAAGAAAATGAATAATATATTTTATCATTTAAAATATACAATATATAATTAATATAATAATTATATGTAAATTTCATATTAGTATCATCTTTATAATGTTGTAAATGAAAATGAAAAATGGTGCATTGTGGAGGTGGTAGTCAGCACAACACATGTTTCACTATTTTGTTTCACTTAATGGAAAAGGTGATGTCATTTAATGATTGTACCATCATTCACATAACATACTAGTATAATTAGGATACTGACGTTATAATTACCTAAATCATTTTAATAAGGGGAAGTCACTCACAAGGAAAGATGATACAAAATTTTTAAATAATATTGTTGTTAAGAGATAATGTTGAGCGTCTCCTACACCATTCAAATAGAATCACGTTCAAATTATGTTAAGACTTTTACAGAAAAGGTTACTCACTTTTATAATTTTCTTTTTTAGCATGGTAACTTGTTTTTACCTTGTTAATTAATCCTTTATGCCCAAAAATAAAATGTTCCTTATTATCTAATTTGGACCTAAATATTTAATATTTGAAATTAATTTTTATTGATTCAATTTTTAATTGTATTTAGAATCAAATTTAAATTAAAAAATGTACAATTTATTGAAAAGAACAATTTTGAAAAATATAACCATAATTATAAAATATATAATATTGGTTAATAAATTAGAAATAACTTTTTCATAATTTTAAATTAACTTAAAAATTACATAATTGGTCTTAAAAAGGTTTCATAAATTTTAAATTATTAATTATATTCAAATAATGTCATAAAACCATGTTATTTGATGAAATGGTATTTTAAAAAATCAACTCAAAATCCAAAATTTTAGAAATATCTAAAAAAGTTATCTTAAGATTATATACACATGAAAAATCATTAAAAAATATGTATGTTTTGTCAAATACACATCAAAAAAATTATATATTTGTTAATTAATAACATAAAATGTTTAGAGAAATTTTTTTCATAGAGTTGTTTTGTATATTAAGTAAATTATTTTGTAAATCAAAAATTAATATAATGCTAATATATCTTATTATTAATCATTAAAAATAATCATTTTTCCCTGAGATAATGTAATAATTAAAAAATACCTTTTCAAATAAAATATAATTTAGAAATAATTAAATTTCAAAAATATATATAAATTCATGGTATATAAATACATATAAATTTTTTATTGCAATTATATATAATACTAATTTCTACTAACATAACCCCTTATGATCTCTGTATAATACCAAATCCCCAGATAATCTCTAGTTATAGTTTTAGTTAGTAATTCATCTAGCATGAATCCTCTAGAAATCTCTTCAAGCTTGAACTTCTATTGTATATGGTTTTTCTCAATCTATAATTTTTCATGATAGTATAAGGCATGGTCAAGGGAAAATAATAATTAATCTACCTCAATTAGGATTTCAAACAAATGAGCTTAATAAGGAATAATTCTACTTCTGGATTCCATTTCATCTTACTTTCCTTATATATTTTATGATACAATTACTTATATAGGCTAATTTAATGGCTAATTTTAAACAACCATATCTATTACTCAAAAATATATCTTTGTTTTTATCATTATTTTTTTCATATGAAACACTCTATAAATACATTTATTTAAGGATCATATATAGTCAAATATGAGGTTTTCCTAAGAAACGTGAATAATTTAAAGGTAATATTCAAATAATATAATATTTATGATGGAAAGAAAAGTAATTCATGCTATAAATGTTAAAAGAAAGATTATGATCTCACCATTGTTAAAATAGAACTCGTTCAGATCACAAAAATGACTGCATTTTCACTTTTTTATATAAATAAAAACATGGGTAAATAAATCATTAATAAATCAATATATAATAAAAAAATTATAATTGAAATAATTTTATTGAAAACAAAAACATATAGAAAACTATTTTAGCAGGAATAGTAGAACTATGTTTCTTTGGAATATGAAATTTCCTTTAGATATTTGATTAATTAGATTGATCAAAATCAAAGGAAAACATTTAATTTCTAAAAATATCCAAAAGTTAGGAAAGGAATAAAATATCTCGGAGATAGATCATATAATTTCATCCATGAAAATTTAATCACAAATAGTGATGGTAAAAAGTGAGATTGCAATAGAAAACTCATACCACAAACTCGACATAATTCATAACTTCCCTTCCTACCTATCTGAGAAATTTAAATTTATTCTAATTGTATAATATAATAATTTTTATATTTATAATAGAAAACATGGTAAATTTATAACATCTTTTCAACTATTCACTAACAATCCTTTTTTACATAATCTATATGGTTGTTTATTAATTCATTTGTTATGTAAGTTTCTATTTTGTATATAAAGTCATTTCATCATGATCCTGGTTTTGTGAACTCCATAATGGTAATAATTGTATGAATATCAAATATATCCATTATATACTTATTTATAACCATCCATAAGAGGCAGAGATAGAATAATTAATTACACCATTCATGGTGATGGTAGTATGTACGTACACATGAATGCAATTTTCGTTTTTGAATGAATAGATGGAAAGGATGATAAGTAATATTTTTTCAATATAAAATAATATTAATATTATTAATACCATATATATTAATTAAATAAATCATTATAACCATCCATCTGAGGTAGTGATGGAAAATGAATCCTATTTTTATGTGGAGACAACATTCCACACATATTCTTGAGTGATAAATTCACTCCCCTTTTGATTAAAAATTTGTAGAAACTAGTTGTACCATAATCACAATAACATCTAAATATATTTATGATATTGAAATCATTATTTTAGGTTGTATACAATATATTTATATGAATTATAAGAAGAGATAATCTTTGAAAGAGGTGAGTTAGGCAATAACCTCTTCTTTGAGAGACCTCTTTTGATTTTCTCCTTAATCCTACATAGGATAGTCATAATTGAAGTCAAAAATATCAAGTTAAAATGGATGGAAATTAGGATAATTTTTGAGTTGTTATTAACTATGATATATGGCCCATTTATATTAAATATGGTATGAGATTAGGTATCATTTTTTAAATTAGTTGAGGGTCACACATGGAATTAATTAAATGATTAAATAATAGAAATCCTCTCTCTTAGGAAATACATATAAAATGGAAATTTATTTGAATTTAAGATATTTTATGGTTAAAATATATTCCAAAAAATATATTTAGACTTGTTTAATTTCCTTTTTAATTATTATCTCTTCGTTTAAATGCCTGATAAATCCTTCTAACCTTAACCGGGGTATAAATGTTTTTTTGGTATTATCTTTTCATTATGAACAAAAATTAATGTGTCCTCATTAATTTTTTTGGATATTCTAATTCCTAATATTGTTTCCATTTTACCAAAATTTATTTCTATATGTGGCCAATATTAATCTTAAAATAAACCTAAAAATAATAATGAAATCAGTGAAGAATAATGCTTGTTTAAGAAAAAAATATGTGTTTACATTCATTACCTAACACATAAAAACAATTATATGAATGTTATAATAATTTATTGAATATTTATATTATATTAAATTCATTAAAATAATTAATTTATAGTGTTTTATTCAAATTTTTATGATAAAAACACATTCCACGCATCATAGTAGTTTTCTTAAATAAAATGTGTTTTTCCTTCAAATGAATTTATTTGGATTCATAAATATTAGATTAATAATTTTTGAATGATTATTCATAAATTATAAATTATTATTTTGAAAATAAATATTAAATATTCATAAATATATAAGAAAACATGATATGTAGATAAATACAACTCTTCAAAAAATATGTCTTGTAATCATGAAATTATTTTATTAAAAAATGTAATGATTATTTATTATGAGAAAAATATGATACTTTTCCATAAGTAGATGTATATTTTAATATACAAAATAGGATTAAAATAGTCGAATTTTTGAGGTTTTATATTGATCTCTTTTAAATATTTCAAGAAGATCATTTGGAATTTGGCTAGAGTAAATGAGATCATCTCCATTGAAACTCATTTTAGTGAGGCTATACTCTAAGAAGATGGAATCCCTATAGACATGAGTAATAATGAAGTAAATATATTAGAGGAAAAAGGAGAATCTGATCCATCGAGAATTCATATTTTAAGTCACTTATAATTAAATTTTCCTAATGCCTTGTACATTTGTGGTAGATTCGCATTCCATCACATTGTTTTCCCAACCCATATGTTTTGCTTTCTCGGTCATATTGATGATGCAAAACATTTCATATTAAACTAAATAAAAAATTACAAATACATGCAACCCAATAAATTCTCATGGTGGTCTCTAAAGAAAAAAATTTTCCTGATTGCCCTAATTTTCCTCTCAATGAGCCTTATGCATTAATTTTGATCCATCCTGCAAATAGAGGCTCTTATAAGACCTAAAGTGTACCAGAAGGAGGTCCAAAATTTCCAATGATATCATGAAAACTAATGAATAAGAGTTCATGTATTTATTTATGACAATGAAGCAATTATATAGGATTACAATGTCTAACAACCACTAATATTTGGCTTAAGCATCTTGAGGAATGATGGAAGCATAATCATGGAAACATTTTTTTATTGTAAAATAGAAAGAAATAATTCTAGAATAGCGAACTATAAAATTATTGATCAGAAGAGGTGATATATGGAGATCCAAATATCCTTTGATGAGTTTTTATATTAAGGATTTCTGAGGTAGTGAGATTTAAAGCATTTCAAATAGTGGTTTCGATATGGTTGAGGCCATGGAATATATTAGGAAGAGGTATTCAATATGATACATGTGTTTATGAGAGGGATAAAACCAAGAGAAAAGGGAAATTCTATAGCTCTATAAATTGTAATACATTGGGTGCGTTTCGTATATTAAACATTTAATAATATGATTTTTGGAGGGCCTAATTTATATCCTATTCAGCCTTCCTACCCAACTAATATCATTCATTTTATAGTATATAGAGTTGTTGTAGAAGATATTTGAAGTGATAACACCATTTTTTGTGGGTTACCCAACCATGTGGTTGCCCCATGGTGTGAAACCTTAGATGATGACTATAGCTTTGACCTCACCCATCATTTCATCAATGAATATTTTTTTCTTTAATAAAGGCGTTGACTTCTAAATTTGGATCATCACTTGGGATGAGTTCTAATAGTGTGTTTCTGATCAGGTCCCTTAAATAATTATGAATAAAACAATATGTTTTAATCAAGGAAATAATTTGTATATATATTTATTTAATAACATTTTGGAATCCTATTTGAACCCTCCAATCCACTACAAGGATATAAAGGCTATAAAATATAATTGTTCAATTAGACTCGGTGTTTTGTGTAAAAAAAACGAAAAATACATCAAATTTATTTCAATGGAATACATACAAAATCATAGGGTGTTATAAAACATTCATTTTATGTTTCTTATAACCGTTATATATAAGGTACCACCATTCCTCTATCACCTGAACTAAAAGGAATTATATGATCATCCAAATAACCAATTATTATGTTTAAAGTGATAAATTCCATGGTTATATTAGATCAATAACAATGATTAAACCCTATGGAAATATAAATTAGTATCATACTCAGGGGATAATAATTTTTATGCCTTATAAGACATGAACATGAGAAACTAATAAGATACCAAACTCAGGTGAGTTTCATCACCAATCGTCAACTATTCATAATTTCCAATATTGTTATTATAATTATAAATAAATAATAAAAATATGGGAAGTAATATAACCCCTTTCCCTAAACCATGATCTATATTAATAAAACAATTTTGACATTAAATCCCCCAATTAGGTTTTATATATCCTCTATATAGTGGTCTAATGTAATTATAGGGGTTAGGTATCATTTTTCGTCAAACAGAAACCCATATTCCACAATCTATGAATCACTAAATACTTAAAAATTCATCACGTCAAATGATTATGTACTAAAATAAAAAATGATAAGAAAAATAGTTTGAAAATTTTTAATCAATTAATATTTAGTAGAATAAATACTTGAAAATTATTATTTGTTGAAAAATAACCATAAATATTAATTTTTATAATTTATTTCCCTTGAAAAGTATGGTTTAGTTTATTACTGCTAAGAATATTTATGGAAATAAAATTTTTAATTTTTTTGAGGAAAAATGAGTAACTCATATATCAAGACACTGAAGATCAGGAAAAATAGTATAATTTAAAAAAATGGGGAATATATACAACATTACATGTGGGTTATTCAAGAGGCCTCATGTAACTAAATGATGAGACTCCATATTATCCACTATTTTTGTAAAGGTGAAGGGGAATTTCAGAAAGAGGAGATTAAGTAACTGGATCTTCAATATCAAAAGCCCAAAAGGATGAATACCAACCTCTAGAGTATAGATAGCATGGATTATAGTGAGGCAATCAGATTCCAAAGTGATGGATTTCCACCCTTTCTCCAAAGATAATTCCAGGAAAAAAAGGAAGAGCTAATTTCAACTAATTATTTAGTTTATATGAATCATATATTTAGTTATATTTATATTTATCTACAAAATAAAACATATATTTTATAGTTTTGGGGATTCATTAACCCATATATTGAGTTTGGAAATGATCCACCAAGAGTGCGGATGCAGAGCTTTTGTGCATAGTAAAGTAAATGACGATAGAATTTTTTTTCCTATTTGTGAGAATTATATATAAAAAAACTTAAGTCATTCTCTCATTTTAATTAGTGAATAAACATTAATCCATTTAATATTTCAAAATATTAAATCATATTCATATTTTAATATATATTATATTTTTTCACCAATATAAAAAATCTATATATTACAATTTACCACCATTAATAACATTTAGTTAAATAAATAATCCCCAAATATTAATTATGGAACAATTAATATATGCCCACACTATTTTATGAAATAAATAACAAAAATTCATTTTGAGTGAAATTTTTCAAAATGAATCCAATTAAGAAATAAAAAATTCTTCTCTAGGTGCATGATTTCCTAAACAATGTACAATACTCATATATTCTCTTGATAATTAACTATTTATTTTTTTAATAGAAAATAAGTCATAAAAAATGGTATTGTTATAACCTTTCCCTCATAGTTCTTTATATCCTTATTTATAAATAAATAATTTTTACAGAAATAAATATATTAATCAACTATGTGTACATAAAAAACCCCCACTCCTATGTCTATTAAAGCATCATAACACGCTTCCACGAAATTAAAACTAGGGGAATAAAAGTTTCATAAAATGGATTATCTTTAGAATATATAATATAATATCCACTTTCAAATTAATAATAATATTTTATAACGAAATTAGTTTACCATACTTTCAATAAACGAATTGACTAATTGTGACAACACTAAAAGGTGAACAATATCAATGTGAAAAAATTAAATTGTCGAAATTTCCATGTTTAGGATTCATTGTATCTCAAATAAAGAGATATATATTCCCATATTCACTAGATATACACATTGGTATCTTAAAACCTATTCATGCTCCATAAAAACATTAAAATAGAATCTAAAAACGTAGTTATAATAATTGTAATAAAAAATAATAATGAAAAATATAGAAATATTTTTCAATATTATATTGAACATTTAGTCTAACAAAAATAATATTATAATATTTTTAATGTTTATACCAACCTCTCATCTATATTTGTTTCAAAATATTTAAGGGATATAACTACTAAGTAAGGAATATGTGACTATACTAATTTTATACATGAATACCCATAATAAAAATAAATAGAAATGGAACCAACGAAACCCATCATTAATCCATAGCACCTCATCTTATTTTCATTCAGCGGTCATGATAAGTTATAATTTTCATTTTGTGTGACATATATTTCCATTTACGCCTATTTAGTGAGGTATAATTAAAATATTCTGTATATTCCATTCATTAATCTCAGTGAAAAATGTTATTTTTCCCACGTATGATTCCATCATTAATTATAAAATATTTTAATATTTAAAATTTTAAAAAAAATTATTTCCAACATTGGACAAGTTATGTATAAAAAAATTAATTATTTGGTAATCCTACAAAAAAAATAACTACTAGAATATATTAATCCAAAACATACGGTATTCATGTTCACGAGATATATTTATTTAATTTAATGAAGACATAAATTTTCAAATGTGGGTAAATTATATAATATTGAAGTTATATGGACATATCATATAGCATCATGATTTATAACATCTTAAAAATTATATGAAAAACACATTTATTTTTGTTATAATTAGATCATAAAGTACATATGTAAAATTTTTATTCAAAAATATTTTAATAAAGATCCTTATAATAAAACTATAATTTAAGTTATTAAAAATTTTTATTCATTAATACACATAAAACACCAATAATCACACACCATTATATCATGAAATTAGGATACAATTTATTTTAATATATATTGATGTTAAAAAAATTGAAAAATTATTTTTTTTAAAATCATTAAATTTTTTATCATTTAAAATATATATAATGATCTTAAATGTCTCAAAACAAATCTCAAGTATTCATCATTATATTCTCTAGTATAACGACCCCCTGAACTCTAGATCCGTTCCAAAGGAAAATTTCTTTACTTTCTTTTGTTTGGGATAACCATTGTCTTTTAAGCATTAAAATTCAAGGGTATTAATACCATTTTATTATGTATAATTATTCCCAAATTCACGCCCACCTCGATCATATTTCTCTAATATTTATAGAATTTTTTCATTTAACATAAAAAATAACATATTTTTATAAATTAAAAAATTCTTCAAAATGTTTCATTAATTTTAATCTCTAAATTTATTAATTACCAATGTTCTAATCCTCTAAATTTTTATACAATTCAATTTCATATTAAATTTTTCCAAAATTTATAAAATTGAATTTTATAAAATTAAAATTAATATTTCATAATTTAAATTTCAATCCAGTAGTAACACCCAAATCACCTAGGAAGGTACTCATTGACATTATTATTAAAATAGCTCTTTAATATTAATTTTTTTAACTAGTAGTAAGTGTTCCATTATAGGAAAATTGGAATTGAGAATAATCTATATTTCAAATTATTTTTTTATTGATATAATTTAATTGTGTTCCATGTCACATCACTCTAAGAAAAATACTTATGAATTTTATTTTGAATATTAGCATGTTTCTTATACCACAAACACGTTTTGTTAACCCATGTGTATGATCTATCAACCCTCATGTTTAATGGAATCATATATTATATTAGTAAATATATTTTATACCTTGTGGGTTCATCCTTGTCTATGTTCTACTCTACTAACACAACATATGTTTTATGGAAAATTTGAGTATCTTATACTGATCGACAAGGATATTCAATGAACATGCATGTCATTATTATATTATGAATGAAATCATTTTATGTTTTCTAAATATTACTCATCTTAAAATATTTTATCAATTATTTTATCTCTCTCATGTTATGCATTGTTTCCATTCCATATATTAAAAAATATAGTCCCAATAGTGGAATAATACACAAAAGATATGTAATGAAATAATATATTGAAAAATAGAGAAAAATGTTTTACAAAAAAATCCATTATTTATATTTTAAATGTAAAATTAAATTATTGTATATTAAACAGCTCAAATATCCCCATATATCAATCACTTTCTCATCCACAAGCATATATCTTGACATCATTAAAAAATCATCATATTCCAAATTAAAAATCAAATACAATTTAGGATCAATAACCATCAACTATGGGTGAAGTTCCCTGAATCGCATGGAAATATCTTCCCAAATCATCACTCTATAGGTAAATACATTTAACTATGAAATATTTATTTCCATTTGATTTCCACTTAATCATTAAAACAATATAAAAGTCCAAATTATTACATTAATATAAATTCCCTTTTTAATTTACATTTCATTTTTGTATTAATTAGATTATACCATAAACTATTTCAATTTTTTTAATATGAAAATTTTCATATAATAGTCAAATAATTTTTAAACATTCTATCTCCAATATAAAAAATTTCCTGGCATTATTTATTGTCATTAAGTGATAAAGTAGAATAATTTGGTATCCATTGATAAATATAAGGAACTCTTTAATGAATTACATTTCCAAAAATTAGAACTAAATACATATTAACTATGAACATTAAAATCAATCCACCACACACATAATTTACTCTATCTAATATATATCAAATATAGGATTAATCTAAAGTTTTTAATCATTTTAAATTTTAAATACATCTCTTACTAATATTATAACTTCTCAATAGAATATTCAAGTATTCTATTTTATTATAAACCAACAATATTACTCATTGTAATTAATGAATCAATATACATAAAACACGGTATAAAGGTACTCTATCAAAAATCTATATTGCAATGATAAAAAGTTTAGTAATGAATAAATGTATAAAAATGAAAACTACTTTTCCTAAATAAAAGAAATCATAATGAATATGAAAACATATGGAGTAAATATGTAATCCACAATCATTTTTTCTCAATCTCAAAATCATCCTTCCATTCCTTGTCTCTAATAAATAACCATTTAATAAAATGGAACGAATCAACATACTTATTAAATCCCACAGTCTATTTCATCTATGCTTAAAATCATAGAGTGATTAATTTTTAGTCCTAAAACAAGCCAAATTTTATTAAAAAATAGTAGTCCAAAAAAGCCATATTATGAATAGGTTACCTCTAAAATAATTCTTTATTTAATTTCATGAAATCCCCTCCACTGGTACCCCTCATGAGTCATAAATAGGGAGAGAGAGTGACCCCCAAATCTCCCCTCTAATAGGCCATGTGTAGGAAACTCACACTGTGGGTATAATAAATGAAATTGGAGGCATTTATCTAAATATATTAATATAAGTAAGAGAGATAATATGAAATTCACCAATCAAATCCACATCATATAAAATTAACTCAGATCATACAATAATAAAATCACACAATGAATGAAATAAAAAACAAGATGTCTCCAAAAATAGTCTTCATAAATGCTCCAAGGCATCTTCACTAACATAAACTCTTCACTACATGATAGTATTATCTAGATCAGTCCCTAAATCTCTCAAAATTTCCTTATAAAACTATATATATATATATATCTATGAGAAAAAAATTAAACATAAAAGAATCCTCCTAATGACATCCCATAAAATTTTGAGACGAGAATAATAATTCACTAGTGAACAATATAATGAACCAACAAGAAACTACAATGTCAACTAACCATTTCCTGACCTCACAGAATATTAATAATCCAAGTATCATAAGAAATGTAGTAACATTATATCATAAGTATGAAATCATCAAAGCCACATAACCACATCAAATTTATTTTCAAATTTTACTCTCTAATGTAAACATCATGTCCTCTCATACCATATATGTCAACATCACATCATTATTTTTGGGATAAACCTACTCTCAACTCATGCTAATACTTCCATTATGTTCACAACCCCCAAACATATGATATTATAAAACCATTTTGACAAGATTAGTGGAATATCATGATCACTAAATATATCTACCTCATTACATCATACTACTATGATGTAGTTCGACTAAATAACATCACCACCAGGTATCACCACCACTTTTTCATTTCCTAGAATCACTACTTACTAGGACATTAATAGTAATGTACACTAGTTGTTCTATATTCTACTCCCAATTTGGGAGAATTAAATAGGGGGAATAAATTAACACATAGGTGTTGTGAAAATTGAAATCCCAGGGACATACAAGGATATATATTCGCAAATAGATCTCAGCCTATTTTTTGAACACAAAAAAACATTTAATTAATAATTTATTCCACTATTACATTATTACCATCCATTAACAACCATAATATACACTACAACACAACCAATAATTAACCACATAAAATAAACCATATATCTGGAAACATTTTTCATCTAAACAATTACTCAACCCATTACACATTGGTTAATTTTTATTTTTGTTATTTTTATAACCTATATTTAATGACCAATCATTTACAATCTTTCATGAATGCTATTACATTTGAATTCTTGCATTTAATATTTTCCTATTCATAAAATTCCATTTTAATCTATTTCATCCCCATCAAACCAGTTCCACATTATCATTTCATTAAATCCCATTCCATCATGAATCATATATAAATCCTCACACACATAACCTTCATATTAGGATTCATTGTTATACCAAAAAAAGATATATGTTATTCAATAGACACATTGCATCATCTTTCAAACTTACCATGTTAGTTAGGAACTAAAACAATCATTCATTCTTTTATCCAACCACAACAACACTTTAAAAATATTTCCATCCACATGAAAAAAATTATTACTACCATAGTAGTAAAAAAAGTAATAATGTTTTTGTAATCATATATACTATATTGGCTGAAAAAACACCATTTTAGTTTAGAATATCTAAAAATACATTGTTTATTTCCATTTTTAATTATCATTCAATTATGATAGGTGATTAAATAATTTAAACAAAACAAAGTATAAATTTCAATAGAAATCAATTCAGAACCTAAAATGTGTTATTATAAATAAGAAAACATGAAAGATTTATTCATATTAATGGGGGGTGTAGGTTATCAAAACATATTATGGTTCACATGGGACATCATTATTATAAAAGAATCAATCATGTTCATAATATTTTATAATTTTTATATTTATTTATTCCTTTCATACTAAATATTAAATAACATCACAATCACTTGAAATTAACACTAAAATATAGATAAAATACATAATAAATTCTTCCATTACCATTTAAACATCACTTATATTAATTATATTTTTTGGTAAAATCAGACTAATTTCTAATAGAACCAAATTAAATGATAATAATATAATTTAAAAAAAAGCGAGACAAGAAACCGCAAGCATGATAGAGTGCTTTGAAGGATAACCACTCATGTGAGAATAAAAATTGGATCAAACACCTACAAACTCAAAGGGTAACACTCTAGAGAAAACCATATAAACCTACTAGAAATGCATTATTGAAACGTTTTATCTAAAATAAAGGAACCTTACCACATGAACCTATAGTATGGAAAAGATAAATTAAGGATAGGATAATAGGATAATAAAGTACCTTAACTGAGGAGAGATCAATCATGAAGAAACAAGGCATTTAGAATATATGATGGAAATAGTTGGAGGGTGATGAGAGTCCTAGTGGTCTACTATAATTTGATTTGAGAGAATGAAAATAAATATAATAAATATGTTACCCTTTATTTATTGTGTTTGTTCAACAAACCATTTCCATGATGTATTGACTCCCACTATACCCATAGTGACCCTCTATCAAAGGATATTTGATTATTTTAGGTTTCAGATGGATATATCTAGGGAATATAATGAATTTTGAATACAACATATAAACACATTAACTAGATCCAGGTTATAGAAACAAGACATCGTGTAGTCTATGTCATACACCCAACAAGTCACTGCAACAATCACCGTGTCATAAGGAAATAACCTCTATCACTCAACCACAGTAGTCCCAAGACCACATTGTTGAATATTCTTGCTCATAGTTTCCACTACTTATTTTCATGATAGACCTAACCATGACCTATGATTCCACCATGCCAATAAAAAAAATCAGCATAGAAATTTTAGGGGCTCCCTTTTTAAATAGTTGACCCTCCATATTAACCAAACATGTGACCACACCCACCACTATGTCATAGTGAGATCTATTATCCTGACCAAACTATCCCATCCCCTCTAGAAGAACCATTACATACACCTTATAATAAATCTTGTCCTTATTTATCTCATGTATACTCTCACATGAAGAAATTCATCCATCACATGTGTTTAAAACCATATGGTGGACCATTTATCCCAAAAAATCCGTGAACTATGGATACACTAAATAATATCCACACATATTATTATAAATTTCGAAAATAACAACTACCACAAATGTTTCTATGACATGGTGTACCCTAGAATGGTCAAAACACACCATTCACATTTGGAACAACTCTAAATTCCCTCTTGATACATTCAGTTCCCAAAAATACAATTTAATAGGACATTCTATTCTAGTTCATAACATTAAATTCCTCACAAAATATTATCATCCATGGGAATAAAAAAAATATAAAAAAACATTGACCAACAAGAATCAATAATTCCCCTACGAGACACCTCAAAATAATATGATGACATAAACAAGGTAAACTATCACTAGTGAATCAACTCAGGTTTAACAACCACAAGAAAAAATTTCTTTCAAACATGGAATGATTATCACAAATATCAAATTTTAAAATTGTGATAAAAACTCAGGTTACAGAGTCCTCATATGGGACATACATACCCACACATTCTCCTCTATTCCACCATTTTTCTACAAAATAAAAACCAAAGGAATGTCCCTCACATGAAACACATTCTCTAGAAAATAATATTTCTCAATTGTTTTATCAAAAAAGTTCACTTCATCCCATAAAGATAACTCTCCCTAATCAATATCATGGGAGTTATCATGATGTTACCGAAATAGATATGATATATTGTTGTCATCAATGAATCTCTCTAGTTATTTGTGAATTTCCAATCGATATTCCACCTTACCAACTCATCCATATACCTAAAATGATCCAATAAAACTATGGGATGACATACATATATGACATAAAATTTCATTCAATGACCAAGATAACCCATATAAATATATGATCCTTAACATGAAACTCCAAATGTGTCATCCTAAAATCAATTTTAGGAATGTATAGTTTATTTAATGAATTCATCCATTCTTGAAACTCCTAGAACATCTTCATCATTTTTATACCATATATTGTCCTGTGATAAATATATATCCAATTATAGTCTTGAAAAATAGGGTTGAAATGGTGACCTATGAAAAGCGTCAAACGATTCCATGCATACAAAATAGTTGTAATTGTAATTGTATGCTGACTATAGAAATGATAAAAATGTCACACATAACCCACTAAAATCCAAATACAATCCAACAACATATATCCCAACGTATGCATAACATTCTCTATCTAAAAATCAATTTATGGGCGTAATTTTATGCTCATACATAACAAGGCCCAAGAAGTAAGAATAAAAAAACCTATACTACAAGGTAAAATGTGGGTCCCTAGAAAAATGATGGTCTTTGGTACCCCATAAAGATTCACTATCTAACCCACATATTGCATCATAAGAGAATATACCACACTCAATTTCTCAATCTCTATGGAACATATTGAATTCTTTTTTTTGTCACTGATCACCAAGAAAACATAATATTCTACTTGGGAACATGAAAACATGGTGAAAAAGTACACCAAAACATCCTCCCACACCCTCAAGGGGGAATCCAATAAATATAAAAGATCTCAATGAACATGATCCACTACCTTCACCAATGAATATATAGAAGTTAATGTGGTGAAATTTTCTATAAATATCTCCATTTTGGGAAACCAAAAACACATCATTAAGGAACAATACATCTTGGAGACTCCAAATTCACTACTATATATGAATTCAGGAACCCATGACCTCACATCTTCAATGGAATTAAAAATATTCCCTGGAACACTATATGATGTCTCTCATCCTAAGACTAACCTTTTGGAGTGTTACTTTGAGTAACATGGAATCACCTAACCTCCACCTCTATGTATCCTCTAGCAGCCTAAGAAAATATATAAGTACTAGAATAAATTTTACTACCCATGTCAACAAGGTGAAAATTTATTTTCAACATCCTACCTGAAAAGAAAATCATAGTTAAGAATTTTTATCCTGGAGTAGTGTTATATTGGGTGACCTTGTTACATGATTCCAAATATGTGTGTGACTAAGGAACAAAACAATAAAAGAACATGTGTTTTGGTTTGGGGACATCCATTAGTCTGATTAGTGATCCTAGTGGGTCATATTTCATGGTATTTTGGGAAGGGAACTAATGAATTACAAGACATCCATGTTGTTAGATTACTAGGTGCATGGCCCAGAGAGGGAAGGTCATTTGAAATGGTATTATAGAAAATACCTTATTGATAGTGTATAGGCACTACCTAGGTTTGTGTTTTGGTTTCCACAAAATGAAATTATACTTTTAATGGGTTGGATAATTTGACACCATAGTAAAAGTAATATTTAGTAGAGTAATTGTCCTTAACCTAGTCAACATGGTTCACCTTTCTTGTTAGGGGCCTAATTGACTAGACCTACATTGTAATACATGATTGGACTATAGTATGTTTATGATAGGTGAACTCCTAGTATGTTTACTTCGTTTTGTGTGAGTGATTATAATTTACACTGAAGGAACATCTGTTGGCTTGTGAGTATAATAATGAGAATGATAGGTGACCCTAGTGGGAAACAACTTGTGGCATGCGATGATGAAAACCAAGGTATTATTGGATATTAATTGGGTCAAATTACAATGATGATAGACCAAGGAGGTTGAGTTATGTGATATCCCCACTATTACTCATATAAATATAGAAAAAAATAGAGGATAACACTACCATTTTATACAAAACAATCCTCTATTATCATCCTCCTAGGAAGTAATGTTCATAACTATATACTCATCCATTATGCAATAAGAATCATCAATCTCTTAAAAAACATCTCTTGATGATTTATGGGTTAATAATATAGCTACCACATTTATATTCCCTAGTTTATAAGAAATCATAATATCATATAATTGAAAAATATCTAGCCACCTCCGATGATATATATTCACATCCCAGTAAGGGAATACATACCTTAGGAACATTTGATATATGATGACTACAAATTACCCCCCCCCCCCAATGAAGTAATTCCTCCATAAAAATGGGGATAAAATTATAGATAGTAATCTAGATTAATGGATGGAATAGTTATACTCATGGGGATATAACTAACTTGAACTATATGAGAATAAAAAGGTTTGATGCATCAGAAAACACCACAAATGTAGCTGGAATGTGTCATAGAAGACCTCAAAAACTACTCAGCTATTTGATAGATATGAATGAGAGAACATATATACTACGTATCTAGCTGGTCAAAATCCAGAGGACAATGATCAGTCCATATAAAGTACCAGTCGGTACTAGTATGGGTTTTAAACTAGGTTGGGACTCATGATAAGTATGGAATGAACATAAAATAATATCCCACTACACCCTGGAAGCTATAGGAAACAAATATGATTTTGGTGGAGAACCAAAATAAAATCACATCAACCTTCAATGGATCCATAACTACTCCTCACTAAGACACTACATGTATATGTAAATTCACCTTCAACATCTAAAACATAAACTTGGCCATATTACAATAGAGATGGAATTCAAGAGAGTATTTAAGATATCACTTTGGTTCTATGTATGATAATATATGAATGTAATTTATGAGAACAATAAGAAACTCATATTCTAACTCATAGAAATTAATTTGTGTGATTCTTATGAACACGACCGGTTTAATTGCGAAATTGGATGACATGAAGGAGAACCTAAAGTTATCATATCAATACTGAAATGAGGTGTTTGAGGTTTATCCTTCCTAACCCTCATATACTGACACTTAGACTTCAAATAAATCATCAAAAACCCAGTGGATTCCTTCCACTGGTAAAAAAAATCATCCATATTTGTAAGGGGATCGTTGTTATTCATTTGCATCTAGTGTAATGATAGAAAATCAACACATAGAACTATACCAATTTGATACATCATAGAAACAATCATTAGAGAATTCCAGAGAGACACAAATGGTAGAATTATTCCCTTTTGAATCACATCATTAACTAGGATCCTCAATTAACATATCTCATAAGGTGTAATTTGATATGTGGATATGAAAATCAGGGAAGTACCCAATTAAAATGTTATCATAAACATGATTTCAATTAAAGGGGGGTAGTGTCAGAAAATCAGTAGGGAAAATGTTCAGATAATAATTAATAAACATTGAAGAACCACCACCCAATACTTTACCAATTCCATGTTCATTACTAGTATCTATGTAAATAATTTTTATGAACATGTTTGACCCGTTCATTAATATAACCATCCAATAAAAATGAAATGATTTCCCATAATACTAAACAATAGAGTTATACTCCTTTTTAAATATATAACCATGTATACATAATATAACCAATAAAAAATATTAGAATCATATGGTTTCATCTATAGTAGGAATAAATATCTTATATATTATTCTTCTATAACATGAGTTTACATCCTTGAAACACATCATAAAAACATGACTGACCTTATAATTACATAGTCAACAATAATAGAACTAAAAGAATCACCAACATTAATAACACATCATGGACTATGTTAAGAAACATAAAGGAGTGGGTTTCCACTGAATTAAAAAACTTATATTCCTGTACAGATGAAAATATAATCATACCTTGAATTAAATCTATCCCATATTATAATCATACTGTAATGGAATAAAAAAACTCACACTATGATCATTGTCCTCTTTGTCCATTATAACAAACAACTCCATGGAAATACCATTATTTAGGTCACTAGGTAGAGAGAGATCATGAGGCAGACCACTAGAGGAACTATAACCCCTCAAAGAAATTTAATCTTGGTATCCTTGCTATAGAATAAACCCTAGATGCCTCTTATGATAAGACTACCACTGAGAATTAAACTAATAAGTTAGTTATGGTAGTAGAATTCCCATTTCAAACAAAAACACTCAATGGATGGTCACTGCCTATGATGATGGGCATGGCCTCAGCAATTGAAACACACAAATAGGGTGCTTCTAATAGATTTATGTGAACAACTGGATCTAGAATAGTGGGATGTAGAGCACTAAGATCAACTCCATATCGGTTATAACCTCACTTTTACTAATATCTATGATACTCTATATGATGTTCTCACACTAAAAAATTTACATCCCCCTACCTTAGAATGAATCATCTAGATCGTCTCGTCCTTCTTCTTCACCACCATGTATGTATGCAATGTGAATTGAGTGACCTAATTTCTAAGAGTTTAGAATTATGCATCCTCATGGTGATTTTCAATGGACTCCCCATATAGAATGTGGTTAATGGATAAATGAAAAAAGTCCCAGAAACATATTATCAATATATTTCTTGCTCAGGATCCACTGATAAATAGAGATAATGTACTAATGCTTCCCTACCATCATCATCAAATGTAGAAACTCTAAGCAGACATCATTCTTGAAATCAATCAAGGAAGTATCTGATTTATTATTATATTCAAGATATAACATGCACCATAGACTTTCTACACATTACATACTACTAACCACTAGAAGAACCCAATAATAAACCTAGATCTAAGTCAATTGGAATTAAATTTACAGATCCTTTAATCAGTGTTCCATTTCTATATTAGAGACGGTCCCCTCATAATTCACTAATAATTGATATTATAATGTGTGAAACGTTTTATTCTAAAAGTCATCCACCTCAACTAGGTTGACCCTTCGATGGTCTATAAGATTTTTGGCCGAACCTCACTAATCTACACCACCAATAGAAGACAACCATATTATATATCTATAAGAAATGAGAATAAATTAATCCTCACGGTGGAGAATTTAGTTTATCAAATTGATTTTTATTTTCAATAATCACAAAATTTATAATATAAGAACAAAAATTACTATACATATACCTCTCCTAGGTCTCTAACCTACCAGAAGAATCAATTCACTAAGTATGTTTGTTTGTATTATTTTACTTTAATCGGATTATAGGGGGCCCCAAAATCCAATATTGTTCCCAACATCCCTTCTATATGTCATGTACTGTATTAAACTGATTTTATTCCTATAATCCCCTTTATTAGTCACTAGAGCCTATTCCCTAAGATTAATCCTCTATATCATCATAATCGTGTAATTTTATAAAGGGATAGTGAGGAAAAATACAAAAAGGATAAGAATAGAAGGAAACCCATCGCCCACCCCACCCCCGCCCAAAAAAAGAAACTAGGGGGCCTAAAATGATGTAGCCCTAATGCATCCCCTTTAATAAAGTAAATCCCATTAGGAGTAATACTTGAAATAGAGTGAAGAAACACCTTCTTCGTTCCATTAAGGACCTCCAAGGCCATGTAGTCAGCAAACTTATTCCCCTCTCTCCAGGTGTGAAGAATTCGGATGTTGTTTTTAATAATGCTTTTACATTTCCTTATTATATATCATATCTACCAAGGGACTTCATCATTCTCCTCCAAGGAGTTATATACAATTAAAGAGTCTGTTTCAATTTCAGATACCTCCAAACCCTGCTGCCTACAAAGTCTGAGTCCCGTAAAATCCTCTATATCCATCATCAGCATTTATAGAACTCTATCATTACCCCCACTCTATTAATACCCCACCTAATTTAATAGAAAATAGAAAGAGTTACCCACAAATCCCATCTACAATAAGATATGAATTATTGATGATAACCATATGTATAAAATGTGAAATGAGAGAAATTTCTAATAATATATGAATTTATAGATAATAGAAATGATTGAATCCACATATAAATAAAACATAATATTAAATAAACTGAGAAAATATAACAATAATAATATGTCCCGAAACATGAAATGAAATAAAATCAATCTTTAATAATAACATATGAAATGTCTCTTTGGAGAAAACATCAACAAAAACTCACCACTTAACTCTAGTATAGTCTAGACTAGTGATTAATTCCTCATGATTACATGAATGAATATATATATAAGGTTGATCATAACATATATAAGTTGTAGGATCCTAAATACCTCTCCAATAATGGTGATAATAGTATGATAATGCTCTCATCCAGAAATAGCATAACCAAAAATCACCATTAAGGAAAACTACCCCATTTCCATATCTAACAACGATCTATCACCATGTGTCACATGAAATCTTGTAATGTAATATCATAAGAATATATTATTAGCCACCCTTCATCTGCTTCCCCACTAATTTTCCACTTTCATGCCACGATGTCAAATGTCCAATTCTCCAACTGATTCCATATTATTATCCAATCATTATATATATGACTGACAATATCTCAACTTATTGTAATAATTCTATTATAATCATAACCCTATCAAATATTTGTCCATCACAACATAAGTTCAATATAGTTGGGTATTTTCAACATGAATGAAATCAACCTTATGTCCTACTCTAACCATTAACGACCCCTACTATAAAACGGCACCAACATGTATCACCACAAACTATTCCATCTTCATCAATGGAAACCATCTATACCAATGATAGGAATCAATAATAAATATTCTATATACAATATATGAAGTGGATTTTATGGATAAGGGAATGTACGCCACCTGTCAACACAAACATGAAAATTGGGGAAATCACCCACAAAACTTTTTTGTTTTTAGTATGGAATACTCGACTTGTGTGGTGTTTTTATAGAATAAATATGAAAATAAAATGATATTCATTCATAAAAATATCTAATAATAGGGGAAAAAAATTATCCCTATAACAATTCATTTACTCAACCATTACATCACCACTACCCGTCAACAACCATTAATGTATCTATAGAAAAACATCCATGAACCATTAGAAGAAGTCCATATAATCATCCTTAGATAATAATTTAAATATTTATTCATCACATTAAATATATTTTTTATTTATATTCAAATTATAATTTATTATCTATATTTATTGAAAACCCACCAAAAATGATAATACACTCACTATTCCAGACATATTCCTCTTTTTATTATGACACAATTCATGATACAATTGTAATTTCATCTAATTTATCCTTAAAAACACATTTCTATTTTATTATATCATTCGAATCCATACAATTATGAATCATTAATAAATAAACATAATAGATAACCAAGACCACATGATTAAAAATATACCTATATATTAAACCAAAATTTAATAATTGGCCACTTCGTATCAACTACCCTAATTACTAGGCTATTCGGGAACCAAAACCATATTTCATTCATATAAAAAAACATCACTACCACCATTATATTCAAATAAACATTCAAATAAAATATGTCAAGTACACATTCAAAATAATGAACATAATCTATCTCCATGGTTATATATAATATAAGTTCCAACACAAACATCATTTCCATTTTAGATTATATATAAAATACTTTATATTGCCTGTTATAATTATCATTCAATTATATGAGGCGATTCTATCATTTGAAAAGAACAAAATAATAGCTTCTATTATAAATAAATTAAGATAAATAAATGGGTTACATCAACTATGAAACATCCTACAATGCTTCAATTTATGGGGGGATGAGTCTCATTTAGAAAAGAATATTTATTTTTACAACACACCTCATTCTCATAAAAGTTTTTATCTATTTAAATATTTTATTCTTCCGTAGTTATTAATTACATTAAATTATAAATATGAAGAAATAACATCATCAAATTAAATTAATATAGAAATCTAGATAAACTAAATACACAACAATTTCCTTTATATTTATCATTCTCCTCAGTAATTCATATTCCTCAGTTATTTCATAAAAATTACCCAAAGAAGCAGAAGCATGATAGTCCAACAATGTTAAAAAATAAATGATTGAGTCTTGAATAGAATAAATTGATATAAATATTTGAATGAACAACTCATATGATATAATGAAATAATAATCAAGCATAAATGAACATAATTGGAAATTCTCTAGATCCTAATCATAGAAAGCCACCATCATGACATACCAAAAATTTAGATGCAAAATATAGTAACTATACCACAAAAACATCATAAAGAAATAAAAAAGTGGAAATAAAATATAATAATATTGAGGAGTACCTTGAATAAAGAAAATCAATATAGATGATCCAATGGGTTTAGAAAAATTAAAGGAAATGGTTGTAGGGTGGGGAGAGTGATCATGGTTGAATATGGTTTAGATGGGAATGATGTAAATTCAAAACAAGATAGATTTAACTCACTAGTAATATATGATGTTTGACTAACCTTTTCTATGATGTAGTTACTACCACTATATTCATGGTTCCCCTTGGTAAATAGAGATCTGAGTCTTTTTCATTTGGTGTGGCCATATCCCGCATATTTTAGTACTTTTAAAAACCATATTTAAGAACTTTAATTGGAAGTACACAATATACCATTTTATGGTTCATGTAATTTAGAAATCCAAGTAGGATATCATGACTACTCACCATCTCATAGAGATATATCTCTTTCAGTTTCGTGTCACCATGGCCAAGACTACAACCTGGCTAGATTGTGCACTCTGTTTTATCTTTCTCCCCATGCTTGACCTCATTTAGGCATCAAACATCATAATTTCCACAAACAAATTCCCCCTAATAGTTTAAGGATTTCTAATTTTATATAATTAACACTCTAAATGAAATACACTAACCAATATTTTGTCCAATATGGCTATGTGCCCCCCACATGACTCAGTAAATACCAGTAAGATATTTACTAGAACTAGGCCCTCCACCTTGGCAATTAGAATAGTTATTTCTCATAAGGGATATCACATGAACAATTTACTCTAAAATAGTATTTTAAAACTCCATAGTTTCCCACTTCTCTAAATACTAGTGATCTACCCAACCAGGTTTCAAAATAACAACACTCGATTTTACACAACACCAAAAAAGCCACCACCATAGCAACTAATAATGTGTGATGTAGCCCAGAATTTCCAAAACTCATCTCAATACTATTTAATAACTCCAAATTCTCTCTTGACCACACTAACACCCAAAACACACATTTAAATGATAGTCAAGAAGATTTGGGATGTTGCATTATAAGTCGCTATGTTGGACCACACCTCAGCGTGTGTCAAGTGAAAGTATATTGTTACAATGAGACCAATTTCTGAGAATTGAATATTCTAAAAAAAAATTCATTAATTTAGATATGAATCCATAATTTTTATTAATATCATATTTTCAGTCCAATTAGGAATTAATTTCATTATATTAATCACGAAAACCCATTAGTTATTAGTTGGTTTTAAAAAATGAATGGTTAAATCACCGACTAACCGAAACTATTATCCCGCATTTATTACCTCTATAAAAACTAAAAATTTAATTGTTTATATATATTATTATCATTAGTAATTCAAATTTCAATCAAATATTTATATACATCTTCTTTTACATTATTTTATATATTTTTTCTTAAAGCATTATCTGCATCCCTTTCATAGATGGTAACATGGGGTGAATATTAATTATTATTTTCCACATTAATTTAATCATATCATTCATCTAAAGTTTATATTGATTCATGAATATATAAATTCACTTGAACATTGAGATATTTTAATAATAGATCCATAAATCTCACATCAATTAATTTTTTTCCAAATTATTAATAACATTAACTCTAAAATCCAGGATTTTTAATCTTATTTTATAACACATGGAAGCCTTCAAGAATTTTAAAAATTATCCATTTTACTAAAATAGAGAAGATATATCTTCATAGATAACTCGTGGTCTGATATATAAATCTTTAAGATCATTTTGATTGTTTAATAGTTTTCAATCCTTTGATTTTGAATGTGGTGTGATGAATAGTATAAAAACTCAAACCAAAATAAATTAATGATTTTATAAGTTCAAATGATTCAATGTTTCATCATATTAAATCTAACTAGGTATAGTTTTTTCTTTAAATAACTCCTTATGAAAATAAAAAAACATTCACCTATAAAAGTAATTGTATCAATCAGTCCATGATTCTTCATATTTGAATCCTATATTTTCAAACAAACATGTTATATTTAGTATACTTACTTTAGATTCTAAAAATTTAATATTTATATGATGGTTCTTATGGATTTAAGAAATCATACCTTTCCTTCACATAATTTCCCCATAAAACATCTTATATGAGAAACAAAAGTTTATATTGAATAGAACTATATAATCTGGTTTAAATTTATTTTAAAAATATTTCATTTAATATTTTATATTTCATTATGATTTATAATTATCTAGATATTTTCTATTTTTTATTTCAACATGTTTATTATTAATTCATTCCCTACCCAAGGAGGTAACGTTTAATTTTCAATTAAATTTATTACTCAAATTACCCTATAGTATATCTTTTTGTGATATATTTAATTTATTTATTATATTTCCCAAATAAAGCCATAGATTTTCACACAATGTGGATTCATATATGAAATTGTTTTATTGTGTTTCATATAATTTTATAGAGTCTTCTTCAATTAAATAGTTTATCTGTTTTGAAAATTGTGTCATTACATTTTTTGAAATCCAAGATAATCTTTCCTTTGATGAATGTTTATTATATTTTATAAAAATTTCTTTTTCAATCATTATCCCTAAAATTTATTTCTCCCATTAAAATATGAATAACTGATTTCTCTAATTTTCATTCCTTAGTTATTCTACAATAACATCATTAGATCATATTTATTCATTAAAGCCATTAATTTTCTATATATTAATCAATTTGAATCCACCATGTGAATTCTTCTGTTATATATAACATATTATAATTCTAAATGAAATTTATTTCATGAAATTTCATATAATAGATAAAATTAAACTTTAAATAAATTATTTATAATTTAACATTATAAATTAGAATCAATAAATAATTTATTTTTTCAAAAATTTAATTCTAAAATATATAAATTGTCAGATAAATCTCCATCTTATAATAAGAAAACTTGTATGATATATTTATAAACGTCTTCCTTTATTAATTATTTAACTCCATAAAAAAATTTATTTATTGATATATCAAAATATAGTTTCAAATATTTAGAGGAGGAAACATCATAAAACAAAATTCATATAATTTTATACAATTTATTAATAGAATATGTTTTAATTCCTTGAATCCATTTGTTAACCTTGTATCATAATGACATTATAAATAAAATTCGACAAAGTAAATCACCCATTAAACCAAGTAATTGATAAAAATATCATTTTCAAATCATTTTTTCTATGAGTTTATTTTTTCAATTGTAACACCCCAAGTAAATAAAGAATATGACATCTTTATATTTTTCCATACTTGTGAATCAAATATTAATATTACTTTAAAGGGGATGCAATGCTCGATGGCGTACCCAATACAAAACAACGAGTTTCTTGGGAATCTTACGTTGCACTCTAATAATAAAATAATATTATTTTAAATGGTAATTAACATGTAGCCATTGTATTGGCGGGAATGGATATAAATAACTAAAATATGATTATATATGTTTTTTAAATGTTTTTACATTTATCAAAAGGCTTAAAATACGGAAAGAATTCAATTTTAGGCTTTTATACCCTAATTTTCACTAAAGGTTCACTTATCGCCTTCTGATGGAGAACTGTCATTAAATATAGTTTTGATCACTCTTATACATTCTTTTTGACCAAATAAAACTCCTCTTTAGAATCGGGACATAAAATTTTACTTTGTGTAAATTTCTGGTATTTTTCCGATAAAGTTCATTTTTTTAATGAATAGTGTAAAATGTTGTATTTTAATTCAAAACCTCTTTTTAATCTAATTTATTTATATGATTAAATTATCATTTGAATTGTTTTTAAAGTGAAATTAGAAATTTTTTTTCCATTAAATCCAATAGTGGTCATTGGAATTAATTTCACTTTGAAATCGGACTTAAATTAGTGTCAATCATTTGATACTTATTGTTTCATAAAAACACGCTATTTGCTCTGACAGCGGGAATTAATTATTAAATTAATTAATGTGACTTATATGTTTAGAATTTTGTAAACTAGACTTCTTTTTTGAATTATTAATATCAAATATAGCTTAGGGTGAATTTTTGGTAATTTTCTGAAAAACTTCAATTTTTGATGAATAGTGAAACCACTAAGTGGTACTTATAAAAACTGATTTTCCGTTTAAATGAAATTTTTCCATATTTGTGTTTTGATTTTAAAAAATCCTACATACATGGTGGTCATTAAGAAGTAAAATGTGGTTCAATGGGATAAAAATAATTTTTTGGTGAATAGTAGCTTATTAAGTTTTTAATCGCGATTAGTGGTAATTAGTGTAGTTTAAGGTAAAAATAATTCATTAATAAACTGAGATGAGCTTGAAACATGTCCTAACCCTATTGGTTGTGTCATGGCCGACCAAGACAACGCATGGGTCGATTTAGGGTACCCCATGGAGCCACATGGGTGAGATAATGACTTTAATGCCTTTTTTAAATAAAGGTGAAAATGACACTAACATAAATTGTTTTACAAAACAAAATTTTAGAAGGGGTTATACTAATCATAGTTTTGATTATAAATATTCATTAGAAAGATAAAAAGATTATCTACATCATAGTATTTTTTTTATAATTTTTATACTTTAAATAAATTAAATTATTTATGACATCATGATGATGCAGCGATGACTTCATTATTTAGCGATTTAAATAAAATGGAATGATAATGTAATATCTCAAAACTACACATGTCCAACACCTATTGGATGGGAATATTTCGAAGACTTATCATCTTATATTCTAAATATATCAATGTGGGACCTTATAAATTCGAATCACTTTTGAAAATAAAATAATAGTTTCATGATTTCCAAAAGTGCCCCTCCTCTCCTCTTATAAAAGGCCCCCACCTCTACCTCATTTTACACACTACTCAAGCCTTTGGCTCGGCCATCCCCTGCCCATTTAGTCTCTCCACATCCCTCTCCTCATCCTAGAAGATTCCCTTTGGGCAGAATCCTTTCAAAGGAAGCCTTTATGCTCAAATCAAAAGGAGTTACACTTTTAAAGGTAATTCATTCTCTCTTGTTCATTTGTTTTATTTTGCTTCTCCAACCCCCTAAACTCTTTTTATTCATTTTTTTTGTAACAACTCCAGTATCTTCAATATACTATGATGTTGTTATAAGAAGGATTCTAGCTACACTTACACACACCTACATCTAATGGTTAAAGAATATACGGTTTCCGTGGATGGCGGATTTCTACCTCACGAAACGATGATTGTTCAACACTCATATAACACCTTCAAAGGTGGCCATTAAGATGTCACTATATTTATATATGATATATAATATGTATATGTTTTACTTAAGCTTCGGTATTTTTCATTTGTGGCTTACCTTTATGGCTTCCATTATGGGTATACGCGATATCTTCATTTAAGGAAGTGCGGACTACCGCCCCCTCAAAGTGATGTGATTCGTTAATGCCATATGTGGGACGTATAAAGGATGGATTTAAAGTTATTATATATGATGTTATACTGAAATTATAATATACCTCTATATCATTATTATTTATTTCCAATAAAGTATGAGATAGAAATGAAAGTAGCATTCATGCGTACGTACGGCTTACCGTCTCCATG
This sequence comes from Viscum album, assembly GCA_963277665.1. Taxonomy (NCBI): domain Eukaryota; kingdom Viridiplantae; phylum Streptophyta; class Magnoliopsida; order Santalales; family Viscaceae; genus Viscum; species Viscum album. The sequence goes on along the minus strand of OY728135.1, from coordinate 67,236,423 downwards.
AACGGTGCATTTCATTTCTTATCCCCAAATGTAATGTATAATTAAAAGTATATGTATATAATGGATATATATAATGAATGATACATCTAAATTATGAATATAATTCTGGAATTAAAATATACATACCTCTCATTTAATTTTAATTCCATTAATATGAGAAAGAAATGAAAGTAGCGTTCATGCGTATGTACGGCTTGCCATCTCCATGAACGGTGAATTTCATTTCTTACCTCTAAAGGATTATGTAATATTATAAATACATTTATATGCTGAATATATATGATATATATTCTATCCAAATCAGGAATGTCATTCTGTATATAATGAACCTTTGACCACACGAACAACATGTAATTGTAAGAAGTCCATTTTCGACTTAAGAACCAAATATCGACAAAACAAACATTATTAACATAAATGGTTACATAATGGTTATAACATGGAAATAAGTGATATAGAATGAATAATGAAATTTAAAAAGGTTCTTAATCAAGTAGAAATTAACTCAAGTTTATTATTCAGGACGTTAAAGAACGATCGAGTCAAGTCGGACCCGAGGTAAGGGATCCCACTCCTCTCTTTCATTTTAAGTACACTCTTTTATATCATTGCTTTTAAAGCTCATCTTTCTTGTTATTGGGATTTTCTTTTATATTACTCTTACTGTAATTTTTATGTTCATATGATGAGAGACCCTATTCTCTCTCATCAATCCATTTTGGAATTTTTGAGTGGCGCCGTTAGGCTGCCGAATTTTCGTAAGAGATCTAACCTCTCTCTTTCTTTTTAAGTACTCTCCTTTATGTCACTTATTTGTTATGTTGGGGGATGTTATTTTATATTCATCTTTATATAAAATTTATGTTCATATGATGAGATACCCTATTTGATCTCATCAATCCATTTTTGTAAGTTTTATGTGGCGTCGGTAGGCTGCCGAGTTTTCGTAAGGGATTTTTCATCTCACTTTTATTCCCGTGAAATTTAAGCTACATTTGCCAAAATTTCCTTTGAGTGGTGTATGTACTGCCCATTATTTTACTCATTGTGTAATATACTTTCATTTATGAGTATTTACATCAATGTTGTATTGTCCTTCTTTCACGGGGTGTATGTATCAAAAGATACCCATGTCGGTAAGGGAACCTTTCACCCTCCTCTTTTTAAAAGACTTGTTTTGTTATGTCTTTTAATTATGTTGGGATATGTTCTTATATATCCTTATTGATGTAAATTTTATGTCCAAGTGATGATATCTCCTTTATCTCTCTCATCAACCCTTTTTGTAAAATTTTATGTGACGCCGTTAGGCTGTCGAATTTTATCAAGGGAACTTCTTAACCCAATTTCGATTTCTTTGGGTTCAACATATAGTTATTGAATAAGTCATCCTTTGAATATGTGTGAATAACCTTTGATTGTTTTACACTTAATATCCACTTATATTGGGTGTATTTATATTTTTCACACATAATTATGAGATTGACTTATCCTTAATTTAAGGATACCTTCTTTATAATGGATTTCATCTCATTCTACATTTCTTTTGAGACTTCATCATTGTTATGCACAAATTCCCTCTTATATGGTGTGTATACTTTCCTTTGACATATTATATCATGAATCCCTTTACTCTCATGATATTATAAAGTTCATATTAAATGTTATTCCGCTATTATTTGTATTCAAGAGTCTCTCATTTTGTAAAAAACTATTTAACAAAAATATCATTTTAGATGTTTTAAAGATTTATTATTCTAAATCTTTATCTTTAATGTCCATGTTTTCAAAATGGTTTTCAGTATTTATTTATATGGACATTAATGTTTTAAAATTATAATTACATTAAAAGCTTCAAAGTGGTATGGGACACTTTGATTCAAAAATATATTTTAAATGGTTTTTGAAAATGGATTGATTAATTCAATATCTGGGAATTACTTATTGTGATTGCAAATGAAATTTTGTTATTGAAATCTTTATATTTTCAATATTTTATGTGTAATGATGGTACTTGGACATTTTACGGGTGGTTACGTCATAAACCATATGACGGGTGGTGCCGTGAATACCAGGACGGGTGGTTACGTTATAACCTCCAATGCATTGGGTATGGAAGTCGGCCGTATGGATATTCCATTAAGTATGTATGGAAATTGGCCGTATGAATATTCCATTAAGTGATATGTATGGGAGTCGACCGTATGGTTATTCCAATTAAGTATGTTTATGTCCCAACTTACCTTTATATATGTTATGTGTTCTTTATATGGGTTTTATGGTAATCCTTTGGTTACAAAAAGGTAAGTAATGATATTTTATTCAGTGAAGAGTTTTTACTACTTCATAAAGGTGAAATGTATTACTTTGATAAAGTATACATGGTTTACTTTTTGTTTTGATAAACTAACAATTTTTATTCTTTGTGTATCCCTTACTGAGATTTTTATGCTGATCCCAAGTTTTTGAAATGTTTTTCACAGGACTTAGCTTGGAATAGGGTCAAGGATGGGATCAAGGGAAAGTCATGCTACCTAAAATATGAAACTAGTCATGTTTCTTTTTAAGAGTTTTTATTTTATGGAAATTTAGTAGAAGATACTACTTTGTAATCTTTTCAGATGTAATAGTTATGTCCTAATTCTCTAAAACTCTGAACCTGAAAAGATCCTCAATGTGAATTATTCATTTAATTCAATTTTAAGTAAGGTTTAAGGCTGTGGCCTTATAGTTGGTATCAAAGGTCGGTTTAGATAACTTTAGAGGTTAGGGTATTCTTTAAGCATAAGTGACATTACCACAATGGTTAGGATTTCAGACAGAGTCCTAGTTTTAGATAAAGTGAATGAGTAAGAATATATTAGTGTTTATCTTCCTCATTAATACATCATGGTTTTGTTGTTATACTCACACTGACCCTTTTTGGTTTTAGTAAATGGCTGGATCTAGCAGGCACCAAGGTAACGGTGGATGTGAAGGAAACTGTGACAGTTTTCTGATCGAGCAACTAAATGATATGGGAGCTGTAATGAGAACTCTTGTGTTTATCCTCAACCAACTATCTGGAGTTATGATTGACCACCTAAACCTTGGTGATTTCTATAAGGCATCATATATGCGAGAAACAAATCCCTATGGAACTACAGGTAATAATCGTAAAGGTAAGTGTGTTCAAAAACCCATGTGTCAAATATGTGGAAAGAAACACCTAGGAAAATGTTTCAAAGGGACAGAAATATGCTATATATGTGGAAATGAAGGTCATAAAGCAAGAACCTGCCGTGGAAAAAAGGAAGCATCCAGTTGACTCGAGGAAAGGGAAAGAAGTTCTTTCTGAGGGATCAATTGAATGTTTTAAATGTGGTGTGCATGGTCATTATGAAAACACATGTCCCATGAAGATGTTTTGTGAATGGGATCACCAAGATCATACAAAGACTCGTTTACCAATACCTAATGCCATTTCGATTGAGGATGAAGAAACCGACAATGACCAATCAAAGTTATGGATTATTTCTAAACTTTTGTTTTCTATTTTGGGATCTTAGGATATGATTCATGATTTTGTTTGTAGGAAAGAGGTATTTCGGAATAATTTGGAAAGGAATGGTTAATGGATCATGAAGAATGTTGAATGAGTAAGATGTCATCATATAAGGGCTTCAAGAGTTATGGTTAAATTCATAAGAGTATCAAGTGTCTTTTGATGATGGGGTACATTAGAAAACTTTTTATAGTATGTGTAACACTGATGTTTAATATATGAAAATTTTATTCAAGGAATAGTTATCTTTTTTGGACATAGTTATAAAGAACCATTTGGGTTTATATGATCCTTACTTTTGAGGTAATTTTGGGTTACTATATGTTATGATTGAAGTGAAAGGCATGAGATAAAATTGAGGTTAAATTATGTTATGGTTATTTTTTATGATTTCATCCCTTTTTGGGGAATGATTTAAGAATTATATAGTTTTGGAAAAAGGACAACACGCAGACCGTGTGACAACCCGTCACGTCGGACAAAGCCGCGGGACTCGAACCCACAACCAAAGTGCGATTGGTAATTATCGCCTAACACTTGACTATATGAAGTCCCTGGTTAGTTTGACTGATTCTTTTTAGTTATATGATTTTATGAATTAAGAGTATGTTGATTTTGGGTTATTTATGAAAATGATTGACCTATCATGGAGGATATGTGATTAGGTTAATTACTTTTCACTACGGGAATTTAGGAGCAACTGATGTTGTTTGGAGATAAATGATACGATTTAACTTGGAAGACTATGTGACTAAATCCTTCAAATGTTTGGGTTTCAATCTTAGATTGGTTTACTTTGAGAAATTTTATGGACAAATTGTTTATCGGATGGTCCTTGTTGAACTTTGAGTTTTGTTGGAGAAATTTTGGAGATTAGGAATAGATTTTCTTTCTAATGGGTTATCCTTTTCTGGGTTATCTGATCTTGTACTAATATTTTGGATTTTGGTTTTGGTTAAAGTCTAAAGACATGGGAAGTATATAGTTCTCTTTTTTGGGTTAGGTAATTCTCTAGAAGTTGATTATAGTAATCTTAATGTGAACAAGTCTCCCTAAATACTTGTCTTTTGGAAAAAAAATATGAGTTTGTGTAAGGAATCTAATAAAAGTTGAAAGTCAACATGATAAGTGATTATGTTTCCTTATGAATAAATTCCTCAATAAATAGTAACTTAAAACAAAAATTTTGTCTATTAACTTTTCCTACTGGGGAATCGAATACCATTTAACCCATCACAAGTTTGTGATTTTCTCATGGTTAACTTTCTCCTAAACATGTTATCTATCACTCTCCATCAGAACATGACCCTATGTTTTCTCCTCCATGTCCATGTTTTCATACATGGAATCCTAGTATGGGTTAACTCGGGTGACCTTTGTACTTATCTTTCTTTATTTTAAAGTGATTGTTTTACCGACTCTTCTTCCGATGTGGGACTTTTAAGGATGTTTCCAAGCCCAATTTTAAAATTACGAGGACGCAATTCCCAAAAGGGGGGAAGGATGTAACACCCCAGGTAAATAAAGAATATGACATCTTTATATTTATCCATACTTGTGAATCAAATATTAATATTACTTTAAAGGGGATGCAATGCTCGATGGCGTACCCAATACGCAAAAATGAGTTTCTTGGGAATCTTACGTTGCACTCTAATAATAAAATAATATTATTTTAAATGGCAGTTAACATGTAGCCGTTGTATTGGCAGGAATGGAATGAAATAACTAAAATATGATTATATATGTTTTTTAAATGTTTTTACATTTATCCAAAGGCTTAAAATACGGAAAGATTTCAATTTTAGGCTTTTATACCCTAATTTTCACTAATGGTTCACTTATCGCCTTCTGATGGAGAACTATCATTAAATATAGTTTTGATCACTCTTATACATTCTTTTGGACAAAATAAAACTCTTCTTTAGAATCAGGAAATCAAATTTTACTTTGTGTAAATTTTTGGTATTTTTCCGATAAAGTTCATTTTTTTAATGAATAGTGTAAAATGTTGTATTTCAATTCAAAACCTCTTTTTAATCTAATTTATTTATATGATTATATTATCATTTGAATTTTTTTTAAAGTGAAATTACAAAATATTTTTACCATTAAATCCAATAGTGGTCATTGGAATTAATTTCACTTTGAAATCGGACTTAAACTAGTGTCAATCTTTTGATACTTAATGTTTCATAAAAACACGCTATTTGCTCTGACAGCGGGAATTAATTATTAAATTAATTAATGTGACTTATATGTTTTGAATTTTGTAAAATAGACTTCATTTTTTAATTCGTAATATCAAATATATCTTAGGGTGAATATTTGGTAATTTTCTGAGAAACTTCAATTTTTGATGAATAGTGAAACCACTAAGTCGTACTTATAAAAACTGATTTTCTGTTTAAATGAAATTTTTCCATCATTGTTTTTTGATTTTCAAAAATCCGACATAAATGGTTTTCATTAAGAAGTAAAATGTGGTTCAATGGGATAAAAATAATTTTTTTTGGTGAATAGTAACTTATTAAGTTTTTAATCGCGATTAGTGGTAATTAGTGTAGTTTAAGGTAAAAATAATGCTTTAATAAAATGAAATGAGCTTGACACATGTCCTAACCCTATTGGTTGTGTCATGTCCGACCAAGACAACCCATGGGTCGATTTAGGGGACCCCATGGAGCCACATGGGTGAGATAATGACTTTAATGCCTTTTTTTAAATAAAGGTGAAAATGACTCTAACATAAATTGTTTTACTAAAACAATTTTTAGAAGGGGTTATACTAATCATATTTTTGATTATAAATATTCATTAGAAAGCTAAAAAGAGTTTCTACATCATAGTAGTTTTTTTATAATTTTTATACTTTAAATAAATTAAATTATTTATGACATCATGATGATGAAGCGATGACTTCATTATTTAACGATTTAAATAAAATGGAAAGATAATGTAATATCTAAACCCTACACATGTCCAAAACCTATTGGATGGGAATATTTCGAATCCTTATCATCTTAGATTCGAAATATATCAATTTGGGTCCTTATAAATTCTAAACACTTTTGAATATAAAATAATAGTTTCATGATTTCCAAAAGTGCCCCTCCTCTCCTATTATAAAAGGCCCCCACCTCTACCTCATTTTACACACTACTAAAGCCTTTGGCTCGGCCATCCCCTGCCCATTTACTCTCTCCACATACCTATCCTCATCCTAGAGGATTCCCTTTGGGCATAATCCTTTCAAAGGAAGCCTTTAGGCTCAAATCAAAAGGAGTTACACTTTTAAAGGTAATTCATTCTCTCTTGTTCATTTGTTTTATTTTGCTTCTCCAACCCCCTAAACTCTATTTATTCATTTTTTTGTAACAACTCCAGTATCTTCAATATACTAGGATGTTGTTATAAGATGGATTCGAGCTACACTTACACACACCTACATCTAATGGTTAAAGAACATACGGTTTCCGTGGATGGCGGATTTCTGCCTCACGAAACGATGATTGTTCAACACTCATATAACACTTTCAAAGGTGGCCATTAAGATGTCACTATATTTATATATGATATATAATATGCTTATGTTTTACTTAAGCTTCTGTATTTTTCATTTGTGGCTTACCTTTATGGCTTCCATTATGGGTATACGCGATATCTTCATTTAAGGAAGTGCGGACTACTGCCCCCTCAAAGTGATGTGATTCGTTAATGCCATATGTGGGACGTATAAAGGATGGATTTAAAGTTATTATAAATGATGTTATACTGGAATTATAATACACCTCTATATCATTATTATTTATTTCCATTAAATTATGAGATAGAAATGAATGTAGCGTTCATGCGTACGTACGGCTTACCGTCTCCATGAACGGTGCATTTCATTACATATCCCCAAATGTACTGTACTATTAAAAGTATATGTATATAATGGATATATATAATGAATGATACATCTAAATGATGAATATAATTCTGGAATTAAAATATACATACCTCTCATTTAATTTTAATTCCATTAATATGAGAAATAAATGAAAGTAGCGTTCATGCGTACGTACGGCTTACCGTCTCCATGAACGGTGCATTTCATTTCTTACCTCTAAAGGATTATGTATTATTATAAATACATGTATATACTGGATATATATGATATATATGATATCCAAATCAGGAATGTCATTATGGATTTAAAGAACCTTTGACCACACGATCAACATGTAATTGTAAGAAGTCCATTTTCGACTTAAGAACCACATATCGACAAAACAAACATTATTAACTTAAATGGTTACATAATGTTTATAACATGGAAATTAGTGATATAGAAGGAATAATGAACATTAAAAATGTTCTTAATCAAGTATAAATTAACTCATGTTTATTATTCAGGACGTTAAAGAACGATCGAGTCAAGTTGGACCCGAGGTAAGGGATCCTACTCCTCTCTTTCATTTTAAGTACACTCTTTTATGTCATTGCTTTTAAAGCTCATCTTTCTTGTTATTGGGATGTTCTTTTATATTACTCTTACTGTAATTTTTATGTTCATATGATGAGAGACCCTATTATCTCTCATCAATCCATTTTGGAATTTTTGAGTGGCGCTGTTAGGCTGCCGAATTTTCGTAAGAGATCTAACCTCTCTCTTTCTTTTTAAGTACTCTCCTTTATGTCACTTCTTTTTTATGTAGGGGGATGTTCTTTTATATTCATATTTATATAAACTTTATGTTAATATGATGAGATACCCTATTTTATCTCATCAATCCATTTTTCTATGTTTTATGTGGTGTCGTTAGGCTGCCGAGTTTTCGTAAGGGATTTTTCATCTCACTTTTATTCCCGTGAGATTTATGCTACATTTGCCACAATTTCCTTTGAGTGGTGTATGTACTGCCCATTATTTTAGTTATTGTGTAATATACTTTCATTTATGAGTATTTACATCAATGTTGTATTGTCCTTCTTTCACGGGGTGTATGTTTCGAAAGATACCCATGTCGGTAAGGGAACCTTTCACCCTCCTCTTTTTAAAATACTTCTTTTATTATGTCTTTTAATTATGTTGGGATATGTTCTTTTATATCCTTATTGATGTAAATTTTATGTCTAAGTGATGATATCCCCTTTATCTCTCTCATCAACCCTTTTTGTAAAATTTTATGTGACGCCGTTAGGCTATCGAATTTTATCAAGGGAACTTCTTAACCCAATTTCGATTTCTTTGGGTTCAACATGTAGTTATTGAATATGTCATCCTTTGAATATGTGTGAATAACCTTTGATTGTTTTACACTTAATATCCACTTATATTGGGTGTATTTATATTTGTCACACATAATTATGATATTGACTTATCCTTAATTTAAGGATACCTTCTTTATAATGGATTTCATCTCATTCTACATTTCTTTTGAGACTTCATCATTGTTATGCACCAATTCCCTCTTATATGGTGTGTATACTGTCCTTTGACATATTATATCATGAATCCCTTTACTCTCATGATATTATAAAGTTCGGATTAAATGTTATTCCGCTATTATTTGTATTCAAGAGTCTCTCATTTTGTTAAAAACTATTTAACAAATATATCGTTTTAAATGTTTTAATGATTTATTATTCTAAATATTTATCTTTAATGTCCATGTTTTCAAAATGGTTTTCAGTATTTATTTATATGGACATTAATGTTTTAAAATGATAATTTCATTAAAAGCTTCAAAGTGGTATGGGACACTTTGATTCAAAAATATCTTTTAAATGGTTTTTGAAAATGGATTGATTAATTCTATATCTGGGAATTACTAATTGTGATTGCAAATGAAATGTTGTTATTGAAATCTTTATATTTTCAATATTTTATGTGTAATGATGGTACTTGGACATTTTACGGGTGGTTACGTGATAAACCATATGACGGGTGGTGCCGTAAATACCAGAATGGGTGGTTACGTTATAACCTCCAATGCATTGGGTATGGAAGTCGGCCATATGGATATTACATTAAGTATGTATGGAAATTGGCCGTATGGCTATTCCATTAAGTTATATGTCTGGGAGTCGACCGTATGGTTATTCCACTTAAGTATGTTTATGTCCCAAGTTACCTTTATATATGTTATGTGTTATTTATATGGGTTTTATGGTAATCCTTTGGTTACAAAAAAGGTAAGTAATGATATTTTATTCAGTGAAGAGTTTTTACTACTTCATAAAGGTGAAAAGTATTACTTTGATAAAGTATACATGGTTTACTTTTTGTTTTGATAAACTAACTGTTTTTATTCTTTGTGTATCCCTTACTGAGTTTTTTATGCTCATCCCATGTTTTTGAAATGTTTTTCACAGGACTTAGCATGGAATAGGGTCAAGGATGGGATCAAGGGAAAGTCATGCTACCTAAAACATGAAACTAGACATGTTTCTTTTTAAGAGTTTTTATTTTATGGAAATTTAGTAGAAGAGACTACTTTGTAATCTTTTTAGATGTAATAATTATGTCCAAATTCTCTAAAACTCTAATCCTGAATAGATCCTCAATTTGAATTATTCATTTAATTCAATTTTAAGTAAGGTTTAAGGCTGGGGCCTTATATCAATACTGTGGTATATGTATGGATTAAATAATATTCAAAAAAACTTATATGATATCTATATTTATTTGAAATTATTCAATGAAGTTGGTGGTAATTTTATTTTTATCCCTACACAAACACATTAAGTTATTTAAAACACCATTATAGTTAGTTTCATTGATACCCACTTCATACAACTTCTTATATCAAATGATATTTATCATAATTATCCACATAGGTTTGTAATAATTTTTTTTAACGATCTTATAAATTTGGAGTTTGTAGAAAAAATTAATTATTCATAATTCAATGGTCTTTTCTTGAGTTTATGAATGTTGAATCAAAGAAACTATGTTTATATAATATAAAAAATAAAAAAATATAGAAATATTATAATATAATAAGGAAAAAAATATCAATACTAATGTACTATATCTAGATTGTATAAAATTCAAATTATTCACAAGAAACAAAGATAAAATTTTATATATATACAGAAATCTGCATTGATTACTGATAGAGTTTTTTAAAAACATTATAAACACCCTTTCTAAAACTCATCTATTTATGAATGTAAAAGTGGTTGTTTGAGGTTAACCTCGAATAAACAATTGATTCCTAGTGTATTAAATCATTCCAAAATTGAAGACTTATCTGTTAAAGTAATGTTTTTCATAAAAATAATTATATAATAATCTTATGTTTTCATGAGTTTATGAATGTTGAATCAACGAAAATATATTTACTTATTATAAAATAAATAAAAATTATATATAATAATAAATTGAAATTTAATAATATAACTATGAAAGTAAAATTTCATTTCTAATCCACTATATCTAGATTCAATAACATTTAACTGATTCATCATATAAATTGACAAAACCTCATATTTATAAAGAAATCAATAATGAATAGAGATAATGTTTTTTTTAAAATCTATAAACACCCTTTATTTCACTCATCTACTTAAGAATATGAAATTAGATTTTTGAGGTTAACCTCTTAGAGAAAATTGATTCATTATGTATTAAATTTTTCCAAAAATGGGGATTTATCTATTAAATTAATGTTTTTCATAAAAATAATGAAAAACAATATATTTTCTTTGAGATTAAATAAAAAAACATAGATCTTTGAGGATCATGTATCAAAAGTTATTATTAAATTATATGGAATATTTTTATTATAATTTGAATTATATTTAAATAAATCCTTGGTCTTGAATTATTTAGAACATATAAAAGATAATTTATTCTGGATCAAATAAAAAAATTATCTCAATAATCAGGTGACCTATATGGATATTAATCATGTATAGTCCAAAGTTTATTCAATGATAATGATTAGAACGTATACTATCTTGTTAAAATAATATATTGTAATTATTATTTTAATTACCATTGATTATTATCGTCAATTTGTTATAGTTTTCAATGATGAGCATGTAAATATCACTCAATTACCTTTAAAATAAATCTATATATATATATATAATAATCATCATTCCATTTCATAGTTTTCAAAAAATATTGACCCTAAAATTCTTTGATAATGAAATATAGAAAAATTAAAAATATCAATATTTAGGAGAATCTATTTTTTATTTCATTTTATAAAACAGTATATAATATCCTTAAAAATGACTCTAATCATATTTCATAAATATTCCTCAATGATAATTACCATCATTCACCATATCTAATTACAAAATATTAAGGTTGTTGATTTAAAGAATTTCTCTGTCATGAAAATCTATGTTGTGGTATGTATCAATATGATCAATGTTATCATATGTCATAATGACATTGATTCTGTCAAAAACAACATCCATTGAAATACAACTTTATTATATTTTTTTTTAACTTATATAATTAAAAAATTATGCTGTGTAAAAATTTAAAACTACCATTTGAATTTTCTATTAAGATCAAAAATCAAAAATCATAATTATTCAAAACATATGATTTCTAATTTATTATTGCACTAAATTTAATTTAACCTCATATTAAAATATTAAAATTAAATTTTTACATATTAAAACTATCTTTTCATTCGAATTTTTTTTTAAATTGTAAAACCGAAATCACTTATGTAAATTCTAATAGAATAAACTAATTATATAGAGATTTTATAACAGTCATTAACTTTTGTGGATGTAATCCTCTATAAAACATTTACAAGTCTAAATTCCTAGAATTTCAAATGTTTACCCATTTTAATAAAATTTTCCATGTTTATTTACCCTTAACAAAACACATAAAAAATATTATTTCATAACATATTATTCATATTGAGTGATATTATTGTTTTATTATACTGAATGTATGTTTTATAAGTCTATTATTATGTTCTATGAATCAAAAATTTCAATGTACACTTATATTCTATAAGACTATTTATATTTGTAATGTCCCACACTTTTATAATTAAAATTGAATTTTTTGTTATATTATACACCTTATTATGTGATGTAATTATATAAAATATATAAAATTATTTGATTTTTTTGGGTTGATTATATCCTATCATATTTAAAATATTTTTAGATTCATATACATTCATAAAATAGTTATTAAATTTCTTTCTTATGATTATTATATAGTAAGGGTTATAAAAAATCCAATTTATTAATAAAAATGAAGTGACGACCCCCACTAGTAGGATCGTACCCTGTGAAGCCCATTTATCAGGGTATCCATGGGAGAAAACATTTGTTGTCTTTTAACTAGAATAGATTTAATCTATGATTCATCAACTAAATAATAAGTGATACTAGTTACGGGAGAAGTTCAAGATCATCATGATCATAACCCAAACCTTGTTCACTGAACCACCATAATAAAATCTCACCATTGCACACCTTACCCTTAGGGTGTTCACTTATAAAATATTGGTATATGTATGTTGAACATAATAGTATGAATATGTGTATTTTATTTTCTCTAAAATTTTTATTATATTTGTTCCTCATTTATTTTATTTTATAAATGAATAAATAATGAGTTTGATAAAAATAGATTTAAATGCGACATATATGAAATTATATTTAATGGTAAATAATAAATTTCAATTAATAAATTAATTTTTTAAGAAATAATGTATTTTAAATATAAATTATATTATAATAAAATATTGTTTTTAAATAATATAGATTATGTATAATTGATATTTTAATTTTTCAATGTGAAGAAAATATTTTTTTAATGGTCAGAAACTATTATTGTAATAAAAACTGTATTTTTCTAATAAATGGTAATTATGATTTAAAAATAAAAATATCATATTCATATTTCTATTTAGACCCAATGGATATTATATTTTGATTCAACATGTTGAGATTTTCCAATAGTAAAATTTTCATAATTTTCTAAGATAATAATATTTTTTGGTAAAACTTAAGTACACTATAATTATACAGTATGTATTCTGACAGCATAATGAGACAAAGGTAGGCAATATTTTTTCTAAAACATATCCATGAACAAATTTATATTAATACATTAGAATAATGTTTTTTTGAGGTTACTTTATTAATTTTATAAATACTTTATAAATCCTATAAAACCAATACTATATATAATGGTTCTAAAATAAATTCATTTTTATCATAACTCACTTCCACATCACCAAGGGTAATGTTTTAATGAGTTAGGTTCGTGAGTTTATAAATTAATGAAAACAAAACCTATTTTTTTGAAACCATGGGATAAACCATGAGAACTTTTGTGGTTATGATTACATTATTATATAGAGACCAAAAACTGTGTTTAGGAATTTATAAAGAACTCCCCTTTATTTTTCCTATATAAACCCACCCAAGATCCCTGTTATATTCTCTAATAAACCATATAGCACATAATAAAACTAAATTTCCCACATTATATCCCTCTCAAGGTTCTCCAATCTCTCAATAATATCCTCCTAAGCATTTAGAAACACCCTCTCCTGGAAAGGGATTCTCTCATTCTCCATTTTATTAAAGTACCTTATTTATTTTTTAACATTTAGTTTTAAATTTCTATTGTTAGGATATATTTATCCATATCCATAATATAGTAATTTTAATTTAAAAATTATTATATACCCCTTTCACTCTCATTAAACCACTTTATGAATCTTTAAGTAGTGTTGTTATGTTTCCAAAATTTCCCTTTTATTTTTCATGACAAATGATTGTGAAGGGAATTCCTATACCCATTTCCCATCAAGGGTATTAAACTATATATACCTATAATTATTTTATTTTGGACTTACGTTTATGTGATCCACACTCATAAATAATGGTGTTAATAGAGTTGAAAAAAATATTATGTTAAATGATCTATGTGTCACACTTATGTATATACATTATATGATTATAATGGGTGTGCCAGATAACACTCCAAATAATTGTGTAATGTTTTAATCTCATGATATGTCATGTAAGTTGAACAAGAGGTTATCTGATGAAAAATATTAAAACATCACAGTTGTTGAAAATGACTTATTCTTGTGATTCAATGTTTTATGTTGTTCAAACATTCATATATTTCCTTTATGCTATCATGTTATATCATGCCTTATTGTTTAAGACTATTACGGTCACCAATTTTATGATACATTGAAATGACTATTGATTAACATGTTTAACAGTTATCGTGTCTGGAATTTTTTATTACCTTAATGGTATTTCTAGATCACCCATTTCTTTTGCTTATCCCCATATTATCTTGTGATGTTTTCAATTAGTAATGGAATATTAGAAGAATATTGAGGACGTTCCCAATATTGTTTTGTATCTATGTATCATGTTGATGTAATATATACCTAATCTCCTAAGGAAACTTGTCTTATTGATCTTTTTGGTTTTAAAAAGTCTTTTTATATTTAATAAATCATGAAATAATGTTTAATAAATATATGGGTTGTCATAGTTGGTATCAAAGGAAAGTCTATTTATTTGTGGGGTTAAGAATAGAAACTCTAGAAAAATCCATAGGGGTATGTATGAACATCGGAAAAATACCCAAAATTTTGTAAATTACAGATTAAGTGTTTTATAATAAATTACACCTCCACCTAGATATTGAAACTTGATGTGGCTCTAACATAGAAATACTTAGTTGTAACAACCCAAAAAACACTATATTGAGACATACTAAATTGGGAAATGGTGAATGAAAACAATTATTTATAAAAAATTGGTTTAAAACTCATTGAGTATATGGTTTGGTAAATTGAAAAGCATAATATATACCATTATTAGGAGAAAAAAAGACTCCAATAAGATTTTAGGTTAGGAAACTAATCATAGATAACAAAGACTAAAGCCTATAGATTAATGTGTTTTTTGGAACATATGCTATTTTTTATTTATCCCTTTTGTATTAATATATAACATTATATTTGTTTAATAATTTAATAAATTATCATCACTAATTTTCCAATTATTCTATTCAATGGATAGAAATTGGGGGAACCAATTCAACAACCTAAGTGAGGGGAAATGTGATGACTTACCAAATGAGATACCCAACATGATGAGAGTAGGAATAACAATCCTAATGAATTTTATTTCATAACTAATTAAATTTTTGATCCAAAACCTAAATCAAGAGGAATGAATAAATATGCAAAAGAAAAAATAATATAGAATTGAGATCTTAATGAGACAATGTGCATTGACTTTCAGTGAATCTTCTGACCCTTTAATTGTGGAAAAATGGTTCAGTTTCATTTAAAAATTCTCCTTCATCCTTCAAAGCTCTATGGAAGATAATTTCATACCAGTTTTTATCATATGGATGGAGAATCTATTCAATGATAGATGTTGGTCAAGAAAATTAAGACCGAGGAGGATATTAGAGTAAAGGATTGGATGTAATTCCGATTTTTTAGTAAATATTTTCCTCATGCACTCTGACTAAAAAATGGAGACGTAATTCCATATCCTCAAAAAAAGGATGACGAATCTTCCGGTGAGTATAAGGAAATTTTCAAAAGACATCAAATATATGCCTCCATATTTTTCATTACCCTAAAATTTATATTTGACCTTGTCTTTGGTGAGCTGAACCCAAGTTTACGAAAAACCAGGGAAATTCGAGACATTGATAGTTATAAGGAAATTATCTATTGTTTCCTCAATATTGAAATTGTTATCAATGAATCTCAAGGGCCTCATAGGGATAAAAATTAGAAATATGAATTATATTCTGGTGGTGCAATGGATAAATATAATAGTGGAAATAAATTCCAATATCCTAATTGTCAAAAGCGTGAGAAGAAGCACAATAGAAATTATTCTAACATGATGTGGATATGATATAATTATGTAAAGGAACGTAACTTAGTTAGTGATTATGAATGGGAGAAAAATAAAAATTTAATGTAATAGAGGAATTCTCTAGTCAACCCTCATCTTATTTTATATTATTTCATCTACATGGAACAAAGAAAATATGTGGACAACTCCCTAATCCAATGGTTGTCGAATACAATCAACACCAACGACCTCTATGGCTACAAGTGGGAGAATATTACATCACAACTATAGAGGTGGATTCCAATTATGTAGTAGTGATAGGTACAATATCGATTTATTCATGAATAATGAACATTCTTTTTGATTATGGTTGTACAGATTTTTTCATATCCCACATGTTTAATAGAACTATTCAAACACCACCACAAATCATGATATTAGAGTTTTCATAGAAAATATTTAATTATGGAATTATTATACCCCATGTATATAGCTCCTCATGTATCCACATATGATGGAATGATATCCTATAAAAATATATCAAACTAAGTTTAGTGGAATTCAAAGCTATTTAGGGAATTTAATTAATTTCTTTATATAAATCCAATATAAATTTTCTAGATAATGAAATCAACCTCCATATCATGAATCTACATCAAATTTTATAGATGTGAAAGGAGCTGGATGAATATTCATTAGTATAATATTTTAAATCAAGGATATTATTCCACCATAAGATATCATATCTCTCCCAAATGATTGATAATAAATAAAACATCATCTTTGAAGACATGAACATTGTGTGGGAAATACACTGACATGTTTCCCAATTAATTTCTAGGTCTTCCACATAGAAGTGAGATTAAATTTTAAATCTACATTATACATGTTTTTTTATAATATCTATGTATATGTATATAATTTATAGTGTTGAACTCAAGGAACTGAAAATAATTTATAGTAAAATCTGGATAAATTTTTTATACATCCACGTGCTTCGTTGTGGGGATCCACAATCCTCTTTATCAAGAAATAGTAAGGTTCAATTCACCTCTACATTAATTACCATGACATCAACAAGATTAAGATAAGGAACATGTATCCTCTCCTAGAAACTTAGGATATTTGTATTATCTATTTCAGGCATATTATTTTTCTAATATAGATCTTCCATTGGGATATTGTTAAGTGAAGGTATTGAAAAGTGATATCCCTAAGACTACTTTTTCCCCATGGTGTGAGAACAATGAGATCAAATTGGTGTAATTTTGACCCATGAATACTCTAGAAATATTCATGGACTTGATTTATAGAATCTTTAGATATTTCCTCATTCAATTTTCTATAGTCTTTATAAGAATTATTCATATCAACTCAAAAATAATGGAGGGACATGATGATAATTGGAATATTTTACTAAGAACCTTATGGACTTAAAAGATGTATGAAAATTATAGAAAATGTGAGTTATATAAAAACCAAGTAAAATTTTTAGGGTGTGTCATCACATGAAAAGGGGAATCTGTCGATCTTTAAAAAATAGACGATTCAAGGGTAGTCTAGAACAACCAATGTTATTGAAATCCATATTTTCTTTGGATTACCTATGTATTATCATCGATTTGTGAGAAACTTCTCATGATTTTAAATCCTCTTATCAAAGATAAATTGTAAATGATTATAGGTTTTATGGAATGATGAATGTTAGGAATGTTTTAAAGTGTAGAAAAAATGTTATTTGGTACACATGTACTCACATTACCCACCAGTGGGGAAGGATTTGTGATCTACATTGATGAATGTAAATAAATATTGGGGTTTTCTCATAAAAATGATATCGTGGTAGCTTATGCCTCCCACCATATAAAGATCCATGAGAAAACCAACAAAACACATGATTTATAATTTGTTGTAATGATCTTCATGTTAATTATTTGGTTAAATTATCTATAGGGGGGAGAAGTGTGATATATATATAACCCATAAAATCATCAAGTATATATTCATTTTTTTATATGTTCTAATAGAGGTGGTTATATCTTATCAAGGATTATTATTATTCAATCCATTTTTATCTCGGCAAAGAAAATGATATGGAAAATTTTGTAAGTATAAGGGATCTTGAAACACAATCCATATTGAGGATTTCAAGGGATCTAATATTCTTTGGATTGAAAATGATTGATATTGAATATTAAAAATATATTCATCCTACATTGCTCAAGTAAATTCTCAATAGTACATTATAAATAATATCATGGAGGATCAGAAATATGAAATGTTTCTATGAAATAAGGTGGAAGATATTCTATTGTTTACCGTTTCTGAAGATGGTGTTATAATGTTTGGAAACTAGATATGTGTTCTATCAAATCCAGAACTAAATACGGATCCTCTAGAAGATGCACGTCACTCATCCATCTCTATTCATCCAGGAATAAGTAATATGTATTTCTATATTTAAGGAAACATTATGGTGGAATAACATGAAGAGATAGATTTTGAATTTTATATCACAATCCATATTATGTCATCAAGTCAAATAGGAATGACAGAAATCAAAGGTTATTGTAAGAGGCCAAAAAATTATTAGTGAAATTTCACTTTTGATATAATTAAATGTCTTATTTTGTAAAATGGGTATAGAAAACACATGCACTCTATTGGTTTTATTATATCCAATTGGATTTAAATGAACATTATGTATCGTTACCATTGATTAAATATCCCGCAAACAATGATCACAAGACGAGTATAAATATAGGGGTTTAACAAATACTTTTGACACAATCAAAAGAGGTGATGTCTTCGACCAATAGTATTGTTCCCTATGAATCCTGATTATTGGAGCTTATGAGGGAGATAGAAGTGCTGGGATTTTCCCAAGACCAAGGCCAACAAGAGATCTGTCAACTTAATCATGAGAAAAACCATTTACGAGAAAATTCCAAGATCATCAAGGTCGCAGTAAAATCCATGTTTACTAAATGACCCCATGAAAGCCCACCATCTAACCCCTTACTATTAGTGTGTATGATGGTTTACTAATGGTATATGAAACAAGAACCTAGAATTATGATTATTTACAGTATTTGTTTATAGAATAATGAATATACATTTATTTTATTATTGTTTTTAAATAAAAAATAATATATTTGGTTAATATTTAAATTTAATTACGAAATCTATTATGATGAATTAATAAATAATAGTTTAATAAAATATAATTATTAAATTAATATTATTAAATATAAATGATCATATAATTTTTTATGAGGCCAAATGTATGTTTTATGAAATTTAAAAAATTGTTTTTGTCAAAACCCGTCAATTATAAAAAAATGTCAGTTTTTTAATGTGAAATTTAAAATGTTTAATTTGTTTTTGGATAAAATGATTAATAGTTTTTTGAAATATGAAATTAAAATTTTCCAATGGTGAAATTTTCATATTTTCTTTAGACACTCGAATTTTTGGTTAATAATTAAATATCATATATATATATTGTGAGTTTATGACATCATAATGGCCCAATAGTGATGTAATAAACACTATAAAAGGAATATTAAGAAAAATATAGTTTTTAACTTTTAAATAAAATGATTTTATATTTTTTGGAGATATTTTATAATCCTTAGTGAATCCTCCAAAATAAATAATATATTTTATGATTTTAAGTTCATTTATTTAATAATGCGATTGACCTCCACATAAGAAAGGATAATCTTTTAATATTTTCCGCCCATGACCTTATAAAATAATGTTTACCACTACCCATTAGAAAACACCATGGGAAGGTTTTTGGTTCGGAATATTTAATTATATAGATTCCAAAACATAAGTTTGTGAAATATGAAAGAATTCCCCTTTAATTTCCTATATACTCCCTACCACAATCCCACCTTTCATCACAAAAAATACTTTTATCATGTCCTTACTCTATCATCCCCTCTATATGATCCTCCTAAGGTGCCCCATTCTCTCATGAATCCCATATTCACACATTTAAAGCCACACACTTAAGTAAGTGTTCCTTCTATTGTAATTTTTATCCATGTTTCCTTATATTGTTACACCATTTTATTTTCATTTATAATGATGGGGTATGTTTCAGAAAATCCCCCATAATTCCATTATTATTTTTTATTGTTGACAGATCCATTTCACTCTCATTAATCCCTCCCACGTACACCTATTACCATGCTGAAATTTCTTAAGAGTTATTCAATTACTCCTCTTTCATCAGGTATCTTTATAATGTTATTCCTTCTATATCAAAATTACTTATGTTTGGAAATGTATTTTTATGACCCTATTAATTTTAATTTCATTTATATATAATGATATACCCTTTTCTCTCTCATCAACACTTTTTAGGAATTATTATGTCACACCTCTAGGCTGTAGAAATTTCATTGTGAATCTCCATTCCAAAACAACTAATTAATTGAATATCGTACCCATTACCTGTCTAGGGTGTTCATGTTTATACACATATAAAATTTTATTTAGTACTTTCATATATTTATTCCACACCCCTTGATTTTGGAATCTAATATTATGATGAATGAATCCATGCTTTATGATTTATGTGGCACACATAAGCATGAGAACGAAATAAAAGTGACAAGTGTGCCTAGAATTATTTATCACTCCAATGCATCGGGTAATGTTTAGTATCATGATATTACATGTTGAGATAGGGGTTTACCTTATTCATTTATCTTATTTTTTCCACTTCTATTTCTTAGATGTTTATCCTTGACCTATGATACACTGTTTTAAGATGTTGCCACATTTCCATGTTATGATTATCATGCTATATCATGACATTATTTTCATGTTTTTTTTATGATCCATTGATATTTCTATTTTATAACATGTGTTTTATTCCTCATGTTATTCTAGGTTTATTCCCTTAATGGGATTTATAGCCCACCCATTTCTTATGTGTGTCCTTAGGATATCCCTTTCTCTGTTAAGTAAGAAGGAATGTTGTGGTCATGTGAAGGACGTTTTCAATAATGATGATTTATTTCATGTGTTAATTTGTTATATAATTTTCTAATTTTCTAGGACACTATAATTATAGATTTTTATGGTTATATTAAGTGTAATTTTATGTCATTTAATCATGTATGAATGTAATAAAATGAATAGTGTTGTTATAGTTTGTTTCAGAGAAAAGGTTAGTTATTTTTTAGATTAGGACTAAAAACCTCTAGTGAATGCCTTACAGAAAATAATAAGTATAATAAAAATATACCTAATTCTTGGTGAGTATAGTATAAGTGGTTTATCATGATTATATATCCCTATAAGAATATGAGTAAGTGGATGTGGATATAGGACATATGTATCTAGGGGTAAAACTCGAAAACATCACTTTGAGTTATACTCATATAGGAATTAGTGAATGAAAACGGACCTTTCAACACTCTTAGATTGACACTCTTGGTAGACATTATTTGATAAATCCATAATATTATTATGAACCATTATTATGGGATCAAAAAAATCCCATATGTATATACATTAGGAAATATACCAGCGATAACATAGATGGAATCCCAGAAATTTAATGGTTAAGGAAATGAATGTAATTCATAATTTATCCAATTAATGATATTTGATTCCACTTTATCTGTTTAATAGTTTAAAATAATTACCCCTAATTTTCCTTTTATTCAATCAAATGACTGGTAATAGGAGGAATCAGGCGAACAGCGGATGCAGAGATCAATGTAATGAGTTCCCTAATGAGATTCCCAAACTGATGGGATAAAGAATCATAAGCTTTGTCATGATACTCCATCATTTAACCCATGTTTTTTGTAGAAACATAGATCAAGAAGAAAGTCAAACCCCACCTATGAAATATCAAGTCACAATTAATATCTTCATGAGATAGAGGCCTCCTACTTTTAATGGACCATCTGATCCCTCAATCACCATAAAATTTATCAACTCCATTGACAAGATATTATCCATCCTTTAATGATATGAATAAGATATAGTTCTTTTTGATACTTATCATATAGATGGTGATACTGATCAGTGGTCTACATTGATAAAAAATAAGATGCCAATGGAGAAAATCGAGGAAATGGGATGAAATTATTTCTAGAAAATGTTTTTCGATAAATATTTTCATCACACACTCCAACATAAGATGGAAATGATCTACATTACCCACAAGAAAAAAGATGCTGAATCCATCAGAGTGTACGAGGAAAACCTTAATCATTTTTCTGGATATGCCTGCAAATTTTTCATTAACCCCGAATGAAAGGATGAGTATTCTTTTTTAGGCTAATACCTAGCCTATGAAAATCCTTATAAATCTATGACATTGATAGCGATGAAGAAATTGTCTAATGTTCCCTCAAAGTAGAAATGTAGATCGATTAATATTATAGATATCATGGGAATAAGAAGCAGAAGGTGGATTCAAATTATGGTGGTCCAATAGAGATATCTAATGGTGGAAATAAATTTAAACACCCTACATGACAAAGGTTTGGAATGAAGAAAACTGGAAATTGCCTAAATTGGATGAGGGAATTCATTAGGTGCCGAAAGGAAGAGAACCTAACCAATGATTGTCAGAAATAAAAACCCACTAATATGAAAATGGAAAGGAATGCTCCGGTAAACCCATTGAAAATTTTTCATTGATACAACTAAAATGAACTAGGTAATTTCTCAAACCAATAAACAAAACCACATGTTTTTTAAGGCAACCAACAACATCCAAGGTAGCAAGGATGATCTTTTTCCATGAATACTACAGAAGTGAATACCAAGAAGGAAGTGGTGAATTGTATGCTAGTTAGTCATACAATAATAGAGAACATAATGTTTGAATCTAGTTCTACACATACCATTATATCATTAACTTTTAGTAGAAAAATCCAAATATAACAACAAATCATGGAAGCATAGATGTCAGTGAAAATGGAAAATGGGGTAATTATAACATCCCAGGTATATAACTCATCCCATATCACAATTTGTAGATTGAAATTCCTGGAGAACCTTATCGTACATCACTTGGTGAAATTTGAGGCAATTCTTGGAATGGATTTCCTTTCCCTATATAGAGCCAACATAAATTTCTCTGAGGGGGAAATCACACTCCATATGGAAAATAAACCCCCTATTCTCAATAATTTCATGGTGGATGATGAATATTATTTAAAACCATCATCCCAAGCATGGACCTTACTACCATATGGACATTCATATCTTTCTCATATTGTCAGGTCTAAGGAAGGATCCATCCACGAATACATGCCTATTGTGAGGGATTTCGCTGATGAGTTTCCAGAATAATTTCCTAGTCTTCATCCTAGTAGTGATGTCTAATTCTTCATTGATCTTATACATGGGCCATTTCCGATATCCAAGAATCCATATAGAATGGCTATTTTTGAACCTGAATAGCTAAACAAAAAACTATAAGAGAATCTGTATAAATGGTTTATACAACCAAGTGCTTCACCATGGGGTGAACCAATCCTCTTATTTGAGAAGAACGATGGGTCAATGCTCCTATACATTGATTTTCGTGAGCTCCAAAAAATCACGATAAATAAAAAGTATCATTTTCCATGAATTGATGACTTGTTTTGTCATCTACATATAATATAATGCTTCTCTATGGTGGATCTGCGGTCAGGATATAACTATATAAGGGTGAAGAATGAGGATATCCCCGAGACTATTTTTCATCAATGGTATGGGAATTATGAGTTCATAGTGATGAAATTCGAACTCACTAAATCCTTAGTAATATTCATGGAATATATGAATAGATTATTTAGATATTACTTCATCAAATTTTTGGTAGTATTTAATTATGATATTATAATATACTTCAAATGTTAGAAGTAAGAGAATGACAATATAAGTACCATGATAAAGACCTAGAGAGAGGAAATGTATTATGAAAAGTACAATGAATGTGTGTTCTGGTTGAAAGATGATTCATTCATGGGATATATCATCACAAGAAATGTGATATCTGCAGATCCTTTAAAGACTGAGAAAATCGAAGGATGGATAAGGCCAACATCTGTGACAGATATCCATAGTTTCCTTGGATTAGTGGAGTATTATCATAGATTTGTGATAAATTTATTTCAATTCTCAAAACCTCTAAAAAAATTAACTCAGAAGGGATTTAAGTGTGGTTGGATTGATGAATGTGAATATAGAATCAAATAGTTTAAAATAACTCTTATCACTACACGTGTGCTCACACTACCCACAAGTTGAGAGCATTTCATGTTATTCGGTGATGGGTTAAAGAAGGGAATGGGATGTGTGTTGATGAAAAATGACAAATTCATTGCCTATGGTTCAAGGGAGTTAAAAATTCAAGAGTATAACTATCCATATCATGATCTAGTGTTGGATTTATTGATCCTCACTTTGAAAATTTGGTGAAATTGCCTCTTTGGTGAGAGGTGTGAAATATATATGGATCAAAAAATCCACAAGTATATATTCACATAGAAAGACATGAATATGTGCAAATAAAGATGGTTAGAGCTGATCAAAGACTATGACTGCTTATTTCACTACCATTCGGGGAATAATAATAAATTGTCAAACTCTCACTATGAGGTGAATCTTTTGTGGATGGAGTTCATGCATCTATCTGGAGATGAGTTATCTCCAGTTAAGCTGAGTGTAGTGCATATACAAGAGCTTCCTCATCTCCAACAGGGTATATTTATGATGGATGACAATTCATCAAGGTTCACTAACCACTCCTTGTACTCGATTGATATGGTCAGGGATTAGTAATTCAGGGACTGAACCTTTGAGTGTAGTCTACGTCAGGTCATCCAATCCAAAGTTATAAATTTTTTCATTCCGACTTATGATAGAGTGCTTGAGTGAGATTTGGTGGTCGAGAGCATCTTGGATGATTATATGCATCTAGAGGAACTCAGTAGTAGGTAGATTGGTTCAGATACATTAGATGTATGGAGCCGACATTAGACACATGGATCTAGATGTTCGAGACAATATAAGAGGTTGTAGGATAGGGTATTTGTGATTCAGGGCTCTCAGGGTGGATCCATTCAACCTAGGGAGAGGCAATTCTACACATGCAATGGTAGGAGACATCACACTAGAGATTGACCAACCCATAGAGTTACTAACATGGATATGATGGATGGACCACCGAGGTATAGGAAATGAGTGGAGTGAGAATATCCTCCAGGTAGTACACATGGGAGAGTATATTGAAGAGCTATAGGAGGTGGCATTCGTTTGGACATACTACCACCACCACCCCCAATGAGGTCTGCGCTAGGCTTAATGAGCTAGGGGTCATTGGTGGGGGAAACAACATTCAGTCAATGCGTATGATCGAGAGACTCCATGGATGATCTAAGGTATGATATATGTCTTTTGTACCTTTACTTACATAATTATAGACACAATTTATTGTCACGCTTTTCTCTGCACTTACATCGTTTGAGACCTTGATATTCTGATAGAACTATTAACTCAACCCTTAGGCTTGGAGACTTATACTGTAGGAGACTCTATGATCACACATCTTTGTTGATAGTGTGACCATATCCTTGGAGGTTAGAGTTTCTGTTGAAACCTCATGGTGTAATCATTGATGCCTTATGACATCATTCAGGGTATGGATTGGTTATCTTATGTCCATGCCCAGATTGACTGATTTATGGGATAGGTGAGTTGTTTCCACGATGATTAGAGGAGGTTTTCCTTTATTGGTGAAAGGGAATCCCATGCAATATAGTATCAAGTTATGCATTGGAGGGTGAATCTGATCACTCATGAGTTAGATATCCATAACCTCATAGCATCATAAGTTATGGGAATTCTATTTCCAGTAGTATTGGAAGAGTACGAGGATTTATTTCCAAAATATGTTATATGTTTACATCTCCATTGGGAGACCAACTTTTGTATCTATTTACACCCTGGGAAAACACATGTAGCCACAACATCATTTCAGATGGCTTCCTCAGTGCATTTTGAGATAACGTTGTAATAGGAGGACTTATAGAGGAATAAATTCATGAGTCCCAGGGTTTCACCGTGGGAGACCACTGTTTTTTTTTTCAAATAGTATGATGGAAGTTTAAGGATGTGATTGGACTACCAACACTTGAACCAAGTGACCGTGAAGAACATGTATCCACTACCAATGATAGATGCCCTCTTTGATCGGTTGATGGGGTCACAATGGTTCTCGAAGTTTGATCATCGATTAAGTTGTCACCAGCAATGAGTATTGGATGGGGAAATAACAAAGACATATTTTAGATATCATTACGGTCACTAAGAGTACTTGGGTATTCCTATTAGTGTGAAGAACTCCCTAATAGTGTTTGTGGGACACATAAAATAGATCTTCTAGTTGTACATAGACTGGTTCATGGTAAACTTAATTGATGATATCATTGTGTAAAAAACATCTCACAAGGATCATATGAGACACCTTCAAATGGTTCTGGATGTACTCTGAGAGAACCAACATTATGGGAAGCATTCGAAGTGTTGTTTATGAATTTAGTTAGTCCTATTTCTGGGACATGTTATCTCAATGGATCAAGTGGCTATGGACCTGGCCAAGGATGAGGTAGTGTTAGCATTGGAGCCACCTAGGACAGTGACGGTGGTATGGAATATCCTTGGGCTAGAGCGATATTATTAGAGAATCATGCAGAAATTCTTGAGGATATCATCACCTATAACAACATTAACTCGAAATAGACATCCTTTCATGTGGAATGAAAAGTAACAATAAGTTTTTCATTATTTGAGGTTGTGTTTGATGAGTGCCCCGATCTTGAGATTGTTGAAGGAGGGTGTCAAGTATGTAGTGTTCTGCGATGAATCACGTACCAAACATGGTTGTGTCCTAATTCAGAGGTGATGTAATTCCCCAACCCTAGTTTCCCAGAGGCACTGAATTATTACGTAATATTGGAATAATCACAAATAAATCATGTCCAGAAAGACAGATCAGTTTAGTATTATTGGAAACAAGATTAATATATAGTTCAACTTTACAACTTGAAAAGATATACAACACTAATTTATTCCATTAGAAACATCCAGGCCTCCTATATTAAGCCTGATATTCACTCATAATAAACTTCTTCACATCCTGGTAAAAATAAAACATAGAATGGGGAGAGCTCAGATGCTCAGTAAGGATAACAATATAGCAGAAACATTCCTAAATAAGCAAAAACATTTAAGTAAATTTATAATACTAAAACAAAACCCTTTTAAATAGGAAAATCAGCATAATATGGTAAAGATAAAATCTAAATAATTCCATTATTTACTCACATGTATATTCTACTAGTCAAATAATCACATGCAATATCAATAGCCACTTTCATAATGATGGAATGCATAATTCCATACTTTCATAACCACATAGTCAAGGCCTTGTGCCAAGACTACAAATAAGATTTTGTCAAGGCCTTGTGATAAGACACAGGTTTGTTTAATGAGACCTACTTATGCATCAAGGATCTATAGCGGGCTCTACCCGTCACTTACTAAGTCCAATGAATTCCTCGTATGAAAAGGTATAAACATAACATAAACATTCGTATTAAAACTAGCATACAAAATGTAAATACTTTATCCATAAACCATTAATGGAATAAAAATAAAACATCCACAGTCAAACATATACCAAAACATTCAATATAATATAGAATATTTGTTTCATAATGAATTGAATTCAAAAAAGGTGAAAATCTATCCAAGAATGTTGACATAGATGAAACTAAAAAATATAAAGGAAAAGTGTTTATTGATTTGGAAACCATTAAAAAGAAAACAATTATTTTGAAAATATTCATAGAATATTCTAATCGAAGCTTTGATGATGTTATAATGTCATGGAATAATCGTACCCGCCGCATATGTTAAAAAAAGACATTCTTACCTTAATTTTGTCGAAAAGGTCGTAAAGTACCTTGTTTGGAAAACGACGGGAAGATTCCTTTCAAAAAAATATAAGGTCAAATATGGTTATAAATGAATTCAACCCATAGTATAATAAATAGTAAAAAATATTGCACTACATTTTTAAGAAAAAATGGATGTGGATGATAAAGAGGTCCCATTAGATACATACTTAAAAACAACCTCGGATAATAAAGATACTGTGAAATTTACATACCTTGTACTTTTCCATGGTCTAGGGTAGGTTAACATCCTGCATAATGATTAAATCATTGTTATTAAATTATAAAATATCCATATACATTAATATGATATCATATGTGATCTTCTAATATTTTTTTGATAATGATATTTCAGTAGTGTCATCATTTTAGTTGTTAACTAGATTCATTTTCCTTAATATGTTTTGATACATTAGCTGTCTTTGTTATGGATAGGATGTATTTGATTTATATCCAGAATGATATTATGTTCATAATAATTATTTTTAATAACCAAATGAAATTTATTCTTGAATGGTTACGATGGGGAATGAATCTTATCGCTTTCATGGAGATAGTAATCCGTACGTATGCAGGAGCGAAAATATCATTATTTTGATATTAAAAGAGTATAAAATTGAATGGTATATCAAATATAAAGAATTAATATCATGTTTTATTTATTATTTACATTAGTTATATTCATTATCATACCCATCCAAAATATGAAGTGTTTGAATAACAAACATCACCACGGCATGGAGACGGTAAGCCATACGTACGCACGTATGGTGACTTTTTCATTTATAGGATGGATAGAATAATGAATATGGTTGTACCATATTTATAAAAACATCAAAATCAATAGAAGTTATTGGAGTTCTTATTTTAGAATGGAAACAACAATGAAAGTGGATGTGGAAGAAGGAAAGAACATGAAAGTGGGTTGTGAAATTATTACCTCTTCTTCGGGTTCATTCTTTTGATTTGATCAAACTGGCACCATAGGTTGGATTTCTGATTAAATTAAGGCCTCTAAAATGAAGTGAGTGATTTTGGGATGAAATTTGGGTAGGGTTTGTATAATCCAAAGGCTTATGAAGTGTGAGAATTGGGTAAGAAGTGATGGCTTATTATAAGGGAGAGGAGAGGCTCTTTAGGAAAGTTTGAATCAATTATATTATTATAACTACATCATCAGTTTCAAAACGTCAAATATTAGTTAATAACAATGTTAAGATGACTCATGGTCGAAATAAAATAATCCAATAATAAATTTACATGTTTTGTATATTTTTTTAATATTTATAATCTTATTTATATAAATCATTTATTAATGTGGTAAATATTGCGTCATTATTGTGTCATTAATAATTTAATTTATTTTTATGTCCCAAAATTATAAAATAAATACCATGATGTATAAAATATTTTTATCTTTCCAAATAATTTTTATAGTCGAAAAGATAACATATATAACCCCATGTAAAAATTTATTTACTAAAAGATATTTGTTTATGTCATTTTTGTCGTTACTTTAAATTAATTAATATAAAATGTCATTATTACTCCCATGTGGCTCCATGGGGTCCCAAATTCAACCCAAGGATTCCCATGGTTAGCTATGTATCATTCAATTGGAATATGATTCATGTTAGGGTAATTTAATATTATTATAATATTATAGTTTACCATTATTTATTATATTTACCCTTTAATCATGGTAAATAAATTATTTTACTAAAGTAAATATTAAAAATGTATAACAATAGAAGATAAATATTTACCCAATTTGGAACTAATTCTTCCAAATATGGAATCCATTTACCCAAATTCAAAACATAGAAGTGGTAGAAATTAATTTAAAATTAATTCCAGCTGTCAAAATAAAAAGCGTGTTTTTAAGAAATAATAACTATCAAAAGATTGACACTTGTTTATGTACAGTATAAATGAGAAATTACATCTAATGAAAAAAATTAGATTAAATGGTAAAAATATAATATAATTATACTTTAAAACCACTAAAAATTATAATTTAACACTATAAATCTTTTGATTAAAAAAGTTGTTTTTAATTAAAATTTAGTATTTTCCACTATTCATAAAAATATGAATGTTATCAGAAAAGTGACAAAACATTATCAAAAATAAATTTCTATGTCCCAATTCTAAAGAAGAAGTTTATTTTTTCCAATTGAATATATAATAGTGTCAAATATTGTATTTAAAAATGGTTCTCCATTAAAAGCCGGTAAAATTGATTTTCATGAAAAATACTTCTTTTTTCTGAAAAAATGAATTCTTTTATATATTATGTATAAGAAACAAAAAATATGGATTATAAAATATTATAGAGTGTATAAAATTCAAAATTCAGTTTACAATATTCATAACTGCTTTTTGAACGGCTAGTTTGGTAAGTTGAGGTGTGCTAAAACTCGATGTTGCCTGTTATGCATGTTATTGAATTACATTGAAGTGATAATGTTCTATCAAATCTTGGGGTGTTACATTCTTCCCACCTTAAATAAATTGTGTCCTCACAATTTGAAATTATTTTTCGAAAATAAAAGTTTAACAATAGAAAATACCTTTGCGGAAGACCCACTTCGGAAATTGGGTTAATAAAATTTAGTCTTAATTTGAGGGAAAGGAAATGAAGAGACACCACCAAATTATGATCTCTATTAATAGAACATTGGTGGAAATTATAGACACATAATTAGAGGAAAAATGTAAATTTTTATAGGGAGTGATTGAGGTCATCAATCCAAAACCAGTGTCAAATTAAGGGCCTCAAATCCATCAATCTATGATAATTTAAAATATCATCAGTTCCACAAAACAGAAGGTATTATGATAATGTATTTTTGGTTTTAATATCCCTTAACTAAAGTTTAAGAATTAATTTCTTCATATAATAATAGGAGAAAAATATACTTGGAAAGTAAAGTTCTGTCCTTTAAATAATTTCTACCACAAACTCACCTTTCACTCTAAAAGATAATAGAACATAAATATACTCTATTTATCCTAATAGTATAGGGTTCAAAAAAATGAATTTATTGTTCATTTGTGAGATTATTAAAAAAATGACATTATACAAACCAGGACATCATGTCGTCCAGTGGTAGGTGATGCACCCTTATCACCCTTCAGTTGCGGGTTCAAGTCTTGCGGCATTGCCGGACGGGATGTGTTGTCGCCCAACCTACGGGTGGCCCTTTTTATAAAAATCCAAAAAATAATCTTAAAAAATTATTTATCATTAAGAATAGTATCCAATGTCAAACATAATCCATTCCATCCTTTATAATTATCCAAAATACTTCTTTCCAAACACACAATCCAAAATTTATAAGGAAGGTAAGCCCAATGAAGATCCTTTTTACCACATAGTAACATGTGTATACTTTCATCATGTATTTTTTCAAAACATGTTAACAAAAGTATTTATTACATTCATGCTCGCGTATTCCTAATAAAATACTAGATATTTTCCTTATATGAAAAAAATTTGAATACTGCAACAATGATGGAATAAACAAACCATTAATCAGTTCCAAGTAAGTCAAGAATATCCAATATAATTTATCCAAATCAACCATACTTTATTCCAAAATCAATACATTAGTATGAAGAACATATTAAGGATTACCTTTCCTCCAATAATGTATTTTTCAAAATGTTTATCTTGTTTTTGAGTCACATTTCATAGAACCATATAATCTCAAATCTCCAATGAAATAGTACTGCATTACAATCCTTATTTATTTCCATAATTCATATAACCAGTACATCATTGATACAATTATCAAATGAAATAATTCTTTAATAACAACATTTGAACACTTGTCATTCCTCTTCATATGTGGTTCTATCATAACTTTATTATTATCCAATATCATCATTTTCGGTATACTCTGATGACTGGGACATTGATACGTGTAGTGTCCCAACTCCTTGCAGATGAAGCATTGTACATTTGAAACCTTTTTATTACCCTTTTAATCACATACATGGTGTCATTTTTTTCCACAGTTATAACAAAATCCCATTCCCTTAAAGAATTTACCAAGGTTATTTTTTAAATAGTTATCACATATGGGAAAATCCTTCTTTCCCTTCTTCCCTTCATCCATCATTATCTCTTCCATCCTTTTCTTCTCCTTCGTCCCATTAAATCCATATAACTCAGATAATTATTTACTTATTTTATTAACACATGATACTATTTATTCATATGATGAGAATAAGTGGGAGACTGTTCCCCTTTTAAATTTTGGCTTAATATGATGAAATATATGATCCTTCTTACTCTTTAGATCATACGTATTGTTGGAGTTCTCATTTCATTCTACTGGGCGCCATTTCTGAACAGTGGCATACATTAGGTCAGTTTATGAATCACAATTCATAATTACAAACTTCTAAAATACCTAACATAAATTGAACAATTTATGGATATAATCCATAATCATAAAAATGTTCTCGTTGAGGATGTATTTACACCTAAATCTTTCATAATGTCTTGTAATGAAAATGAGAATTATCCTAAGCATACCCCCCTGGAGTGTCGTAACCAAGAGTGTAGCAAGGCCCATTTTCATGCACCAGTTCACGTTCGAGTCTAGCTCAAATATGTTTTTCGGGTTTTAACCCTAGGTACATATGTGCCAGAGCCTCCTCTCCCTGCTCGTATCGAGACAAGGATGTATTTTCTTGGAAAACACACAAAATATCTAAATTAGAAAAACTCTAGGAAGTTCTTATATAGTAATCCTCAAAGTCTATCTTAGGGTAATGTGCTCGAATCCGAGTTTATCTAAATATAGTTTCCAAGGTTTGTACTAAACTTCAACTGATACCATCTTTAATGCCACGACTCTAGTTACCAAGATACTGTGCATTATTACATAACATTGGCATGATCACGAGGAAATCATGCCACGAAAGACCGATCTGTTTAGTATTATTGGAAAAAAGATTCAGACATTAGTTCAAAATTACAACTTGAAATGCAATACAAAACTAATTTATTCCATTAGAAACATCCAAACCTCCTAGATTAAGTCTGAAATTCACTCATAATTAACTTCATTGCATCCTGGGAAAATTAAAACATAGAAAGGGGTGAGCTCAGATGATCAATAAGGATAAAAATATACTGGAAACATTCATAAATAAGCATAAACATTTAATCCAATTTATAAGACTAAATGAAAAGCCTTTTAATCTTGAACTTCATCATAATATGGAAAAGATAAAATATAAATAATTCCATTTACTTACCCACATGGATATTCTACTAGTCGAATAATCACATGCAATATCAATAGCCACTTTCATAATGACGGAATGCATAATTCCAGACTT
Source organism: Viscum album (assembly GCA_963277665.1). Taxonomy (NCBI): domain Eukaryota; kingdom Viridiplantae; phylum Streptophyta; class Magnoliopsida; order Santalales; family Viscaceae; genus Viscum; species Viscum album. The sequence goes on along the minus strand of OY728135.1, from coordinate 67,202,694 downwards.
TCATAACCACATAATCAAGGCCTTGTGCCGAGACTACAAATAAGATTTTGTAAATTCCTTGTTCCAAGACACTACTTTGTCTAATGAGACCTACCGATGCAACGAGGATCTATAGCGGGCTCCACCTATCACTTACTAAGTCCAATGCATTCCTCATATGAAAAGATTTAAGCATTACATAAACATTCGTATTAAAACTAGCATACGAAATGTCAATACTTTTTACAGAAACCAAGAATGTTATAAAAATAACACATCCACAATCAAACATATCACAAAACCTTCATTTCAATATGGAAGATTTTTTTAATAATAAATTGACTTCAAACAAGTTGAAAATCTATCCATGGATGTTGACATGGATGAAATGCAACTATTTGGAAGAAATGTCTCTTTCTATTTTGAAACCATTTACATGAAAACATTTTTTTTGTAAATATTCTTATAAGGTTGTAAGGGAAGCTTCGAAGATGTTATAATGGTGGAGAATAATCGTACCCACCGTATAAGTTAAGAAAAATAAATTCTTACCTTAATATTATCGAAAAGGTCGTAAAGTACCTTGTTTGGAAAACGACGGAAAGATTTATTCCAGAACATATAAGGTCAAATAAGGGTATAAATGACATTAACCCATAGTCTAGTAAATAGTGAAAACGTTTTTAAATAAATTTTTAACGAAACACGGATGTGGATGATAAAGTGGTCCCATTAGATACTTACGTAAAAATAACCTCGAATAATAATGAGATTGTGAAATTAACCATTACCTTGTAAATTTCCTTGGTTGAGGGTAGGTTAACCTCTTGTATAATGGTGAACTCACTATTCTTAAAATATAAAATAGCCATATACATTAATATGATATCATATGTTATCTTCTAATGTTTCTTTGATAATGATATTTCAGTAGTATCGTGGTTTTAGGTGTTAACTAATTCATTTTCCTTTATATGTTCCAATACATAAGCTGTGTTTGTTATGGATAGGATGTATTTTATTAATGTTCAAAATGATATTATTTTATTAATAATTATTTTTAATAACCAAATGAAAATTATTCTTGAATGGTTATGATGGGGAATGAATTTTATCCCGTTCATGGAGACGGTAATCCGTACGTACGCAGGAGCGACAATATCATTCTTTTGATATTAAAATAGTATATAATTGGATGGTATATGACATATACAGAATAAATATCATTTTATATTTATTATTTTCATCTGTTATACTCATTATTATACCCATACAAATGATGAAGTGTTTGAGTAACAAACATCACCACGACGTGGAGACGGCAAGCCATACGTACGCACATATGGCGACTTTGTCATTTATAGGATGGATAGAAAAATGAATATGTTTGTACCATATTTTTAATAACATCATAGTATATATAAGATATTGGATTTATCATTTTATAATGGAAAAAAAATAAAGAGGAAGTGGAAGGACAAAAAACTTGAATGAGGGTGGTGAAATTATTACCTCTTCTTTGGGTTCTTCCTTTTGATCTGATCAAAAGAGCTCCATAAGACATATTTATGACTAAATTAAGGCCTCTAGAATGAAGTTAGGGATTTGGGGAGGATATTTGGGATGGGTTTATATTTGTAAAATGCTTGAGAAGTGTGAGAAATGGGTTGGAAGTGAGGGATTTGTATAAGGGAGATGAGGGGCTCTTTAGGAAAGTTTGAAACAATTATTTTATAATAACATTTTCTTTAGTTTCAAAAGGTAAAATATTAGTTAATACCAAATTTAAGATGAATCATGGTCTAAATAAAATAACCCAATAATAATGTATTGGTTTGGGATATTGTTTTAATATTTATAATCTTATTTATTTAAATCAATTAATAAGGAGGTAAATATTGCATCATTATTGTGTCATAAATAATTTAATTTATTTGATGTCCAAAAATTATAAAACAAATACCATGATTTATCAAATCTTTTTATCTTTCCAAATAATATTTATAGTCGAAACTATAACTTATATAACCCCATGTAAGCATTTATTTACTAAAATATATTTGTTTTTGTCAATTTTATCTTTACTTTAAATTAATTAAAATAAAATGCCATTATTACTCCAATGTGGATCTATGGAGTCCCAAATTCAACCCAAGGATCCCCATGGTAGGATATGTATCATGCAATAAGATTATAACACATGTTAGGGTAATTTAATATTATTATAATATTATATTGTACCCTTATTTATTATATTTACCCTTTCATCATGGTAAATAAAATATTTTACTGAATTAAATATTTAAAATGTCTAAAAATAAATGTTACCTTTTTAAAAAATTTGGACCTACTAATTACAAATATGGAATACATTTTTCCAAATTCATAACACCAAAGTGGCAGAAATTAATTTAAAATTAATTCCTGCTTTCAGAACAAAAAGCGTGTTTTTAAGAAATAATAACTATCAAATGATTGACACTTTTTTATGTACAGTTTAAATGTAAAATTACATATAATTACCAAAATCATATTAAATGGTAAAAATATAATCTAATTATACTTTAAAACCACTCAAAATTATAATTTAACACTATAAATTATTTTGATTATAAAAGATTTAAATTAAAATTTAGCATTTTTCACTATTCATACAACATTGAATGTTTTCAGAAAAGTGCCAAAAATTTATCAAAACTAAATTTTTATTTCCATATTTGAAAGAAGAAGTTTATTTTGTCAAATTTAATATATAAAATTCTCAAATATTGGATTTAAAAAGGGTTCTCCATTAAAAGGCGGTAAAATTGCTTTTCATGAAAAATACTAATTTTATCTGAAAAAATTGAATTTGTTCTTATATTATGTCTATGAAACAGATCATATGGATTATAAAATTATATATATTAAATTAAATTCAAATTTTAGTTTACAGTATTCCTAAACGCTTTTTGAACATCTAGTTTGGTAAGTTGTGGTGCGCTCAAACTCGATGTTGCGTGTTGTGAAAGTTATTGAATTACTTTGAAGAGATAATGTACAATGAATTCTTGGGGTGTAATAGGTGAGTGGTAATTCCATATGGTTCATGATAGTTGATACCACAAGAGAAGAACTATACGACCCATGATCTTGAGTTGGAAATGGTATTTTTTGCATTGAAGATGTGGGGATACTAACTATTGGGTTAGGTTCTTATCATTTACTTCGACCATAAGGGTCTCCATTTTATCTTCTCTCAAATGTATCTAAACATGAGAAAGATGATATTGAAATTGTTCCTCCAGGATTATGAATTTGATATTTTCTACAGTCTTAGGAAGGGGAATGTGGTGGTAGATGCTCTTAGTGGGAGATCTAGTTCACTGTTGCTGAATGATGTGTTAATGTAGTTGGCTTCGTAACAATTATCCATCATGGATGGAAATGATTCCAATTACCTCCAGTCGATGGATGTCACCCCTATACGCTTATATTAAGTCAGGAAGGAAAATATTGGGGATACCAATAGTGATAACCTACATGCTTATATGTCGACAGAGAATGCGCCTGATGGATATTCACAAGGTGGGGAGAACGTCGTCCTTTTTAGAGGACACACAATAGTACATGTGGCATTGTAGGAGGAGGTCTTAAGGTAGTTTCATACATCCCCAGTGGAGGTAAATCTAGGTGTGGTTATGATATACTAGGACATCTGGAATCATTTATGGTTTTTGGGAATGAAGAAGAGAGTTGTATAGTTTATTTCTCGATGGTACACTTGTCAGCAAGTAAAGGCTAGGCACCGGGTTCTAGTGGGTTTAACTAAAACCCTAGACATTCTAGAATGTATGTGGGATATCATATTGATGGACCTTGTGATAGGTATACCTCGTATATCTACGGGATAACATGACATATGGGTGATTGTTGATGACTCAACAAGTCGGCACACAACCATGCTATTTGAGAGTAGATCTTAGTATAGTTCTTGGGACACCTCTACATTCATGATATAGTTGGACTCCATGGAGTCCCATTGTTGACAGTTTCTTATCATGATGCTACATTCATACCTTGGTTGTGGAAGTTATTATAGGAGGCATTTAAAACTCAATTATTCTTGAGTAGAGTGTTTCATCCCAAGATAGACAACTAGATGAAGTGGACTATTCAGGTCCCAGAGGACATGTTATGTGGTTTAATATTGGACTCCGGTCGTATTTGGGAGGATCAACTACCTCTGCTAGAATTCACATACACCAAAAAATATAACTCCACCATTGGTATGGTACCTTTCTAGGACTTATAAGAGTGACCATGTTGGTCACCACTTTTCTAGACTGACCCAGGGGAGTCCGCACCCATGGGACTAGTGTTGTTGTGATTACTACCGAGAAGGTGAAGATCATCAAGGAGCGGATGAAGGCCACATAGATCCACCATAAATCTTATGATGATAGAAGGAGGAGACCATTGGATTTTGAGGAAGGAGACCATGTATTTATTCAGGTCTCACCCTAACGAGGGTTATGAATATTTTTCTAGGGTAAAATTTATCTCTTAGGTTTATTGGCCCTTTTCTGATACTTGGTAGAGTTGGTGAGGTGGCGTACCACATGGCTCTACCCCTGTAGTTGGACTGGGATCATGATGACTTCCATGTGTCGAATCTAAGGTTGAACATCCACAACCCATCACACATCTTTGACTGGGGAGATTATGAAATTGATGATGGAGAGGCCTTTGTTGAGTACCTAGTAATGATCGAGGATCGACATGAGAGGATCCTTTGTGGGTGAGTGATTCTCTTGGTGTGTTTCTGGCCGTAGCTTGAGAATCACTAAGAGAGAACCTAAGATCATGAGGCTCAAATTCATGCACAATATCCACATTTTTTTTATTTCATTTGTTTTGGTATTTTTTGGGGACGTAATGTCCCATGGTGGGGAGAATGAAATTTACAAATTTTTATTTTGTAATATTTTTTAAAATATATTATGGGATTAATTCGAGACTTGGAACTGAGGCATTGTGCGATTATAAGGCCCGAGGTTCCTAGAATAAATGTTATATATATATTATATATATATTAAAAGTGCGTGGATAGTTTTATTGAGGAATCAGAATAACTTCTAAACAGTTACCCAAATCAGAAATCTGGGGGCACTATTGTGTTTGGAGCTGCAACTTCACCCTATGTGAGGCCGAACATCGGCAGACATGGGCCGGCTGTGAAATTTAATTTTTGGAAATTTAAAAGGAAAATATAAATTATGAATTTATTTTTATTTTAAGGTTTCACATAAACAAAACTATATTTATTTTAATTATCCTATTTAGCATGGATCCAAGGTTTGGATCATAACCCTAGATATTTCTGGAGGCTCTAGAGAGAACCTAATGAATTCCCTCAATGAAAATCGATAGAGGATCTTGGAGTAGATATCGATGTGTATCATTCGTGATGAATGTCACCAATGGTGTCGAAATGGTGATCAAACTTCTTCAGTGGACAATCCAACACTGCAGAAGGGTATGTTATTTCAATTCATTGTTTTCCCATTCATATAATTAATGATTTACACATATCATCCTACAAATAGGTTGACCCTCAGTTCGACCATTCATACATGATGGTTTGATTGTGAGAATTTGGGAATGATTATAATATTTTTTATCTTGATTGTTCCTAAAAAATGGATTGAGACCAGAACACACATTGAACAAGGCTCATTCCTTTGGTTGTTCCATGTGAATTTTCTCCACTAAAATTCATTGTGTTCTTAAAATTCTTCGTCTTCTTCATAACAAATGATCTTTAAACATTCGTTTCACAATACAACGATCCATAATTGAAGATCTGACATCTATATGACTCGATGGAGGTTTGACGATGGTTATAACAATATATCAAATGATGGGGGGGTGATAATTTCTCATTCTTCTTCAAAAACTAAGAAGGATAATGGTCATATTTTCTTAGTTGATTAAATGATCTAATCTTACTGATTTGGTGATGGAAGGAAAAGAAGAACCCAGTGATTTGGTGATGGAAGGACAAGATGAACCCAGATATCAACTTTACTAACCATTAGTGGCGGAAACGATGGTCGAAGAAGTGGAGGAGATGATGGAGTGGAAACCAGGGTTTCTCAAATTTCTCAAAGAACACATCGTGTATTCAGGAATACACATCGCATCCCCCCCCCCTGAGTAGAGGCTATGGTTTTGAGAAGTAAAGATTCACATGGTGTGTGACGCCTATCACATGGAAAGGGGGTCCTTCTCCTAGACATTGTGTGTGTTTCAGATGATACACGGACATAGGGTGGAGTACATGACTTACTTATATGGCATGTACTCTGCCACATGACATTGACGAAACTATTTCATGGATTACCCAGTGTATTGGTACATGGAAAGGCATAAACAGGTTGAATCCACGTACTATAACATGGCCAACGTACGAGGAGCAGACCTCATATAGTATGAAATGACGTGTGAACCCTTATAAACATCATTTAAAACTCTTCTATACAACATATTATGAAGACATGGGCAGTACTGAGGTTCAAGGGACATGATGTGTGACCCTACAACATGATATGTACCCATAACTACATGTCTTGAATCTATTTTCCACAGTATATTGGACATGTTTCATTTGGTTTGGTACCCTTACTCCGTACCCTAAAGGTTAGTCGGCATAATTTCTATTCATTGGATTATAATCCCTTAAGCAAGACTTTCTGGATATAGTAGTTGGAATCACCTCTAAAAGGCACAGAGAATAATTATATCCCCATTATGGTTCCCTAAGTAGACTCTTCGTATTGGAATGACCAATCATACTTGATTTTGATCCTCTACTTAGTTGGTGAATTCAGATGAGTTGCGGTTTCACCCCATGTCATTGGCAGTGATCCTAATCTGTGTATTGTTATCATTCCCACTTGTCGAGTGATTTATCCCAGAACAAGTGTATCATATTATCTCATGAAATCTATATGTGTATCTATCTTATTTCTGTTCTTGATGAACAATAATTCTCAAGTGGACTTCATCAGTGATGTTAGACTTAGGATTGTGTTCTATACGATGAGTGCTTTGTGGAATCTTCATATCGAATCCCTATTATTGATATGTATTATTTGTGACATACCTCTAGACTATGGGTCTAGGTTTGAGTATATCTAGATATTCTATCTATATGTGTTGTAGTTATACACTTTATATAGATATTGTATCTTCTTTTGTGTATTTCATGTTGTTTTAGGGTGTCCTGCTGAGTTTTTTTATACTCACCCCTACACAGGATCATCCTGTATATGTCATGTCCTTTGTAGATGAGTGAACTTCTAACAGTTTCTAGGGCATACCAGGACCGGATATATAATTGTTATTTAAGGTAGGAAGAGGTGTTCTTATAGCTACAAGAAGTAGTCCCAGTACTTATTCTGTTTATTGGTTGGAATTTGTAGTTGGAAGACTCTTTCTTTTAGTGGTATTATATTCAGGCCCCATTTAATTTGGTCTACTTCACATTCATTTCATACTCTATTGGTTTTGTTTATAGGTATGCGTGAATTTTGTTCCTTAGTGGTTTGTTTACATTTCAAATTTTTTGGATTGTATGTGTGTGTGTGTAAAAGTATTTAGATAATTCCTCCCATGCTAGGGATATTCCTACTCAGTTATAATCCATAGCCCCTAGCCTATTATAGGCGGGCTTGGGGAGTCGCAGCATGGGCCCCACTAGGATGGGTCTTGACACACATAAGCGTCATCATGGTGGGTTTTCTCACATATTCAGGCATAATAATCATGGAATTTTATCCATAGGCATTGTAATAATGGGATTGATCCTAAATGTTTTCATTTCCTTGTGTTTATTCAATATTTCTAGGATGTAAATCTAGTGATTCCAATTATACAATATCCACTTTATTTCAACGTTTTCATTATTATGAATTGTTTTTAAACTGTATCCCACTTTATTATTTTTCTCGCATGTTTTAGGATTAATGTTATGTGTTTCATCCATGTCCTATCTTTTATGCCACTTTAATGTTCTTTTCATGATCTTTTGTTACTCCACCATGTCTTTTTATTATCAATCATGGTGACATGTTCTTTTATAATGGTTTTATTATTCATCAAATTCTATTTTATTCTTATGATACAACACTTTATGATATTTCATTTCCCATTTTGATCATTTGATCTTACCCCTTCCTTATGATTCCAATCCCTAGGGTGTGAAGATGAATATATCAAGTGTATTATAATTAATGTTTCTAGAAATATTTTTATGTATTTTAAATTATGATATTTATGTAGCTATTTAATAAGACATTAAACATTTTTGAATTTGTGTTATGTTGTTTCTTGTAATATGTACTATTTTGATATTGATATTAATATATTATTTAATTTAATATTAGAATGGGCTACTATAATTTGTATCAGAGAAGGGGTTTTTTATTATGGAGATTAATTTATTCTTTTCGATGTTATTTCATTTAACTTTGGTATTAGGGTTATAATGCCTTATAAAAAACCCTATATATGAGCCTAGGTATAGTATAATATACTGAAATATTGGAAAATACATGAGTAAAGGGTTTTCCCATATAATTAAATCCATGTATAGATACTACAATTTGATAAAAACGTAGAATGAATTGTATCTAGGGGTAATAACCTTAAAAAGTGTTCCATGATTATTAACATGATCATCACCTGGTGTATGACAAGGAAGCCTAACAACTCACCTGGTTTGAAATCCTAATGGATATTCATTATTCTATCATATAATATTTTTGAACCACACAAAATGAATTATTTTGTAATTAAATTGTGGAATTATGTTGAGATTCATAACAAAATTGAAATTAATGTAGCCCAAGTAAAATAATGATTGATATAGGTAAAACTGATGGAACTATAGAAAAACACCATAATTTAAAATATTAAGAGGTTTTAAGGTTGAAATTACTGCATTATAATAATACCCCCATATTGTAAATGTTTCATCATTCATGTAGCCCCTTTTGGTTTTAGTAATGTATGGGACTGGAAAAAACCATGGGTGTGAAGGAAATTATAAATATTACATCAATGAGAAATCCAAAAAAATGAGAGTTGGAATGGGACACCATATGATTATTCAAAACTAGCTATCAATGGGTATGAATAACAATGTAAAAATTATTGAATTTTGAAACACACTAATGAAAAGAATGATAGAGTATCTTGAAATATCTAGTTGAAAATGATGAAGGAAATTGTTTTTCAATTTCCTATATGTAAAAAATGTTGAATGAACCCAAAAGGGAATTGACTAAAGTGGACTGGACTACTCTTTACTCATGGTAAAGGATTCCATCAAATAATAAACTATTGAGGAAAAATGAAGAGTTTACATAACATTAAGATAAAACATAGAAATAGTCCTAGGGATCCCCCTGAATGTTAATGTATTATGTGTCAACAACACATGCATTATACATGTCAATTCACAAAAAAATGATTCCTAAGGATAAAAGTAATCCACATCCTCGTACATCCATAGAGAAAGGAGGATCCAAATCATTGACTATCAATGAAGAGGATAGAATTAATTGGTTTTAACTTACTCTCCATCATGAATTAGTGGATGTATTATCTTTCTATAAAAACTTTTGTATCCAGGGTGTCTTCTAATAATATCAATTCAGAACGTTTAGCGATTTCTATTTTAAATAAAACATTTTATGGTATGATTATTATGTTTTTGGAAATAAAATTTGAAATAAATCATATTATCCTCCACTAAAAAAAAATTGACTTTCAAAATTAAATGGATATAATCACTTTTACAGAAAAATATATCTATGTTAGGGGAAAACACATTTGAAATCAACTTTGACCATATATTATTAGAAAAACAAAATTTAATTATATAATTATAACACTAATTCCTCCACATGGGCCTTATTACCTATCTATGAGATACATTTCCATAAAAATAGTGAGGATAAATAATTATTGTGAATACCAAGCATACATTAGAGTAATAGAACGTTATATTATACTAAAAAATAATAAATTTCAAATTTTAATATTTCATGTCCCAAAAATAAATATTTTATAGGATGCATATTGATTTGGAACACACTTAGTAAAAATGAGCACATAGTTGATTTTTCAAATATTCCCTTAGAAATAAGATTTTATGAATAATTATAAATGTATAATTTAAACATTCCTCCAATTACTTAAAATAATATGTTATTATATGTATAATTTACCATGTATTAATTACCAATTTTTTTGAAATAATGATACGATTTGTTAGAGGGAAAATGGATATTTTGGAAAAAGCTATTTTTTAAAAGGCATATTTTATTTTCATTTTAATTAATTAAAATAGTATTTAATAATGATTGATTTAAATTTTATTTATAGATTATATACCTAAATATGTAAATTTAATTCTATATAAATATTATTACTAGTTATATATTTAATATAAGATAATCTTTTTCTTGATAAATAAGTTTCTTGAAAATATATTTTTAATATGTTTTGTGGGATTATTTTTAAATTAGATTCTTCCACATATTAAAATTGAATCTGATAAAATTAAAAAGATTATTTAATAAGAAAAATTAATATTAGTTAATAACGTCAACTGAATTCTTGGACATAATGAATAGTAAAACCAGTAAAAAATTATTTATTACGGTTATGGTTAAAACAAGTTTACATGGGGTTAATATAAAAATATATGAGTTAAAATGACCAAAAAAATGTTCTAAAACCACATTGTTTGGTTCTATTACTACCGTAATCCTATAAAATTCTAATATGTAGCATTTTGGAGCCATTTCATCTAGAAACTGACTTAACATTATCAGAAAAGATTGAAAACATACTAGCATTCCACTCACCTCAATTAAAAATTAGAAGTTCATACCTTCATTAATTAACTTTTACTAATCTATTTAGATCAATAAAATAATACCAAAATATATCCAAAAAATCATTATCCATGTTTAGTTTCTTCATATCATCCTGAAATACCAACCCTAGGTTTCTTAATAGGGGATCCAATTGAGGTTTGTCAAAGAGAAGGTAACCATCTTCACCAAGCCCTTTGTTTTTTTACTTCTTCTTTTACAACATTAAATTATGTATTAAAAATAAAAATATAATAAGAAAAAACAAATCATGTATAATTTGATAAAATTATGTCTATGTCATAATATTTATCTATCTCTTTCTCCTTAAATTGGATTACAAATCCATCACCCTCGTATACAATGGACCACCACATCATGGACCAATGTAATTTGTTTTTCATCAAAGAATCACATTGATAGTCATAATGATCAGACAAATGAATATATATTATACATATGATAAAATATTTATTTTTTAAATTTCATATTTCATATTTTTCCTTACCCTTTAACCCTTTAAGGGAATGATAACATCCCTAGTTTGTACATACAACTTACCATCCCCATGAAGCAGTGTGATTCATTTTCCATGATCAATTTTCAAGAATGATTACAAGAATTATTACAAGAATTTATCTAATGAATTAAAATGATATTTATAATATAAATATAAATTTAATTATAGGGATAATTTAACTATATTCTATGCTTGAGAATTGGATCTTCTGTGACAAAAATGCATTAGAAAATGAAGTAGTTAATACGAGAAACAATTTTAATGTAGAAATATTATTAATAGATGAGTTATAAGAAGTTATAAGATGATAATATGTGATATTATAAATATGAACATGGATTGATAATAAATTTATAATATTTATAAAATTATTATAAATGTGGTAAAGGAACTTTTAACTAAAGGGTAGCATGAGGTAAGACACTTTGTCCCAATTTACACTCCACTATGACGTATTTTTTATTATTCACCTATTCATTTTTATATGGTTAATATACTGGCATATTCGTATATTTACCATTAAACAATATTCATTCCCGATGATTAATTTTTCAAGTCATGTTTATTATTACATGCAGTTATAATTTAAATGTTACCAAAAGGGTAAGGATTTATTTTACAATAGCGTTTATTGGGATTTCGTTAATTTTAATTAAATGAATTGTATAATATATTAATCCTAATATTGATATGTTTTCATGTCATCTAGATTTTTTATGATTTTAAATATTTTCTACATACTTTTTTCACTTTTTTACTTGAATAAAGTAATGAATGTATTAAAATAAAGAAGATATTTCTACTCTTTTGGATCAGATTCAATTTTCTCCCAGGTCCATATTTTTCAGAATTATTCTGAAATTATTTTTATTATAAAAAAATTTTATTTAAAAAGAATATTTGAATTCAAAATTTAATTTTTAGAAGGTTTTAATGGAATATTTTAAATTCTTTATGAATGTGAAATTTGAAACATCTATTTGAAAAAGTCAAAAAAATGTTTTATTTTAAAATATACGGAGTTAAAGGACATTCCCACTACCAAAACCATTTAATAATATTTAGCTTCATCTAATTTTTTTTTAATAATTAAAATAATACTATATTATGAAAGCTTAAATGAATGATTTTCCAATTTATTCTATTATTCTCTACAATATATTAATTAATCAAAAAAACCATATTATCTCTCACTAATTTTTTGGCCATTATCTTTCTCTTGAAACATTAACTCTCTTATAGTCATCAGAAATTGTATTTATCTTATATATATATATATATATATATTCTTTGTATAATGGATATTATCTTTTCCTAAACCCTATAACATATCTATAAGTGGTGGTTACATTGAAATGTATTTTATTTATTATGAAAATGTTGATATTCTATATTCATTACCCATTACAGATATTTGTTGATAAGACATTCTTCTATAAATTAAATTGGTCATTAATATATGAGGAATGCATTGGACATTTAGTGATGTGTGGGGCCCAGAAATATATAGCCCCTCAATTCATCAACGTGTATCACGAGAGAAATTAGATGGCCAATTAAATGGATTTTTGGTGTATTCCTACCCATTAATTAAACTATCATGGAATAAGGTTTTGATGATACATATATCAGGATGTATGAGATCATGAAGTCCAATATTATTAATTTTCTTCATTTAGAATCTAGGAATTATAATCCAAGAGATTATTACATTTATATTATACATGGGATCATTTCTTCCTCACGTTATTGATTAAAAGAAATATTTTTTAGTTATTTAATTTGATAGATAGGTTATTATATATTTAATCATACTAATTTTCACTCTATTTAACTCTAACTAAGAATTTGATCTCAGTAATGTTTTATTTCTTTTACAGGGTTGTGAAGAATACTTATTTGAATACATTTCAAGGATGTAAAAAATTCACTTTGGTTATGTTTTATATTTTATTACCAATGTAAAATGAGTATCATGTATATATTTAGATCTAAAAGACTACTAAGATAATCAGCCATTTGGGATTATATCACTTGTATCTATGCCATTTTAATAACGTAACCACTGACTATGGGTTACTAGAGTCGATGTTCTTCCAATTCCTTTGTAGTCTTCCTTAAGATGTTGCAGATCAAATTTCATTAGATATAATATCATTAGGTATTTCAATACTTTTCTCTACCATTAGTTGTTTCTATAAGTAAATATGTATTAAACTGAAGGGTTGAAATTTTTTTAAGGGGAATAATGTAATGAATCATGCTTTTGGATCCTTTAGAATATATATTATGTACTATAACATGGGTTATATGTTAAACTAAAAATAAACAAACCAAAACATATTAAGAAGACATTATTAATAAATATATAATAAACACTAAGATTCTATAACATTTATAGTTATCACTTTTCACATGTAACTAATTAATTTGACTTAATATTGAAAATTATATTTTAAATAAATTTCATTTTCATTATATTAGTTATTTTATTTTTACAAAAAAATTCTAATTTTTTTATCCTTCTACTATATTTTATAGATTCAATTTAATTATTCAATAATTTAAATTTAAAATATTAATTTGAGAAAATAAAATAATTTCTTTATCTATAATAGTTATATTTTCTTAAGTTGAATTTTTGTGGATTTTATAGAAATATATAATTTTTTGGTGAAGAGTGGAAATACTAATTTTATTAATATTTTCACATTTATAAACTTATTTTATTATAAAATTAAGTTAATAGTATTTGAAACCTTTGTCAAATAAAATTATATATTATTATTTAGAATTGATAATTTTAGGACACTTTGTTGAATTTAATAAATCATGATCAACTATTTATTTTGATAAAATTTATGTCTTCATCCACTATTTAATTAATAATTATTCTTTTTAAAAGATAATTTTACTGAAATAGTTTCACTTCACCTTTTTAATGATTTATGTATTTTTATTCCTTCAATATTAAATATTATTTTAAATGTAATATTTTAAATGTATTTTGACTTATCATGTATAATCCTTATATATTTTCAGGGTGTTTTTATTTGGGAATATTTATAATATGCTTTCAGAAATTATTCTAATTCTATTCTAAAAATGTGTTATTGAATGTAATTTACACATTATATTTTATAAAATGGTTTAAAAATGTTTTTTGGAATCATTTTTATTTTACCTTTTTTTACTCCAAAGATTATCACTTTTGAAGTGATGTTTTGATCTTACTCTATACGTTATTATGTTATGAATCCTTTTTGGAAACTAGATTCTGATATCCTATGCCTTGTTAAGTCATTTGATTTATTAATTTTTAGAAACCCATTATTTATCATGGGTTATTTAAATTATGATGATGATTGGTTTTTTGTGGTAGACATATGTATGGATGATGATAGGCGAGGTTCTATATCACCCTCTAATACAATGTTTTAGGATTATATATCATGGGAAAGTCACGAGTGGATAAAATTAGTTTGTTCCCATATGAGTGGGATTGATAGTTGTTTCTCAAATTTTCTAGTGTGAACATAATGGATTTTTTCACATATGTGTGGGCTTAATGGGTTTTCTCACAGATGTTTTCATATGTTTATGGTTGTCCAATATTCCCAATGTATTTATCATGTTATTCCCATTTAATAAGAGGCATTTCATTTTTATAAAAGTACATATCTTCATGAACATGAAATATATTTAATGAATTAAGAACTTTTATATCATGATAGAATTTTTTATGAATAATGTTATGTGTTTCTACCAAGTCATATAATTTATAATTCCATAATGATATTTTAATGATCTTATGTTTTACATATGGTTTTTTGTTATCATACATGGTTTTATTATCTTTTATCATGTTATTTATATAATCTAAATATTATCCATCATGCCTAGGATCTAACACTATACAATATTCAATTTAACATTCTAATTGTTTGAGGTCACCCATTTATTACATTTCTAATCATCATGTTACGAAATGATTGTATCTTGTGATATGTTTTGAAATATTATAGAGGACAATGATTATATATAAAAGTTTTAATGTTTTGTAATATAATATTTTCATGTCGCTAACCTCCAATATATTAAAGCTTTGGATCTTTGAGTTATCATAATTTTTGTGATATCAATTACTTAAATGATGAGATTATTACACTATTCCTGAATTTTTTAATATGGGTTAGGTTTTACCAAGAATTCTGAAATAGTTATTTTATCAACGCTTGGTTTTGAGGGGGTTGAATGTGCTACCCAAATCATTACATCAGGTATTACCATTTTTGTATTCAATGGAAACCTCAAGGGGTCCGACATCCATAACTGAGCATAGACCTAATTTCTAAGGAAGGTTGTCAATGGTCATTTTTTTGGATTTTGATTGGTTTTAAGTGGTTTTATGTTTTTTAAGGGTTTTAAGTGGTTTGAATGGATATTTGATTGGTTTTCCTGGGTTTTAAATGGATTTGAATGGATTTAAATGGGTTTTAATGGTTCTTAAGGGTTACATAACAATTCAGGTTTAGGTTTTAATGTTTAGGGAAATGTATTTTGAGATTGGGGCATATGGTATTTGTTTTGGGGTTAAAACATAAACCATACCCTTGAAATCATAATACGAAACCCCAAAACCGAAATAAAAAAATATGAAATCCTAAACCAAAAACACTATATCTGAAACCCTAATACCTCAAATCAAAAACCTAAAAGCTAACCTCTCAAGCTAAAAACCTATTGAACCCAATGAATCTTAGGAACACACATTATTTGTGAGGTGGGTGGTCGATATCATCACACCATTTGGGGGGTGGATTTTTGAATACCCTGTAAAACTCTTATAGATATATGATATGTATGTGAAATCCTTCCCAGACCCCAATATAGGGCTAGTTACCTCGGTGTAGATAACCTAATTAGGGCCATGTATTGATTGGAATAATTCTGTTCATATCACATGTTCACCATCATTATCAAATTTATTTGTGATGATTTAGTTTATAACAATGTTTAGAAACTATAAAGTTTGTCTCCATCTCGGGATGTGGTTGGTGTCCTATAGAGGAATCCTACATTTCTTGTGATAATAGAAAACAAAATGCATGTTTTTCATTTCTCACAGTCCATGGTCGTGTGACAGGATCAATCCGTGCAGTTTAATGTCGCGCGGTAAGGATGTAAATAAAGTTCACAAACATCAAAGAGGAATCCTATGTATCCTATTATGATAGGAATTAGGGTATATTTTTTTTCTTTTTATGGTTGTTTTCAACATGAGATATATGATAACAGAGGCCCTACGAGTGGCTTATGCATATAATCCTTCCCTAGATTTCATCATCGGAAGTTTTTCCCTTTTAGAAAAGATGGTACGTTATTATACATACAACCTTGTGATGGAAAAACACCGAGGAATCATCATCATTATATTGTTAAAATAATCTCCCATATTAAATCCCACATGATTCATGATTGGTGTGAGATACATGATATAGTGGGAGATCAGACACATTGAATGATAGCATGTCTATATGGGGCTTACGCATTAACAATTATCTTTGAGATGTATGATTACCCATCTCATAGAGGATATGGTATAGATATCGGGTTTTTAGAAGGATTCCTACATAACCTATTTTATGATAGGAATTAGAGTAATCATAGTTTGATTCATCCCAAACCCATTGATGGGTTTAGGGTAATTTAAGGGCATGGTGGAGGCCTACAAATAAAATGATTTTCATGTGTGATCCCACTTCTCATCCACTGTTGGATGATAAAGGATTGTAGACTCATGAAAGATGGAGGGAGTTACACCAAAGTGGATTTTCATTAGACCTTAGGCCTCAGAGTGGAGTCCTACATATCATAGTTATTAAAGGAATCAGAGTTATCATAGTCCAATGTTTCCCTAACCCACTGATGGTCTAAGGTTGGTGATCACTTTTGGAGACATTTTTATCCTCGGGGTTTTAGACTTTCTAGGGGATAAAACATAGATAGATTCCCTTATGATATCGGGCCTCAATAAGGCTCCCTATGTATCCCGATTATTGTAGGAATTTGAGTTCTAGTATTTCAGTTAATGTCTATCATGTTGATTGGATTAGGTGGGTGATCACTATTGGTGACATTCCCTAATGTTATAGTAATGATATACTCTTATACGAAGATTAATTCTCTTTTGAGATTGGGCCTTATGGAGGCATCATACATATCCCGATTATTGTAGGAATGAGAGTTCTCAAAAATTAGTTACCCCAAACCCGTTAATGGGATAATGTGGGTGATGAAACATAGAGACATTATGGTTATCCCCAAGGTTTTAGGAATAATAGTGGGTTATATCAGGACTGATTCACTATTTATATCAGGCCTCGGGTAGACATCCTATGTATCTTGATTATTGCAGGAATCAGAGTTATTGTAGTTTTGTTACCTCCTAACCAATTGATGGGATACGGTGGGGATTACGCATGGAGACATTATGGTTATACTTTACGTTTTATTAATCATAGTGGATTATACAAAGAGATATTCTTTTTTGAATACTCATTATGTGTCTTCTGATAGAAAAAAAGGGATAAAGACCATGAGAGGTTTTTCCAAGAGCATGACACAAACAGTGTTTAACGAGTGCGAAAACCACACCCAGTAAGGAAAATACCATCATAAGGGGAGTCCTTAAATTATATGTCTGAAGTTGATATGTCCTAAGGAACATTCCTAACATGTCTTGGCTGTTTTTTGGACATGTCTTTATTATTTTCCCAAAATTTTTGGGGTGTCATTCTGACATAGAAGACATATCAAAGGGTGACTTCTTGACATGTACAAGATAATTTTCATGATCAATAGAATTTTCTTGGATGTATATGCATATTCAAATCTGACATGACCAAAATGTTTTCCATAATCAAATTGGACATGTCTACATGTTTTTTCCTGATCGACACAACTTTCCATCAGACTATCACATTACAATGTTGAAATGTCAAGGGGTTTCCACATGACAGTGATGACATTTCCAAGGTGCTTCGTATAATCAAATATGACACATTGTTGATTCCTAACATATTATTCCCTTGGTATGTTTCTTGAAAATACATAAATGTAAAAGAAAAATCACATTACAATTGAGACATGCCATTAATCTTTTATAGGATAAACATGAATTGTCCAGGGCACTTTCACTTGATCAAACTGAATTATTCATTTTCAACATTTCATGATAAACTTATCAGGTCCATATAATATCTTGAGACCAATTTATTTGTCCACTGCAACATAAGGGAATCAAATACTAGTGAAAAAATTTGAAATCTCATGATTTTGAGAGAGTTACATGAATGAGTTTTATAAAAAAGTTCTTAATCGTGCATTTTTCAAGAGTTTGATGTTTCATGGCCCAAATATTAAGTTTTATGTGCATGGGAAACTATTTTTCTTGGAGAAGTGTACATATAAGATCCCATGATGGAGGTACATGTTTGTGTGATTCAATAGCAATAGAGGGTGCATGCCCACAAGTCCTCATGCATGCTAAAGAGGTTTCTATGTGATGGAATCTCTTGAAGTCCCCTTGTTTATGAAATTTACATTCCCTCAAAGAGGTATTATGATGGTTTTTAGTGTTCATGTGCAGGGGTTGTGTATCAAATCCACCAAGTTCATGGGAGAGGGTACACACTACACTGTGAAGTAGAATTCAAGTCTTAGGGGGCACATTTCTTCAGGTCATTCCAATGGTTTAAACACATTCGAAGGATATGTATGTGGTGATGATCTCTTTAATGAAGGTATCACACATATTATATTTATTCATATATTCACATGACCTATATGAGGTCTTGTGATGGGTCCTATATATATGAATGAGATCTATTAGGGTGATTCCTGCTAGGGAATTCAGGTCTGAGCCTTTATGTAATCACTTCAAGACCGAGGGTACTTTGTGTGTCCATTGGTGAATTCTTGAGGACAATAACATGAGTTTCTCATGTGTCCAAAGGGGGAGGGGTTATATTATAATGTCATATGAGATTATATTACTCATGTGATAGCATTATCGGAAGGAAGGACATGCATTAGATTTTTCAAACAAGGACAATGGGTTCATGGCTAAGAAGAGACACCATTTTGTAGATGTATTCACATGGTGTTATTTTGTAATGTGAATTAATAATATTATGATCACATGACATGTTATTGAAAATACACCATAGGATCCCCCATGTTTTCCTAGATATGATCTCTGAATGCAGAATCCATCTCCCGTGTTTCCCTTCTCCACTTTCTGACTTCTTCTTTGCTACTCTTCTTCCTCCATCACATGAGTTTTTAATGGGGTGGGGTTTATATAAAATCAGTTATACAGAAGGTGGGACTTCTTCACATGGGGAGCATTCCATGCGTTTTGGACATGGTGATAAAGGATTTGTAGGATTTAACATCATGTAATGTAATTGTGATATGGTGTCTCACAATGGCATGATAGAAAACTTCCAGACCATAATGTGATCATTTTAGGGGCTTCACATGATCGATGTACATCCTCTTCTAAATATCAATTGATTCAGAAGATAAAATATAGAGAATACAAGGTCTCAAATGGTTATAAAATTAATGTGATGACAACAATGGTTCTCTTTACTCAATATCCTGATCTAAAGATCATCACATGATGGATTTATTCGTTGGGGATGTTCTAAGAACATTCCACTGGTGATTATAACATGAATAATGAAATGGATTCTTGTGTAGTCTTTGTTCATTGGTTTCATCAATAGGCAAGTAATAAATAGTTGTGTTTCATTCTTAGATTTTATAGAGAATCCCTTTGAGCCTTGGACATGCCAATTGAGGCGGAATGATTTCCTAGAGATTAGATGGACAATGCTAAGGTGGAAAAAGGGAAAAGATAATCGATTTTTTACTGTGCGATATCAGTTTAAATTTACACAGTGTAGTATTGAATTTATTTAAACTCATGATGTATGCTTTTGAAAAAATAGATCAAATCATCCAGATCAATTATTGGATGAATATTGCTATATCTATTGGTGCACAAAAATGTATTAGAAATGTCCACTCTAATCTTCTCCCACATTAAAAATCTAAATCACTGATGCTATGGTTTATCAATCAAGAGGTGTGGCTAGAGGCTCAAAAATCCGAAACTATGTTGCCTCTATTATAACCTATATGGTGGCCCTACTATTATTGCTGCACTGCCACCTTGTGGCCTAGTTCTTCCCCTCTTTCATGGTTACATGATTTCTTTCCCTAGGAATGGGTGAGACAATTCCCCCCTGAGCCCGAGTCGAGCTGGCTTGCCTTCTTATCCCTAGATGGCCCATATCATTTAGGTGAAGGGAAATTCATAAATTCATAGAATAATATTATAATTAAAATGATCACAATAAGGGAAAAGGTGTATGCCCTTATACATAAAATCCCAATCCCATTTGCATCAAAGATGCAACCATTAATTGCTTCACAAAAAGTATATTGGTACTTTTAAAAGGTATTAAAACATCATAAATATTTTATTTCAAAGTGAATATCACACAATTACGGGTGTCAAAACAATTATTCCCATAAGAATTGTATTCATTAAGAATAGAAAGAACCTGATTTAACTATAAATGTTGATCACTTTATCATATATATGAATAGATGGTAGGAATTGATAATAATACCCAAGAGAGGATTTTTCTAGAGTGTGTTGAACATAGAATTTTAAGTGGAATCGAGAGGAAACTTCGTACCATTAGTTCTTGAATTTAATTGAACTTATATAAATTATCTAAGCTACCCAACCATCACATAAAATTATATAAACCCTACCATCTAGATTTAACATTTTGGATCATAATATATTTCTCTTGAGAGTTTCTCATGAATAATTACAACATCATATTCTTCATTGGTACATCTTATTTGATCATCTTGTAATCACCTTCTCATTAAAAGAGAATTTGGGAGGAAATGAACTTATGGATGGATCCAAAGAAAGGGACATGGAAATTTCTATCTATATAATTATAATGAGAATCAATCCATATGTAGCTTAGAAATAAACCACTATGGAGATCAAACTCATGCATAGGGAAAAAGGTTCATGGATAAAAACCTATATAATGAATTACTTACCTAGATCTAGTAAAAACATTGGAAGGGGAAGGTCAATGTCTTGTGAATAAATCCCAGGTAGAGATCTATGTTTTGGTGGGGATGTTTCTAGGATTATCCATGATACCCATCCTTTGTTGGTAATACAAAATAAATCTAATTTCCTGGATTTGAGTGCTCAACATAAAAAATGTTTCTCTTCAGAAATATTCATTAATAAACACTGACATTATATTCCTCATTGATGTACCTCCTCAAGCTGCACTGAGATCATCTGATTTACTATCCCGAACCAACCAAGTTCATCCCTGAACCAATCACCTAAGACGATCTGTGGTAAGGCCTGAGAGGTGTTCCTGATCCTCCCAGGTTGGTGAAGAGCACCAAGGGAATAACTGAGTACATTAAAGGAATTTTATCACCCAAATAGAAAAAATTAATAAATAGAAGAAAAAAACAGACCGACCAATATACATTTATATAAAATTGAACTGAACATCATTTCATAAACCACTGAAAGATACAAATGAAAATCCAACTAGACTAGAAGACTACACCATCTCCATGTGACCCCAAGGTTACTCTCCAAAACCAAGATCATATACACCCAAGTAAATCATACTCATGCTAATCCTACACAAGGTCTAAAAACATAAAATAACTATAATCAGTAGTATTAAAACACACTAGGCAATCCCAATAATCTATTCCCAATTACAATACCTTTGAAATAAACGAATCATCAATTTCATGTTTGAAGTATAATATATAATGTATGTTTTTTCATATGATTAATCAAAAACAAAGTAAAATTCATTTCCCGAATTCATTTCTAAAAAACCCAAGTTCCATCCATTAGTTTGACAATTACATTTTCTAATGGTAAGTGATTTTTGCATTTTCAACATGAAAAAGGCGGATAAAACACATTTATTTGAAGACATTTTCTATAAGACATATTAATAAAACATGTCAATTTCCAAAAAATCATTACACAAGAAAACACTACATCAGTTTCAGAATGAGGGCAATGAAAAACATACATAAAATCATCACATCCAAATATAAAAGAAACTAAGAACGATTAGACATATGTGAACCCAGGTGATCAAGAACAATCCAGAACACGCTAATACATGTGAATCATTCCCCATTGGCATGCCACACATGATGAAAATAAAAAACTCCCAAATGCCCGACCACCAAAACTCTGAACCAACTGATAAGTCCGATCCCATAAAAATAAACTGAAATATATCCACCTACTATAGGACACTGGTCAGTACGTGAACTACTAGTGTGGTAATAATTCTAACAATGTTCTCTCAGTCTTCCATTTTCACATGCCTCATGTACTAATGGGGTGATCCAACTGAAGGCAACTGAGCATCAAATGAAATGCATTTATAAGAATAATTCAAAAACATGCCTCACCCCGAGGCAGCCAAAGGACTGATATCATGCCAAAAAATAAATCGAACACAATAGTCCATATTGAGTAACTCTCATAATGGATCACAAGGATTCCACATAAAGGACATCACATCCAGTATATTCACTTAAAAGGCATGAGAAATATCTAAGGAGGTTTTCATAATACAGACTTTTTACATTTGCATCAAGATACCAAACATGCCTTTAATCACATTACATATAACAAAAAAATATAAATAACACATTCCCTGGTTTCAATAAATATGTATAAACACACCATTTCCCACCTCAAAAATTTGATAAATTCCACCAAAATATTTAAACTACATATATAAGGCATAAAGAATTTTATAAAAAATACCAAATGGGCCATTTAATGTAAAAACTTGAAAAAACACCTTAATCCCAATATATCATCTTTATAAAATCAAAATTAACTTATCAAACCAATCAAATTACTTAAAAATGTCATTTTCAATGATTCATAAACTTAAATAAATTCAAAAAAGCATTTTATTTCCCATTTAGCACCTAAAATCAAAGCAGGCACTTCACTGAAAAAAGGTATGAAATCTTTAACAAAGAAATTCCCATTAAAAATTACACAAAGAAAAAAAACCAATTTCATGTCATATGTTTATTCAAGCTACCAAACCAGGTTTATAACACCAAAAATAATGTGCGAAAGCTAACAGACCATTTTAAAAAAATACCTAGTGTGCACATGTTTAATAAATTAGCATTGTTCACCACGAAACAAGGAAATAAACTACCATTTTTACACCAATGAAGTAAAAAAAATGGTGAATGACAACCCTTATCATATATTTAAGGTGTGAACAGTAATATAATTCTGAAAAAAATATTAAGGGATTCTTAAATGGGATACCTGCCTCAAATCCTTGTCAGAATATAAATGCACACCCGAAATCAATCGGCGAGGGTTCCAAAACGCTTGATCTATGAGTACCAATCCAAAACAAGAAAAATACCCATAAAAATTCATAGAACACCAGAAACCAACATCACAAATGACCATTGGAGAAGAGAAAACCAAGAAATAATGGAAGAAGGAGGAAGAGGGAAGAGAGGAGAAGATGAAAGGGAAGGATTTTTGGAAGAATCACTATACATTGGGGAAAATCACCAAACAAGTGGCCCAAAGCGATGGAGAATGAATGGTTAGATCCCTATAATCAATAACCAATAGGTGGGGATTCAAATAGGTGGTATAATCACTCAAATTGGATATTTAGAATAAAAATTATTAAGCTTGTAATGGCCAGCACGGTTTTGTTTAATGGTTTGGTATACCGTGTGAAAACCTTGTGAATGCATCTAAAAAATGAAACATTTCAGGAATCTGTTTCATGGTTTGAGAAACCATTATATGACCATGTGACACCAAAAATTGTCCAAAAACCCACAAATGACCCCCCAAACCCTAGGCAATCCCACCCATAGATCCTTGAATGATTTAAACACAATATAATGACACTACGGGTGTCGCAAACTCTTCCACATAAAACTTTATCCCAACACGAACCAAGGTTCAAATAAAGGGAAATGTTATAAATATAAAATACTTCAAAACCCAACATCCACAACATCCAGATTCCATGAAATGACTAGAATTGTCAATTAACTAAAAAATAATCCAAAAAATGAAAAACTGGGTGTGACAATTCTCCCCACCATTATAGAATTCCACCCTAGTAAATCAATCAAAAATCCATATTACTGATCAATTAATAAGGATTAATTGTCAAAATTATCCAACCTCTTAATCCAAAAATAATTCACTCACAAAAAAGAAATGCAACTTAAACCCCATGCCCGAAACAAAATAAATAGTCATTACCACCTCCTGAGAATCAATGGAAGGATCAAAACACCACCATAACCACATGAAACACCAGATTATTGGGAATTTTCCCAAATACCCCAAAAATTATCCAAACTGAAGAGAACTCACATAAGTCAATGATTGCAATGGAGGCCAAAATGGACTCCCCAACATTAGAAAATGACAAGAACTCGACAAATTTTAATAAGAAACTCCATGATAGCCACGGTGGGTCTCCCCATCATTAAGAAAAAACGATCAATTACCAAAAGAGGATTGAAGAAGAACTAGAAATGGGAATCACCCACAAAATCCCACCAAATATCTCCCACAATAATATTCCAACCAAAGATAATAAAAACACAAGTTAAGTAGAACACATCAAGGGAATTTAAACTACCCACTCCCGAATGGAGGGGAAAAGAACTAAGAAAAATCATCCCATATTTTGAAAAAGAAACAAACCCTACCAATTGAGGCTTGGCGGAAAGGGAAGCAATGACTAGACAACTGAAACCACAACTGAATATACCAATCTCTCTTCACCCATGAACGGATAAAAACCAATACAACACCTGACTCCCATGGGTGGTCCAGACAAAGACATGAATTGGAAACCCACTATCCTAGAAGGCACAACCATAGACATGGCGTGAGGGGTAATTACACCACTCTCTTTACAACCAGAGGGAATTTACATTTATAAGAAACCACAATCGGCATACTAAAACTACATTACATAAATGGTAGTGTATAAAAATTAGTGAAACTCCAAAAACCTATAGGATTCCTTAATACACAATAGCTTAACCCCAAGACCTATGGACGGTGCCCTGATAGTTGACGAATCCATTACCTTGCAGTCATGAGCTACTAAAAGATAACTATAACCCTTTCCCATAATTCCAAAATGTGCGATATAAAACACTTAAGCAAATATAAATGGATCAAAAAATACCACAAAACTCACTTTCGCAGCATCAAACATTTATCCAAATAGGAACTCATAAATACATAAAACCATTCTCCCACACTCCGAATGTAGAGAAGGAAGGAAAAAGAACATAGATAAAAACATCAAACTCAATGAGCACAGCTACCCCAATTGAGAGAATTGGAATAATAGTAAGCCACTTTAAATTTATCCCAAATAGATCTCTATTCCAAAAAACAGGTTGAGGCATCATTCGAAGAGGTGGATTTAATCATTTAACAGAATCATTAGGTTTATCAACAATAAATAAGTCGAATGGAGAACCATCGATAGCCACACTAGAACATCTAACAAATCTGAAGTAACCCACTTAATACTGCTCTGAAATAGAGCCACCAAAAAAATTCCAACTCAAGACACAACTAGAGTATCCATTTCAGATCCCGAGGAAGCATACCGAATAATAAAAAACTTCTAAGAAAATTATAATAAAACCACATAACCATAGTTTCAAAAAAAATACAACATTTCATCATTAAACACTTTTTAAAATCAAACAACCTTGGTGGATTTTAACTCTCACCAATGGTGTTTCGTCTTCTGTCACTCACAACCACATTTGTTTGCCACCCCGGGCACCCTCCACCATGCCATACTAGGAATATATCCACATTCCCTTATACCAATATGAATGTTAACACCCACAAACACATCAATGGAAAACAACATCCACATTTTCTAATCAAAATAATTCAATCCATTTCAAAAAAAATCATGTCCCTTCTAAAGGAACACTACTCGCCAAGTAAAAAATAATTATATAATTTCACAAAAAAACCACACATAATCAAGAAACAATTGATTATAAACATACTCCTTCTCATTTTAAAAAACTTCCAAAAAACATGTTATTCTAGACAACCCTTTACCATATTCAAAAAATCAACAATGTCCTTTCAAAATATGATATCCAAGAGGACTAAAACCCTTTCCAGAAAAATACCAACCCCTCAAAACCACATCCTAAAACCAATTCATTAGATTAAAATACATTTCAATCGCCCAAAAGACCATTTTTTGAAACAAATTTTCAAAATCATAAAACAATCATTCATTATGTCCAAACATTTTCATTCGAAAACCCACAAGTTTCGATTAAAGAAAGCCAATCCCATTAAATCATTTCCAATTTATCCTCATGATTTGGTTCACAAAAACTGAAATTATATAAAAATTTATTTTATTATATATTTAAAAACCAATTTCCAATCCTTAAAATCCAACCATTTATTTAAAACCTTCTTCCAAAATTCCCACACAAGGAATTTCACAAAAAAAATCAGAATTCAATAAAGTATCAAAAGACCAACAAAAAGGAAACAAGTGTTGGTGTGTAACTTGACCATATGGTTGGAATCTATATGTAAAACCTTCCACCAACAGAGAGTGTCTTCTTAGGACCATGCCCCGCATGCATATAGACTTCCAGGACCTATTATCTCACATAGACCATTAGTCCAACTCCCCTTGTTGTGTACCAATCACCAAACATTCCCCAAAGTCCCAAGAAACAAATAAAACCAGACTTCTCATGGATTTCCAATGATCAGAATGAGAAATAGTTCACAACTCCCTTCCCAAACCTACCCCTTGAGTCCTAAAAATCCTACTCCATCTTCCTCCACATTCCCAAATAATTGTGGGTCCTCTAAAAAACATGCTTCATTGAGATCTGACCTTCCCTGATTCCATTTTATCCTAAACCAACCTGGGTCAACCCAGATCTAGTCACCCGAGCTGATATGTGGAAAGGCCCTAGAGGAATTACCGATCCTACTAGGATGGGGATAAGCACCAAGGTCATACAATGTAAAATAAGGGAATTTTTTCACCCAAATATAAATAAAAAATAACATAAATAAAAGGACAACCCAATATACATTTATATAAAATTTAACTGAACAACATTTATAAAATAACAGAAAGAAAGAACTAAAATACAGACTGGACCAGAAGATTACACCATCTCCATGTGACCCTAGGAGCACTGTCAAAAACCATGATCAAAATCTCCCAAGGTGATAAAATTCAATCTGAACCTTCACAAGGGATAAGAATAGAAAATAACATCAAGCCCATGTATTAAATCTCAATAGGATATCCTGATAATCTATTCCCAATTTGACTTCCTTCGAAATAAAAGTATAATCAATTTCAAGTTTGAACTACAATATATAAAATTATGTTTTGTCATATGATTACTAAAAAAATTTACAACTCATTTCCCTTATTCATTTCCAAAAACCATGTTCAATACGTTAGTGATACATTTTCATTTTCAACGGGAATGTGATGTTCACATTTTCAACTTACACAAAGTGGATAAAACAATTATCATTGGAAATATTTTACATAAGACATATTAAGACCACACATCACTTTCCAATAAAATCGTTACATAGGAAACCACTACAGCAGTTACAAAACACATTAAATGAAAAATATAAATACAAGGATCACATTAAACTCTACAAGAAACTAAGAACGAGGAGACATAGGTTAAAATATGAGATCATGAACAATACAGAACATACTAACACGTGAGACTCCATCCCCATTGGAATTCAAAACCTGATGAAAATAAAAATTCCTAAATGCCTAACCACCCTAACATAGGACACCCTGAGGGGCCCAATCCCATAGTAATAAAACCAAATATATTCAACTACAATGGGCCACTGGTCAGTACGTGAACTATAAGTACAAAAATCATTATCATAATGTTCTCTCAATATTCTAGGTTCCCATGTATCATTTACAAAGGGGTCGATCCAACTAATGACAACCAAGCATCCAAACACATGCATATATAATAATAATTCAAAAATAGGACTCATCCCGAGCCACCCAAGGACCGATCTCATGCTATAAAATAAATCGGACACAATACTCCAACCCGAGCCACTCCCACAATAAATCACAAGGATTCCATAAGGTGAAAATACCATCCATTATATATATATATATACAAGGAATGATAAATTTCTATGGTGGATTTTAAAATATATACATTTAACATTTTCACCATGATGCCAAATATGCCTTTAATTAATTTTCACAAACCCAACATTAATCACAAATAAAAAACCCAGTTTCTCTAAAGAGTTGTAAACAAAAAAAAATTCCCATAAAAACATTCATAAATTCAAAAAAATATATTCATATTACATATCCATGGAACAAACGTTTTTATAAAAATTCCAAACAGTCCATTTATCAGCAACACTTGCCAAAAAAACTAAAAAAATAATACATATTCTTTGTAAAAACCAAAACCACTTCTCAAACCCATATAATGACCATAGAATGTCATTTAGAACATTTAGAAATCATTGATAAATTTAGATAAATCATTTTATGTCCCTTTTATCAAATAAAATCCAACCAAACACTTTACTAAAAATAATGTATGTAATTATTAACAAAAGAATACCTATTAAATTCTTAATAAGGAAAAAACACCAATTGGATTCCACATGTTTATTAAATCTACCAATACAGGTGTAGAACACAAAAAATAATGTTTTAAAGATGACATAAAAATTAATAAAAACCTGTTGTGTGCACATATTTAACAAAACAACCCTATTCTTCATGTAATGAGGAATATACTACCATTTTTCACAACAATGAATTAAAAAAAGGATAAAAACCCACATTTAGAAACTATACAAGGTTTTAAAATAAATTAAATGATGAAAACCAAATTATAAGGGCATGTTCGATGCGATACCTACCCCAAATCCTTGGTGGAATGGAAACACACACTCTAAATCAATCGACGTGTGTTATAAAACC
Source organism: Viscum album (assembly GCA_963277665.1). Lineage (NCBI taxonomy): Eukaryota > Viridiplantae > Streptophyta > Magnoliopsida > Santalales > Viscaceae > Viscum > Viscum album. The sequence continues at coordinate 67,173,055 of OY728135.1, read as the reverse complement.
CTAGATCTATGAAGAACATCCCTAAACAAACTAAACATAAAAAAAATCATTAAAAACCTGAAACCTAGGTAAATCATGACTAGGGTAGAAGAAAAAACCGTGAAATAATGGATGAAGGAGGAGGAGGGAAGAATGGAGAAGGGGAAAAGGGAAGGATTCTAGGAAGAATCACTATCCATTGGTGATAAATCACCCAAAAAGTTTCCACAAATGATGGAGAAATAAGGGGGGGATCCCTCTAGTCGATACCCAATATGCAGGGATTCAAATTAGTGGTGGAATCAATAAAATAAGATTTTTATAATGAATGTTATTAAGCTCATAATGGACAGAATTGTTTTACTGCACAGTTTTGTAAACCGTGCACAAACCATGCGAATGCTACTTCAAAAATTTGAATCTTTTTTTGATTAATTTGAATGGTTTTAAAAAAAATTGTAACCCTAAAAAATGTCCAAAAACCTAAAATTAAACCCCAAATAATAAGAAATACCACCCAATGATCCATGAATGGTTTAAACACAACATAGTGACATTTTGGGTCTCACAAACAATCCCCATGGAACTTTATCCCCACACAAACTAATTCCCAAACAATAGGGAAGGATTAGAAAAATAAAAAAATTTAAAACACAAAACATGTCACAACCGGATCCTGAGAAAATAATAGAATTCCAAAATAACTGAAACAAAACAAAACAAGAAAAACCTGGAGTGACATTTATAAGGAAAATCTGAGTCTGGTATCCATCATATAGGGAGACTGTTGAAACTTTTTCCCATGTTAAGGGACTTTCTAACCATAGCTTGATTTATTATAAGGTCATATGGTGGGCCCTACAAACCTTTTATCTCTTTATTTATTTTTCCAAAATTGTTTTCTACACTTTATATGAAGGAAAAATTAGTGGGAAAGGATTTGGATTTTTCTTAGGCCACCATCTTATGGGTTTTTGACTGGACATGTTTTGTTCTGTTTTATTGTATAGATGTTCAATATTGCTCATATAAAAGCTTCTGTGTATAGTGAGTAAGGGATATACATTTTCCTTGTATTCCCTTATCATGTTTTCATCATCTAATAAATTATATCTCTTTTTTTCCACCAAACTCTAGCATAAATATCTATAGTTTAGGGTCTGCTATCTCATACCATTGTTGTTTTTTAGTTTACGGACTTATAGATTGGACCTTATATTGATATATTTTAGGGAATTCTATCTTACACAATTATTGTGTTGTAGTTTAGGGTCTTCTAGATTAGGCCTTCTATTTCTGTAGTTTAGGGCCTTCCGGGTCGGACATCAAGTGTCCAAGTGATATATTCTATTGCCTCTATGAATTATTTAATGAATATGAAAAGTGGAGGACATTTCGTGGATGTCCACAAACACTCTAAGGTTCTAGGTTCCCCCAAGGTATGTCTAGGGCTCCTATGGATTGAAGTTCCTTTACTATAAGCTGATGATCCCTCTGGTTGGTAGGCATATTCCATTTATGCATCAATAGCATGGTCAAACAGAGGAATCTCCACACTTTATAAATGGTCATGGAAAATTATAGAGTTGCAATTAGAGAATTGATATAAAATAGGGAATCTAGAGGCCACCTGGATAGTTCGAAAATGTGTTGTGTAAATCATATACCCCGAAGCATGAATTGATGGATCATGTAATGGGGCATACACGCCGAGGGAAACCCATAATTCCCTACGTTTCAAAATTTCAGCCTAGTGTTACTAGGGATAACAAGGATTGGGGACCCTTTCTTATAAGTAAGGGATTCCTATAATAGGTAGGTTTAAACACTCGTGCATGAGTTCATAGGGAATACATGAATGGTCATGTATAGTCGACACCCACTCTTTTCATAGGGAAATGAATGGTTTTCGAGGACTCAAGTGTCTAGTCAATGATATTGGATATGGAATGACATAAACCTAGGAAGAAGAATGACACCATAGGTAAATTTTACTTCTTAATATGGGATTCTCAAGCCCTAAACTGTGTGGTTTTAATCCATAGGCTATGGGCTCTCTACAGATTCAAGAATGATGTGTTGAATTCTTGCTTGAAGAAATGGTATAATATATAGGGGTGTAACTATGTGTTTGTTAAATTTTCTAGAATATTATATGTATAGGAATTGTATGGTTTGGTCCAAATTCTTTTGGTACATGAGGATGGTATCAAACCATCACAATTGGAATTGCCCATAACTTCCTCATGTGTTGAGTTTTTCAATGGGAATGTCAAGCTCAGAAGAATTATAAATCTGTTTATATTGGGACAATATGTCTCTGGATGGTAGTTCTATTTCCTTCTACATCATTAGCAAGGCTAAACAGAGATGTCTCTTTTTTCATTACAAGGACCATGAGTGTTATTCGATGACCTTAGGTGCTCAAACTATGAATTTTTGTTTTTAGAAAATGTAAGATTCAATAGGTGTTCAAGCACCCTAATAGTTGTGCCACTATCTAGTGAATGTGTTATTATAGCGAGGAGATGTGACCAACCATTAATATTTCTTTCTCTTAGACCTGGGGGTCTAGTTATCGTAGGTTGGATTTTAATAGGGATAAAAAGTAGTTCATTTGTGAATTTTTTCTTATTTATTTTCACTATAATTATTTCCTAAACTCTAGAGGTGAATTTTTTAGTGAGTAGAGACTTGAATTTTTAATTTCCCTCCCTTTGCTGGTATTCATACTAAATATTTATGTGTCTCTTTATCATGCTGTTTAGAGTATTTCAATTTTTACCATCTAATTCTATAATTTATTGTCATTACAGCTTTGACCAAGGTGTGGGTAGATTATGTTCATGAAACACATAGACCTAATACTATGGAAACATTACACAGTAGACCAATTAGGATACCTAAGGTCAAAAGTAATCAAATATATATGTTAGCGGTATATCGGAATTTTTAAAATCATGGATTGATATTCTCATGACATGAGTAATGATATGGGACAATCATGTTGGGGATGGCCTTTACAAACCTTAGGTGTTGAGTTCTTCCATGGTGACATAAGGCTCATAAGAAAAATAAATCCCTTCATATAGGGATAAGATGCCTTTGGTTCGTAGGTATAATCCCTTATACATCAATAGTATGGAAAAACATAGAGATCCATTTTCCTTTACAAGGGAAATGCGAATTTTATGAAAACATGAGGTGCTCAAGACATGAAGAGTAATTTTTGAATTGAGGTTCATAAAAGATAATGGAATCACCCCATACCCTGGTTGATCAGGGAAAAGTTCTTGTGCTCCATTTATAATGAATAATAATTGGTGATTATCTACATATATAAAACTCATGCAGTGGGGTTGTATTTGTCTTGAAGTTATAATTTTATGAGAAAAAGTGGTTTTCATTACAATTTTAAGTCACGTGGTAAAGGAGTATGTGTTTCCTTGCAGTTTAACTTCATGCAGTATAGACATGTGAATCAGGATGAAATAATTATGTAAGATGCATTGCATGTGCAAGATATCAATCATATGTAGGAAAAATGATCGTGTATGACTCATCCCTTCAACAGTTTTGATGCATCTTTCATTGATAATTGTAGTTAGACCATGGATTAGAGATCCCTCTGTCCCTACATATCATACAATGATAGGAATCATGCCACACAAAGTTCTCGAATGGGAAACACTATATGCCTGTTTGGACAATAATCGTATGGGGGAATATTTCTCATTAATTGATAGATTTGGGTCCAGGATTGGAGATATGGGTGTCACTATATATCCTATGATGACATGAATCAATAAAAATGTTGTTATTGAGAATACATATAGTTTAATATAATGCATTAAGGATGTAGGCTCCCCGACGTCAAAAGGGAATATTGAGGCACAACTCAATAACTGAGATATGGGTCTCACTGCATATCATATGATGATAGGAATCATACAACATGTAGTTCTTGAATATGACATCCCTATGCAGGTCTAACTCATAAAAAAGGAGGGTACATTATTATTTTTATTTGATATGCCTATACCCAAGGTTGGGAATACATGTGTCACTACATATCCAATGATGATATGAATCAAGTCACACATAGTTATAGAATAGAGGTGTGGTTGGAGAACAAAAACAAGGGTAGTGGTCCTGTAAGGTGGGGTATTTAGAAACATATAGTTTTGTGTCATGAAAGGGACATAAACCTAGAATTTTAACATCATGAATTATGAACATATTTTGTGCCTTTTATGGTCTTTCATTCAGGACCATGGAAACCCCGTTATGAACCAATAACCCTTGATCATGCAGGGAATCCCTTACTGAAATTCATAATCTGACATGATATATTCTTTATGTGGGAACAAAGGAATGGAAGGTGTTATACTCACTATGCTGAGTTGATTAAGAATAAGACAATGGAATTTTGTATCTTGCGATGCCTAGACCAAGATATAGGATCGAGGTGTGTCTAAATATCTCATTAAGTTGAGAATAAAGTCGTACATAGTATTAGAGACCAATGTAGTTTAATATAATTTGGAAAAGGCAAGATCCATTTAGTTTATCATCTTGCTATAAGGACATGGGGGACACCTCCTGAATGAAGAGAAATGTTGTGGATCCGTGTAGTTTTACTTCATGTTGTATGGACATGTGCTATGCAGTTTAACGTCATGCGGTAAGGACATGGTTCACCTATAATAAAAAATAAATATTGATGATGGGCCTAGGAATAGAGGTTAGGTTATCACTATTTATTCAATGATGATAGGGATTAATCCACACACAGTTCATAGAAATTGTGATGATTAGTGTCTTGAAGAGAGGACATCAGCCATGTAGTTTAATGTCTTGTGGTGAAGACAAGGGTCCCTTGACGTAAATGATGATGAGAATCATGATTCCATGAATGTTTTCAACTTGAGGTAATGAAATATTCCATCCAATTTAAATACGTGCAGTAAGGATGACGGTCACCCATTGTAGAAGAAAAAGGAATATTGCGGCTGGGCCCATGAATAGCGGTTTAGGCTTCACTATGTATCCTATGATGATAGGAATCTATCCCCACATAGTTCTTGAATCATGATATTCCTTTTGTGGATCTGACTCTTACATATAGATAGGGGAACTTCATTTTATTTCACTTAGATCTAGTATGTGTGAGATCAATCTTTGATGAGATAGTGATTCATGTGCATTTTAACATCATACGGTGAGGAAATATTTTTTGTAGTTTTCTCATCATGAGGAATTGAAGAGCTCTATATAGTGTGATGTCGTGTGGCTAGATTTTGAGATGATATGAAGTTTAAGGTCTTGCATTATGAAATTATTCCATACTATTTTAAAATTATGTCTTCAATATGATCTTTGTATAGTTTAGCTTCATGTGGTCATGAGGAGTGATAATTTCTAGTTTAAAGTCTTGTTTCAGGGACATATTTTGTACAATTTAATGTCATGTGATCAGTTTAAGATCCATGTAGTTTTATGTAGTGATTTTAGGATGAGATCAATATATATTAACGTCGTATGGTAAGGGATACCTCTGAATAGTTTAACATATTGTGGCCAAGATGAACTCTATACAGTTTAACATCATGTGTTAAGGATGGTCTTTCCCCATCTCTGAATAAAATTTCATGGTGGATGTTTTTGAATTAGTCAGAGAGTTATCATGATATATATATATATATAACATGTTTCATACTTTTGTTATACTATTTAAATCATGGGTATCATTCCATAGAGGGTGAAACCATATCTTGGTGATAAAAACGTATTCATGATTTGGAGGTGAACCTCATATCACTAATAAAGTAGGTTTCTATCATCTAATATATGAGTTTTCACATATATATGCAGGCCAATATAAATCCTGAAATCCCTTTTTTATGAATTATGGATCTCGTAACTAGAAGTGGAAATGGGTATGGGGATTATTGGGTGGTTTTTTATAGATAAAACACGCCATATATCAATGTCAACCTATTCTTCATCAGTGGTTTATGTCTTTATCGGGTCATACCACGAATGTGGCATCTTCGGGTTTAATACATTACATAGTTAAGTGGTATTATTGATTGATCAGGAACTATATACAGTTTACCCTGATGTTTTGAGAATAATTCTATTTGAAGGTGCCTAACAGTTTGAGCACCTCTCTATACAGCAGTGTCTATGAAAGGGGGGGATTTTCTTATTTGTCGGAGATATCACCATAGGATGGTTAACCATGAAATATGTTAGAATTAGATTCCCCTTGATCCAAATCCATTCTAACACGAGGAGTACTGTCTTGGTAATGATCACCTTTGTCTTTGGTGGAAGCATTGAAGGACCCTTGGGGTGTTGAGAATGTGTCTCAAATATTCTCAAGGACACGAGAATTCATAATATTAGGGATATAAATTTCGATCTACATCATTTCCAGAATATTTTACCCCACCTTTTGGGATGATAATTGATATAAGATTACAATATGATATCTTAGAGAATAAATTGATAATTGTAAGGTTCCATGGTAGTATTTTTCCACTTCTAATAAGATGGTGGAGTATTTCAATGAGCTTCTCTAATCGGGATATTATCATGAACAGAGGATTTTTTCGACTCTAAAATGGTGGGCCTTGGCTACAACAGGCATATGAGCCCTATCCAAGGACTATGAAATATGATTCTAGTATTTTTTGAAAATATTACGAGCCTATCATGAGTTATGTTCCTCTATCATTTGGTGATCCCCTGTTGGAACAGGAATATGATCCGAGTCAAAATACGAATTCGTCAACGGAATTTGCTGAGAGAACTCCATAATGGGAGAAGTTATACTAGCCTCTCCTCTAAGATACTGTTTATTTTGAGTATCTTTTTTACATGAATATGATCATGTATCGTTGCATGTGTCGATCTGACTCGGGAATCCTCAGTTAGAACAATTATATGAGCCCAATCTTGATCCTTCTTAGTACGTCACTGATCTTTTTTCAACAAAGATATGAGTATGTCCCAAGGAATGTGCCACTCTCACATGGAAATCCCTAGCTAGAATCGGGATATGATTCTAATATTTTGTTTTTAGAGTATGTCGCCGGTCTATTGTGATACGAATATGAGCCCGTCTTGAGGAATGTGTCACTCTCACTAGGTAAGCCCTGGTTAGAATGGGTATATGAGCCTAATCTATATGATGTTTCCTTTATTGGAATATTCCAATAATCCCATTGAAAGAGATCAAGGATATTAACTTTCTCTAAACTATCAACTTATTCATACTCATCAGAGTGTTGTGCTACTCTTTCTTTTGGGAGACAAATATATTCATTTCCCAACAACTTCACCATAAAATGTTGACAAAGATCCTCTATTTTTGTCACAAAGCATTATCCCTTAAACATGCTATGTACATGAATATATGAATTTATTCTCTTAGATTCTAGGATATTTTGCTCGATTTCCTTTATTGATGTGGGGAAATACACTCACTCTTATCCTTCTGGTGCCATCAAATTATGCCGATGAACATTATTCATAGGGCATGAATTTTTAAATTCCTCGTTCAATCTTCCTAGATATGATAGAAGAATATTTTTGAAGTAGTAAGGATATGTACTTTATCTTTCTAGTCCACAAAATTCCACACTTGACAAGGTTTACTTGATTCCAAAATCCACATGTCCACAAAGGAGGCCTATTGGGTAAATCCCTTAGCTGGAGACAGAGTGTTGTTTTAAATTTTTTTATTATTGGGATTGAGTTCATACTAGATTGTTTGTAATTTTGGCAACTACAATTTCCCCGTTAATGTTGAAAATGTCTCTCATAGATTGAGATTTTTCATAGTTTACTATCATGTGACTAAGTCGTTTTCTATGTAGTTTGTCATCATGAGGCTAAGACATCAGCAATGTAGTTTAACGTCATCTGTTAAGGACATAGATATATGTATCATAGAAAATATATAGGATACATGCATACTTATATATCTCATTATAATGAGAGTCATGACGTACCTAGTTCTAAAATCCCATGCTGTTTATTGTCATGCAGTAAGGACATCAGCCATGTAGATTAACATATTATGGGAAGGATATTAATATAGTAGGATTGGCTAAGATATAGGATATAGGTTTCCCTACAAATATCATTATAATTATAATCAATCCATATGTAGTTCTCAAAACCCATACAGTTTTGTGTTGTGTATTTAATAAATTAGTTGGGAAGTTTGAATAGTGGCATAAAGGATATCGTCCATAAATATTAACATGTTTCATTAAGTACATGACCACGTATTTTAACATCATGTGACTAGGACATCATCCCTACCTTACAACTTCTTGTGTTAATGACATAATAAATGTTCCATGACTAATATATAGGATCCATGCATCCCTAGACATCCCATTAGAATGATATTCAAGTAATAATTAGTTATATAATACCTGTGTAGTTTATTGTAATGAAATAAGGAAATTAGTTGTGTAGTTAAATGTTATTTGGTAAGGACAATGAGCATGCGGCTTAATGTCTTGAGGTAAATACATAGACCATATATTTTAACATATTACAGAAATGATAAAGATGGATAGCTTATCAGTAGAGTGACTCATGTGATGGAAATTGTATGACACTTATTGATATTCCATGACTTTTAGGATCTATTAACTCTATCAAGCCCACACATACCTTTCTCTTCAACAAATATTTGAAGGAATGTCACCTCACCATTCTTTCCATAAGATGTTAATGGTAGGGGAAATGGTTTCTTCTACTTGTCAACCCTACCTCAATAGACATGCATATTGTTAAGACTTCTATCAATCCATTTCCCATGAAACCATAAAAATACAGAGGGACATGATTTTTTGAGAAATAATACTATTAATTAAATATTTCATTGAAATATGGTTTCCTATACTTCAGATGTATGTGGATTATACTCTCATGTGGAATTTTTATGTCATGTTCAGAGTGATCAGATGAGTGGAGAAGGGATTGAGGTGTCGGTGGGTCCAATATCTCGATGTCCATCTATATCTGATGCTAGTATTTAAAGGAAAATAAACCTTCTATTGTATTATAAATAAGTATATGGTAGGGGAAATACTTTTCATATCCTATAATCCTTGTCTCACTTGGATTTCTCATCATTTTTATATTTTTCAAAACATTTCCATTGCATAATAAAAGTACTTGGGGACATGTTTTGATTGGATGGAATATATGATTTCTACGTTTAAGAGATGGATGAGCATACATATTTTCCCATGTACTTTTTATAACTTCATTGGGATGGTCCCAAGGATGTGTTTAGAGTCTAGGGTGCATAGTCTCTATCATTATTGGTCTAGGGGAAGATGTTATATCATTGGGTGTCATGGATGATGTAGATTCATCTCACTGTTTAATGGATCTTGTGCCTCCTAGATGCTTTGTGTAAATGATCAAAGATAGATGGATTCTATAATATCCAAAATAAAAAGGTGAAAATTATGAAAATTCCCATAACTTTGTGGGTTCAGGTTCTTGAAAATATGATGATTACCCCATCATAGTGTGTTGGGATGACATGGAACAATGCATGGATTTCAATTGATGAAGGGATGAAAAATATGAAAATTTCCCTAGATCTTTGGGATAGGGAACATCACTGTGAGGTGGCCTTTTATATTATGGTACCCATACATCATTCAGAGGTAGATATCCTAGGATAATTCAAACAACTATTTCATGGATATATCTATTTGAAAATTGGAGTTGATTGATATGTTCTTCTATAAAAATCATGTTGTTATCCTCAAGGGGAGGACTGGCTGTATCATTGAAAACACCCTTTTCTCATATAGTAGTAGGGTGACTGGATGATGAAAATGTACCATAATAGACCACAATGAATGAATCCATTACTGCCACTAGCTATATAATCTATTTTCATAACCTTGTGGAATACTAACATAGTCAGCACCATTTCCTATTGATGCATGAAATGTATCACTGAGACCATATTCTGTTATGATAATGTTAGAAGGTAGTCTAACCTATTGTGATTCATATGTCTACAAGAGGGTATTATTTTACTCTCTAGGAGTGTGCTTATATGGATCTGATGAGAAGTCCTCAGATTCTATTGGTATCATATTGATAGAGAAATAAGAAAACTTTTCCTTATCCTCATGGAGAATCTTTTTTGGTTGGTCAGTGCCCAATATACCCCTAGTAGGTTCATTTCCCAATGTACCATTTGAGGGTTCAGTGTCCATTATACAGTTTGAAAGGTCAGTGAAAACTATACCGTTTGAGGGGTCAGTTCCCACTGTACCCTTTTAGGGGTCGACACACATTATATCATTTTAGGGGTCAGGGCCCATTGTTCCATTTGAGGGGTTGGTCCCCATATTGAAGAAACTCCCATGGTAAAATATGATAAAAATTACCCCATCAATCCTGACTGGGGTGCTCCCTAGGATTCCATAGTTACCAATGCTGGTTGTGATTAAGTCAAGAGCTCATGTTTATTGATGATATTGGATTAATTATGGGCCCTTTTCAAGATACAATGGTGGGAATCATGTAGATCGGTAGTAGTAGGGATATATTCACTATCTCGAGATTCATTATTTGGATAAACCTATAATTCTCTCATGTTGGATTACCTAAATTTTATAGTCGGTTTAGGAACAATAATCATTATGTCTCCTTGTGTAATCATGGTCACATGTCGACGATGATGACCAAAATAGATTTAAATCCTCATAGGAATCTCCTGGTTTATTTACATGAGTTGATGATTTTCTTCATCCACCTACCAATGATATGGAAGGCATGTCTTTCTGCACTCTATAATTAAGCTCCCAAATTAGTTGACTATGGAATCACCTGAAACTTCCTCTCTTGTATCTTGTTGTGAAAAAAAGACAATGAAAATTCAACCTATGAAGGAGTTAATGATCTAATTCCCAAGCCTATATGGTGATGTTGATGTGTTTCTCTAGGAATAATACATTCACCAACCAATATTGGAGGTGTTGTGTTGGTGAAAGAGTACTTCAGGGGCTCAGGTCCAATGTAGGTTATCTAGTGATCTTGGAATTTTTTAGAACATTTAATGATGTCATTTTGATTTTATGAAAACCAGAAACTCCTAACCAAGAAACAAGAAACCTTATTATTGAATTATCATATATATTGGAGTTCATGTATGATAAATTACTTTCATAGTTAAATGATAATGAGTTGGTCCCTTCTTTTTACACAAGGTTTAGTGTAGTAATGAAAAACACATTTTTTTATTCATTTTATTCTGTGAAAATGACAGAACAAATTGGACTAATGGGGACATAAAAATTTATTATTTTTATCTTATGAAATGGTTGAAACAGTTAATGAAATTCATATAGGGTTCACCATTTTTTCCCATAAATTCTGAATTGTAATTTGACTGACACTTGGTTGTGAGGGGGTTGAATTTTCTATAAAACCCTTTACATCTGATTTTACCATATTTTCATCAATGGATGCTCCAAAATTTCCCACATCTATAATTGAGTGTGGAACCTCTTTCCAAAGGCTAGAAGCCAATTGTGGTTCCAGAACCCATGGAACATTGGAACTCACATTGGATGAGAGGACCGGTGGTCAGGCTCATCACACCCATATTGGGTGAATTGTTACCTACTATAGGACTCTGTTATATATTTAAGACATGTTAATGAAATAATTCCCATTCTTTGAAATTGGAATAGTTATCCTTATATCAATAACTTGATTAATAAAATGTACTGATAGGAACAATTGTGTGTATATCACAAGTTCTCCATTGTTATATTATTTATTTATGATTCTTTAGTTTATAAAAATGTTTGAAAAATATATAGTTTATTTACATCCATGGTGTTTTTTTTGTGTTGGAGATGGGATTGATCCTTTACGAGGCATCATATATATCCTATGGGAATAGAAATAAATACTCACATTGTTCATTTTTCATTGTTTATGGTCATGTGGCTGGACTGATCCATGTTGTTTAAATTCATTCAGTGAGGATGTAATTGTAGGGATCTAACATCAAAATATCATCCTACTAATCCGATTAATACACAATTTAGATCATATGTAGTTATTATTATGGTCATATATGTGATGAGAGATATGAAAATAGAGGCCCTGGGTAGGACATATGTATATAAGGTTTCCATGGATTGCTTAATCATGAGTATGTACCTTTGAGTGAAGTGGATATGTAATCAAACTTACATACCTGTGAAGGACCCACACTAAGGAATCCCCATTACACCATTGGTACAATCATCTCTTGTCTCTAGGACCATGTGATTCATGCTCAGTGTGAGAAACAAGTGATAACAGGATATCAGAAACATTTGATGAGAAAATTTTTGTACGAGGCTTACACAATAATGTTTTTCATTGAGAGGTACGACTACACATACCATGGAGGATATAGTATGGATCTAGGTACATAAGAAGGAGTACTATGTATACTATTTCATAAAAGGAATCAAAGTTATCCTAGACAAAATCTTCCATAATCCACATATGGTTTTAGGATTCTTAGAGGGCATGGTCAGGGCTTACACTTAAAATGATTCCCATGTATGAGAACACTTATCATTAAATTATGGACAAGGAAGGATGGTAGAATCATGGAAGATGGATGGAAATACACTAAATTTTATTACTATTAGAGATCGGGCCATAGAGAAGAATCTTACGTATCCTGGTTATTGTAATAATTAATGTTCTTATAGTTCATTGTTCCCCAAACACATGGATGGGATAAGGTGGGTGATCAATCATGGAGACATTATTGTTCTCCATGATGTTTTGGGAATTCTAGGGGTTTAACCCAGGATGGATTCACTTTTGAGATTAGGCCTGAGGGAGGCATCCTACGAATGATGATGACTATATGAATCAGGGTTCTCATAGTTTCGTTATTCCTGACCTATTGATGGGAAAAGGTGGGTGATCATGCTCAGAGACAAAACCGTTATCCCTAAGGTTATTGGAATTATATGGCATTATAACATGATGAATTAACTTTTGAGATCATTCCCCAAGGAGGTGACATATGTATATGGATTATTGTAGGAATTAAATTCCTCATAGTTCAGTTACCTCTAAATTGTTGATGTGCTAAGTTGGGTTATCAAGATCTGAGACATTATTGTAATCCCCGTGGTTATATGAATTCTATCGTATTCTACCAAGATGAATTCACTTTTCATCTCAATTGGTAGGGAGTCATTCTATATACTTGTATTTTTATTGGAATCTGAGATCACCTAATTCAGTTACCCCCAACCCCCTTTAGGGTATAAGATGAGCGATCATACTCATATACATTATGGTTATACTAGAGGTTTTTGGAATTATAAGGGAATATACTAGGATTAATTCTTTTTTAGATACTAATTCTCAATATTTTTTTAGATAAAGAGAGATAGAGACCATGAGTGGTCTCTCCAAGAGCATGACACCAATAGAGTCGCATGAGTGTGCAATGCTAATCCATTAAGGACAATCCCATCATAATGGGGGTATGTAGACAATGGTTCTTGAAATAGGGTATGTATAGTATAATTCCAGAGTCAATATGTCATAGGGGACCAGAAAAACATGTCTTGGATATTTTATTGAAAATGTCTTCATTGTCCACTCGATATGTTTCTGGTGTCATTCTGACATGGAATACATGTCAAATGGTGTCTTCTTAACATGTTTGAGAAACATCACATGATATACTTACATGTATTGGATGTATTTTCATAATCAATGAGGACACGTATGAGTTTATTTTTTAATCAAAGATGAAATGTCTACATGCTATCTCATGATCAACCTAACTTGTCCTTCAGTTTTCACATTATAATGTTGAGATGTCAAGGGGACGCCTCATGACACTGATGACAGGTCCAAGGTTCATCTCATAATAAAATATGACAAGTCTATGTTGCTTAGTCCCTTCTAGCATCAAGCTATAACATGGAAATTTTGACCTGTCAATATTAAATCTCATAAAAATAGAATCATGTCAATAATATGTTGTGATATTAACATGTATTTTCCATGAAACATTCTCAGGAAAAAACCGAATTGTCCTTGATAACTTGCAATGATCAAATGGTTTTTCCATAGAGTGTCTTGTTCCCAATTTGGTTTGTCCAAGGACACACAAGGCCATTATAATACCAGTGAGGAGTCTTTCAAGTGCATAGTATTAACATATTTAACTTTTTGGTTCTTGTAACTATCTTTATGATCTACATTTTTTCAAGCGTTTGAAGTTTCATTCCCTAAGGATCATGCTTCTACAATATAGGAACAATTTTTCTTGAAGGAGAGCATGACTAAGAGATAATTTTTGTGGTGAATGTCTTGGGGTTTTCATGGAAAGTTAGGGTGCATGCCCATGGGTCCTCATGCATGCTAAGGGGGAGCCCATGTGATGGAATCAGATGAAGTCCCCTAGTTTATGCAATTCTCATGACCTCAAAGAGGTATTATGAGGAGTTTCTATGGTGATGTGTGGGGTTTTTTTCCAAATCTTCTATGTTCATGGGTGAGGGTATGAACTTCATAGAGAATATAAATTCATGTCTTATGGGGAAGCATGTTTCAAGGTATATCAATTGGTTTATACACTTTTCAAGGCCATATATGTGTTGAGGAAGGCCAACATAATTGGATCAGACAATACCAAATTATTAATATGATCTCATGTGCTCTATGATATCTTGTGACATGTTCTGTGACTATGATAAGGATCTGAGAAGGTGCTTCCAACTAATGCAACCATGTCCAGGGCTGTATGTAAGAACCGTAGGATAGAGGGTTCTCAGCATGTCCACAGGTTCATGCCTTTGGACACTAACATGGAGGTCCCATGCATCTAGGGGATTTAATTATTTCATCACAATATATTATATTACTAAAAAAACCTTGTGAAATAATGGAATGTATTTCCCAAGGTTTTGAAAATAATCAAAATGGTTACATGGCCAAGTGGAGACACAATTTTACCAGGTGATTCAAATGATGTTATTATGTAAGGTGATCCAATGATATTATGACCATGTGATGATTTTTCATGAAGGAACCCCACTAAAGGTTCTCATTAATGGAGACCCTCTTTACCTTGAGAGGATCTATGAAGGAAGTGGTTGAATCCTCTATTTCCCATCCATGCTATGGTCACATCTTATCCACTACTATCCTTCATCCCTCACATGCTTTTTTTCTGAAGGGGAGTAGGGTTTATATTGTATGAGCTGGCCCGATGGTGGAGCCTCATTGCATGTAGAGGATGTCACGTGTGTTGGATAAGTTGGTGGATGATTCACGGGATTTAACATCACATTATCATGATATGGTGTTTCATTATGGAAGGTTGGATAGCCACCAAACCTTCACATGATTGTTCTAGGTGCCCCAAATGATCGGTGGATGTCCTCTTGATAATAGCAATATATTTAGATTATAAAATATGAAAAATATGGGAGATCCATATAGTTTTGTAATGTAAGAGTTGGTTTTCTATAACCAACGTGTTGTACTTTGATTACAAAGACCTTTAATGTTTTTAAAAATAAAACATCTTATTAGATATTGTTCATTATTCTGCATGACTATGATGTAAAAACGTCCTAGTGTATTTGATGCATGGATAAGGCCATGGTAGTTCCCCGATATGATAAGAACCATTAAATGATATAAAAATATTCTTAAACATAGTTCTACGTTTTGATGACATACTATGAAAGGACACATAACATGAAAACCATCTGGTGGGAGTACTCATAAGCATATGACACTACATCTCAATAAGTTCGCATGTGGAAATCTCCAAGACATGATATTTTGAGAATAGATCTACTAGTAGGAATTCGACATGTTTTGGTTTCATCAGATATTTCTATCATCGAGTGTGTGTAATGATCCTCAGACTAAGATAATCATTAATATGTGTCACGAATCACGCAATTTGAGTTAATTACGAAAACTGTCATGCAGATAGTTGGCGGGAAGTAGGGTGTGTTGAGAGCATCACGAGTGGCCTGTTATTAATGGATTTGTCGAGGAAGGATTTTTCCATTCCATTTATGGAATTTGATATCTCAGTTGTTTGATTGAAATAGAATCATTGTGTGAATTTCCATGACCATGGTGTAATGATTAGTTTATTTCAGGTAGTCCAATAATGACGTATCAAGCATAAATGTTGCTGACAATATCATGAAACCTCGTTGATGAAATATTGTGACAAATGGATTATATTACACAATGAGTGTTCATTTGTTGATGTTTTTTTTTGTGACATTACATTATTTCTCTTGGGTACCATGACCTGTTGCTAGACAGTACTCTTGGACTTAGGCAAGCCTGCCTAATTCCAATGAGAAAGAATCATTGAGGATCACACACTAAGTGTTTCTGGTTGTCTTAGTTAAATTAAATTTTAATTTAATTAATGATATAAATATTATTATCAAGACTGCGGAATAATTTTATTCAAGTTTAAATTATTTCATAAATTAAATAAAATATATTTATTTACTTTATTGAACATTAAATAAATATTTATTTACTATTTTTTAAATAGAATATTTATTTAAGAGAATAATGTATTTATTTATTTATTTAATTGGGTGTTCAATAAATGTTAGTGGAGTTCGAGTGCACCAAGGCTGATCCAGTAGTAAAATAATTATTTACAGTACGATAAAAATTTATTTAACTAATTGGAAAAAGTTAAAATAATAATGAAGCTGTAGTTATTTTTTGACACATAATTTTATTTATAATTCTATATTTCACAAGTTAGCACATCATAAATAATGATGAGATATTATTCTTATGAGAATTGGTTTTCTCTATGTTCATGAATGTATTTAATTATTTCCATGAAATTAAATGTTGTAATTGATGTTTCATTCATATAAATAGACAATTATTCCTATTTTTCCAGAAACCACACGACACCACAAGCTTGGTGAATTGAGAATTGCTGATCCAAACAATTTCCCTCCTGAATCATCTTCTTCCCCTTCTCAAGAATAAGATATGTTCTTCAAGGATAAAGATCATGCGATCAAGAACGAATAACACAATACACTGGATTTGCCGAACTAGCACCCAGAGAACGAGCGATGTGGACCAGAGGCCATCAAAGCATGTGTGGATCACCACTAGAGGTGTTCTAGTTTTGATCCTTACAAGCGCAATGAGATAATCTGGAATGGTCATTATGGATGATAAAAGTCATCAATGAAGAAAATAATGACGATCTATGTATTATTATATTTTTGAAATTAATTTTATTAATTGTATACATGATGTGCAAGGTCCTCTCTAAAGTTTTCGAGCAACTTATTTCTTTGTCTTAATATTTGATTCTATTTTGTGGAGACTGACATTAATCGTAGTATTGATCCCAGAATAATCATTCATCATGCTAAAAATCAATGTTGGGGTCCATCCGAACCACGCTTCTACTGCACCCGGAACCGTCAAGTGGTATAGGAGTGGTTACATCACAATTTATAATTATTTAAATATTTTGTTAATGATTTATGAATTTAAGAATTTAGTTTTTTCAATTCAAGTTAATCGTTTGGAAAACCTGAATCATGAGATCTTTTCCTCCACTATCATTTTTCGCTCACCTTACAGAAGTGATCTTTTCTTTTAAGTTTGATTAAAATAAAATATAGGGTCACATACAGAGGTTCCAAAGGCTGATGGAGTAGAACACAAGAACACAAAACATGTATTCGGAAGTGCACACCATGTAGTCGATGTTCAATGAACCCATTCTAGTAAAACATGTACTTTCATTGGAGTTTTTCTATCTCTTAATGACTCTATGTGTTAACGAGGAACAAGTTGCACGCAGTTTCCGGATTACACGCCGTGTGGCCCATTGGACACTATGTGTAGTCCCTTCAGGTTAAGGTTGGTATATCTACCCGAAACATGGCTTGGCCAGTTGGAAACCATGTAACATGGATACTACATGACATGTGGCCCACTAAACACGTCGTGTACTCCGATGATTTCAGATGTACACTCACACATTGTTTCCCCGAGTGTGTAGTTCAGATGGATTGTGAAAATTAGTACCCGCCGTGTAGTTGGAACTAAATGCTATATACTCATCCAAATTAGGCAGATTTATTAAAATTTATTATTATATTATAAAAACACTTGAGATGTGTACCATCATGCATGAGTAAAGCCAAGAAATAACACGTGATGGGTGTTTTATATATTTGTGTTTAATTTAATATCTGTGTAATGTTCATTTCAAATCATTGGGTAGTTATGAATAAGAATTCACTAGGTTGCCTCCAAAGTACAATTTCCATACAAAGATAATTTTAAATGAATTTATTTGTTTAAAATTATGATGGATTAAAATCTAATGGAAATTTAGAGAATAGTTTAAGATAAACAGATTTATTAATTAATAATGATAATTAATTGAATTCAGCATGATTTATCTTAAATAATAATGTCTAAAGAATTGAATACTAGTTTTATTTATGCTTAAATATCATTACCAGTATGGATGATCATGAGATAGGGCAAGACCTCTGTATATGTATTGTATCTTTTAATCAATTTATTTAAATTAAATTTGTTGGCCTGTGAGCATTCTCGCCATTAATATATAGGGCATGTGTGCTGAAGGTTTCTTTTATGTAA
This sequence comes from Viscum album, assembly GCA_963277665.1. Taxonomy (NCBI): domain Eukaryota; kingdom Viridiplantae; phylum Streptophyta; class Magnoliopsida; order Santalales; family Viscaceae; genus Viscum; species Viscum album. Next base: position 67,154,341 of record OY728135.1, on the reverse strand, counting down.
AACCAATTTTTACCCCTCACCTATTTTTGAGTTTAAAAAAGGAATATATAATGGATGGAACTCAAAATATATTGTAGGAATTTCAAGTTGGTGCTAAGGCAAAACCAATCCTAGGAGATACAATGGTGGACAAGTGGAAACCTGTTAACACGAACCCAAAAGGTTCAAGATGTTTCTCCCCTTGGTCAGTGTTAGTTTATGAGCCGCTAGATAAACTAACCATTAGAAAAGCTCATGATCATTCTCTTTATTGTATTTCTGTCAGTTTCAGGGTTTGTCATTATGGATGTGTTTTCACGATCACCTAATTATTGAATTATACAAGCATGCAAGATAGAACTATAATAAACCAGACTTATGCATAAATATTATCAAGACATCGTTAATCACTTAAGTAAGTTAAACTTAATATTAAAAATCATGTTATAATGATAATAATAAATTCACACATAAGAGATAAAAATCCCTCAAATAAAATATTTAGGGATACCAAGCCTTCCATTACTCGATTAAGGGAAAAAATCAACAAACAATTGTTTTGACCAACCCTTGTTGAGACATGTACTTTTATACAGGAAGACCTTATGAAAGGTTTCGGGTTGACTTAACCATATTAAATCAATAGGAGTAGCCATTTCTAGACTTGGTTTAATATTGGAGGAAAGATTTGAGAAAATCCAAAGTCATGATTTCAGGATTGGGGAGTCTACTCAATAGATCAAGGAGGTGCAAGCCCACAGTTAGCAAAGACCTACCAACCTAAATGCCATCTAATAGATTAACCAACCCTTGTTGGGGTTATGAGAAGGGGAATATGGATCCTTGCCACTAGAAAGTCATGGAAACTAGACATTATATATTTAAGGGTGAGGTCTATTGGGACTTGATAAAATAGTGGGAGACATAATAAAAATGTATTATTTCACATAAAATGTAATCAATAAAGTACTAATGATCTTCTCATTTAATTTTAGAATAACAATGATAGGTTCATTAACTAAACTATCCCTATGATCAATTCTAGATAAAGAAAACAACCTCACTAGCAGTAACATCCAAGAATGGTTTAGATTCCTTCGGGTTATCCTATGCGCTGAACGGATGTCTTACGTGCAAGATTCCGCATTACCTGATCTATCTACTACAGATGTGAGGGATGAAGATTTCTTTGTCTATGAGAAATATATGAATGATGTGGTCTCCATTCAATGTTTAATGCTATAATAAATGTCTAGGGAGCTCATGAAGTCCCATGAGAACATGGATTTTTATAGCATGCTCGGGCACCTTTGTAGTCTTTACTAGGAGAGAGAAATACAAGAAAAGTTTCAGATCTATAAGGAACTCTTTAAGATTTCTCTTGGAGAATGTGCCTCAACTGGGCCTCATGTAGTCATGATTATTGTCTACATTTAGCACTTAGAGGTTCTAGGGTTTAAACGCCCCAAACTAATGGGCACCAATCACATTCTAGCATCACTCCCTTAGAGATTCTCTATCTTTGTTGTTAATTTCAATATAAAAAACACAGAGAAGTCTCTATCTGATCTTATTATACTCATTCCCCAAGTGGACAAAGATATGAAGCATGAAAATCCTTCTGTCCATATGGTGAATAAAAGGAAAGATATGGAGAAGATATTTATTCCCAAAGATTCTTCACGAACTTCCATGAAATGAAATTTCAAAGGGGAGGCAAGGGAATAGGAGGTTGTTTATTTCCCATGTAGCATGAAAGACCACTAGAAGAAGAAATGCACCTAGCCTAAGTAGTATGCGAAACCATTAGGTGTGTTTATTATCGAATGTAATATATCTATTTCTACAAATTGGTTATTAGATATAGCTTGTGGTGATAACCTATGTTTCCAAATACATGAACATAGTAAATTTAGGATGATTTACTGAGGGGAGGTAGATCTATGAGCATACAATGAATCCATACTTGCTATTGTAGCTATCGGGGAATACCACCTTACATTGCCAACTAGGATAATCTTGGTGGTAAATGGTTTTTATTATGTGTCTTTTGTTACTAAAATCTTTATTTCTGTATCCATATTAGAAACGGATGGATTTGTTTTCACTTTCTTAAATGAATGCTTATTATTTTACAATAATAGAATATGTTTTTGTATTGTACATTTATACAACAGTCTTTAGGTGTTGGATTAGACAAACCAAGTAATGGAAATTGATAACAAAGATATTTCACATGACTCATACCACACCCAACTTTGGAATCATCAACTAGGTCATGTAAATGAGAAGCACTTGACAAAGTTACATCAAGATGTATATTTAGATTCTTTCAAACTAAAACCACTTGGTGAATTTCATGCATGTTTACAAGGAAAACTGAACAAATCCAAAATTATTGGGAAAGGTGAAAGGGTTAAAGAACTTCTTGAATTGGTTCATACCAATGTGTATATACCATTTCCAGTTGAAGAAAGGGGAAGGTACTCATACTAGATATCTTCTACTGATGATTTTAGTAGATATAGATATATCTACATAATGAGGTATAAGTCAGATTCTTTTGATAAGTTCAAAGAATACAAGAATGAATTTGAGAACCATCTTGTTAAGAAGATTCAGAAGCTCTGCTCAGACTGAGGTGAAAAATATCGTAATCAAGACTTCATTGATTACTTACGGGATTTTGGGATTCTATCGCAACTGACCCCTCCATACACACCCCAGTGGAATAGTGCGAGAGAAAGGAGGAACCACAACCTATTGGACATGGTGAGATTAATGATGAGTCATGCGACTATTCCATTATCATTTTGAGGAAATGAGTTACAAACAAAAGTGCAAATAGTAAACTATGTACCAACTAAATCGATAAATTCTATTCTATACGAGTTCTAGAGTTGAAGTAGAGCCATATTATCTAATTTACATGTACGGGGAAATGATGAATTTGTTAAGGCCACTTCATGTAACAAACATTCACCCTGAGTAAAAAAGTGTACCTTTATAGGATACCCCATGGAAATAAGGGGATATTACCTATACAACCCCTCAGACAAAAAGTATATAGTGGAAAAACACTCCAGATTCTATGAGAGTGAGAACATATACAAAAGAGATAGTGGGAGCGAGCTAGACTTCGATGAAGTTGAGGATCAAGGTTCACAAGAGTGGGTACATGAACAAATTCCACAAAGTTCCATAGATGAAAGAATTGTTCTAGAGACACAAGACATGCGTAGATGTACAAGAAATGTTGAAGAACCAGAACATTACATTTTTATAGTTACTGAGGATGGTGACTCATTATTAGTTGATAATAATGATACTCTAACCTACAAGAATGTAGTAAGTGGAACAGATGCTGCCAAGTGTCAAGAATTTGTAAATTCTAAAATGGATTGCATATACTGAAACCAAGTATTGATTTTGGTATATCATCGAGTTGATGTAATGTATGTTGGTTGAAAATGGGTATTAAAGAAGAAACAGGACATGCATAGATAAGTAAACACCTATAAGGAATGATTGTTTGGAAAATATTTCAAATTGAATCAAGTCATTGACTACGACGAAACCTTTTAACCAGTTACAATGTTGAAATACATTAGAATTATATTGGCTATTAACGCTTACCATGACTATGAGATTTGGGATATCGATGTCAAAATAGTCATCTTTAATGGGAACCTTAAGAAAGATGTCTACATGACACTACCTAAAGGGCTTATGACTCCAAAGGATGCAAATAAGGTATGCAAGTTGCAAAAATCCTTTTATGGATTAATGAAAGAATCCAGGTCATGAAACATTTATTTTGATGAATCCATAACCAAATTTGGTTATATGAAGAACTAATGTGATCCTTGTGTCAACAAATGGTTTAGTAGGAGTGTAGTGGTTTTCCTAATAATATATGTTGATGACATATTACTTATTAGAAATGAGATAAAAGTCTTACAATCTATTAAGGAATGGTTGAATCAATGCTTCTACATGAAGGAGTTGGGAAAGGCAGCATATATTCTTGGTATCAAGATTCATCATGATAGATCTAAGAGATTTTTGGGCCTAAGTCAAAGTACATACATTGATAATACAATGAAGATATTATGTATGGAACAATCGAAGTGGGGATTGTTTCCAACATCACATGGCATTCATTTTACCTAGAAAATGTTTCCTCAGACACATGAGGAAAGAAAGATAATGGCAAGGACACCATACACATCATCGATTGGGTTTGTCATGTATGTCCTGCCATGTACTCGGATGGATGTTTCATATTTATTGAGCATGGTAGGCAGATATCAAGATGTCCCAGGTGGCCATCATTAGATGGTAGTTAAGACAATTCTAAATTATCTGAGGCGTACTAAGGATATTTCCTGGTTTATAGAGGAGATGAGGAACTAGTCATTAGATAATATACAGATTCTAGTTTCAAGACTAATCATGATGACATGAATTTGAAAACATGATACATCATCACCTTGAATGGAGATGCAGTGAGCTCAAAGAGATCAAAGAAGAGTGTGGTTACAGATTCTACAGGAGATTCAATGTATATAATAGCTTTTGAGGCAGCTAAAGAAACAGTTTGGATGTGAAGATTCATCCAGGGGATGGATGTGATTCCATGAAGTAAAGATCCCATGACACTGTATTGTGATAATACTACAATAGTGGCTCTCAAAAATGAGCCATGGTCACATCAGGGGATGAAGCACATACTTCAGATGTATTATCTCTTGAGGGATTTTTCTTAGATAGGTGATGTTATAGTGAGAAGTATTTCCATAGAAGACAATATGGCAGACCCCTTTACTAAAGCATTGATTCAAAAGAAACATAATCACCTTGTAAGGTCTAGTGGGATGAAAGTCATAGGTAGTTGGATCTAGTCCATGTGGGAGATTGTAAGAGATTGTGTCCTAGAACCAATTGTTTTTACCTTGATTACATGGAAATTCAATATATTTAAATATTAATCATCTTATTAAATATTTTTCGTGGTTCTGAATGACTATGATGTAATAATGTCTTAGAGTATTTGTTGCATTTATAAGGGCATGTCACTTCCCCTCTATGATGAGAAACATGAAATGATATAAAAATATTCTTAAATATAGTTCTACGGTTGGATGAAATATTATGATGGGACACATAGCATGTATTTCGTTAGATATGAGTACTTGTAAGAAGACGAGACATCCTCTCATGAAGTTCACACTTGGTAATCTCTAATACATGATATTATGAGAATAGACCCACCAGTGGTAATTCCACATGTTTTGGTGTCATTGGATATTTATATCTCCGAGCATGTGTAATGATCCTTAGACATTAAGATTACTATTAATGCAGGTCACGACTCGCGCACTTTCATTTACATACAAAAATTGTTATGCTGACAGGTGGTAGGATGTAGGGTACATTGGGTGCGTCATGAGTTGAATGTTATTTATGGATAAGTAGTGGATGGATTTGTCCCTTCCATTTATAGAAGTTGATATCTCGGCCCTTTTATTGAAATAAAACCATTTCATGATATTCCATGGCCATGGTGTAACAATGATTTAATTCCAATATGTCAAAGAATGACATATCAAGCATAAAAGATGATGAAACTATCATGAAACCTATTTGATTAGATATTGCGATAGAGTGATTATATTACAGAGTGAGAATTCATATATAGATGTCATTTTAGTGAAATTACGTTCTATCTATTTGGTTCATTGACTCGTTGCTATATAGTACTCTTGGAATTTAGGAAAGCCCACCTAATTCCAATGAGAAATAATCCAAGAGGGCCACACATTATGTGTTTTTGGTGGTTTCAGTTAAATACTATTTTTATTTAATTAATGAAATAAATAATATTCTCAAGATCATCGAATAATTTTATTCAAGTTAAAATGATTTCATAAATTAAATTAAATTTATTTGTTTATTTTATTGAACATTTACTAAATATATATTGACTAGTTTTTAAATAAAATATTTATTTAAGAGAATAAATTATTTTATTATTTATTCTATTGTTCAATAAATTGAAGTGGAGTTAGAGTGGACCATGGTCGGTTTGGTAGTAAAATTATAATTTATAAGACGGTAAATAATTATTTAACTTGTTGGCATAAGATAAAATAGTAATGACACTGAAATTATTTTGTGCAGTATAATTTTATTTATAAATCTGTTTTTAGTAGTTGGCACACCGCTAATAATAAAGTGACATTATTATTATGAGCATGGGTTTTCTGTAAGTTCAAGAATGTTTTTAAATTTTTTTAGACAATTATATATTGTAACTGAAGTTCCATGCATATAAATAGACAAGTACGCCTATTGTTCCAGACACCACACGACACCGAAAGCTTGGTGAATTGAGAATTGTTGAGAAAAACATTTTCTTTCTTGAATCCTCTTCTTCCCACTATCAAGAACTAGAGGCGTTCTTCAAGGACAAAGAAAAAGAGATAAAGAATCACCAATACAAGACACTTTCTTCTTCACACTAGCACCTAGAGAATGAGCAGTGTCAATCAGAGAACATTAAAGCACATGTTTATCACTACTAGATGGATTATAGTTTGAATCCTTACAAGAGAAACAAGATAATCCATAAGGGTAATTCCGAATGATCAACATCATCAACGAAGACAATACCGATGATCCAGGTACTATTTTCTTTATGAAATTAATTAAATTAGTTATAAAAATGTTGTGAAAGATCCTCTCTAAAGGTTTCAGGCATCTTCCTTCTTCATATAAATCTTTGATTCAATTCTGCGGAGAATGGAATTCATCATCGTATTGATCATAGAATAATCATTGATCATAGTAAAAAATCAAACATGGGTTCTGTCCCAACCACGCTTCTGTTCTGCCCAAAACCATCATAAACTTCATGTGATGACTTCACTCAATCACATGATCAAACGATCATCATACAATGTCTTCATGCATGGGTGGAAGTTCATGCAATATGTCACGGGTTCTTATGACAGGATTCGTGTGATGCCTTCTGGCATTTTTTTTCTTGTTTTGTTTTGTTAGTTGGAATGGAAGATAACTTTTAATTACTTTTTATGTGGGATCTAGCTTGACTTTTAGACTTTGACATTCCATGTGGGTACAACCAGTTTCCTCAAGAATGTATAGAAAATACTCAGGTGCTCAAAGGTAGAAGATTAATTATTTTTCACGGTATGGTATTGTTTTGAATTTACAAAGTGAATGATCGACTTAATTTGAACTTGCAGCATGTGAGATTGAATAGAGAACTTAGATCATTGGGATAAATGATCAGACGGTTGTTCTTATATTTGATGGTGTTTTAAAGACGACGAATATTGAATCCTCTAAACTTATTCCACATAGAAACTCTATAGATTTAATGTTGTGGTTTAATAATCAACTGATTTTTCTAGTGGATATAAAATCCCAAACCATCCTGCCATCGTACCTCCCCACATGATGGCTCTACCCCTCCTACTATACCGATACCCTATAGTGCAATCTCCCCCTCTTTATTGACTAAATGCTTGCGCTCTCTGGGAATGGTTGAGGTGACTCCCACATGAGCCCGGGCTGAGCTGGATATGCTTGTCATCCTTGGATGGCCCGTATCGTTATGGAAAATGGAAATTCATAAATACATATAATATGATTCTATGTAAAATTAGAATATTAAGGAAAAATGTGTATTACCTTATTCATGAAATCCAAATACCATATTATTTAATGATGAAACCTTAAACCCCATCACACAATTTATATTGTTACATTTTCATTATTTTCAAAATTTTGAAATCATTAACAACAAAGTAAATATTACACAATAACGTGTGGCAACAGTCATTAAGCTGAATATGATTGTTATCCATGGATGGCCCATCTATTTATCGAAAATGGAAATTCATAAATACTTATAATAGTATTCTATGTAAAACGAGCATAATAATGGAAAATGTGTATGCCCTTATTCATCAAATCCCATTACTTTATTTCTTAATGTTGCAACCTTTCATCCCTTCACAAAAAGAATATTGGTACTTTTTCATCGTATTACAACTATATAAATCATTAATGAAAAAGTGAATATAACCCAATAATTTGTGACTACAGTCATTGTAGTTGGGATCCAATTAGGGTATAGTAATTTTGGAAATTTCTTTATTTATTTCAAATTATAATTTTAGTTACCTTTGATGTTAGGGTTAGATAACATATGTAATAACTATATAGATGTGCCTATGTATAGGATGATATCTTAAAATATATGTAATGTATTGATTATATGGTTTTCCCATAGTAATAAATCCCTTCTTATATACTATTGGTGGATTCAAGGTACAACATAGATGTACATGTGAGTAACAACACAAAAGGGTAGTTTCGGTATTAACTTGATCATCACCAAGTGAATCACAAAAATCCATAACTGCAAATATGGTTTGACACTCTAAGGTAAGAATATTTGTCTTAATTATATTCTCTTTATGGACTAATATAATGGAGTTATTTCCCTACAATATTAATTCATTGGGTTTAGAAGCGTCAAATACTCGTATGTAATGTAACCAAAGTGAAAGTATGATTGATATAGGTTGAACTGATGTAACTATATTAAAAGGTATTAATGTAAAAGAACAATGATTTTTAAAGGTAAAACTATTTTTTTGGTTATGATAATATCACCTAACTGTAAATGTTTCATCACTTTTTTCAACCCTTTTGGTTTTATTAATTGATGGAATTAGAAAGCAATTTTTGTGAAAAGGATGATGCGATGAATACTTCACAAAATACCCTTTTGAATTGGAGAGAGAATGAGAATACCTATGATTATCCAAAGAACCTACTATAAAATATGATGAAAAACATAATCATAGTTAAATTCCGAATAAAAATTTAATAGAATGATATAGTCCCATAAAAGACCCTGTAATAAATATAATGAAGGGAAAATGTTCAATTTTCTCTATAAAGGAGAAGCACCAAAATAATTACCTTGAGTGGGTTAAATGATGAATGACATGTGGAAATAGATGTCATCAATCATAAAAATTATGATGGAAAATGAAGGGTTAAGTTAACCTAAGGAATGAAGATAGACGAAATCCGTATGTACCCCAAAAAATTCAATGTTTTATGTGTAGAGAACTCAAGAGTCAATCCAATCAATACACTAATCCAATTATTTTTTATCATGTTATGAATCCAGATCCTAATTGATCCATTTAATAATGTAGAACCTATAAAATGAATATTGGTAAAGATGTTAGTAGTAGTTAGATTTCTCTTACCCTCCAACCTAAATTAGTGTATGTATTATTATTATATCAAACATATTGTATATAGGCGTTTTTTATGAATATCACAAGAGTCTCTCAGTGATTTTTATTTTATGTAGAATATTTAGTGATATGATTATTATGTAAGTGAAAATAATTATTTTGGAAATAATCGTATCCTCTAAAATTATCAATTTTTAAAATAGACTAGTTTTTTTCATTTGGATTATAAAAAATGTGTAGAATAGGGAAACAACTTTCTAAATAAGCAATGAACATCTTTTAGTGGATGAAAAACTAAGTTAATGTAGTGGATGAAAATCTAGGAATTATCTATGTAGAAAACTGAAACCTTTACTTGGGCCTTAATACCATGAAATAACATATATTTCTTTGAAATTGATAGGGGAAAATTTGTGTTTTGTAGTATTCCCTATGATATCGACGATCATATCTCATTATAGATCATATATCAAGGCACATCAATATTTTCACCACCATTAGATATTATTGAAATAAATGATAATTATATTATGAGGAAACAATTTATTTAAGGGGGTAAAATATTAGGACCTAAGATTATGGATACATAAATTATATACTGTGTTTTGTAACATCTATCAGCCGTTGTACCAAACATAAAAAACCAAAACATATTAATAATAAATCCTTAATTAATAAATAATAAAAACAAGGATGGTAAATATTTTACTCTTATTACATCTAGAATGTGAAAAACTAATATGATTTTATATTGTAATGTTTATTTTTAATAAAAGCATCTTTCTTTATATTATATATTTACAATTAGAACTCCATTTTTAAAATGACTAGTTTTTTGGTACATTTTGTGATTTAATTTATAATAGTTAATTCATAAATATTATAAATTTATTTTGTAAAAATAAACATGAATTTTGGATTTTTTATGTTCATATTATCGTAATTTGATTTTTTAATTTTCATAAATTATTGATTTTCAGGTGTATAGTAAGAATATTTATTTTAAAAATATCATTTGTTTTATGAAATTAATTTATTATAAAATTAAAATAAATGTTTTAGAACCCATTTTCACAAAAAAACTATAATTTGGAATAAATTGTCTAATTTTTTTTCTGAATTTACAAATTGATGCTCGACATTTAGAAAATTTATATTCCATTTTATTAATAACTTATTTCCAACATGTATATCTTAATTAGTTATAACATGAAAAATGATGTTTTTTATTTCATTAATTTTTATATAATTTTTTAATGATAATAATTATATTTATTTAATTTAATTCAAGGTAATAACTATTTATATCATAATAATAGAGTTTTGTTTCTTAAAAATAATCTTTTACAAAAAACTGGTTTTTTCAGGTTATATGATCTCGTGATAAAATTAATTTCCTATAAAAATAGTAGTATTATTTTATAAAATAGATTTAATATTTAAAATATATGGGTAAATATTATCTAACAAGGACTATATTAATTTTAGGCTTAAAGAACAAATTACTGATGTAAACACTAGTTACTGTGGTGAAAACTAAAATGGTATAAGTGAGTAACCTTAAAGTTAAAGAGACTAACATGATTAAAAAGGATTATTTATTGCATGGTGGTGGTGTTTCTAAACCAGATATTCAATAAATTTTAGTATTTATAACTTTGGGTCTCCCATGGTTTGAGAGTGATTTCTCTTATTGAATTGTTTTGGGTTTTTTAAAAAATGAAACTTTTTCTCAATTATAAAAGAGGCACTAAACTCCCGAGTTACCCTCATACCAAAACACATAATTTTATTCCAAAAATAATACCAAAAATCTATTAGAAAATATTAAACACTTTAATGAAGTTCTAGTATACTCATATAACCACTATTCAAAGGTTTAATCTCTTTCACAATGGCGAAAATCCAAGAAGTGAGGAGTATGTTCCAAAACCACTAATTTATTTTCTATTTGAATATTCAATTATTATAAATAAAATTAAATTTAAATATATTAAAATTATAAAATAATTATCATCATTATACTGGTATTTAAGTATAATTATTGAATAAGAATTAACCACCCACCCATTTTCCATTAAGAAAAACAGAAGTGTGAATTGTGTTATGTGCTGTCTACCACCTCTAATACGCAGTATTGTTTTGTTTCTATTTCACCACCATAAAAGGATATAATAAATATGAAATTTAATATATAATTATGATATTATATAGGTATTTATTATTCTTAAATGGTAAAACATAATACTACTTTACCCCATTCTCTGAAAATCAAATTAAAAACCTTCAGTACGTGAGGACTACCGTCTCAATCGGATGACTGATTTCTATTTTTTATTTTTCCACCAATTTATATGTATTGTTATGTGAATGTATTCACCGAATGATTATTATTTTCATGATATAATTATGTTTCTAGATAAAAAATTGTAGAACCAATTATTTTTATTATCAACTAACATATATCAAAAATTTAATCTTTTAAAACAAGAGAACTATGAAGAAAATATTAAATTAAAATAATATAATATTTAAAAATCCATTGCATATTTTTATCAATAATTTATAATTCATATATATCACACTAAAAAACATTTGCTAATAGCTTTATGCCAGTTCTGAAATACTATTACAATTTAATCACCAAATAATCATCAATAATCATGGTATAATCATGTTGGGCCAGTTTAACAACCTACATAAAAATTTCTATAAAACTATATCACGCATGATGATGAAAAAATAATTTCATATATTGTATAATATATATATATATATATTAAAAAGTGATTTTTTGCTTCTATGCTGCATACATCTGAATTTAAGTCAATAATGTAGAAAACACACTTCATAGGTTTAAAATCAACGAAAATTATTCATTTTTAATTTAACCTTCAAGGATAAAGACTAAATTACTCATGAAAGGAAATTTATACATAATAAATCATCGTTATTCATCCATTAGTATAAAATTAATTGTGATTTAATGATTTAATTTGGAAGAATTAAAAATACTAATGTCATCCCGATGAAGCTACTACAAACAGAAAAAACAATAAACACCCGATCTGAGAAAAGAAGAAATCAAATAACTAATATACTTGTATAAAATAATTTTAAAGGGAAATTATAAATATTTTAAGCTGTGAATATACTTATTAAATAGTAAATTATGCTTTTTTTATAGAAGGTTATAGTGTATATGACTAATTTGGGAAACATGTTAAGGGCATCTTAGTCTAAATTTAGAATCACTTGATATATGTTTAAGAATTACACCATGTTTCCTTTTCAAGGGAGAAAATATTAAATTAATGACATTTTAATAAATTTTATATTATATTTAATGATATTAAATTTTATTTTTATATTTATACTACTAATGGGATTTTAATTCAAATTGTTCTAAGGCTTTATGGGGTATTCATGACTCAAATCCTTTCATTATGTCATAATCACTCTAATTTCACTTTATTATTTTAATATTGATCAATTATAACATATAAAGATATTATAATTTATTTTCATATTATTATACGGGTGAAATAATGACCCAGAAAATGTTATACTTCGATAAAGATTATATTTTTTTATTTAAAATGCATTTTCATTAAGAATAATTCTCATTACTTTTGAAGAAATTTTCCTCCATCTCCACTTTTTTTATTCTCAATAATTTTATCCATTAACTAGGGTAATTTTTTTTATCCCCAATGATACTTTTACTCCCCATTATTCATTTAAAACAATTTTATTGACATCTTTTTAAAGATGTGTTTTTTCAAGAAGGTTATTTAAAAATGTTTAAAATATTTTACTATCCTCATAAAAAAAGCAGTTTTATTATCCACATCTCATATTAATTTGATATATCTTTTTTATATTTTTCCATTAATAAATATTCATTTTAAAATTAAATTCTATAAAAATATTTTCACTTCCCCTTTTTTAAAACATTATGTCCTTCCAGGTCTTCATTATTAAATATTATTTTAAAAGAAATGTCATCAAAGTATTTTGACTAATAATTTTTTGAAAGCATATGTATTTTAAGGATCTTTTATTTTCAATAATTTAAAATTCTTTTTTAAAAAATTATTCTCTTTCTATTCTTAAAAAAGTGATTTTGAATATAATTTTCACTTTATCATTTTAAATAACATTTAAAAATTGTTTATAAAGAATGTTGCATTATCATTTAAATGTTTTATCAATGCTTTATCATATATGAAATGATATTTTGACCATCCTATATATGTTATTATGTTATGAGTCCTTTTGGTAAATGATATTTTTATATCATATGATTTCTTATGTTTATTTTATGTTATAAATTTAAGAAACCCGTTATTTTTCCAAAGTGTTATTTATGTTATGGTGATGATTGATTTTAAGAGTTTCACATATGTACGGATGATTGGGTTCCTATATCATCCTCTAATAAAATATCTTATGTTTATATATCATGAGATATTAAGTTGTGGACATAATTATTTTTTTCACATGGGCATAGACTTGATTGGTTTTCCCAGATTTCCAAGCATGAACATAATGGTTTTGTTCACATAGGCATGTGAATAATGGGTTTGATCAAAACAATTTTCCTATTCATATGGTTGTGGAACATTCCAAAGTTTTTTATCAGTTTATGCTAATTTCACTAGATGTATTTTATTTCAATGAAATACTACATTTTCATGACCATTACTTATTTTTATTGTATTATTCACTTTTATATCATTCTCACATGTTTTATGACTAATGACATGTGCTTCATCCTTTTCATATCTTTTATGATTCCCTAAATATCTTTTAATGATCTTATTTTTATCCACAATGATTTATGATTATCATACATGGTCTTGTGATATTTTAGAAAGATAATATTTTCTTCCCTATATCAATTTTAAAGCTTATAATCTATCACTTTATCATATTTCCTTCCCCTTACTAAGAATTTGATCTCACCCCTTCAATATATTTCCAATATCTATGTTATGATGGTGATTTTATCACATGATATTCCATGAAAGCTTCTAGAGGAGTAAAATTATGTATTAACATTTTCATGTGTTATAAAATAAGATGCTTACTTAGAAAATCTCTAAGATATTAATTTTTTTCTTATGGATTATCTGACTATAGGCCTGATGTACTACAAAATCATTTTATTATTGTATTATTTTTGTTATATTAACCATGGGACACTATAAGGAATGGAATTCTAAAAACATTTTATTTTTTATCATTTTTCTTTCTTTTGTATCATATCTTATAAGTAGTAATTTTTATATTTACACTTATAAAACTTCAATTATAAATTTTTCTAATAGTTTTGATGGTCTATAACTATTTATACCAAGCGGTTTCATGATCTAAATAGATAGTTTCATCTATATCAAATAGATACTTATTTTTCCTTATATCCACATCATTTTAATGAGGATTATATTGAGTGTTTAATTTATGTCTAACATTATGTTAGTTAAGATATTATATTATTTTCATTTTTTTATATTCACTCCCACTATATGATCTCATTGACATTATATACATTCCTATTTCCTTTTATACATGCCTTCTAAAATAGTTTAATATGTAAAATCCCTATGAATTTTGTGATAGGAACATGATTCGTTTCATCTTTATGAATTTATATATTTCAATGATGAAATATGTTTCTCCTTTTTTGAATTAAGTTTTATAAGATCATATACATTATAGTGAATGAGTTTAGGAGGATTTGAAGTAAGAATCTCAACTCCCCTTCGCAATATTATTCAACATTTCAACCTTAGTGAGGCTTTATCAAACACTGGATGTATAACCATTCAAAATGGGTATATTTTTTAGTGGGTTTTCATTGATTAGTTTTCTCAGGTTCCTTTTCACCAAGTTACCAAGTCTTCTATTCCATATATAATTTCATGATTATTGAATCAAGTAATTTTCTATACATACATCCCGAATTTGAGACAAATATAATGTATTCTAAAACCCATTATAGTAATTGCCGCATATTCTGTTGACCATGCATACATTTTTCGAGAAGATCACATCATTTATATAATCAAAAACATCTGATAAAATAAGATAGGTTTTCATTTACTTATCAACAAACAATACACTATCTAGAGTAATTTTATTTTTTTAATGTTTATTGTATAAATCACCTTTACCTTTAGTAAGTTGTTATTACAAAATATCTATACTCTATCTGAATATTTCTCATTATTTTAAGGTATTTCAAATAATCTTCCATGTATGATGCACACAAACTCTTTATAATCCTGAGATTCAATGATGTGAATGATTTAAATGCTACATTAAGAACATTTTTCCAATTTCCCCATACAAAATTGATTTTTACTATTTCCAAACCATTGATATTTGTTCAACTGTATTTGGATAAATTTAATAAATATATATATAGTATTCCCTTCATTTTCAAATCTTCCAATGAACTCTTGATGTCTTGAAAATCTATTCTTTACTTCAATATTCTGCTCAGTTTTTTTGATGATTTTCGAACATCTCATATATGTTCATTCTCTCCAGCCAGATTCTTGATCACTTATTAGTCTAGGGGGATATATATTATACCCATACTTATTTATCTTTTCTCTAAATATGATACAACAATATTTGTATCCCAAAAATGCTTATTTCTAATATCAATTCAATTAAAAATGGGTTTTTATCTTGACCAATTTTTATCCCTTTAATATGTGAACCTGAAAAATCCCTTTTTGGAAATTAATTTAGAATTTTATTGATGAAGATGAATTTTAGGATTTCTCTTCATTGTATATATAAATATAACTAGACTTTTATTTATACCACTATGTTGTTATTTGATAAAAAACTCACTAGATGATTTAAAAGAAGAAATATTCCAATACTGTAGTACTTTTTAAGTATTTACCTTTTCATTTCATACATCTTATTTTGAATATCTACTTTTTAAAGGATTCATGGAGAATTAACCATTCTTTCCACAAAATTATTCTTATTTACATCATTTTAAATTTCATACTTATGAAATTATTCAAAATGTTTTATAGTTTATCCACTTCCAAACCACAATAAACTATATTGGAAGTCATTAATTCAATGATTTTCAACATCATTTAAATATCATTATTCTACATCATAATTTATTTTATTTAAATATATATTTTTACATATAGTTGTACTTTTTTATATAAAAATACTTTTATATGAGTGTTGTCTTCTTTCAGCCTTCCTATTCCCAGAAAACACATTTAAATTTCCATTCTAATAGTATATTCTTTAACAATATCCCCTTCCTCCAGATCATAATCTCTATTTTATTGCAACTTATCCTCTGATAGTTTCACCACTTCTTACAGATGTTACTTGAAAACGCATTTTGATAAATATCCTTGATGATCCTCATCATCATCACCAATTTACTCAATGTTTGATATACCTTCCACTACTAAAATAATTTTCCTTGCAAAGTCACTATGTGATATCTTTTTCATTCTTTTTTACTCTAAAAATTAGAGATATCTCATGTTGGAATTCATCCATGTAGCCTCTTTATTATCAATTTTTCATTCAATTATCACTTGGAAGTTTTCATATAAATGGATATTCATCCCATAATAATAAAATTTGAATAGACTTTTCCACAATGTTTATATCTTAATCCATTTTTTAAATTCCATTATTAGAGATAAACTATTTTATTAAATTATTCCTTATTTTCTTCTTCACTCGAGCAGTCATTATTATCTTCCATCATAAAACCATTTACTGAATTTGAAGCTATTCCCCTTTCCTACATGAAATTGTAATTATGTTCAAGACACCATCTCATTTACTAATTAGATATGAGTGATGCGAATTTTATAAATGATAATTTTATTAAGAACACTAACTTTTAATGATTACATTATGTGATAAAATGTTTTAGATTCAATCTCATCAACATTTTTACCACATCAAAGTCATAAACTATTTCTCTAAAACCTTTTACACTATAGAGAATCATATTTACCATAGTAATAATTCATCAGTAGTTTCATCCACATATATTCAACAATGTCAAAACCATTTCCAACATATTTATAGAATTATTTCACTCACATTTGTAGTTACTAAATAAATTCATTAAATAATTTTTCAAATAGAATTATATGTTATGTATCCCATACCATTTTTCATCTTGTTTTATGACATATAAGTTAATAATGATTTCTTGGTGTTCCCATCATTTTCAATACATCCCTTTCTATCTCAATAACATTTTCTGGATTCATCTAGAACCGTGAATCTATATCGAACAAGATCAACTATATGGATAATTAGATAAATAATTTTAAGGTTATGTCATCCATTTCCATGAGTGAATCCATTTTCCATTAATCATTACTATTCCATTTCTCTTTACAGAATTCCTCTTATATATATGCATAAATTGAGAAAAATTAGGTAGCAGTCCTATGTTTTGATCAACTTGTTCTGATCATAAATAGGTTGTTACACATGGAGATGGGGGAGATTTGGGGGGGGGGGTAAATTGGTGTGTATAGTAATTCAAATTCTCCTATAAATACCACTATCATTTAACACCTATTTTAATGATACCCATCAATGGAAAAAAGGACACATATCATATATTAATGTTTTAACCTCCCGTAAAGAAGAAAACATCCCCACTAGGTCATGGTTATTATATCACACACACAAATCCCTTCTAATTATCAAAATTAAATCTATAATGGGTTTAATATTGAACTTGTACAATTTATCACACTAACTTGTTACAAACTCGAATCAACATTATAATTAACTCCCCCTATATAATTATAAGAGATTAATGTATGATCCTTAATATTGAATCCACATAAAATTATATTCTTCTACTTTCTCATATACAAATCACTTGCAGCTTCTCTTAGTTAATTTTATTTGATATATATGTTTATTGGACCCCTTTGTCCAAATTATCAAGATAAAATTATTTATTCTTGGCGATATATATTCACCAAATACTGTGTGAGTATTACTTTTGTATTTCTCATCGCTTATAAATATACTAGAGACACAGTAAAAAATATCCATAAAAATGAATTATTTATTCAAATACATGAACTCTTAGGTGATTATAAATAAAACCATATGCTATCACATATACATTAATTATTAAAGAAAATAATTTATCCTAAAATATGGATTTCCTCATGTTTGGTCATGAACATTATCCTATCAATAGATTCTATAAAAACTAAAAAAGCTTCAACATGATCCACCTCAGACATTTCCATAGGGTACGATTCTTCATGATATGTTCATCACTACTATGTGGTGTTCAATATAAATTTTTTTTTGTAACCAAAATTATTAACCTGCATTACACTATGATGTAGTTTTGTCCCTTTATTTTTCACAGGTGGATCTCACCCCTAAAATACTCAATTATATGGCATAGATATTATGATCTATCTATTTTTCTCTAAAAAACTTTTCACTATGATATCAAGAATGTGCAACAAAATCTCTCCATGGAAAGGTCTCATTTTTTCCCTCTCATTATAATAGCTACTAGTATAATTATGTTTTAATGATCATCAGGATGTTTTGTACATTTTCAGTCTTTCATAGTCATTTTCAGCATCTGATTTACTTCTATAGTGAATAAATCTATAAATCACACATTTATTATTCAATAGGATTCCAATGAAATCATTATATCATTAATTAAAACAAAAATATTATTATTTCATACTGAATTTCAGGATGTTATATGAAAATCATGAATTCATACAAACTGTTTTCCATTACATGGATGTTTAACCAATGTCATATGAAAAGACTAATAAAGTAAAACATCATTATGAAGTCATGGGAAGAATTGGTGAAGTCATATGTAACTCATAATATCATATAAATCTTCTTTAATTCATAATATAATTCTTGTGAATTCAAAAAAAAATCCATTTCATATGATTTTGAATCCATAAAAACACAACGTAACTTTGGGAATTAACCATTTTCCTAAATCATCTAAAATTATTCAACATTTGTTAATATAGAATTATGTATTCTCCAATAACTCTCCAATCACTTTTTTAACTTCTTGAACCTTCAAACATGAGTGTATAGACACTTAATAATTGTACAAAACATCTTATGAACTCAAAGGATTGATTCTATAAACTAAGGTAAACTATAAGAGAATACATATTTCAGAAAAAATCATTTTTTCTATCCTGACCCATCCTAGAGTGGTCCATGCAATGACTACCACAAGCCCTCCTCCAATAGGCAAGGGGATGGTGACTAGATCTGAGTTTGAATATCCCACAAATCGGAGGAATTAGTCTAATGTAAATGTACACATGGACACATCTCCAAGACAAAAAAGTTCAAATATAAAAACCACTACGTAAACAGTGAATGCATACAACTATATCCCACAACTACTGTATGGTAGGAATTAAAGTATGGTAAATAGGTCCATAAAACCTACCCACCAAAAAGTGTTAGTAACCACAAGTCCAACCTAAAAGTAAAGGGTATTGGGACATCATTATAAAATCCACATGAAAACACCTCAGTGCTTCTTGTATCACTAAGCATTGTCTAGTCCTTGTCTACCTAGGACTTGATTAAAATGTCAATAGTATGAAAAATAGATGACACGTGTGGGAGAATACCATATATGAGTAAGTATAAAAATACTCCTTAGGATACCATGAAACCACAATGAAATAAAAAAAACATAAATAACCATTACCTCTAAACAGGTATATTTCTAAAACACATATAACAAGAACTTCTAGATATACTCAATAGAGATACAGCACTATCAAGCACTCATAACCAACTTCTAGTCACATGATTCTTCTCAAAGATCATTCGTTCTAGTAAAACTCACTCCTTAATCCATGATATCATTGAAGAAACTGGATGAAGTGGTGTAAATCATTTGGGACCCACCTAAATTAGAACTAAATGGTCAAGGATGAATATGATACACAGAGACAGATTCAAACCTAAAACCACTAGGGGATACCATGGATCGCACCCAAAATAATTGCTTGATTCCATGTACAAAATATGGATCAACCCTCTATGTAGGGGATCATGCCTATAAATGATGGGGGACACCATGAACCCTACCGATGCATCCCTCTAGATGGAGGATCAATGGTCTGCTCAGAGGGGCTACACAAATTCGACTCACTCTAATTAGTGTGATAGAGGATCACACTCCAGTCTCATAGAGGGAGACCATACAGTATCTGAGACACAGCCTCTAGCAGGGATTATAATTTAGAAGTGTGGATGAAATGACGCCCTGAACCCATTTGGAAAGGATGAAGGAAACTATCTAAACATATACTGTTTCAAACTAAAAACCAATAATTTGTCTCAAAATGGATGTCTCAATGTTATTGTCTCAATTATTTTGAAGGGTCATCAATTTAATGATCAGTATATGAATTATGAATATTTTAACGAAGGGGTTTGCAGACCTACCAAGGCTTCCGGACCTTCTAATTTGGTAGGTCCACCTACCACCACAGTTGACCACTGTAGTTGGTCCTCCTATATATTGTACCGGCTATACAGGGACTGACCATCACAGTTATTCAACCTATCGCTCAACCTCGTAGTCAATTGCCTAACACAGTTGACTGTAATTCATGGTCAACCACCAAATTTGGTCATCACAGTCAACCACAACCGGTCTCCACCATGGTTCCCCTGAATTTGACATGTGTCTGACCGAGATCCAAAATAGGTCAATCTTGTCTGGTCTAACCCACTTGACTGACCCGCCCACTATCCCGGCCTAGCCCACCTAGCCCACTATTTTTCCAATTCCACTACTGCAACCTTTGTCTCACATCCTCCTCCATGGTCTGCAACTGGGGTCCACTAATACTTATTTTAGCAGCCACCACCTCTTCTTACACAGGCCACTATATCTCCTATAATGCCCAAAAAAATTAAATTCTCATAGATATGAGCTCGTATAGACTAAACTATAATCAAATAAGACATCCCATCAACAGATCTTCTTGCAAATTGGATCGAATTTTCATTATTCATTGCATGATGAAAAATTAGAATTCAGGAATCATCCATCATTTGAATCACTCCATCACTATTGTCACACCTTTCTCATGTCGTGCGGCTCACAGATCTATATTAACAGATTGTTACTCCATGAAATGGGTGTTCAATGATTGATTGGTTAGGATGTGTCAAACCATGGTTTAAAGAAGAATGTCGATGGTGAAATGCAAAATTGGGGGAGAAAAGCATGATAAAACAAGAGGAACAATCCTTGATCGATGTTCTTGTTTATCTTGGTATATTTTTGTTAGTATAGGAAATGAATCCAAAAACATATTAAACCATTGAAACTTCTCCCAATAAAAATCCCATAAAATAAATCCCTTCCTTTAATACACACATTATATGAATCAATCTGTTTTTTGAGTGATTCATCTTTCCTATAGAAATTTAAAATGGGGAATTAAACAATTAAAAAACTTTCCCTACCGCGATTTGGATCAGTCGTTGATGATGAATGAATCTACATCATTTTTGTTTATGCCATCCCAAATTTTAGTGGGCACACCAATCATCAAAGCTCAGTTTATTTGTGTTCATACATGAAAACTTCTCCACCATCTACTCTCTCAAATTCTATAGTTAAGAGGCCAAACCTGAAATTTGGTTATAACATGGTTTATAAATGAGTTTATTATTTCACTATGTCATCATATAAAAATAAATAAATAAATTTATTTTATTTATTAATTACATTGGTGAATGTTTTTTCACAAATTCCTTATACCGACAAAGTTTTGTTGTGGATAGGGGAAAAACATTAAGAACACAATAATGGTCTCATATTTTCAATTCTTTTCCCTGTTCATGAGTTATTGGGGTTAAAATTAAAAATATAATAATTTAATTTAATTATTTTAATAAGGATTACGTCCTTGTTGGATTTTTCTATTGATGACCCACACTGAAAAAAGATAGGTTGTTCCTAGGGTAAATATGATTTTATGAATTCAACAGTGCCTTCAGATTTGTGATCTAGGAACCCATTTTGCAGTTATTTCCACGTTCTTAGGAAAACCGTGGTGTACAATTAAATATTTTAATATTTTTCAAATATTTTTTCTGGGCACGCAAAGCCTTGGAATCACATGTCATCTCAGTTTCTAGTCTTTAAATAAATCTACATAATATTCGGAAATAATAAACAAAAAATATGAGATGTTACAACTTCACTATAAGAACCATCTCCTAAAATTATTACATAAAACGTCTATTTAAAATAAATAAAACCACATTCTCAAAAGGGTTCAATAATATTAACACACTAGAACACATTTTCATATCAAACATTTTACCAAATATAATCTACTAATCCAGTAATGAAATAATAAAAATAATAAAATAACACCAAGAAATTAAACAAACAGTAGCTTCAAAATGAAAGAATAGTGGTTATCAAACAAGCCATAATTTTCTAATCATCGTAACTTCTTTCTAATTCAACCCAATATCATCTATACCTTTTACTCAATCATCCACAAGATATCAGATAAAATCATTACAAGATATAAATAACATTCAAAGGTTTAATTTCTCAATGTTTTAATAGATAAAATTATTAAATAACCACATTGAGGGTTTATGAAATTATATCATTATAAGGAATAAAAATATTTAATCAATCAAGATAACAGATCATCATATGATTTTAAATTACCATCAGATGAAGTGTTTTATAGAATGAACATAAAAAATAATGCTTCCATAATTTTCAAATACCCATAAGACACAAATTATAATATCTACACTATATTTATTGATTAGTTAATTATTATAAATCACCAATTCATCACCCTATTTAAATATGGTACTCTTTCAATAATACAGTTTATCATTCATGGGAATATAAATCATTAAATAAATTTAAATGATAGTATAACATTTGAAACTTATCATGATAAATTTGTAATAATAATAATTTTATATATCTTATATTTTTCATGATTTTATAAAAAAATTAAAAAAAACAATTTCAATCAAAGACCAAACTTCTATATTAATTAGTTTATGTATATAACATTTCTTCTCAACTAAAAAAATAATTATTTATTTCCTATTATGATGTATATGTATTAGGCTTGTATCATAACATTAAAATCACATACACTTTATATGTATTAAGAAATTCTATCTCTATCATGAATATATACATTCGATTAACATTTAATTCTAAAATATATTAAAAATTACTAGTTTTTGTTTACAGATAAAATAAAATTACAATTTGACTAATGATATAAATTTAAACATACTACTAAAACATTCCATTTCAACTTTTTGTAACATAATCCATATTATATAATATCATTCTCAAAAAATTATTTCATAAAATTATTTGTTGGAATTTAAAGTATTTTTACCATCATTCACTATCCCGGAAAAGATATAACAATTTAAAAAATAACATTTATATAATAACATGAATTTATGTTTTTATTCTAACAAGAACTAATAAATTTACCATTAATATGATCATTTCATTCCATGAATTTGTGTTATGAATCATATCATATCAATATTTATAATGGAGAATGTATAAACTATAATGAATTAGTTTATTTGAATAGAATGTAAAATTATTATTATTTCTAAATCATATTAATATTGGATAACATTAATAAGAAGAAAAATCATTATCATAGTTTAATATATCAACAAAAAACCTATTAAAATTATGTATGGACCATTTATAAAAATTTCTATCTAGGTATCTTTGATTTTGAACCCATGAATGGTTATTCAGATGTAATTCTCAATAAACTAGATCATTGGGGGAAATGGTAAAGAGATATGACCCACTATTATGGAAATTAATATCATTACATCATTCAGAATGGGCCCAAAATTAACATTTTCTATACAATCACAACCATCATATTAAGTTTTATTAAATTAATTTGTTCCATATTGAAGACGCATAACCCGCTTGTTCTACTCTTACCTTCATCATACCACTCAACTAGATGATTTGATACCACTTTTCAAGACTATACCTGACTGAAACCACTTCACATTCTATAGAGGATATAGGGGTGACCTTTTTAGGACACCCTCCAATTGACTATGGGTTTGTGACAAGCGTAGTGGGTTTCTATTTTTTGAATATGAGGAAATACCCATAGAAATTCTTAGGAATGATAAATAATAAACCAATTAAATTCATCTAAATAAGTTGAGTAGTTTAAATTTCCCAATCCCAAATAATAACTTGATGAATCATTTATAATACAACAAGAAATATATTTTCATGACCTTATAGACTTCACTCTAGTTTCTTGATAGTTGTATCACCAATTCCCATCGTATTGTCCTATAAAACAGCATAAAAATATATAAAATGGTAAGAACATATGAGTTCTTAGAATTAATGTACCTATAAAGTGTAAAATAACGATTTGAAATTTATTTTATTTTATCAATGGATTAATATAATAAAAAGTAATCATTAGAGAATTAAATTTTGGGGTTTTATAAAAATAAAAAAACAGCCCATAATTATTTCACCATCATTCAAAATAATCATATCAAAATATGATCACCATAATGTTCTCATTGAAAATTCTACAACATCCTAATAAACATAAAAATAATAATGAAAAATAGGTAATCCCAACACTCATGCACTACCAATTATCCCAGCAAAAAAAAATAACCAAAACCTGTTATCTCACCCCCCTAACCCATGACATTAATCCCATCATCATCACATCATCATAACTAGCTATAAATATTATAAAATCCCCAATCTTAAATTTTGAAAATCATGTAAATATCAAAACATCATTGTCATATATGGTTGTGCAAAGCCACAATCAATCATAGTCCAAAATATAATATAACCCTATGCCGTTACAACCAAAAAAGAAACATTTATATGTCATTTCAATCCATTAATGCCCATTATATTTTCATGTGCCGAAAAAGTTATCCATTCCAATAAATACGAATAATATAAAATAACCAAAGATAAGAAAGTAGAAAAACAATAAAAAGTATATATAAAACATAAAAATACACTAAAAGATGAAAAAATGTACTATTGTTGGAAATTTAATTTTTTTTAATAATTTCAACCATTATTGATATCCTTATAAATTTTACTATGAAAGACATATTAAAATTTATATGTTATTAATTATCATATAACTCCACTTCACACAATTTCCTAGGTAATTAAATTAATCATAAGGACACACCCAATGCCTACTACCTCGCATAAAACATTCATGAAAATGCACAACCGAAGTAATAATTTCATCCCAAAACCAAAATCCCAGTATGTATAATATAACCATACTCTTATAATATCATCTTAAACAAAAAAATGTTGTTTTCTATATTATAATTAACCTTCCCTCAGTTAATACCCAAGTCCATATTGATTACTAGTTATTCTATTTTATTTATTTATCAATTAAGTTAAATTAACCCCACTAATATTATTAACTAAAACAAAAAAACCACTTTTGAGGGTATAAATTCATCAACTAACCTCAAAATGATTATAACCCTAGACAGTAACAATAATGATACACTAAAATGAATCACTGATATATTACACTACATAGATTACCACCCTTTAATTCAAAGGATTCAAAAAAAATTATTATATTTCTATTATTTTAACATACAACACATCACATGAAGAATTTATAGTATAACAATAAATTATCATTAATGGTAAACATAAATTGAAATATAACCAAAAATATTTATCTCTTCAGTATTATAATTTTAATTCAGTTTTATAAATGAAAATCAATTAATCTATTATTCTATTTATAATTTATCTTAACATAATTTATATATTAAAATATCATATATTCAATGCACATTAAATTGGGTAATTAATGGTGTTTATAAAAGGTAATCATTTTTATTCAAATTCTCCACTTTTATTCAAATTTTCATTCTTCATCCATTTTCCAATAAAATATATGATTTCATATGGAAAGTGACATAAAATTGGTAGAACATATCCAACACATAAAAATAAATAGAATTTATAATAAAGTCATATTTATTTTTTATTTTTTATAATTACTATTGATCTCCCCATTCCATTGTTATATCCAAGAAACCTCACATTTTTCATCGAGAATCAAATAGTAATAAATAAGATAGATCATATATATTCCACCGTAGATGGAGTTATGATATAATAATATTAATTCAAAATTTTTAAAGGTATGAATTAATAGAAAAAATCAAGATGAATCCAAAATATTCTGAATCTAAATTTGATGGAAAAATAATGACACGTTCCCCTAGAATGAATTCACATAACATTGACTAAGGGAAGAATATAATAATAAAATTACTAATAAGTGATATCCCCTTACCCAAGACTGAAGCAATCCTACTAATTATGATGATATATTTTATTTGAAAAATTGTTTCATTCATATCCCCCCTATAATAAATTTTCGTCACTGAGCATAAGGATAAACAAAATACTTAACATTTTAAAACAAATTAAAATTTTAGAAATATTATTAATGGTAAAAATATTCATAAGTTATATTTTAAGAGTGATTTAATGCATGATTTTTGACCAAGATTAATGATAATTTCATAGGTCAGTCATTTTGAAGGAATGTCAAATTTTTTATGCTAATAAATCCAATCAAAAGTTTCTAAGGGGATAAAAAAAGAAGGATAAATTTTCAAAATGGCTTACAATATTTCCTAACATATCATGAATATAATATCCGATAAGATAATTTATTTTATATAAGTTTCATATATTTTTTAATATTGAGAATACATTTTGTACATGGAAAAGATGTAAGGAAGGGATTTTGTAGCCTAATACTTGAAATGAACAATCAATGCTAGGATTCTGGTCATCTCAAAGATACTTTCAAAAAATAGGGGAAATGTCCTTCTACTATAGGGTTTAAAATGAATAATATGAAAAAATATTTGAATAAGAGGGATTGATGAATAAAAATATATTAATACCTTAAAAATTCCTTTACCATCAATTTATTTAATAGAAAAATAGGAAATGCTATGTTGTTTTGAAGCTCCATGATACAACATTTAGTTTGTGATATGTTCATGAACTACTTCTATATACAATGGAAAAAAAGAACAAAATTAAAACCTAAAAAATAGGAAGGAAATATCATGTTAGATCATCTCCCACATCATTTTGGTACCCAACATACCCATGGTTCCTTCAAACATTGTTTTCTATAAGGATCCAACCAAGGAATTGTTGTTTTTTTACTTGGGCTTTCTAAGACAAGATTGCCAGGACCATAGTGAGAAAAACACATCCTCACAATTTTCTTATTTCCTATGTAGCTAGAATATGACTTGATATACACCATGACCAGAAAATATCAAATTTATTGCTCTATTTTTTCCAAAGAGAAGCTCTCCATGCATTATTCATATAATATGAGAATTTCACTCGACCATCGTAACCGTCACATGTATGGTGAAACTGTTACTGATATAACTATAACATCACTTCATTTAAAATGTAAATAAATAACCTTATGTTATCTCACAAGTAATTATAAAAAACACTTATCCCTTTAAAAATGATGTTTTAGACCCTCTGGTCACCTAGTGAAAACACATCCATCTCCCATGTCCATTGGTCAAAAACACATGACTAAACACCCACAAAACACAACCCTGTACTGCCCCCTGGGAACTTCCATTTTTTAATGAACCCCGTAAGATCCACAATTGATATGTAGTACACTAAAACACATCTAAACAACACTTAAACCAAATTAATTTTAAAAAACAAAAAATAGGATATCGGAAAAACATAACCATTTCACTTGAAATATTATTTCATGTTTCTACGCACATTAATCATAGGGTAAAATAAAATTATATTATATATCCATTTTATATGTAGTCATATTGTATTATTAACCATTTCATAATATAATTTTTTATACAATTTCATTTGATTTTATATTTTCAGTGGCTATAATCTACCACATTTCATATTATAATGACCCAGTTCACAAGATGAAATGGATGAAGGGGGTGATTTATTCATACATGTGATGCACAAGTTAGTTGAAGTATTATCTTATAAAATTTTACAAATGACTAAATGTTGAATTACTTTGTGAATACATAAGGTTTGTATGATGATCTACTTCAATGTGATTTCATACAAACAATGTATCAGAATCTTTGACCCACAATTCCTTACCCAACTTATATACAATACTACGTCTTTATTCCCTGAGGTTCTAGAATGTCATTGAGGGTAGAGTGTGTCAATAATATGATGAGTGATTTAAATTTATGATGGGTATGAAAAATGGTGATAATAATACTATTATTTTTCCATCCTGGTCTTAATAAAAACACAATAAGGTGAAGAAATGTATGTTTTAGTGTATAGATTTCACCCATTATTTTAGATCTAGATTGAATGAATTTTCCTTTCAAAAGAAATTTTTAGTAGAATATAGGAAAATATAACAGTTCACCATTGATAATAGTTAAATTGTGTAAGAAATAAAAAATCATTAAAAGATGCTGAAATTATTAAAATCTCTAAACTTTTATAATCCCCGATGAAGGCCAAGAACCATAATATACAGATCATTTCCGACTAGGTCTTAAAATAATTTGTGAGCTTTTAAAAACATTTTTATATATTATTTTACATTAATCTTCCTTTTGATAAACCTTCATTCTATATATTTATCTTTTTTTTGATCCATGCCCTTTGGTTCTGGTTGACATTGAATAATATTTCTCTTTCCATGATTATATCTATCTTCTCCTTTAAAGCCTTTAGATAGAGCGACCCAGACTTCATTTCTTCATTAGATTGAAGAATATGCTCTAGGTTCTTTCCTTTCTTTTTTTCTTCTTCTTTATCCCTGTTCAAATTTCATTCCATAACACCCCTCCCGTTTACCTTAAATTGACCACACCTTCTCCTTTACAAGGATACACATTTCTTTCTCTCTTGATCATAAGCCATTGTTCCTCTTACTATCACTTTATTTTTTCAATCCAACATTGTTTCCATCAGTTTAGGTAGTTGTGAATAATCTATTTGTGCTTTAGTTTTCATTCCCTTAACAACAACACATCCCCCCAAATCAATATCCCCCTTTCATTCCTTTTTATTCCTTGGGTAATGAATTGCAATAACACATGCTCTCTCTGTCCTGCCAACTGAGAATGTGCAAAAAATACATTAATCATCTTGAACCTATGAATCGACACCAATGGGTTTTTATTATGTTGAAGGCGTATGAAAATCCAACATATGCTAAGACTCTTGGTCTGTAATTTGGAATTGAGACAATCCCTGATCATATCCCCTACCACCCTGCCAAGACTAAACCTCTTCCATCACATAAAATAGGTTGTTCAATATTAAATATGGTGTACTCTTCCATTGACTATTTCTTCCCATAGGCCTATCCTTACCCCTATAATAATTTTTAATAGATCTTTATGAATCCTATATGTGGTATCATAACATAAATATTATTTTGATTTTTGAAATCATGTTGTGTAATAAATGATTCAGAATTTTATAACATATAGCATTCCAAATTGTAAAATACAATGCCATATTTTTTTCCATCTAATTGAATCATGATTTAATGTATGTTGTTCTCATAAGTAATGACCTAATAAAAAACAATATTTTTTTTCTTATTATATCTTTTTATGATGATATATCAAAACTTATGAATGCCTTTCTTTGTTTTTGAGAAATGAAGTATTGTATTATTCTTATGATATCATTGTATATTGTAAAATAGGACATTTGATATTATAAGGGATGACATGTATATATATAATAAAATATTAATGATAGTATACTAGTATAATATCCTATTTTACAATGTAACTATCTGTCTTAATGTATGACTACTAATTCTATAATCCTAGCAGTACTCGTCATATCAAATGATCCATCTGGAATTATAAAATATATTTAAGGATAAAAAATATTTTTCATTCAAATTATATAATGAATTGGATTTTATTTTGTATTAATTATTTATAAATAATGATGAAAATGTAATGTCATAAAAATTTATTAATTATAAATTGTTTATAATTAGTTAATTAATGGTAATGGAATATTATGTATTATATATTCCATAATATTATTTTATAATATTAAAAATACATTTTAACAAATTATATTGAATTCCATAAGAATTTTTAATGATGTTTATATGTAGTAATCTTAAGTTGTAATTTATTAAATGTTTATAAATTAAGAAATAAGGCCAAATTATAACATTATTATAATTAATGATAACATATTGTTCATAATTCATAATTTGAATAATTAAAATTAAGGTCCATTATTATGTATATAATTTAAACCACATCAAAATAGTTTAGATGATTGATTTAATCAAGGATTAAATAATGTTAAGTATATGATATTTAGAGTTTCGAAAATGTATGGATAATTGAATTCAATTTATATATCATTTATAAATTTTCTAAAAATTGTCATATATTTAATGTAAAATGAAATAAATGATTACTATGGAAGATTTCCTATTATGAAATTAAAATAATGTCTATATATTAAATATTATGAAATGTTGATGATGAATATGTAAAAATTATAATGTATATATAATTGGGTATTATTTAGGATTCGATTATAAATATTTATCTAATGTTTAAAATTGGGAAGTGTTTATTTATTTAAATATTATTACCTTTTTTATGATTCATTGATACAATTTGTTTATATTGTGAATATTTTTATTCATTAGTTCAAATTTAGTTTACAGTTATAATGAATTAGAATATATCTTTATTATGTTGTCTCTATATAGATGGACATTTAATCAATCATTACACTATCTTAGAGGCTTATTACTTATTCTCGAATATTTGGTGTTTACTACCTATGGCTCCAAGAAAACTCATCTGAAAATGGTAAATTTTATTTTATACTAAATCAGAACATCAATGAATGATAATCCATGTGAATGAGATGAATTTGGATATGTGTCACTATTTATAGGTTCTATTATTTGATACGTAACATAAACTATGGGGTTTTTAAAGAGTTATACATTAGTATGGATTGAAGGTAATAATTTTTTGGATAGAATATGATTATAAAAATAAATCTTTAGCTGTGTACATAGAAAAATTTAAAAACATAAGATAATATGGGGAAATTAAAACTCATTCAAAACAATAAGTGTAAGCTTCCATCCAGACTAGCACATTTCAGGACCTCAAACAATAAATACGATTTGCCCTATTCATTAGGCTCCCTTTTTTTATTTTTTATATGCAATGCATGTAAATATGTGTCCTTAATGACTAGGTGATTTATTCTTGGAATTTTATTGGTATTACACATAGATGGTAAAGCCAAAAAATAGGAAGGTAATATCATGTTCAATCACCACCATATCGTTTTGGTACCCAAAATACCCATGGTTCCCTCAACTGTGGGTTTCTATAGGGATCCCACCAAGAAATGGTTTTTTCCTTGTGGTTTCTATCCCCACATAGCTAGGACAATAGTGAGGACAAACCATATTCACGTGTTTCGTAGATCTTTGAAATGTGTATTCTAGTTTTAAGAATTTCTACATTTAGGTGGTTTCCATTGGATTTATTTATTGAACCGAAAAAATCCAAAAGTTCATTATCCAAATGGGACCTACTCTCCAAAGGCATACATTCTTTTAGTTTGAACTTCATGATACCGATGAACGTGAATTGGTTGAGGGGATGAGAGGTCAGACTCATCACACCCTTTTAAGGGTAATTACTGTCTACTCTGGGACTCCCTTTTATAATTTAAGATATTTTTATGATTCCTTATTAATTCACCAAGTATATAATTAGTAGCCCATAGAATTTTCAATCACATATTTAGCATGTGAAAAATTTAAAATCATTTGTATGTATTCGAGGTTCTAATATCAATGGTATCCTCTCATATACTACATAGAGATTCTTTTAATCATCATTATGATGATAACTGTTTTTAAGCCACTCAGTGGGGAACTGTAGAATTTTTTGTCATCTAGGGAGATAATGGTTTGGTTTGATCTTGGGATCGTTCCAATAAAATGGGGTACCTACGTATCCTTGTAAAATTATTGAGAACCCTCGTAGTTCAGTGCCACTAAATTGGACACATAATAATTTTTAATGTCATGTGATAAGGACCTATCCATACAGTTTAATTTCATGCGGTATATACATCTAAGAGAAAGGTTCTCAGTCCAAACATAAAGAAGGACTTATGCTGAAGGAGCCCAAGTTACTTGGAAAGGACATGGGTTTCCATGTAGGATCAGACCTTGTTGGGAATATGGACCAAGGAGAAAAAGGTTGATTTAAGTTATTGTGTTTGAACCTCAAGGAGGCTTCTTACATATCCCATATAGATGGGAATCAAATCCCACATAGTTTGATAAGTCTCATAGGAGAGTATAGTTCTTTGAGAGAAATGTGGTTGGGATTACTTCTTGAAAATGATGGATTGGTGATTTGATGATTTATTTTAGGGATTATTCTTAAGGAGGATGCCCAAATTATAGGGATTAGGGTCAGATTCCGGAAGAGGACATCCAGTGAGTTTGGGCCTTGATAAGGCTTCCTACGTATCTAGACTATGGTGGGAATTATAGTTCACATAGTTCATTCCATCATCAGTGTTTGAGAACATGTTGTAATCCTCGCGAATCTCTAATCCCACATGAATCATACTCGGTGTGAGAAAAAAATAGGATGTGAAAGATCCAACAATGACACATGCACATTTCATCCTCTGCTGGTAGAATATGGTGCACCTATGGCGGTGAGAGTGGACAAGGCCTGATTTGACTTGAGAAGAGGGTGAGGCAAAGAGGCTTCTCTATATTCACTTTTCATTCAACAAAGGCCTAACGAAAGGAATAAGGGATGAAGGTTAGAGGATTACACCAGGATGGCTACCCTAAAATTGATCTTGGTAGGGGAGGGAGAATTATCCTTTATTCAAAAAGAATAAAATTAGGTGTGAAATGTACCTTCCCTACCAGAAATTTGAAGTTTCTAGATCTTTGAGAAGGGAAAGATCAGGACCCAAACCCTGATTCATAGAACTGGGAACTTCCCAACAATGTTCCTGAGGGAACGGTTCATGTGAAAGTGGATATAAAAACTCACAAAAACTCTATGAACCCTAACCCCATTGTGAAAAATTGTGGTAAACCGTTCACTGTGGAAATAAAAACCCAAAATAGGATAAATATTTATCTGCCTTTCCCAATGTTTTGATAAGTTATGAGGTTTTTCTGGAGGTCTCAATATAAACCCTTTCAGAAAATGGAGCATAGGAAGATGAAGCCCTTCTATAAATGGATTTGAGGAAGGCTTGATGGCTTCTAGACTCAAGAGAGGATGTGAGAAAAAGAGGGGTTCCCAAGTAGGTAAGGGTGCACAATAATGGGCGTGCAAGTAGACTTGGGTGACTTGATATTCACTTAAGTGATGAACAACCTATATGGTAATACTTGGGAGAGACTTGGCTCAAGCCTTCAAGTGTATTCACAGGTAATCCTAGACGTGGGGTGCTCATGTTCCTAAAAACGGAATTGGTGGTATGAAATTGTATCTGATTTATGGAGGTTGGGCGCTTTATGGAGGAAGTGTTATGGTTTTGAAACACTAAAAGAACTTAAGTCCAATGATCCCCATTTAAATCCTCCGCTAAAGGTTTTGATGAACTACGTTGAATGTTTAGGAAGACTTGGGAGAATCACTATGGTGACTAGAGAAGCAATTGGGCTTCAAGGAAATTCTTCCTTAAACATGAAGACCCCAAGGTTCTATTTATAGGCCAATATATAACCCTGGGCGAAAGATGTTTGGGAACGCAAGTATGTTGCGTGCTACCATTGTAGCACGCAAGTGGCCTCATTCCAGATGGGTGGATCCCAAGTATACTTCTGTGTCATCGGTTATTTGGCTAGACCTGGGCAACACCTTAAGGACTTAGACATCAGTTATTCATTCAGAATTAGAAGAATATTGTTCTAAGATACAATTAGGGCACATTTACACATTCCAACAACATTTTTTAGATTTGGTTCTACATCAATTTTGTAAGGATTCTCTATTTTTTATTAATCCATGGGGTCTAGCGAGAATAGTTTAATTTTTTCTAGGGTTATATGGACAACCCCACAATGTTTTTAAATTTTTTCTTTTCATTTCCCAATATTACCTAAGTCAAAAGAAATGTATATTTAGTGAGCTGGGAATTGACTTTTGGATAGAATTCCATTGGCGGTTTCTCAATCTAGTGAGTACCACATCTCTTATTGTTGGCAGTTTATAATTATACATGTTGGAATATAAAGGGATAACATATAAGATCAAATTTCTTTGACCAGAAATTTTAAATTAGACCCCAAACAAGACTCAGTGACTATGAATTTCTTTAATAGTCTTTTAAATATTTCCATGGGGAATCCTGACCCTTGATTTTTATGGTCACAAAATTTAAATCATGTATCAACATAAGGGGAGTCTCCTCCAAGAACTAAGTTACCATTATTTGGAAAACTCGTTATGGGAGTTGTGTTATTCATGGCCAACTAGGGCATATGATGCAGAGACAAATAGTGGCATCTTTTGAATGAAAGGCATGTTATGTAGGCAGCTTATACAAGGCCACCTAAGGGAATGTACTGCATTTTCAGGAAAAAAGAGTTTTTAAAAATTTAACATTTTACTGTTGACAGACAGGGGAAAATAAAATTACAGTAAAGCAAGGCCATAATGGGAGGATTTTGCAAAGAAAGGTATTTTAAGAATAAAGTTGAATTTTATGCTGACATATGTCATGAATAGGGAAAAAAATATATATATATAATTTTACATATGAAGAAAGGTAAAAATTTATCAGAAAGTGGAATTTCTAAGATAAAACTATGCAGTTTTATGTCATGCAGTGAGGAAATTGTGCTGTGTAGTTTTAAGTCATTCATTGAGGACATTGTACTGTTCAGTTGTATGTCATGCAGTGTGGAAATTTTTTTGATTTAATTTAAGGTCTTTAACTTTGATGAAGGGTATGAAACACTCCCAATTTCTTGATAATTTGTTTCGAAACATACTACCATATTCAGTTATGGATTTGAAAATTGTAAACTGTGATTTGGGAATTTCTAGATCTGAAAAATGATATGGAAAAAGGGATAAAGAAATTAGGGGAAATCATTTCCATGAATGAATTTTCCATTATTTGAAAAACCTATTATGGGGGCTATATTATGCAGCTTCAACTGGGGAATATGTTGCATAGCCAAATACTGGAATCATTTGATGGAGATGCCCATTATCTGGGAAACTTTTATGCAAGGCCACTTAACGGAACACCCTGCATAGTCAAGCAAAATAGCACTTATGAATTTTTATATTCTATTTATAAAAGCTGAAGAATGTTTATTTAGAATTAGATTTTCCAAAGTAAAGATTTTTTTTATGGAGAATGGTACCTAAATATGGAGATGGTATTTCAAACCAAGCTCCACAATGAATCAGAGGAATATGTCTTTTATGAAGGTCTGACCCAAACGTACGAGTTGTGGTGTCTGTAGTTTTAGGTCATACAACTATGACCAAAAATGGAAACAATATGTGATATGTGGCCAAGTGGTTCCATGTTTATTTCATATTTCATTGTACACAGGGAGAGAAAAATGTGTAAACCATAGTCTTGAAGACATTCATATCAAGAGAAAGTTAATAGGAAAAATATACCTGAATGACAATTTTAATACATATTCATGTATATTTCCATCAATGTTTTAATGGGACAAAGACACTATAAGCTAGAACTAAATTACCATTTTTTGAAAAACCTGTTATGGGGGCTGTATTATGCAGGGCCAATTGGGCCATATACTGCATAGCCAAATAGTGGTATTTTCTTACTAATAGGCTCGTTATGTAGGAAACTTATTCAAGGCCACCTAATGGCACATATTGCATAGTCAAGAAAAAGAGTTCTTAAATATTAAAAACTATGTCACCAAAAACCATAATAAATATTATGAAGATCTAGAAATATTCATGATTAAGAGTGTGGAATATGAAAGGAGGTGTTTCTCGATGCACATGAGAAATATTTGAATCAATATTGGCCATGAGTTTGATGTCCTTTACATTGACAAGACACACATGTAAGATGAATAAATTATTTGTTTCTTTTGAATTAATATTATGATGTAATGTTTTAAGTCATTTAGAGATGGAATTTTTAGCCCCATAAGGAAATGAAACACCTCATTTATATAAATAATTCTCTTACCTAGTTCTTATGCCCTCGTGAGCTATGCTCGGTGTGAGAAATAAGGAGTAGAAATGGTTTCTTCTATAATACAAAGGTGACACTGCTGAAGAATGGGGGTGTTAAATTTCCATGGAGTTTTAATGTCATGCGGTAAGGAAGATGATGAACCGATGTGAAAAATAATGACATATTGTAACTAGACTAATGATAAGACCCAAGTGTCACAATGTGTGTTGATGATGGAATGGATCAATTCATACATAGTTATTACAAAATTACCTATATAGGTTTGATTCTTATATAAGTAATAATGGGTTTTTATCAGGGATGGGCCCAATATTGGTGATATAAGCATCCCTACATATCTCAAATTGATGATAATCAATCCGTACTTAGTTCTTTAAACAATAAACTCTCATACCCATCAAGCTTGACATAAATAATGGGGTATTTCAACTTGTTCTAAAAGAACGGTATATATGAATACATAAAATGGTATAAGGAAAAAATCATATATCATAAGGAATCACTATGAATTGAACTGATTCATATACGGGTAGAGAAAATAAAATAATAAAATATAATGATTGCGACTAGGCCCAAAA
Organism: Viscum album; assembly: GCA_963277665.1. Classification (NCBI taxonomy): domain Eukaryota; kingdom Viridiplantae; phylum Streptophyta; class Magnoliopsida; order Santalales; family Viscaceae; genus Viscum; species Viscum album. Next base: position 67,117,040 of record OY728135.1, on the reverse strand, counting down.
TTAGAGATTTAGGCATCTCTACTTATCTCATTGAAAATGAGAATCAATCCATATGTAGTTCTCAAAATAAGGTCTCTATGAATATCTGACTCCGACATAGGAATGAGAGGGGATCATGAGTTACTAGGGAGTAGCGATGATGTCAATGATGTTTTCTTAGGAAAGCTTCTAATGTCAAATAGAGAAAATGTTAGTCGTACAATTTAATGTCATGCAATGAGGACAAATGATGTCATGCAGTTTAACGCCGGGAAACAAGGAAGAAGATGAAACCAATTTTAACATCATGAAACATGGAAGTTTAGGGTTGTTATGCAGTTTAATGTCTATAATCTAGGAAATTTTATTGTGTAGTTTTCAGTCATGCAACGAGGATTTGGGGGGTCTGCAGTTTTTAGTCTTGCAGGGAGGACATGGTGGTTGTGCAGTTTTTAGTTGTGCAACGACGACATAGGGGCTGTGAAGCTTTTATTCTTGTAGTGAGGACATGGGGGATCTGCAGTTTTTAGTCTCGCAGCGAGGACATTATACTGTTTAGTTTTAAGTCTAGCAGTGAGGATGATGTACTGTGCAGTTTTATGTCTTGTAGTGAGGATGATGTACTTTGCAGTTTTAAGTCATGCTATGAGGACGATATACAATGAAGTTTTAAGTCATGCTGTGAGGACGATGTACAACTACACAAAATATTTTTTTAAGAATCTCGCATTTGTTAGAGTTGTAATAATCTCTCCATCTATTGATATTAAGGAATAAAATCCCTTTGAATAGACCTTATGTATGGAATAAGATCCTTCACACTCTTGCTCATGCTTTTGAGGTTTCTTCCTTGGTATCACTGGATTCCTAAGGACCAATAACAATTCTACTCGAAGAAATGACCGAAGGTGAACTTTCTAGTTAAAAGCTTGAGTTATTCTATTTATATAGACTTCTAAATGATGCAACATATGAAATATTTTTTCATCTAATCATTCCAACTCATTGAACCATTTCTGAGACCTCTCATCAGTAGACAACTAAGCATAGATTGCAACTCTAGGTGATGGAAATTGAATTTCAATTGAAAAAACTGCTTCGGTTCTATATATTAATGATTAAGGAGTTTCTTTGGTGGCAGTACGAGTAGTTGTCTGATAATCCCATAAAGAATTTAAAAGTTTATCAAGATATTATTTCTTATCATTATCCACCATCTTTTGAAGTATGTTTTTAGGGTCTTTTGGAAGGACTCTATTTGTCCATTGTCCTCCACATGACAGTGAGATGAATGGTTGGATTTGGTATTACAATCCTGATATAACATCCTTACCTCAATCAAACCAAAATTGGTTCCATTTTCTATCAATATAGTATGAGGGACCCCAAATCTGGTGATGATGTTAGTTTTGCCAAAACTAACAATGATTTTGGCTCCGACTACTTTGAGTGGTATTACCTTGGCCCATTTAGAAAAGAAGTCAATAGTAGTAAGGATATACTGGAACTTCCTAGATGTAGCTGAAGGATACATCTGTACTATATCTGTTCCCCATGTGGAAAATGGACAGGAGTATTTAGCTCTATGTAGCAACTCTCGAGGTTGATGAATGAAGTTGGAAAGCATGCGTTAGGGATGACATTTCTTAGTGAAATCTGTAAAATTCAGGGTCATTGAAGGCCAAAAGTATCCAATCCTCCAGATCTGATCAGAGAGTTTGTGCCCTAACTGGTGGGAACCACAAGACCCTGAATGTACTAATTTCATGACATCTACAGTCTCTTGTCCATCAATACATCTGAAGAGGATTCCGTCAAATCCTCTCTTGTAGAGGATCTTTTGGTGGTCTTGTCTATCATAAAGTGTACAATTGGATGCTCGTCGCCAGATCTGTTTTTTCAACCCTATTTACTGGAAGTACTCCAATTTTAATATATTTCATGATTGTTGTTCTTCATCTCGTGGTATGACATCATGGCTCAGAAATGGGAATAATTTTATTAATTTCTTCCCTTATGGTTTGAACAAAAGGTGAGCCCACGTGAAAATGGGTTATGCTAATGATTCTCTCATCTTGATTTGGATATTCTAAGGCTGTAGATGCATTATCTAGTGTATTTACATAGGAATTTTCTAATTGCGAGACATAAGACAATGTTGGCTCTTTGGGAAATTAATCCATTAACCCTATGATGTAACAACACATAGGGATTGACTCTTCTTTTCTAATATAATATTATCCATTGATTTTCTTGATTACCAATCCAGAATCACCTTTTACCTTTAACTGATTCATTTTGACCTAAAGAACCAATTTCAAACCTCCAATGAGAGCTTGATATTCTGCATATTTATTGGTTCTACCATCCTATAATAGGAAGGAATAATGTAATATTTCCTTTTCTTGGGAGATAAGGACAATTCCTAACACAGCTTTGTTGAGTTTAGGGTTTTCCATTCTCTTCCATATTGGTCTTCTGGAAGCACCATCAATGTATAGTTCCCATGTTTTGGAATTTTCTAGAATTCAGAAGACCTCCTCATTAGGAAGTTCTGTATTTAGTGATTTCTCTTCTATAGATGGATGCTCAGTAAGGAATTCATCCAGAGATTGGCCTTTTATTTCCGTTTGAGGAACAAACTGGACATCAAACTATAGAAAAATTTCTTCCCACCATGCTAGATGCCCTGTAAGGATGAGAAAAATGAGGATAAAATTGAGTGGGTTATTACGAGATACCAATTGGACCTCATGATGTTACATGTAGTGCATCAATTAATGAACTGCCAAGATTAATACTAGGTAGAACTTTTCAATACTTGAATATCATGTTTCTGCAACTTCCATAGTTTTACTGAGATAGTAAAGGCTCTTTTCATTCCCATCATCGTTCATTTGAGCAATAAAGACACCTAGTGATCGCTTTAAAGTTTTCACATAAAGAATAAGAGACCTTACTTCAATAGGTGGAAGTTATACTGGTGTACTCAAGAGATAATTCTTGAGGGTATCAAATGATTCTTGATAGTCTTCAGTCCATTGGTAGGTGACTCCTTTCTTCATTAATCTGGTGAATGATAAACACTTGCCTACTAAATGGGAAATAAAGCCCTGAATATATTCCATCTGTCCTTGGTGTCCTCTTAATTATTTCAAATTTAGAGGAGGTGACATTCCAAGGAATGATTTTTTTTCTCAGGATCAACTTCGATACCACAATGGCGTACAATGAATCCAAGAAACATTCCTAAGGTGACCCTGAAAGCACAATTTAGAGGGTTCATATTTAAACTATGTAGCCAAAGTTTTTAGAATATGGTCTCCAAATCATCCAAGTGATTGGAATGTTTTCTGGATTTAACCACCAAATCATCCACATAACTTTCAAAAAATTTCCCTAAGAAGGGTTTTAATATATGGTGCATGACACGTTGGTATGTTGCGCCTTCGTTCTTTATACCAAAGGGAATTCCCGATAGAAAAACACACCTTGATGGGATCTGAAATATGTAGATTTTTCATCCTCAAGGGACATACATATTTTATTATTCCCATAGAATCTATCTATGATGGAAAGAGCTGCATATCCTGCCGTTACATCAATTAAATGCTCTGTAATTGGAACTAGATAATCACCTTAAGAAAATACCGGTTAAGATCTATGAAATCAAGTCTTATAATTTCTGTATAATTCTAAGGAAATATATCTCGATGTTTCTTTAGAAATTAACATTACACCTCTTGCTCTTTAGTGGTCATGGTCTCACTAATTAGAGTGGGGCATGAATCTTTTTATATACTTAGATTTATTTCTCTGATCTCATCCACCGTGGTAGACACACTTTCCTCAAATTCTAGAGGAGAAACCCCATGATCTTCCTTATCTTATTTATTACGTGTTACCTCTTCTGTTTCCACTTTCATAGTAGATGACAAGGCAAAACGCATAGATTTAGAGGGGGAGTCAGTATTTTAAAATCCTTAAGAAGATGTCACCATATCTGACCCTACTGATAAAGAAGGGTCTTTCTGTAGTTATAAAGAAGAGATGATGGATTGAGAATCAACATATTTGTCTTCATCTAGCATTGGTGCAATTTCTATTACTCTTATTAAAAAAGTAGAGGCTTGTTTTAGTTTAGTCGAGGAAATGAAAACATCTCAATTTACGCTTCCATCATTTCATGGTGGATCAACAGTTTCTCCCATGTTCGCACGATCAGTAGCCACAATTGACATAATGGAAGTTATTGGATGAGTTCTTGGATTTGGTTTTACCCTTTCAATTTGATTGATGGGTAGCACATAATCTCTACTCAAATGTATGAATACATTTGCTGGGATCTTTTCCAGTCCATTAAGATCATTAAATCCAGTTATTTATTTTTCCATAAACTTCATTCTTTTTGTGTGATAAAACTCCACCTCAATGTTTTTAGATTCACATGTTTTGAATGGAACCATGTCACCATAAAATGTCCCAATGTTACCATTGAAATAGAACTCAAGATATTGGTGGTATGATGAAGGTATGGTTGTATGTTGATGCACCCAAGGCCTTCCAAGAAGAATATTGATGTATGTGTCCTAATGAACAACAATGAAATCTGAATGAGACACAAGATCTCAAAACTGAGTTCTGAGTGTGATCTCTCCCAAAGGTTATTTTTTCCTTCTTGTCATATCCTTGAAACATTAATGTTGAAATAGATAAGTCAGATTCAGATAGGCCCAATCGACGAAGTGTATGAACAATAATGAGGTTGAATCTAGAGTCATTATCAATGAATTATCTTCGGTTGTCTACATCATTGAATTTTCCAGATAAATATAAGGGTCTATTTTATCTATGTAAAAAAATCATCTTCATCTTCATCTCTAAAAGATATGACTACATGAAATTCTACAGGATCATTCTCTATACGGTAAAACTCGGTAGTAACAACTTTGGTTTCAAACACTTCTGGACTTGACAAAGCCTCAATGAGTGCTTCTCGAAGATCTTTCGACAGATTAAAAGCATAAATAATTGATAAATTGTTTGGTACTTGGGATAAATATTTCAAGATATCATACTTTACGACTAAAGGTCTGCATTTTCCAACATGAAGATGTGTTTTTGTAGGTGTTTTGGAAGTTGATTCTTCTGGTGAAGATGTATTGTATATCCAATCCGAAGCTAAAAATACTTCTAGCATTGGTAGATTAGACTTACTAGGTCTATTAACTTGCTGAGACGAAGAAAATGTGACTTCTAATCTTTCCTCCAAACCAATCATGTTATAATTGTACCTGTCTTGCATGGAAGAAACTCCATGTTATTGGTGAGCCCGCCGAAGGTCTCTTCCATGGGGTTTTTAGGATTATGTGGTTCGAGTAGGGGTGGAGTTAAAATGACGTTTTCTATATTTCCCATGTCTTCCCCTGTATCCTTGACCATGGCCTCTTCCTCTGGTTCCCCAATTAGGTATATGAAATTCCATCTCAGTATAATAAGAATCACCATTGGCATAAGGATCCCTTAAATGGATAATATTGACATAACCAAAGATCAATTATTCATCTTATAGAGATTCTTCCTGACAAGTTAACTCTGATTGTGCCGTTTGGAGGGGTGGTGCCCGTGCTTTTGAAATAGATGGAATGAAATATTTCAGGGTCAAGGAAAACTTTTCCCTTGACATGGCCCGTCTTCTTTTGACTTCACATTTTCCTTATGATAACATTGCTTCTTTGAGAAACGACCTTTTGATGAAGATGGTTTTCTATGGTGGGATTTTAAGAAGACACAATCGGTTGTTTTAACAGTTTTTGTAATATGGAATGAGTCTGGTTGATCATTTTCCTGATCATCCAATCATCATATTTCTGCACATTTTTACTTTTGACTTTACACCATTCTCTTTATTCCTCTGAATCAGTAGCAGTAACACATGCTACATTAGCTGACAAACATTTCAGTTTCAATTGTCCATAATCTACCATATTTTGAAAGAGGTCCTTGAAAATAAAACATTCTGGGATATGATGCCCTAATATCTATTGAAAGGGGAGATAATTATGAAGATAAAAATCTCCTTCTTTATTTGGTTTCTTCTTCCTTGGAAACTAAACTGAATGTTTTTCCAAAGATGAGATGATGTAACCAAGAACATGTTCATTCCAGAAAGAATAAAAATTGTTCATTAATTCTTCAAAGTGTTTCCACCTTTTTTCCATTTGATCATCTTGATGAGGTGGTCATTTCTGATGATTCTTATGAGGCAAAGCCCTTAGGTATGATGATGTTCTTGAAGTATAAGTGGGTACAGGTGCCTACTTGAGTGTAATTTTAGTAGCTTCTGCCTTTCTTATCCTACTCCCTAGAGCTGATTTAATTACATGAGTTTTAGCATTAGTTTTTAAAACAGAGTCTTTTATCTACTGAGTGATTGAAGTAAGGTCTTGAAACCCTCTTGTGTATTTCAAAGGGATTAATGATGTTCATAACTCATCACATAGATTTTCCACAAAATAGGCTGAAATTATTATTGAGGGAGTGCTAGAATTAAGAAATATGTTATTCCTTTCCATCACGCAATAAAATATGAATCATTTTCAGTATACCTTTATTAAAATTGGTAAGATCAAAAAATGTCATCTTGGGTAGTGCTGATCTAAATTGAAGAAGGAATTTCTGATAGAGATCTTCCAATCATGTAATTGAATGAGATTGTAAACTTGTATACCAGATAAAAGTTGTTCCCTATAATGACTGCACAAGACACCAAAGCTTTATCTCTTCTTGTAATTGAGGAGGTCCCATCATGGGATCAAAAAGACAAACAAAATGTGTTATGTTTTGCTCCGGATCTCCCAAACCATTAATGATTGGGAATGTGGTATTCAAAAAATTTTGTGGGGGGATGAAATTCATCAACCCATTCAGGGTAAGCTCCTTTTTCTAGCTGAACTGGTGCACATCATTCCTCTATTGCTTCCCATCATGTTGTTAATGACTCAGTTGTGTTCATATTCATTTGGGGAATATCTGGATGAGATGGAACCCTTGCAGGTATAGAAACTGGATCCTGATATGGTGTCATGACCAGAAAAACCACAAATGGTGGTGCTGATATTTTCCTTGGATAACCCATGGGAACATGCCTCTTAGGATGTGTCTGATCCTGCCTTGATTGTTTACCTAGTGGAGGGAATTCATTATCCTCATATGTAGTTACTAAAAATTCTCTTTTTTGAGGAGATCCTATAGTATTTTCCAGTTTAGGACCTTCCCGGGGAGTATGTCCAGTAGAAATGCTGCTTCGAAGTCACTATGTATTAAGCCTTTTCACCTCCTTCATTTGCTCCTCTTGCCATGCAAATATTTCTTCAAGTGAATAATATTGAACTTTTCTAGTGGAAAAGTGAGATGCAATCTATCTTTTTCCATTGACGTTGTTAGATTCCTTTCATAGGGGTGGGAGTTGGTTATTTGAAGGAATACGTAGATTCTAGCTAAGACATTGATTTCAGGTATGAACACCTTCTTCTTTTAACTCAATGTGTACCGCATTATGGAAAAGAACTTCATCTTATAATTCCACTAATCATGACTCTATTTATTGAGGATATTATATTGTGGTGTTAATGGTATTCACTAACACATAATTCATTGATCGCAATATATTAGTATTTTTGTAAGACCGTGTCCCTCTGTATCTTCCATGAGACTCTATTATCCTATATGATGAATTCCTAGGAATTGTTTGGTAGAAAATAATTCGAAGGGAATCCATGGATAGTTCATTTGTATTCTCTTGTTATGCCTTCTTCCCTAATCATGAGAAAACAGAATTTGGTTGAGGGAATTCCATATCTGAAATAAAAACCCAGCCTTGCAGGCTGGTGCTATTCCTATTTTTCTTCGTCAAATCTCTGAACATTGTTTAATGAATTTGAATGTTAAATTAAATGATACCTCAGAATTTCAATCTAGGGTGAATCTTAAACTACTATGGATGAAATTTGTTCTACCACTCTTCTGATTTTGTGAATTTTGGTTCGGACATTTTCTGGGTGCATTATCCAACTACCACTCAAAACACATGTTTCAGAAGATTGCTTTTCTATTTCCGAAATTTTCATTCTCTGATGGCTGACATCCTCTAATTAGGATGCCTGCTCAAGATTCCCAGATGCTTGATTTAAAACTAACTCAACAAATTATTTTCTTTAGTACTGAATCTGATGAGAGCTAGTTGGGGACTTTTCTGAAGTGTACATTCGATTACATACAAAATCTATTGATTGTGGGAAACTGTGAGTAAAAACATTTCTTAAGACAACATTTGGCAGACATTACTGATTTTTGAGTGCAGTGAAATGCAATGCTCCATGTTCACCCCATCCTCTAATACAAACACTAGATAGGAAATTATAAATTAACTTGTGTAGCCTCTTTAGATCATTGAGGTATTCATGCTGAAGTGTTCTCTAATATTTTTCAACCTTTGGATGTTGGGAAACTGAGAGAGACGTGAAGTAAATTTGGTGTTTCAACCCTTATATTACCTTTACATGATATTGATATTCATCAAATGGTAATACTTTTGTTTTCAAATCACGAAGAATCTTCCATATATTGAGGTAGATATCATGAATGCAATCTTCTGCAATTAATTCTGGATAGTTATACTAAAAATTTTCCAAATTCCAGAAAAAGATTGGTACTTCTCCCTTAGCCAGTTGTTTCCTCTTGTATAACACATCTTCATCGTCTTTCACTATAGGTTTCTCTACAGGGTCTGATCAATGTTAATGGTCTGTATTAAAGACAAATGACCCAAGGGAGGTTCGTATAATGAATGTTCGTTTAATATGTCTTTCGGTTGAGAAATTGTTTCACCTGCCAATGAAAAGGAATTAGACATGGCTGGACTTGTGTTTGCAAGATCCTCGAGATAGGAGGTCACTCTCATATCTACATTGTCAATTATTGAATTGAATTGACAGTGAGAAATACTATTGCGGAGAGGAATTTAGTCGCAAATTTCATCATGGGAAGGATCACCATGGTGGACTATAGTAAGGGATAAATCATATTTCTCCTTGGTCACCTGGCCACACTTAGGGTTTTTGTGGCTCTCATCTAAGGATAGGCACTCTGAAATGACTGAATTTTAATGAATCAAGCCATCATGATGAAGTGTCTGATGACGAAAATCGTAATTACTACTACCACCCCCATAATGTTGTAATGAGAGGATATGATCTTAAGCCGCAACAGATAAATATCTAAGGGCTTCAAAAACTCCATTATTAAGAGGAGCCAAATTATAGCTTAACTCTTGATTTTCCAACAGTTCTTGGTGAGGCATATTCTTAGATGCTATCTTATACTTTGTTGGGGCCACCTACTGGTAAATGTGGTTATAATGGGTAGGTGTATGTGCCTGCCTGGGATTGGTTACCTAAATTGACTGATTAACTTTAATTCAAAATGGTGTACGTTCCCGATATTGTTGTCTGTATCATATGGGGGAGTATGCCCCATGACTCTTCTAGACTGGAACAATGTTCTGTATCTGTTCTGGGATAGAATATTGATGTGTCATTCCATGTGTGGGGACATATTTATGTTTCTGTTTCCCCGGTACAGCTGAAGTGGTTGTTATAATTTCCTGGCATGCTTCCAGAATATTGGCAAGGATTTGTGTTTTCCATTTCACCATTTATAATATGAGTTTGGAAACTTCAGTAACTAGAATGAGAAAATACGTTCATTTTGTATCTGGTTTAGGTGTATGTGCCTTCTCCTATTCTCCTTTTCCGGTCAATGGGTATTGACAATACTCATGTATAGGGGCAGAGAGTTGGGTCTGCCCCAAATTTGTCGTCAGAGCATTCCAACTGACTTATCTAGGTGCTACCAAATGAGACTATTTCTAGACATGATGAACATTGGAAGGTGTTTGTGCCTGCTAGCTGTTTCCAGAAAATTATGGTTGATGTAATTCCTTTAATACTGGAATACGAGGCTTCTTGTAGAATTGGTGATTGTAAATAGGTGTATATTTCTGTTTACTAGTTGCCACCACATTAGATTGGATGGATTCATTAAATACAGTCAGAAGAGAATGCTGACTAGCTGATAACTTGTAAGAATGTGTATGTGCCTGTTCAGGGTACTCATCTAGATTTATCTGGTGGGATTTGTAGGTTTCATCCAGACGATTCTACTGAAATGAAAAATTAGGACGAACAAGTGTATGTGTCCATTCATTGTTTTATATCAATTTTGGTTTATGATGTTCTCCGAAAGGTGTAAAGGTAAGAACCTACTCCCTATTGAACGGATGTTGTCCCCAGTGGTTGGTCTTTCATTACCAGGTTTGAGTGACCTAGGATCAACATCTATAGAAAACACCCCCATCATGTTGGTGGTTCACTACCACGCAATTCTGCTGTTGGCAATTACTGGTGGGAGTCCTCTTGAAGGACTCATACATTATTGAATTTATCCCTTATGTGGCCTCTTGATTCACCTCCCTATAGTATTTGAGGGATTTATTGTTACGTTCTAGGGATAAGGACTCCAAAAGGTTGAATATGGTGGTTGGAACCGTCTGCTTCTTGATCAATTTTCATCATTGGCTGGATGATAAAGTATTTTTATTGACCTGGAGGGCCTACCGAAAGCCTCCAATGTCAAGATTGTACCATGCCTGTGATATTATTTTTCCAGCACATTAGAGACCTAGCGTTGAATATGCTGAGTTGGTGCATTCACATGGATGGGTATCCAGCTTTAGTAGTGGTCAGAAAGTTTACTGATGTTTTCTGGAAGAATGTCATTTTGGGGTGAAGGTAATTCTAAGAAAATCTTGAAACCACTTCAAACTCCATTAAAGAAACATCTTTTTAGACAAATACTTGCATGATATATTCCTTCGTCTGGATATCCTTTATCAATTGACAAGAGGCCTAACAGGTGGGTATCATTAGTCACTTGGTTAAGGAATTGCGTCGAGTTCACCATTTTTGTTTCATAGTTTCTTGATACATGTATTCCAGTATTAAGAATCACTGCTTCCTGGTGGTTTCCCTTGGATTTATTTATGGAACCAGAAACATCCAACTGTTGTTTATCGAAAGAGGACCTTATTTCCAATATTAGGCATTCATTAATTTTGAACATCACGATATTTAAAAATGTACATTGGTTTAGAGGATGGTAGGTTAGACTCATCACACACTTTTGGGGGGAATTTTTGTATACTCAAGGAAACTCTTTATAATTTAAGAGATTTTCGCGAATCCTTATTAATTCACCAAGTATATCATAAGTATCCCTTGGAAATTTTAATCACTTATTTAGCATTTGAAAAGATTAAAATCATCTGTATGTATTTGAGGTTCTTCATAATGGAGATATCCATATGTATTTGAGGTTCCCCTATCAATGGTATCATCTCTTATACTACTTATAGATTCTTTTAATCATAGTTATGACGATTCTGGTTTTTAATCCACTCAGTGGTGGCAGTTTGAAAATTATTTTCATCCAGGGAGAATAAGGTTTGGTTTTATCCTTGGATTGTTCCCATAAAATGGGCAACCTCTGTATCCTTGTAAAAGAAATCCTAACCCTCATTGTTCGGTTCCACTGAATGGGACACATTATACCTTTCAAGTTCAAGTGATAATGACCTATCCGTATAGGTTAATGTCATGCGGTACAGATATCTAAGAGGAAGGTGCTTAGTCAAAACATAGTGTATGAGTTTTGCTATATAATCCCAATGAACATTGAAAGGATATGGGTTTCCAAGTAAGATCAGACCCTGTTGGGAATATGGCCCAAGGAGAATAGTGTTCATTTAAGGTATTGGGTTTGAACCTCAAGGAGGCTTCTTACGTATCCCATATAGATGGGAATCAAATCCCACGTAGTTTGATAAGTCTCATAGGATAGTATTGTTCTTTCAGAGAAATTTGTTTGGGATTACTTCCTAAAAATGATGCCTTGGGGATTTGAGGATTTAATTTGGGACTTATTCCTAAAGAATATTCCCAAATTAGGGGAATTAGGGTTGGATTTCTGAAGACGACATCCATTGAGCTTAGGAATTGAGAATGATTCCTACATATCATAATTATGGTGGGAATCAGAGTTATTGTAGTTCAGTCCATCTTCAGTGTATTTTCACATGTTGTAATCATCATGAATGTCTAATCCAATGTGATTCATGCTTGGTGTGAGAAACAAAATTATGTAAAAGATTCAACAATGACATATGCACTTTTCCTCCACTCCTGGTGGAAGAGGGTGCACCTATGGCGGATAGAGTGGATGAGGCCTGAGTTGACCTGAGAAGAGGGTGAGGTGACGAGCCTTCCCTATATTTACTTTTCATTAGACAAGGGATCATTGAAATTAAGAAGGGATAAAGGTTAGGTGCTTACACTATAATTTCTACCCTAAACTTTATCCTGGTAGGGGAGGGATATTTCTCCTTTATTCAAAAGGAATAAAAGTAGGTGTGAACCATACCATCCCTACACAAAATTTTAAGTTTCTATCTCTTTGAGAAGGGCGATGTCGGGACCCATACCCTTATTCTTAGAACTGGGAACTTCCCAACATTGTTCCTAGGAGAAAGGTCCATGTTAATTTGGATATACAAACCCACAGACCTTCTATGAACCCTAACCCCATTTTGATAAAAATGTGGGAATGCTTTGACTATGCAAATACAAACCCAAAATTGGAGTCATGTTGATGTGAATTTCTCAATGGTTTGATAAGTCAAGAGGTTTTGGTGGAGGTCTCAACAGAATCCCTTTTAGACAAGCGATCCATTGAAGAAGAAGCCTTGCCATAAGTGGATTTGATGAAGTCTTGATGGCTTGAAGACTGAAGAGAGTATGTAAATCAAAGAAGGGCGCCCAAGTAGGTAAAAGAGCACAAGTATGGGGGAGAAAGTTGAATTGGGAGACATGATATTCACTTATGCAATGAACAACATGTATGGTAATACATGGGCGAGACCGGGCTCAAGCCTTCAGGAGTACTCACAGGTAATCCCAGAACTGGGGTGCTCATGTTCCTTTGAAAGGAGTAGGTGTCACACAAGGGTTTCTGAATTATGGATGTTGGGTGCTTTAGGCATGGAAGTGTGATGTTTTCCAAACACTAAAAGGGATTATGTCCATTGATCCTCATTTAAATCTACCACTAAAGGTGTTGAAGAACTAAATTGAATGTTCATGAAGACTTGGACGAAGCACTAGGTAGACCAAAGCATCAATTTATCTTCATGGAAATTCGTCTATACAAATGAAGACACCAAGGGTCTACATATAAACAAATATAGAACCATTGGAGAATGATGTTTGGGAATGCAAATAGGTTGTGTGATAACATTTTGGCACACAAGTGGCTATGTGCTGGATTGGTGGCACCCAAGTATACTTTTGCTCCATTGGGGATTTGGCTAGATTAGGGTGACACCTTAAAGACTTAGCAAAAAAAATTAATTCAATCAACTCCAGCATGGTGGCGCGCTAGGAATTTGTAAATCCTTGTTTGCGGAATTTTTTGGAAAAGTGAATTGAACAAATTTACGGTGTCTACATCACCTTTTTCATATTTCCTATTTAGCTAGAACCTAACTTGATATACAGCAAGACCAATAACTCGGGCATTTCTTGCTCTATTTTTTCCATAGGGAAACTCTCCATGCATAATTCAGATAAAGTGGGAATTCCACTCGAGGATGGTAACCCTCACATGGATGGTAAAACTATTCTTATAAATATATAACATCAAATCATTTAAAATTGAAATAATTTAACTCCTATTATCTCACAAGTAAATATCACAAAACACCTTGCCCTATAAAATGGATGTTTCAGACCTTGTGGTCACATAGTGAAAAAAATCTATCTCCCATGCCCATAGGTAAAAAATACATGACTAAACACCCCCAAAGAACCACCATGTACCCCCCTTTAGGATCTTCTATTTCTTAGTGAACCCCATGATTTCCAAAACTATTATACAATACATTAAAACACCTCCAAAATTTCTTTGGAAAAATTAAATTTAAAAAATAAATATTTTTGTAAAAACATGACTATTTCACTTGAAATAATATTTTATGTTTCTACCCACTTTAATCATAAGGTAAAATAAAATTTTATTATATATACTTTCTAGATTTTGGTATATATTATGATTGACCATTTAATAATTTATTTTTGTATATAATTACATTTGATTTTATATTTTAGGTTGCTATTATATACCACATTACATATTATAATTACCCACTTCAAGAGATGAAATGGATAAGGGGTGTGATTTATTTATACATGTGATTCAAAAGTTAGGTAAGTATTATCTTAGAAAATTTTACAAATAACTAAATTTTGAAACACTTGGTGCATCCATTATTATTATATAATGATCTACTTCCATGTGATTTTATACAAAGAAGGTTTCTGAATCCTTGAATGACACTTACATACCCAACTTATATCAAATCCAATATATATATTACCTAAGAAATCATGCATGTTGTTTAGGGTAGAGTGTCTCAATGATATGACGAGTGATTTAAAATTATGGTGTTGATTAAAACTGGTGAGAATAGTCCTTTTATTGTTCCATGGTGATCTTAATAAAACACATATGAAGGTGATGTAATGGATGCTTTAATATATATATTTAACTCTTTATTTTAGATCTGGATTGATTTTGTTTCAAAATAATTTTTGTGAAGAAACTGAGAAAACATACCGGTTCGCCACAGACAACCTATTAAACAGATTATGAAATAAAAAAATTATTAAAACAAGACTGAAATGACTGGAATCACTAACATGATATAATCCCCAATAAATGACAATTACCATAATATCAAGATTATTTACGACTAGGTCTTCAAAAATATTTGTGATATTTTCCAACATTTTTATATGTTATTTTATATTAATCTTCCTTTCGTTAAAACAGCATGGAATATATTTTTCTTATTTTTCAATCCATACCCTTTATTTCTGGTAGACATTGACTTGTAATTCTCATTCAATGATTCTATCCACCATCTCTTTCAAAGCCTTCAGCTGAAGTGACTGTAACTTTATTTCATCATTACATTGAAGAATAAGCTCTATGTTCTTTCCTTCCCATTTTTCTATTCCTTATTCTATAGCCTTATTCACCTTTCTACCCATACCCCCACCATTTTTCCATAAATTCACTACTCCTTCCCTTTTACATGGCTAAACATTTCTTTCTCTCTTAATCATGGGATATTGTTCCACCAACTGTCACTTTAGTTCTTCTAGCCAACCGTGTTTCCATTAGTTTTGATAGTAGGGAATAAACCTTTTTCAATTTAGTTTTCTTTCCCTTAACAACAACACATCCCCCCCAAATCATGATTCCCCTTAAATCCAATTTTCTTCCATGGGTAATGAATTACTATAACACATGCTCCCTCTGCACTATCAGCTAAGAATGTGCTAAAAATATATTCATCATCATGAACCTCTAAATGGACACATATGGTTTTTTCTTGTGTTGAAGGAGTATGAAAATACAACAGATCCTGAGAATCTTTCTCTAGAATCGGGTATAGAGACAATCCCCGGTCAAATCCCCTGTGATCCTACCCAGACTAAACCTCATCCACCCCATCAAATTGGTTTCTCAGGATTAAGTATAAACAACTCTTCCTTGGACTATTCCTATCCATAGGCCTCTAATTTCATTCTCTTATAATTTTTAATATATTTATAGAACCATAGATGTTGTATTAGAATTGAAATTATATTTAAATTTTTGAGATCATGTTGTAGAATAATCAAATCAAAATTTTATTACATATAGTATTCCAATTGTAATGGAATGATTCAAATATGGTTTTAAGGAAATTATATTCAAAATAAACACTAAAATTTTAGAATTTTCTCATATATTTAATATTATTTGTTATGAAAATGACATATTGGGAATAAAGGATCCCTTAATGACTGTTTGGTTACAGAATTCATTTTATTTTCAAAGATAAAAATGATCGATCAACATTAATAAGTTAATGAAATGTTTATGTGACAAGTAAATTTGGTGATAACAGATAATATTGGATTCAAATATACCGTTTATGGTGATATATTAATAGAAATAGTTGATAAATGTTCAAACTAGATAAGGAGAATTTAGTTGATGAGTCCAATAATTATTCAAAAAAATATTCAGTTTCTGTCATTAAATCCTAATGGTGTCATTATGAATAAGTAATGATTACATTGTATAGAATTGTTTGAGATACCAATGTAAATGGAAAATACATGTTAGGTATCAGTATTATAGAAATTAGTCCATTAGTATGGATTGGTATGTGACACCAAATGACGAATTTAAAAAGGTTATAAATATACCGTATTTTAAAATCAAGGTAGATTGTAAATTGTATTTATGTGATGAAGTATATATTTTAGACCTTACAATTTTGATTGAAAAATAGTTTATATAGATCAAATGAAACTATATAATGGATTTGAATCATCAGCTCAATACCATCAGAGGAAAATTGATGTTATTCACTTTAAATATGTTTTGGAAAAACAAACTGAGATGATTGATTTTATACAATTGGTTTATGATTCGTTGATGATTAAAATATGTTATTAAGAGGGTAAAAAATAGAAAAAATGAATTATATAGGATAAAGGTTTTGTACTACCTGCAGATCATGTTATTAACGATGAAAAACACTATTTGGGTTTATAATATGTTCATTGCATGTAATTTTAGTTATAGAGTTGAGTATGTTCCTTGGGAAACTACTATTTTTTGAAAGTAGTCAAGAGGAGGATGAAATGATATTTTTATGTCAATTTTTAGGCTGAAATAGCAGTTGTCTAGAGGTAAAATACCAGCCATCCCATGGGAATCATAGTAGAATATGGTACCACATATATCCCACCATTCAGTCAATATGTTCATGATAGTGGCACCCAATACTAAACATGATACATTTTATATAGTGAATTATAGAGGCCAGCGGGTGGATCATTAATAGAAAATTAAAATAGCAATCATTACATGTTTACCATGAGCTCTTTAACCTCCTACTATACATTATCTACTCCAAATACCCCCAAGAGAATCAATAGTCCTCCAAATCCTATATATACACCACATTGATTGGTTGGCCACCTAATTATCCTTGGTTTATATCATGTGGACTTCACATTATTTTTTTGTGCTTCCATTATTATTTTTTAATTTCCCCTTCATTTCATTGTCTCTCTTTTTCAATGTTTTACTTATCTATCAAATTGAGAGAATATTCAGTTCTTCGTAATGAGTTTTCATTTAACAAACTTACTCTTATTCCTTTTCATTCATTGGTTATCTCTACCACTATTGTGAGGTACATGGTTTCTCACTACCATTAACATGATAGATTGTGGTATTCCTACAATAACCACTAAAATTTATGTCCTTTTGTACTTCATTCTACAACAATTAAAGATAATGTGTATTTTTTCTTCTTGGGAATCATTGCTATTGTTAAAACTAAATGAGTCATCAAAAATAACTCAATCATTTACAGGTGATGATTAAGGGACACATCTTGGGATTTAACGAATATCCCTTATCAAGGATAATCCTTCACTTTTAGTTTATATTTCTACTTTACATAATCTTTTGATTGTTATAAATTTTACATACTTGTTTCATTTTAAGATATAATTTAATTTCATAATTATATCACATAATTTATTTTTTATTTATAATATTCAATTCAACATCCCTCTTTACATTACACCCAAAACTATAATTTGTATTAGTATAATATTTTTTTTCTAAACATTCATTAGTTTCAAGGAAAAATGATAAATGGTGGTGACTATTTATATCACTACAAGATCTCCTGAGGGACACTCAATGGGTCAGTCAACATTCATTAATGTATTTCAAAATGGTTATACGAAACCATTGAGTATATAATTTCATGTTTGGAAAATATGTATTCATATCTATTCTCCCACTAAATAATTAGAGGATAAATGGACTCCTATTAGAATTTTCACTGTTGAGCATGATGAAAAATACATGAATTATTTTCCTTTTGTACCAAACTACAATGAATTTAAAATAATTTATAAAACTAAAACATAAAAATATATTTTAAAATTATTAGATGATACACATGAGGGAACTAAAAAATTCAAATATGCTATGCTAGATATGTTCCTTCAAGATATTTATTTTTTTACCATGCATATTAATGAATCAATTAATATGATGTTGACATGATTTACAAGAATTTTTATGCTTCAAAATCTCTTCATGATTTTTTCACAATAGGGAATCCTATATATAATCTACATTAGGGGTTTCTTGGTTCATAGGAATGCGTGGTTACGTCAATCCAAGAAGAAAAATATATCAAGACAATACTGGATAAATAATTCATATGACCAAAAATGAATTATGAGAAAACAATGGAGAGGTAATAAGAAAAGAGATTAAAGGAATACTAAGAAGATATAATATTCAAGATAATAATTTCCTTCATGGAAATTGATAAATAATCTCTATAAATTAAAAATCACATCTCATACATTTCATAATTGATGAAAAAATTCATAAGGGGAAGAAACAACTCCAACATAGAAAAAATGAGTCCCAATGTAAATAATTAGAAGTCACGTGTTATTAGTTTAATAAGATAGATCAAATCTGTTTAGAGTGACACATTTATAAAAATATGGTTAAAGAAAATAATATAATTAAGAAGAAATTTAAATTTTCAACTTGGATTGTTAGTTATGACTCCCACCCTTCAATAGAATCTATATATGATAGTTCCAAATGTCTCATAGTGAAAAATAAGCTGTGTGATGAGGTTTTTTGTTCTAGAACATCTTTTTATTCAAGTGATTTAGATTTTTATGACCTTAAATATACTAGGTATCAACTTGAAGAATTATTTTGTAAACATAATAAAATATTTAAACAGATAAAAATGAAATATAATCATAAATTTATTGTAAATGATACACTATATAAATAAAAGAACGAGTTATCATATAAATTAATCAAGCATATGAATTTCATAAAATTAAAATCCACAATTAAATCTCATAAATAATCTATTTTTTATTTCACAGAAGGGGAATATTTTTTAAAATAATTATGGGTTCCCAACAACATAGGGGAAGCAGTTTTGGGATTTGTCTCTCAGATGAAGAAATATCGTATGAAATAAATTTTTTATAATATCATTCTACAGAAATAAAATTCTAAATTATTATAAAAAAATGGGCTTCTAATTTATGAAAAAATTATAAGATTACCCAAAATAGGGCTCCCAAAATGGTTCATCTTTATTTAAATAAAGTAATTATAAATTCTTTTAAAATAAAAACATAGATTTGTATATATATATCTTAGCTAAAACTTCTGGAACCAAAACCATAAGGGTAATAAAAATAATATTTGATTGATAATTTTTAGTTATATTCCATTGATTACAATTGTCAAATAATTTTTGGGATACTCAAGAATGAAATCAAAATCCATAAAGTTGGAATTTTTATGACCATGAATATATTCATTTTATTATTTATTTTTTATTATTGTTTTAAATGTATTGATTATTTTATAACCATGAGAAAAGCATAATGTTTTATTCATTTATTTTTCCTTCCTATATGTTACATGTTTAAAATTTATGTATCATTTCATTTTTATAATTGATTATAATTCATTTAATATTAATTATTATACTTTACATATAGAATATTTAAATTAATTAATTTGTTTTATAATTTATTGGGAATATATTTTGTTATAATTATTGAAAATATTTTATTTATAATTAAATGCATACATTTTATTGTTAATTATTTCGAAATATTTAATAGGTTATTCAGTTCCTTATAATTAAAAGTCTTATAAAGTAGGAGTTCACCTTGAAAATATCATTCCCCATATATTTAAATTTGATGAATTGATTTTACAATCATGCCCAAGGGGAAGAATTTATTTTGGGGGAATTTTATTTTTAATTTGTTTTTATACTTATTTTTAATGCCATATGTTAATTGTGTGTGATATATATTTGAATGTTGTGATTAATTTCGAATTATAGATTTAGGGGAAATATAATTTTATTAAAATTACTATATACAATATATTTTTTATTAAAAAGGAGTTAGTAATGTATATCTTGTGACATATACATTTGAGTTAATATTTTACTATTTTATTAAGTATTAATGTTAGAGTATTGAATGACATTTCAAAATATTGTTTTGAAATTTTCATAGATATTTCCTTGAGTTATAATTTTTTATTAAATAGAATATTAATATTATTTTATTTGAAAATTCATTCCAAATTGATTATTTAATGATTTAGGAATTTTATTTAAAAAATTTCATCTATAGATTTTTTGTATTGAGAATTTTTGTAATTGAATTTGATTTAACTTTGAATGGTATGGGAATTTTAATAATATTAAAATATCATTTTCAATGAATTTAATCATTTTACTTTATATGTATATATATATATTAATTATGTTAATGGGGAATTATTGTTTTTAAAAAATTTATTTATGATTCCCATGTACTCACCAACTATTTTTTGGTGCCTCACTATGTAGCTATTATGATTTACAGAACATCAGTTATGGAATTTTCAAATGGGCTAGCTGGTGTCCCTCAATGACTTGACTATATATATGGGATAAAAACTATTTATTCAATTGTGAGAAGGGTTATTCCAATATAGAAATATATTTTTCCAAAAAATGTATTTCCTCCAATTTTTTATATATTTACCTTTCCTATCATACAACTAGTGTCTAAATATTGATCTACATCCTTGATTTGTTTCCTATTTTCATCTCTTTTTAGCCCATTGAGTTGATTCTTAGACTGATGGTTAGCTAACAACCTATGAAATATAGCCTCCAATTTATTATCATTATGATTTGAATGTCATATTCTCTTAAATATTGAATTATTTTGTAAATTACTAGATTGTTATTGCTTGTTGAGGAATTCTTCAATACATAATGGGAAATTCAAAATTCATTTTCATATTCATGTAAATGTGTTAAATTTAATTTCTTATCTTATCCATTGTGATATTAATCTAATGATTATCAATAATAAAAAAGTATCATACACATATTCATCAAATTTTATCCTCTATCAAAATTATAATTTATAATTTATTGAATTAGGCATTTTATTTTTAATAACTAAATATAATTTTAATATTACGTTATTTAAATCTCCATTTAGTGTTTTGAATTTATTTTCTTTTTTGGAGGATATATTGATTTTTAAACCACTATAAAATAATATTTTATAATATTTTCTAGTGTATTTATATACTCTTATAAATTATTCATTAATATCTTCTATTATCCACTTCCAATAATCTATCTAAACCTTTTTGGGTAACGTATATATTATTTAATATGGAATAAAATAATCCTTGTATGATATTTTATAATTTATGTGTGATTCATTACCTATAATTTATCAAAACCTTTTGTGAGTGTTGTTCTATTTTTTACATTCCCAAATAGGGAGAATAATTTGACTCTATGAAACTTTTTGAAACCCCACTTTTTATTTTTTTACTTTCATTTCTATCTCTATAATTAGTTACAAATACTTAATAAACATGAAATTATTAAATAAAATATAAATTTTTATTTTAATATAGTTTTTATCATTCAACATAACTTTAAAATTATTTTATTTTTGACATAGTTTTATTTAATTAAAATTATATATGTTCAAATAAATTCCATAATTAAATCTATCATTTAATTTGTTAAATTAAAATTATTATATTTTAGAATTAATTTCTAATGTATTTATTAGATTTATTTTTGATAAACCCAAAGGGGGGGTTATTATAAATATTCATAATCTATATAAATATATTTTATTACAAAAATTTTGTTTATCATCACTTGTGAATTTCATGAAAAAATATTGAAATTCAATTCGAAATTTCCTCAAATGGTTTTTAAAATCCATCATGCAATATTATTATCTCTATATTTTTATTTGTGTTCTTTTGATAATCTAATAGATGTCCATTATTGTAAATCACTCCTCTAAATGATTTAACAATAACAAACATAATTTAGTGTTTTGAAATTTATATTTCATTCATTTCATATCATCTTGTATTATTATGTTTTTTGGGAATCTAATGTTAATATGAATGGATTGAAAATAGAAATGAAGACCATTCTTAAGAAATTATCTTGGTTAATGGAGTGGATAGCTTATGGTAAACTTGCAACCAGTTGATGGGGATTATAGTAGCTGGTGGTACTACATGACACCCACCAGATAACAGGTGAGCTTCATCAGAATTTTGGTCTGGTTCGATTAGTGGAACTTTTCACAAGGAACACCTTCAAATGGCCAATGGATCATAGTGACTATCTAATTTATCCTATATAGAAAGTAAAACTGTCTATTTGTACATATATAAATCTAATATTTCATATATAAATAAAGAAATTTTATATGAATATTCAATACCTTTGAAAAACACATTCTCGGGGACAATACATATTTAGTGTATTTGGAGACCAAAAAATTAATCTTATTTCCTAAAATATCATCATCATATTCCAAAAAGATCATCTCAAATATTAATACTCTTTGGAATACACTACTTAACCTGTTCATGATAACTTGGAGATGAAAACATAATAATGTGTGATCTCAAAAGAGTCGTAAGAGTAAATATAGAAGATATAAATCTATGATAATATGAAATAATAAGATTATAAAAAGTTATTTCATCATTAAAAGAGTATATAATATTCATACATGATCTCTTATAGATCATAAAAATGATTCTTTAAAATAAAACATCATCATTTCAGAAAATATGCCCCATAATATAGGAAAATAATCATAAATAATCCATTAAAAATAGTCCCATTCCATTAATGTTTGGCACCATCATAAATATAGAAACAATAATATTTCATGGTTGACAACCAAGACCATTAATATAGTGGATCATGACATATCACTTGTTACCCATTATGGATTAGGTTTCCCTGATTTCCAATAGTGGAACATGTCATGCATGTTTCAAATTATTGATCAATATTGTAGAAATGTTTGCAATTGTTATCTTAAGAGATATAAATATTTATCTATTCCATTTTAGGGATATGTAGGTCCCACAAGTCATGTAATTAAAGATATTCCTACGTATACCACAATATCATAAACATTCCTTATATAATCACATCATAACCAGTTTAATTAAAATGGGCTTCACAAACATTTCATCAATTTACCATATCATAACTGATGAGAAATTAGTGGATTTCATAAACATTTCCTAAACATAAACATTAACCATATATAGAAATAATATGGATGGTACCATTTAATCGTATTCCTAGTAAAGAACAATTATTATCAAAGAATGTAATCTTAGATGGAAAATGATTTTCAAATATAACATGGAACATTTCTTAATGTATATACCATTTCATGTAGAAAAAAAAATTTAAAACAAAAAATATTTTCATTATCATTTTCTTCAAATATAGAAATGGAATCTTATAATGAATGTTTTTAAAATCATTTAATATCATTTCTTAAGGAAAATATTCATTACATTTAAAAAATCAAATTAAATAAACATCATTAAATATTTTGGAAATATTTTTCACTTAAATTAATCTTTCTAAATAATAAATTACTATTTAAAATAAATAATTATTCAGTAATAATTAAAATACAATTCATTTCATTCAAGTTAAAAAAGTTTTCATTCACATTTTTGGAAAAATACAAACACATATTGTTTGTAAAATAATATGATGCTTCCGTTCATTTTTTTCAAATATAATAAAAAACGTAAACATTTCTCTAATAAATAATTTTTATTCTTTAGAAACATTTTGAAAACATTTTCAGAAAACAATATTTTATATGAAAAAGGGCTTTTGTCCGAAGATAGAAATAAAGTTGGTTTCCTTTAAAAATTATTATATTTATCTATTGAGTACATTAAGAGAGGAGAATGAATATAAATCATGTATTCTCATGACATAACAAGTGGAGAATAAATTTTAGAGTTTATTGAGAGATTGATCATAATATTTCTTCATTATAAGAATGAATATAATAAATCCTGATAAAAGATAAAATTATATCTTAAAACCCTAACCAATTTGGTACCTTTTGTAACACAAAGCACATGTATGAGAGGTCCTAAAAAGGGTATGTAAAATGACTATTTT
Organism: Viscum album; assembly: GCA_963277665.1. Classification (NCBI taxonomy): domain Eukaryota; kingdom Viridiplantae; phylum Streptophyta; class Magnoliopsida; order Santalales; family Viscaceae; genus Viscum; species Viscum album. The sequence goes on along the minus strand of OY728135.1, from coordinate 67,092,742 downwards.
TTATTAGAATAATATAAAAATTAATTCATGTGTAATTTATAAACAATATAAAATTAAAATATGGTTAATATGACAAGTGTCCCACAAAAAATAAAAGTACGACAAACATCCATTACCATAATTCTCAATATCTGATATACATGTTTGAATACACATTATAATAAATATAAGTTATTATAAATAAATTAGAGAACCAAAATTATTTATATAATAAAATATATGATTTACTTATGACCTTTTACAGATTTGTTACAAACAATTCCTGGTTAATGGCACATTTTGGGAAATAAATGAAGTGTTTCTCCTGTACGTTTTGAATTCTTATTTATGGTCCTCCTACATTGACCATGGTTACATAATCTCATGAAATTTTACCATGTTTTAAATATAATATATTATAATTATATATTTATTTAGTGTTATGCATAAAATATAGAGATAAAAAATAAAATCCAACGTTCATGGAGATGGTAGGACTACATACACATGAAAGTTATTTGCATTTTCCTCATAAAAAATAAAATAATGTAAAATACAATATTAGTAATAAAAAATAAGTTTTATTCCATAAATATCACATATTTTTGTTAAAACCATCCTTATTACATTCGATGTAATGTGTGAAAAAAATCACATCACTTCGCAATGCGGTAGTCCGCCATACACCTGAACGATGTTCTCATATTCCCACAAAATAGAAGGTAAGAAGGAAAATGTGATATAATGATTAAATAAGTATAATATTATAATAAATATTATATATATAAAATACATCCGTCATTATATCGATCAGTGAAATGTGGTGATGGAAAAAGAATAACATTGATTCACGAAGGTATCATCCACTATGCACACAAATGATGATTTCATAACCCATTTTATGGAAGATGACATGGATTTCGGTTATGACATAAAAATAATTACATCTCAGTATATGGAAGATATTATTAGTTATTATATAATTATTATTTAATAATAATTTCAGTATGTAGATGAAGAAATAAAATTAAATGATTGGTTAGGGATGTTACCCCTTTTTTGAGAAAACAACGTACGGTTTACACCAAAAGGAAGCTTAGGTTGGATTTATAAAAAATGGATGATTCTTGGACAATATTAGGGAATTGATAAAGTTATTTGGGCTAGGTATTTTCCAAAAAAAATATTTTTTTTTGTTAAGATTATAGGAGAGGGGGTCTCCTTTCATAAGTGAGGTGATCGGCACACTTGAAATTTTTGAAAAAAAGAAGGTCAACCCTTTTTTCTCACATGAAAAAAGGATAAAAATCAATGATTCAATAACCTATATGTGATAAGAACTAAATATGGAAATAAAATGGGTGTTTTAAATTTTAATGTTCATTTTTAACCATTATTGTTTTTATTTTAACCCCAATATATAACAATTTCATACCTAAACCATGGTAAATAATTTTTAGAGATTTTACAATTAATTATGGAAATATATTAATATTAACTTCATAAATAATATAAATATCTTTTATTCCAAAACCATGTTCCCTTTTTCCAAATACTATTTACTGAAGTTGTAATTTTTAATTTAAAATTATAAAGAAACATTCCAATGAGGAAATGTTTAAAAGTGTAAAACATATTTAATAAATATTAAATATGAAATTGTTTCCAATGAATTAAATTTGAATAATAGATATATACATAAAGTAAATTTACCTTTTAACCTATCTTAAAACAAATTTTATATTTTTAAATTCTTTTAAAGGAAATAACAATTCTTAATAAACATCAGTATTTTTCAATACCCATAGAAAAATTTATCTTCTTAGATAATTATAAAAAATTCTCCTTAAGATAATTTTAAAATGAATATTTCAAAAACTAATTTAATTTTTTCAAATAAATTTTCAAAAAAAATTTATAAGTAATTTGAAAATATTTATGCAAAATGAAATAAATTTCATTTTAGAAAAATATGGTTTTTATGCGTAAAATTGGATTTATTCTTATCTCTTGTCTATATAAAAAACAAGATTAATTTTAAAAAATTCATAGAATTTATAAATTGAATTAATATCATTCATGAAGAGTGTTTTTTAATATATTGGGATAGAACGTGTTTCTGAAAATAAAAATAGATTTTCATTAAAATATACCCTTTATTTTCAAATAGTTTTAATTTTCATTTATAATTAATTGATCACCATTGAATTCATTATATATACATGTGTAAAAATTATATTTTCTTGTTTTATTTAATTCCATCCATACCTTCCATTCCAGTCGCTAAGTGATAACTATCATATTATATAATAATAATTTAATAGTATGAATTATTTTGTTTAAACTTGTTGTTGCAAGTAACATAGGATAAACTCTATGTTCTGTATAATTGAATCTAAACTTGATGTCGTATTAAATAGTGTTTGATGTAATAAAAAATATAAAAAATATCAAATTAATTCAAAAAAAATATTTTATTCAAATATATATATCGAAAAATCTCAGGGTGCAATGTTCTTGCACCCTTAATATGAATTCCTCCCCCCCGATTCATCACATTATTACCAAAAAAATGAATATACCTTTTTCTAATTAAATCATCAAGTTCCCATGTAGCCTGTTAAAACTGGTGATGATAAAAAAACCATGACCAGGTCAGTGGCCTTGTTTTTTAGCACATTCTATATATAATCAAATTTTTCATTCGATTATTAATTATAAGAATGATCATAATCTAGCAGAAAGACCGGAAAGTTCAGTACATGTGAAGGATTCAGTATGTAAATCCTTAGGAGAGGTAAGTGGAACATATCATGAAACCAATATAGGTGTGGTTGAAGAGAAACAATTAAGCTACTTTCCTTATATGATCAATTATTTCAAAGGGACTGATATACCTCGATATTAGTTTGTCAATATTTTTCCATAGAGAAATTCCTTGAAATACATTCTCACAAACTATAAAATATATATTGCATAAAAAATTGTCCACTTAAATTTTATATTAATATTTTGTTGTCCTTACATGATACTAAATGGATCTAACCTTCTCTACCATCTCATCATCTTTCTCAAGACCCAATATTTTTCTTTCTATAAATTTATTCTCATACATTGGATTTATACACTTCATTCCATAGTGGGATTCATAAGGAGCCATCAGAATTATTTAGTGAATACTATTATTATAAGAAAACTATACTAGTGGAAGGTGTTGATCCAAAACAACTTTGAAAAATAGAAAATAATATCTTACAATATCCTATAGGTTTTTAATTTTTTATCAGCCCGACCATATATTTGAGGATGATAAACAATGATAAAACTCAATTATTTATCAGTAGATTTCTAAAGAATTTACCAAAACATTGAGTTATACATGAAATTATGATTAGAAATAATTTTATGTGGTACTCCATGATACCTTACTAGATCTTTAATACATATTCAAGTGATAATATAGAGAGAGAAATCTTATATGGTACCAATTAAATTCATTTACTTCATAAGGTGATCAACTAAAACCCATAATTACACAAATATCCAAGATAAGATATCCCATTAAGGTTACTATTATATTTATTCATGTTTCCAAAATTTGTTAAGGCATTCATCAATAAATTTCATTGTCACTAAAACATATACCAAACCAAATGGTTATATTTCCATAAATGTATCCTAAAATATCATTAATATTGATAAAGTCCAATTATTTAAATCATTAAAATGGGTCTTAATGACTTTAATCTTATGATCAACTTTAAACCCATGATCGTATCAAAAACTATTACGTTAATGTTAAATAGAAACATATAGACATAAAAAAGTTAAATCACGCTTTATTATTTATATAAGATATTATCTTATAGGAAACAAATTCATTGTTGGATTTAGTTAATACTTGTAACAAAAAAATATAAAATATGATTTCATTATTCTAGAATCAATGCAGAAGGGGGTAATCATTAGAAATTTCATGAAAAGTTGAACGATAATATTTTCATAGGGATAATTAATAAAAAAATAAAACATGAAATTTCCAACCAATGAGGGGATGATAAGTGTTCCCAAATTGACATGATTCACTTAATCCACTATGATTACATAAGATTACCCATTATCCTTTATCTTTATAGGTTGTTCTGGATTATCATCCATGTTATCCATGGAATTGGGGCATTGGTTTTTATAATGACTGGACTCCTTCAACTTGAAACACTTGAGTATGGTTTGTGAATTAGTTTCTATCCTCCTATCATTCATTTTATTAACTATACCACTAATAATATTTTGAAATTCATAGTATTTATGACACACCATTCCACATTTAAAAAAACATCCTAGTTCCACTTAATAAATTTTCTTAATGCTTCTTCCCACTTTTTTGGCATGCTGATGGATGAAATTTCTTTCTTCATTTTTGGTTTTCATGAAACATTATCATGATTTTCATATCAAAACCATAGGAATGGTAGGAATATATAATTTATATTTCTTCCATCAGTGAATATTGAACAATTTCTTCATAGCTAATAATTTCTCATATATCCAAGGCCTTTCAAAGACATGGTTTTAGACCACTAAATAATCAGTAATTTTTTATTTTAGGGGTAATTATTAAACTAGAAAAATACCATGAAACTCTTGAAAAATTAGGTATAAAGGTACCAACAGATTCATCATACTTTTGTTTAATCATAATGAAATTCTTATCCGTACTTATTTATATAATATGAGGGAAGTACATACTGAGAAATATCCCCTTTTACTCTTCACATTCTTTATATTTAAATACACTAAGTTTCGTCATATTCATAATAAGATTCCACCACTATTATAATCCTCATTCCAAATAGTAAACAACCAGAACGAATTTTTCATGACTCAAATATTTCAGAATGGTAAGTATATTTTTATTTGTATTGGCCAATTTCTTAGTGACTAGTGGATTAGCAGAACCACAAAAAATGTGAATATTTCCTCTTAAAAAACTCAAAATAATGTTGTTCCCATGTTTTCTCAATTGGATGTTCAACATGATTCATAGAATTACAATGTTTTGTAACCATATAAATATGATTTTACATTACAACTCCCATAATGTTTGAATACCCAAGAGGACAATCATTTCATTGTCTGTCACAATCATTATTAACACAAATCCTTCAGGTTCCATCGATCCTCATTAACTAGAATGCATAGTGTGAGAAACAGAAATCATAGTGGAAGACAACATAATCTTTAAAAAGTATATATAAGATGTCTAAATCATGACACCTTAATTTAAATATAATACACTTTATTATTAATCTAGTTCATTAATGGTAATTATTTAAATACTTTATGATGATTTGTAATGATTTTGTTAATTTCAAAATCATATGCCCTGGGTGAGGGGAAATAAGTGTTCCTCAAGGCCCATTTTTATACACCAGGTGGCAAGTGAGTTTAGGTCAATTCACCATTCACATAGTTATTACCAATTGTAATCACTTTTACCGATCCACATCTTCTTATAGAATTTGTCCCTGGATGTAATTTCTTGAAAATCCATTTCTCTATCCGTCAACAAAATTATAGTATGTTTTCTTATAAATAGAATTATATACGGTATTATCGTTAATGATATCCGAAGATATAACCCTTGATATATACATAGGCATATCCATATTGATATCACTCATGTTTCATAAATCATAATCTCTAAAGATTGTCTAAATATTTACACTAATACTAACTATAGAGACCATGGTTTTTTTACATAAATATTCCATATTTTTAGATGAATATTGAATAAATTTCATAAAAACATGCCCTATGAATATAATAACTTAGTGAATATGGATACTAGAAACACAATATTATTAATTTAGAAAATATCTTAGACATATCCCACAAAGCATTTCACCTATAATACTCTTTTTAGTCATAACCTACTCAACCCATTCAACATATCATGGGGAAGGAAACATAAGAAATTGTGATATCATATGATTAGAAAGGGTAAAAATAAGATATATCAATCTATGATCATATAAAATCTTAATATAATAATAAGGGTGTGTTATCATGAACATAAATTATGAAGTTTATACCCAAACTGTCATAGATCATAACAACTATTGATGAAAAAAATATATCATTTCTGAAATCATGTTCTATAAAAGTGTTACATCATTATAAATAAAATAATAATAATAAAATCATTTAACAAATGTGATTAATAATTATAAATATAGAAAAACCATTTTATATGTCATAGTAAACAATAATTAAAATCAACATAGTGGATGATAACTTATTACATATTTCCCATTGTGGATCAAAAAGCACCTATTTCCCACACTGGAATAGGATGCACCTGTTTCCTATAATGGATCAATCCCATAAACGTTTTTTCCATTATTATCTCAAGAGATATAAATCTTTACCCAACTAATTGGTAGGAGATATAGGTATCACCCAACTCATAATTAAAACCACTGTTTTTTGTTCCACAATTTCATAAAACAATCATCATACCCTCACATCATAAACTATGTAGATAAAATAGTTTTAATAAATATTTCATCAAACCACCATAGGATAACCCATGAAAATAAATGGAAATCACGAACATTTTATCAACATAAAAATTAACCATCTAGTGAAAAAATATTTATGGTATCATTTAATCTTATCTGTTGTAAATCATAAGTAACATTAAAGGATTTCATGTTAAATAGAAAATGATTTTGAAATATCACATCGAGTGTTTCATGAAGAATATCGCCTTTACACATTTATTAAAACATTTAAAATCAAGAAATATCTTCAAAATCATTTTCTTTAAAAATAACATTGGAAACCTATAAAGAAAACAATAAAAATCATTTAAAAGATTTTAGGATAAGAATATCTGTTAAATTTTGAAAATAAATTTTTAATAAGAAGAATTCATAATAAAATTTAGAGATAATGTTATTTGAATATAAATTTTGAAAAATATAATTGAATTTAAAAAACAGAGATATTTTTATGATGAAGGAAAATTATTTTCATGCCCTACAAGTTAAAACAGATATTACATTCACATTTTTAGTAAAATAAAAACATGCATCGTTTAGAAAAGGACATAATGGTTTTTTTAAAAACATTTTTTAGAAAGGAGAAACATGTGTAAAATTTTAATTAATAAATAATATGGATTATTTAAAAACTTTTTTGAAAACTTTTTTAAAGAAGAAGATATTTGAAGGAAAATGAATTTTTGGCCTAAGAGAGAAATAAAGTCAATTTTATTTAAAAAGTTCTTTTAAACTCTTGAGTACATATAGAGATGGAAGTGAAATGAAACCATTTATTCCCCTGAAACAACCTAAGTAGAATAAAATAGAAGAGACTCTTGGGAAAGTGATTCTAATATCTCATCATCGAAGCATAAACGTAATCAATCCTAATAAACAATGAGATTATATGGTAAAACCCATGATTTTATGGTAAATTTTGTGATGTCAATGCCTTGAAATAGAGATACTAAAATAGATATGTAAATACAATTTTTTTAATGAATAATCATAAAATAAATTATTGGGGTAGTATATATACAATAAAAAAGAAAGACATAGTGAATATGATACACATTTCGTAGAAAGTAGATGAGAGATAGAAATCCCTTACCATATGTCTCGACATCATTCATACGAATTAAAAACTCAAATATAAGAAAAAATATATTATTATAAATATATTCTGGAAACATAATTATATATATAATACCATAGATAATTTACATATGACATTTAATTACTAAATTATTAACAAAACCCTATTAAATTCATTTTTAGGTAATATCTATTTTGTTTTTCGTGTATGTATTGATTTATTTTTTTTGGTCTTCATACGTTGATCATGGATAAAGAATATGAATAATTTTAACCAAGATATAAATATAATATATATTCAGTATATATGTATTTATATTGATTCATAAAATCTACAGATAGAAAATGAAATATAATGTTCATTGAGATGGTAGGTCATACAGACACATGAATTATGTTTCCATTTTCTTGATTAAAATAATTAAATGATGGTAAATAATATATTTTCAGTCCTGAATAATTATTATGTCATATACATCAAATATATTTATTAAACCCATATTTATTACCTTCCATGTAAATTGTTAAAAAATCATATAACTTCATGAGGTGTTATACAACAAACACACAAATGATCTTACTGTAATTATACAGAATGGAAGGTAAGATGAAATAAGTGATATCATGATTAAATGAGAATAATAATATTCTGAATATAATATAAAATAAGAATAAAACATTATATCAATATGAGAGAGGTGGTGATGTAAGATAATAACATTAGTTCACGAGGTGGTAGACTTCCATACACACAGATGATGAGTTCATACCCCATTTGATGGAAGTGGAAAAGTGTACAGGTTATTATATTATAATATTAACATCACATTATATGGAATATTATGAGATTACTATATATTACTGGTAAATAATAATTTAAGGAAGTGGAGGAAGACATAAAATAAAATGACTAGTTGTGGATCCAACCTCTTATACAGACAACGTCTTTTTGTTTTCACCAAAATGCATATTATGTTAGATTTCAGACTAAAATAAAGATTATAGGATTATAGGAGGGAATTAAATAAGTTATTCAGTCAGTTCATCTATGAAAATGTTTTTTGATATGTGATGAGAAGAGGAGAGGGGGTGACCTTTTATAAGTGAGGTTCGTGGAACAATTGTATTTTTTGAATAGAAAATGGTGTTCCCATGTTTTTCAAATGACACATGGATACTAATGGTAATATCATGAAAATAGAATTTATTATGTCTAAATATTTCAATAAAATGGGTTTTGGACATGTTTTGGGTCATTTTAAACCCTTATCTTTTTAGAATAAGCCCCTGTAAACCCATGTTTTCCTTAACTGCGAGAAATAATTTCTATTATTTGACTATTTATTATGGTAAAACATTAAGGGAAAAATATTATAAAATATAAATTATTTTTATTGAAAATTATTAATCTGTTCTTCCCACTTCAATTCTTTGAATAAGAAAATTTCAATTTTAAATTAATTCCAGAGACGTGATAAGAAAGCTGGTTTTTAAAGTGTAAAATTTTAAATGTATAAAAATATTCTCTATAAAAAATAAAAATTAATTTTTTTTATGAAATAAATTGTATTAATAACTATATAATTAAAACATTTTAACATTTAAACCTATATTAGAATAATTTAGTAGTATTTAGAGTCTTTACAATTAATGTCATTTCATAATAAAAAAAAGAATTTTTCACCATTCATTGAAAAAATACATTATCAAATTATGTAAAATTATCCCGAATTAATCATTACATTATGATTTCAAAAATTAATTTCATTTTTTAAAATACATTTTCCAAAACTGGTAAAAAGAATATTTTTAAAATATGTCTGTAAAAGGTGACAAAACTGCTTTTTAGAAAAAATGCATTTTTTAAACCTAAAATTTTATTTATTCTTATCTCTATCATAGAAGACAAAAAATATAATTGTTAAAAGTTTAAATTAATCTATATATTTAATTAAAATAATTCATTAATAGTTATTTTTTAAATTTATTGAGATAAAAAAAATATACATGTAAAAATAGTATTCTTAAAATTGATTCCATTTATAGTAAAATGGTATTTATTTTCATTTCTAATTAATTGGACACCACTTAATTCATTATATATAGATGTGTAAAACCTATATATCATAATTTAGTTAATCTTAATCATAACCTAAATTTTAGTTGTAAGGTGATAATTATCAAATTAAATAATAAATTTTAATATTATGCCAAGTTTCATTTTATCTCAGTGTTGTGTGTAACACATGCTAGACACAGTGTTTCCTGAAATGAATGATTAACATAATGTTTCATGTAACACAATATAAAATTCATGTTGTGTGTTCTGAAAATTTCAAAATGATTAAATTCATTTAAAAATAAATATTTGCCCAAATCTTTGGGAGTTACCGTACATATTCCCCGGAATCATTCTCACCTACCAATTGAATCAAGTATGCTAATTGGGCTATATATAAAACCCCTTGAACAATTAAACACCTAAATTTACCACGTTTTTCTATCATTTCTATTTATCTATATATCTTTTTTTCTTCCACTTTTATACTCTATTTCTCCATTATTTAATTATACCACATTCTCTCTTTTTTAAATAACTATATTGTTTAGAGAATTGAGAGTGCATTTTACATGTTTTGTATTTAATAAGCCAAATATTAGTCATTTTTCTTCATTGTTTCTCATTTCTAATGTGAGGGGATTAGGATATCACTACCATTAAGGAGTGGGAGTGTGTGATTCTTGGTAGAACCAATATAAAGTAAGGGGTTTTTGGTTTCTTTCTGTAACCATTGAAAAGTATGTGAATTCTTTATTCCTAGGTATCCTGGGTACCGCTAAAGCTAAGAGATAAATATAACACTTCTCTTTAATTGAGAGGAAAATACTTATGGACATATATTTTTTTATTAACACCATTTTAAAGATTTATTCCCTTTATTTTTTTTATTTATATTTTTAAAAATATTTTGGTTCATATTAATTTGACTTACTTATTTAATCTCATTTTATATTTTAATATCAAAATTATACCACTTTATTAAGTTTAAATTTTACCAATGTAATTTCACCCCTTCATTTCATCACACTCTAAAAAATAAAAAGTTTTTATCCAATTTGATAAAATACAATATAATATGTTTCATCCACCCATCAATGTAATATTTTATGGAATTATGTCTTATTCTAACATAAAAATATCCCAAAAAATTAAATGAAATATTTGATATATAAAAAAATGTTTTTATAAATATTCATACTAAAATTATATTTCAATTATTTGAGAAAATTAAATGTTTTTTTTGTATCATTGAATGATTTTATGAGAAGAATTTATAATATCAAAATCTAGTTGGAGATAAGATGCTTTGTTTTGTATTTTTATTATTATTGTATTTATGGCCAAAATTTATTCTATAAATGTTTATCTATTTTAGGTAATGGAGATACAACTAGAAGGATTAGATATAGAAATCAGATCTCAATATGTGTGTTATATATATCGATGTATAATTATATTTTCACTATAAGAACAGTAGAGTTTAAGTAGAAGAATATTCACTTCACCAAGAAGAATAATGGATAACATCTTTCGAAGAAGATGTGATGTTGTAACTAGAAGATGAGGTGACTTTTAAATATATAATATGGATAATTTTTAATAATCCACTAATCCAATAAGACGATGACTGGATTTTTGGATGGAATTTTAGAAGAAAAAAGTGATATTATAATACAACTTAGGTTTTTTTATCCAGTGAACCATTGAAACCTCAATCACAGATGATTCTAAAGCATCATATAAATATTATATTTTTGGTTAATCTTAGGAAAAATAAGTTTCTAAATAATCAATATAATATTTAGCTTTTAATTTGTTAGTATAAGTGATTCAATCAGTTGTGTTCCACAAAATATGAATTGAAAATAATAACTACTATAAATTTAACAGAAGTAAATGCAATGGAAACATATTATTTTGAAGGATAAAATTGGATAATGTTTGTTCAGATGTATGAATAAATAACACACTTTTTGGATGTTGAATATAGTTTCAATTGAGTGATGTGGAGAAAAAATAAGGAAACAAAATTATTACCATCATGCATTCATAATATGGTGCATGAAATAATATTTGATTTGAGAAATGGTATAGGAAGAACTAGAAGAAGTGTATAAAAAATTTAAAAATACATTTATTTATATTATTATAAGAACATTTAACATAAGATCATAGATGACCATTCATTTTCTATGAAGACAAATAATTATGAACATGTTGAGATAGATGATCAATGCTTAATATTCAAAAAACGATGTGTTTTTTTGTACTAGATTTTTGAGAAGTATTTTAATGAATATTTGGCACTATGTTTTGTTGTTATTAATGTTAAATATGATATTTTAGGAAACATTAATGGTTTTATACAATATTTATGAACCTATGAAAATTCACAAGGAAACATTTCATGTATATCCAATTTATTCAAGTAATAGAGAAGAATACATAGATGCAATTTCTTTAAATATGACCAGATATGTTTTTTAGTATATTTATTGAAAATATATTAAATGTGGGTGGATGAATATTTTTCAAAAAACATAAGGTTTCAATGATATGTTATCATTATAAGTATCCTTATTCTAAGAATAATGGTCGAAATTCTAGAAGCATAAAGAGTTGAGAGGATGGAAGTAAAAAATATGGTAAATAAAGTTCTTGATAAATTATTCTAGATAAATTTCATAGTTAGAAGCATTCAATGCCCAAATATTATATTTGATCGTAAGAATAATAAAATATTTTAACTAGTGGGAAGTAGTAATATTTCTTATTTAGAGATAGAATAATCTCTACTGGAGTTAAATTATTTTTAATAACATTTATTATTATTAGATATTCATGGATTTATAGGAGTCAAAAATGAAATGACTAGGTACCCACGTTTTGCGAGAACATTGTAAAAACTAATGTGACTCACATTTATATTCTTCATTATTTCATGCGATACAGGATGAGTGTTAGTCTTGATAGGATTCAAACATTAATAAGATTAAGATTCTAGCATGAAAAGAAAGGATATAGTAAAAATAGCCAAATATTTGACCCCCTCCCCTTTTCAATAGTCTACATATTTCTATGAACATCAATTAGAATCATATCGGGTTGCTTTTATTATATCCATATGTTTATTTTCATGAATAATCTAAACATTATTAATTGTAAATGTTTTCATACCGTAAACAACAAAAGAAATCATGGATGAATATATAAAATGATACTATATCTTCTATATTGTGGCGTATAGGGTATTTATGTTACTGTAATAGGATTTCCACAGATGGATAAATACTATTTTAAGTTACATTCTAAATAGTAAAATATTGATGTCGATGGAAAATCTTAGAAGTTTATTTTAATTGTTTTATCCAACAATGTTTATAAGAAGTTAATGTTTCCCATAAAATTAATGTCAACAATGGAAAAAACATTAATAATCTTTAATGGGAAATTAAATGTTGTGAAAATAATGACTCAAATCTGGAGAAAAAAGTTCAAGGAAATTGAAATGATATATTAATAAAAAATTGATGAATATTTCTCTCTAGTGAATGAAACTATCAATATTATCATAGTATATAGTGATGTTTTAGAAGATTCAAATATTATAAAAAATTTATGTGAGTATTTTTGGATATGTTTGATCCTAATTTCAATTCATAAAAAGAAAAAGATAATTTATCCACTGATAAACTATATAACACACTCTATTTGTATCAAATGAGAAAAGAACTTGTATTGAAAAAAAATCAAGGAGAAAATTGAATTTGATTATATGAGGATTCAAAAAATATAAGAACTATAACTTTAGGTAATGTGATACAATTAATCCAATGATAGAGAATATGGTGGTCAATATCAAAAGAGGATTATATAAATTATCTCTAAAAATTTTTATAAAAGAAATATAAAGTACAATTTAAAACTCCCACTAAAATTACTTGAGTGTGGGTGGATCATACAATTCAAAATAAGTTTTCCACAGAAGAAATATTGAGGAAATAATATTTCTGATTTGGAATAAAAAACTATTAGAAAGAAGTGTGGTAAAACATCACACAATGTTAAATAACTCACCATATAAAACAAAATGTATTTTATTGACTAAAAATAATGATTATTACTATAATGACAATATTTTATCATAATATGATTTTTTGTTGATGTTAAGAAGGATTTTTATTTCATTAAAATAAAGGAAGATACTGAAGAAGTGAAGAATAATTAGGTGACGAAACTTATATATAACATATAATGTGATAAGATCCTGATTTATGTATTTATAAAAAACCTAATATCAAGAAATAATCATGTTTTTTAAAAATAATTTCAAAATAATAATTATATAATAGTGTAATTTCTATAAAAAATTTTCATAAAAAGTTGAAATTAAAAACCTCACGATGAATGTAACAAAACAAGTAATAATTGTGGGAGTCCTTGATTGAGAACATACTAATATGGAACGACTGATTTATAAGCAAATTTCAATAATTTTTAGGGTTGAAAATAAATTGAAAATTATGAATGTAATGTTCAAAATAGCTTCAGATATAAAGGATGATACATCTTATGATTTTGAGAAAACTCACCTTAACAGCAAGGAGAAAACTTATTCGTCTAAACATAAAAGTTAATATTATTTTTGTAACCATGTAGAATAGTGAACTAAAAATGGGAGATCATGGGTTAATAAAGGATGTGAGAAATCATTCACATCAACATAATACATAAATATATTTTGGATGAGTGATTCCCCATGCCAAGAGAAATAGGATTTTGTAACATTTTATCAAATCTCAAAAAAATTATGCAAGATAAAAACCATAATATTATTGAAGGTCAAGGTTCAATGGATATTTTTGGTATTTTGGTATATTTGGAAACATAACATCTAATTTTATTCATAACATATATCTCTCAGAAATTTGATATGAATTGAGGGGGAGAAATACAAAAATTAATGGAAGAAACTCCATAATTTAAAATGAAGATACAAAAGTGAAGTCACATGGAGTTATAAATCACTTAGGAAAAATATATTTGAATTCCTATAGAAGACTTTGAGAATATGGGTCAAACCTTGTATCATTTAAAAATAATTTATGGAAACACATCCAATGACAGTTACTTATGCTAGAAAATAAAATGAACATGTTATACATATGATAGAATAATAATATTTTGTTATTATGATTTCACAAAAAAATGAAAAGGGGTAATGAATGGATACACTATATAAGTTGTTCCACACATGTGATTAGTGATGTGGAAGTCATGAGAAACATTATAGAACATGAGGGGGAGTAGTCTGATTTGGATGCGATTGTTCCTAGAAATTAACAGGATTTGGTATGGATAATATTTAAGATTATAAGATAATGTCAAAGGAAGATTCGTCTATTGATAAGCATAAAAAAACATAATTTGTGTTATCCAACTCTATAATTATTGGAAAGATGTTATATTTTTAATGTATTTGTGTATCATATCATATTTTAAATATTTAAAATCTTTTTTCAATGTGGGAATGAACCAATGTTCATTAATTCCATATATGTGATACTAATAACTCATTATATTTATGTACATATCGTAAATACATTTTATGAAACTCTATACATGGTCATCCTTAGAAGAAGTCTATGATTAAAATTTCATATGAATATGTCGTAAGTTATATAAACCAATTTAAGGGAAAATATAATGTTAATTGCATAAATTTAACAGAAGTAAGGATGATTACATTACAACAAATTATAGTTGAAATAGAAACCCATTTGAAGGAGGGAATGAATATGAGGTAGGACTTAGAGAGAATAATCCATTAAATGTAATATTGGATGTACAAGAAGAGGATAAAGATTCAACCTCTAAAACATGGTCCTTTGAGTCCATGGATGTGTAACTTGTAGAAGAGTATCATCGAACCTCACCAATGAAAGGAAAAAGACCATCATCGATTCAAATGGGTTTATTCAGAATGTGATGATTCCATTTGGATGTAAGGACTACTAAAATATATATATCCATATAGTTACATGATAATATAGAATATAAGAACTTTATTATAAGAGGCCAATTCTACATGTGGATCCTTAAGCACCTCCTTGTGATGAATATACTGAAACCTAAGATGCTAGGGTAGCCATCTGTAACAAAAATATGTAATCAACTGACATGAATATAGAGAATCCAAATATGGATTTTTATGACTTAAAGAACTCTGAGGATATTCTCATACATTTTCATGATGAACTGATAGAGGATTACATCATAATCTAGATCCCTCTGGAGGATTCCCATAAAATGTTCAAAAGACCAATACATCTATATCTGATTGATGCTCAAACCTCTTGGATTGTTATACGGGACCAAATTTTCAAATTTAATTTCAATGAATGGAAAACAAGCATGGAGAAACATGTGTAGACCTGGAACAAGATTGAATATCCCTTTGAGGATCTCATCAATGACAATCAAGAAATATAGGTTACCTACACTGAATGAAGATTACTTGAAGTAATTAATTCCAAAAGTTTTAAATTGATTTTGAATGGGATTACTATTTTTTATGAGGTTTTATATTTTTGTTTTCCAGAATTTACTTAGTTTACAACATTTCCAACAAAAGTTATTCTCAAATAAATAAACTCATTTTTCAATACATTAATTGAAAATATATTAATTTGTAAGTCATTAAATTTATTGATGAATTCATTATGATGACCAATAAAATTTTAATGAAATAGAAATTAAATGTTGGGGGTACATTTATAAAATATGTAAAAAGGTAAGATGATATGAATATGTTATATAAATTTAAATATTTAGAATGTGAAATGTAATGGAGTTCAAAAATAACTCTTTCAGTTCTAATATGATGAAATATGGAATTTTATACTAGTATATTTCTCCCAACACTTCTTAGAAAAATGGAATTATAGAATGGTAAAATGGAATGTAAATTGACATTCGAAGAATTATTCTTTCTGAAAAAAATTAATTTTTTTAAAGAGATATGATATAACTATAATTATACTTGATAAAAATATTTTATTAGTATTATATGAATCCAAAATGACCCTATATGATATAAAGTATAAAAACATGACCACATTGATGTATTTTATGGATTTGTGAGTTAATCCATAGTAAAAATAAAAAATAATTATTTATATATGATTAATGATTTTTTGATGGAATTTTTTACCATTGTATATTCACTTAATGGAATAAGTTATATATATGAGAATATATGAATAAATAATTTGGTTAATTAAATTTATGTAAAAGTCATTGGAAATATATATATTAATAAAAAAAGTTGTTGATGATGATTTGGATGGTTTAATAGAAGATAAAAAAGAAATCAACCAAGGATGGTAATGAAAAAAGAAGGTGACTATGAGAATACACTTATACAGGTTGATTCTTATCTGTCTAGTGATGAGGATTGAAAGACCCAAATAAAAAAAAATAAAAAACATTAAAAAATAGTATTGATAATATCATAAAAAATTAGGATTTTACTCTTTTGAAAATGTGACCATTGAAATTTCAAAATCAACCATCATATAATCATAGTTAGAAAAAATACTAGTTCAAAATATTATTAGTGTAATGAATGGTTAAACGTGATGAATGAGGAGTTGGATAAAATTGAGATACATGACAAAAGAGGTTCTGTTACTAGTCCTGGAGGAAGGAATAATATAGGGAAAAAATATTTTTTATTAATAAACCCAACAAATGGGATATTTTTTTGGAATATATATGGATTAGTTTTTAATGGATACTCATAGGTAGAAGAGGTTGATTTTGAATAAATATTCTCCCTATTCCAAGAAATTAAATAATCAAAATGTTTTTTTTGATAATGTTTCCCAATAAAATCAGAATTTACATTATATATAAACTAACTCCATATTCTTGAAATAAAAATTTATTAAATAAGTTCACAATGAGAAATCAGATGGGTTCATACAAGACAGTAAAGGAAGCCCAGTGTGAAGAATGTGTAAATTTTCATATGGATTAATGGAGGCCTCGTGTACCTATTATTCAAAGCATGAAATATTACAAAAGTTGTTTTGATTTTATAAATAAAAATTTTTATGGAAAATATGTATGAATGAAATAAGTATTTTTAGCCTAATATTATTTGTTTTCATTGATGAAATAACCTATTTTTATTATAGTGATAAACCATGTGATGAATTTTCAGAATAGATAAAGATGAACTATGCAATATCAATGCTTGGAGAGTTGAATTTTGTTCCAGTAAAACAGGTTTAACTAATAAGATGACACAAAAAAGTATTATAATAAAATAATAAAAATTAATAGTTAATGAAATTTGGATTGGAATAGCCAGGGGAAGCTAGCCCAACAATTATAGTAGTTGTGGAAATGAGAAAAGATGAGACCAAGAAATTTGAAATTCTGATGAAATTGTGGAAGCTAATCATAATTATTCATTATCATAATAAATCAACACCATATATTAAATGTGTTGTAACGTTGTATTCAATATATCATAGAAATTTGATAGAATCAAACAGTATTTCTACTAAAATTATATTCTTGAATATTAAAGTATAATCAAATTATTGCCTTATTTTTAAACAGATTCATGAATTGTATATACATAGATTCACTAATATTGATTGAGATATAGATATAAATGATTATAAATCAATATATAGAGGAAAAGTTTTCTTGGGAGAAATATTTATAATCTAGAATAGTAATTTTTATTGTGACATTAATTATATTTCACGGGTAACATATTTCCACCACTCATGAATGTATATAACAGATGTGGAAAACAGATCAGCTGGATTATTTGAGGGTGAATATTGAAAATACATTAAAAATTATATGTGATAATTAGAGCATGATTGATCAATCTAAAAATCTTGTACAACACTTTCAATCAAATAATATTGATATTTTATTTTATTTCATCAAGGAGAAAATTTAAAGTGGAGATATAAATATTTAGTATATTTCATAAAAATTCAAATTAATGATGTATTTAAAAATGATATTCTAATAGAAAGATTCAAGTAATTGATGTTTAAATATCATGTCCATCATCCAGTTCTTTAATAAGGAATTTGTGGGAGAAAACTTATTTTTATTTATATTTTTTTATACAAGTTAAATAAGTATAAATATGTCATTTATCTTTTGGTAATATGAAGCTGGTGTAACCATTATTATGGGAGTAAATATTTTATATTTCACACATATAAATGCTATAAGAGTAGACTTATATTAGTATCCTTGCAAAAAAATTTCATATCATTAGGGGATGAAATTTATTAATAGAATTTGTTTATCTTGGAAGCGTGGTATCATGACACCTCTTTATGATAAAAGATGTTCTTTGATAGAAAATTGAGATAGGAGTATTTGATGTTTGTGTTTCCAAAAAAATCTAATGGTGGATATTGGAGAACCATTATTTTGGATTGGAAATTTTTATATATATATTTTCAAAAACAATTATTTTCATATTTTATTATTCCATTTCAATATGAGTTTATGTGGAGGATATTATTTGGTGGGAATAACTCGAACAAAGTATTTTATATTATAATTGACAATATTATTATCATTGGCAGATGGATGGAGTCTTCATAGTAATATGTTTAGTTTAAGGGGAAACCCTATTGATAAAATATCCTAAATAATATATGATGAAGACAGTATAAGAAGAGTTAACCAATGAGACATAAGAAGGATAATGTTTTATGATATATTTGTATAATTAGATGAAAGAAACTACTGCATGATATTTCTTGTAAGTTAAACATTTAGATGATTATTCAAAAAAGATCATTATTATCAAAAGAAATATGGAAGAATCATGAACACTAGAACCTAAAACATTATAAAAGGATTGTGTTGTTGGATTAATCTAATATTATTGAGTTTCTAAATTATTTTTGGAAGGTTATTTTTCTACTTTTTCCGAACAAATGACTTAATATATTATGTTTATTGAATGAAAAATTCATATGAGTATATATTGGATAATGTAATGAAAGTAAATGATTTTTTAAAACTATTAATCAAAATAATAAACATGGAAGAATGATAATGATAGGGTATAATATGAAACAAACTCTCATGAAGTTGAGTTCAATAGTGATTGAATGATATAGAAAATAAAGGATGAAATAAAATTACATTCATGCATGCATACAAAGTTACATAATAAAATATTTCAGTTGTGAAAAAAAAATGTAGAACATGAAGAAGTGTAGAACGATGTAAAATATAAAATTATTGATTTCATCAGACAAACTTTTACTATAAAATGTAAAATTACCATTAGAATTTTGTACACTAAAAAATTATAATGATTCTAAGATGGATGCTCAATGTTTAATAATAATTAAATGAAGTTCATCATTCTAGATATTTCTTGAGGAATATTTTAATAATAATTTTATTTTAAATCTTATTGATATTTAGGTTTATAATGATGATTCAATAATCATTGAAGCTGGTCGACTATATTAATAAACGTGAAAAAATTGAGTTAAAATTTCAAGTATCTCTTTTTTAATTAAGTATTGTATGAGTATATAAAGATCTAACTTTAAGATAATATGCTTCTTTTCTAAGAATACTGAGATAAGATAGAATTAAAGTTTGTCCAAGATTCCTTTTTTGGATGATTAGTAGAGTAAAATAATCCCTTTTGTTCCATAAATCCTTATATTGAGAATAATTTTCACAAATTTGGAAGCATGATGTGTTGGGAGGTCATAATTATACCTTCTATAAAATTAAAATCAGGTGAAATTATACACGATAGAGTTCATAGTGGCCAATATTCAAAGATAAAAAATTATATTTTCTTTGAATAAAAATAATATCTTATAGCTATTTTGATCTAGTAATATTCATTATTGACAGAAAGTTACAGATTTATACTAGTTATTTAATATGTATTCCCTTTATTAATTTAGTGGATATTTGTGGCTCAATGGGTGTAAACACTAAAAATAGATTTCACCAAATTGGTACCAAACTTTGTAAAAACCTATGTACATTGAGTTTATATTATTCATCATTAAAGGATATTGATAATGAGTTTTATTGTTTGAAGGATAAAACATAACAAGATTACAATGTTAACTACATAGGATTGGTAATTTTAAACGATCATCAACAAGTCAACCCTAGTTGTCAACATATCCTTGGATGCTTAAGAGTGTTTATCTAATAATTAAAGAGTTCAATGATAAAAAATGAAAGATTATACCATCTAAACATTAATGTGTTTTCAAATAATATTCTAATGTGTTTAAGATTTGTGATTCCAAAGAATAAGGTGAATGACACTTTTGGTTTCCATGAGAAGTTGATCCCACTATTTTTTCAATGTGTTATGGAAGTAAAAAAATTAATTTCACTTTATAACCCAATATGTTTTCATATATAGTGGTAAATATAATTTTAAAAAGTCACATTTTTCTATTATATCTATATTAATTCCAATATATCCTATAGGATTTTAGGATGAAAATTTACTTCATAATGTAAATATTTATTTTGAAAAATATTTAAGGTAAGAAATTTGATAGAAATGGTTATGAGGATGATGATGTTAAAAGTTATAAGAGGTCAAAATAGAGAATAATAGATGAATTCACAAAATTTGATTTTGTGGGGTATGTATTTTGAATATTTTTTTGGATTTTAAAATTAGGAATATTATTTCTAAATCATACCCTTATTTAAATATTTCAATTTTCATAGATGTTAGTAATTAAAGACATTAGTGAGTTGATTTTATCAAATGGTAAAAAGGAGACGTGGTATAAATTTTATATTTATTTAATAAGTTTATATAACACCGGAATGTGTAGAAAAAATTAAGGATGACTTATAGTCTATCACATATGATAAAATAGAAATGTTATTATATAGGGTTTTGTGAAGTATACATAATGTAATTAAAAGAAGATAAAATATATTATATATAAAAAGAAATTTCTACATCATTATTCTTCAATATTGGAAGAATATATGTATATATAAGTATTTTCATTTAATTAATTTTAATGATAATTCATCTCTTAATGTAAAACATTTAGTTTTCTATATTTGATGCTTACCATAGATTGTTACAATTTATGACTATGTGTCAAGGTTATATGGAGTAGGGTTATATTATGTAAACAAATATACTCATGGTGAATATAAGGTAATATTGTGCACTGGATGTCCCACTATGTTTTCTTCTTGGAGTATCGTACAACATATCCTTGGAATATTTGGGGTGTATAGATCATATTTGAGTACCTATTAGTTGAAGCTATCTAGATACATATCACAATAAAATTTATATGTTGATACCATACTTGTGAACATCATGAGAAATAAATAACCATGTGCGTTTATGAATGTTACAGACAATGTCATTGATTGGATCTTAACCATAACGGTATTTCACCAATTTTATGATAAGTATGAAATATTGTTCCTCTTTTCAAATAGACTCGATAGTGTGTAGTCACACCAAAATATTAAATATGATGTTTTTATCTCTTCATATGAGGGGTATATTATTTGACCATCTATAAATTTTAATGGAACATTATTTATTTTTCACTATATATAGTCAGTACAAAGAGAATCTAGATTATATTAGCTGGATACGCCATATTTAAATACTCCTCATCTCATGGTCAATCAATTCCTTGAGAAAAGGGAACATTCGAGATTTTAAAAAATCATGTAATGAAATAAGCATACACTACTATACAAACACATGTGTCTAATTGAGATCACATGAGATGCCTTTGTAGCTTCAGTAGCATTCATACATATTTAGAGTCTAAACATTACATGAATTTATTTCTATGGGGTTTTAAATTTTTCAGTAAATTATATAATGTTCCCTGTGGTAATAATTTATGGTTGACCAAAATTGGATTGTGTTTGAATTATAGAGTAATTTTAATTTTTTTTTGAGATTTAATCCTAAAGTATTTTGGATTGATATTCACATGATATTTACTAGGAATTTATAAAAAGTGAAATTGATAGAAGATTTTAAAAATTATTTTGGATGATATGAAAACGTAATTTGGATATGATTTTAAAATTTAATTTATATGATATGATATAAGTTGAAATGACGCAAAGGATTTAAGTTATAGTCTATGTGGCTCATTGAAGGAGTTATATTCCCTAAATCATTTTAAAATGTTATTTTTCTAGGTTAATGTAGTAATGTAAAATAAAAACATATCATATATAAGGAAATAATTAAATTTAGTGAATGTGAAATTCCTTGTTTAGGAATTGTTGGGAAAGGGGTAAATGTAAAATTAACTAATTTTTCTATGGAATCTCAATTGCCTTCACTAAAATAGAAAACCATATAGGATTAAAATGGAGAACAAACCAATCATGGACTTGTGGAATATAAGGATCATGAGTTCTCCCCCTAGAATAAACCTATCTAAAAAAATTTAGATAAATCATTTCCTAATATAAAAGAAAGGGATTATTACCTCAATATAGAAATAGGATCACAAATTTACGTGGTGGTTGGAATAATTGTTATAGAACATGAGATAAAAAAGTATAATTTTGAACCTTTAGGGTGAAAGCTAAACAAACAAGAAGAAAAAAGAAATACAATGTTGTATTTTTTTCTTCACTCCAAGAAGATATTGGTGGGAAAGTATTTTTTAAATAATCTATGTCAGCGAAGACATTGGTAGAATTATTTCATGTATAATTAAATTAAATATCAATGAATACCAAAAGGAATGGAGTTGTAACACCCCGAACCCAAAATTCTTGAGCCGGTGTATTATTTTATTTCATTTTACTAATTACAAGGAATAAAATATTGAATTAAAATCTAGTATATAATTTCTGGAATACCACATTACATAGATAAATCCCATAATATGTTGTAAAATATAGAAAATGAAAACATGATACATAATTAAATAAAATAAACAATATCCTTGGAACGCATTAAAAGGTTTATGATACATAACCCCGGGAAATGAAGCATAATAAGGGGGAGATAAAAATCTCAGTAAGAGTTATATACAATACTAATAAGGGATATAAGGTTAATAAGTAATAGAAATTTTGGTAAGGTAAATAATCAGACAGACACATGTCATCAATAAACTAGGAATGAAATTGTACCCATATATGTTTTAATTATGAAAATCTCATGGAATGTATCAAATAAATACTAAATGAAGAAAATAATTATTTAGTAGAAGTCCTGAAACTTGTACATGAAAAACTTTACCAAAAATACAGTTTAAGTATGGGGATAGAAAGGGATAGAAACTCATCTTATTGTTTTTGGAAACAAACCCAAAGGGTTTTTCGCCAAATATTTTCACTCATGTGACCAGTCGATGCATCGAGGGGCTATACCAGGACCCACCCACCACTGAAGTTACAAATAAATGTTCATACATAGATTTAATTCAAGAACAATATGCCTTATCTATATCTATATTTAGTATATGATAAATATTCATCAATATTTCCTTAGTTAAAACAACCTTCTAGATAAACACACTATGTTTAATGGTATACCACTAAGAAAATAATTATATAATTGATTCAATAATAGAGATATTTAATGTAAATATAATTTCAAATAAAAATTATCCGAATTGGGAAGTATATACCTCATATAAAAATTATTAGGTTCACAATACCAAGTAATTCTTAATGAAATAGATATTGAGGTGAAGTCCCATACCTAATATCCAAAAGTGTTATGCACATTATTTTAACAACCTGGATAATTAGATTAGATCTATTAATTAAATTATTATGAAACATTAATGCATGTATTATATTATTATAATTTTATTAAGTTCATTTATGGCCTTCTTCGATGATTTAAATGATACAATTTCAGCATATGGGAGTTTTTGTTTTCCTGGTTTTCAGGATAGGTTCTCTTATTTATAAGTAATGAAATTCAAGTAAAATGGGTTCAATTATATTGAATTGGAAGTATATGTTATTAATGAAAATAAATAATTGTAAATGGTTATATATATCATTGGGTTATATGGTATGAGGATGAACCATCAAATATAATATTAGTGATAATTGATTTGATTATTCTTGTGTTTTTTCGATCATCACAAACTTTTTTTTATTAATTAATTAATACTATGTATATATAATGGTTGAATAATAAGAAATAGGATTTAATAAAGTTTTTAAAAAATATTTCAACAATAAAAATTGTTTCATGACCATCCATGAAGGGTAAATCGATGAACAAAAATTTGTTGCCCATGAAGGTTGTAAAGTTGCAACTCATAGATGGTGATTTGGTTTTTAAAATAAAAGAGATGGAGAAATAAGTTGGATGAAGGATGTTACATTGACAAGATATAATTCCAGTTTATATATGATATAGGAGTTATAATTATCATTTTAACATAGGAGGTTTGGAGAGCATATGAAATGAATAAGGAAATTGAAAGAAAATTAAAAGAAAAAGAAAGAAGATTTATCTCTCAAATTCCCCTCTTTGAGTACCTCATTAAGGGGCCATGGATTGGTCTTTTGTTTTGACAAAGAACACATGGACGTGGGGGAGACTTGGAAATGGAATTTGAGCATTATTTGGATAAGAAAAAAAGGCTTATATGTGTGTTTAGAAGTGGTGGTGAGGGGTGGTATTTATAGTAGAGGAGAGGGGTGATTTTTGAATATATAATTCATTTGATTATAATTTTGGATAAAGAATATGTATAGATTGATAATTATAATAACATATATTAAAATAATGAATAATAATTACATATTATGGACTTAAATTATCCATAACTCACTTAAGACTCAATAATACAAGCATTTAACATTTAACATAAATTGTAATATTTTATTATTCACAAAAATTCATTTATATTAGAAAAATCACAGAAAATCACCCTAAATTTATTTTTGTGTCGAATAAAAAAAATAAATCCATTTCATTAAATTAATTTTATAAATATGATAAATTTAATTCTTAATAAAAATAACCATTTAATAAAAAATACAGATTTTATATTTATAACTCATTTTATAACACTTTGAAATTTTAACTAAGGTCTCATAAAATAATCATGAAATAAATAGACAACATTTTTTAAATTTATGAATAATTTTTTTGAGATAAATTTTCAAATAAATATTATTATTAATAATAAAATTTTAATTAAATATTTATGACTTACAATAATAACAATAGTTAAAAAATAAATTTTAAAATATTTATTTACATATATTATAATATAAGTATATCATACTTTCATTTATAAGATGGTAAATTTTATTTATACTTTCATGGGTGTGTTTACTATTAATTTTTCCGGTTTACTACACATTTGTGTAATCTTACCTTTCTTGATGTCATGTTACTGTTTAATCGGTATTGGTTCCTAAACATAGAGGAATGCTTCTTATTTCCTTCCTTCATCATTTATAAAGTACGTTTTGAGTTTTCTATGTGATTTTATATTATTTATACAAAATGAAATAATTTTTTGTGCAATTTAAGCTATCTAGTGGATTAAAATTATTTAAGAGGATACATCCAATAATATTTTGGGGCATTATATTCTTCCCTCCTATAAAAATTTAGACCTTACAATTTTTATAAACATTACCATCTAAATATATGAGGGTGAATCTACTTCATAACATCATCTGGTTACCATGTTTCTTCCCCTATTTTATAGTTTCTCCAAAGAACATTTTCCAGTCGAGTAATCTGATTTCTCAATACATTCAATCTTGTGTTATGAATCTTTATTTTCTCTTCATAGTATGACAAAGTTCTTGATCTATTTCTCTATCGGTGAGTACATGAATCTGGTCTGGGATGTACTTATTTAACAAAAACACGTGGAACACATCATGAATTATGAGAGACTTGGTGGAATTGAAAAATGGTAAGCTATAACTATAATTTTTTACCAAAATTACAAATGGTTCCAATGAACATGGGGCTCAGTTTCCTATTTTTTCCGAACATTAAGACATCCTTCCTATGATATAATTTCTGAATTCTATGATATCACACATGAAATTCCAAATCATTTCTTTTATTGCTAGAATAACTAATTTTCCTACTTTGGGATACTTAAATATGTATCTGAATTCACTTTATTTTTGACGTTGTCTCTTCAATAAGTTTTTCCCATATATTTCCTCTCACCAACTTTATCCCAATAAGTTGGAGTTTAATATTAATTGCTATATAATGCTTTATATGGATCATTTTAATATGATAATAGAAAATATTATTTTAGGTAAATTACACTTAAGTTAAGTACTGATCCCACATAACGTGAAAGTCAAGTGATCCTAACCTCCACACATCTTTTAATGTTAGAACAGTCCTTTAAAACTATGAATCGGTTTGAGGGTGATAAGTAGTACACATATGAAGCTCGATATCCAATGTATTGTAAAAAAACTTCTAGAATTATATTGTAAATTGGGGATCATGATCAAACACAATCGATAGAGGTGCACCATGAAGTCTTAAAACGTCATGAATATAGAGTCTTTACAGGCACTCAAGTTGTATGTCTTCTCTTATAGCAAGAAAATGTGATGATTTTTTAAGAAGATTAACAATTAACCATATTACATCATTCCTTCTATGTGTCCTTGGTAGTCCTACTATGAATTCCTTCATAATGTCTTACCACATTCAAATAGGAATGGGAAGAGGTTTCATGACTCATCTAGGATGTTGTCTTTATTTCTTCACTTATTGACAAACTAGAAATCTTGACACCTAGTCTGCGATTTCTCACTTCATGTTATACTACCAAAAATGTTCCTTAATATCTCTATACATCTTGGTATGACTAGGGTTTATATATAAATATGATCTATGAGGATAATATAATAATCCCTATTTAACTCAAGACTTTATGGGACACATAACCTCCTATAAAATTCCAAAACTCCATCCCCATACACAAAGTATTACAATAACCAATCCATAACATATTTAATTGATTGTTAAGGATTATCATCGTCAGATTGATATATTTTTAAATTCTCCATCAAAAATTGTTTAGAAATCATTTGAAAAGGGAATGATGGTTAGCCTTCCATAATAATTCCCATATCTATATTTTCTGGATGGATGAATATATGATCTTTCACAATCATCATTTGGGTTATATGTCCATGGTATTTATTTCCTAATTCATCTACTAGCTTATTTTATTTTCCTTGGTGATTGTGTATTGAACAATCATAATTTTTAATTAACTCGATCCATCTCCTTTGCCTCATGTTGAGTTATTTCTGGGTAAAAATGCATCTCAAACAATTGTGATCCAAATATATATCACATCCTTAACCATGGTTATAGAGCCTCTATATTTACATAGAAAATATTATGGCAACTAACTTAATATCATGAATTGTATAATTTTGTTCATGATCCTTCAAAACTTGTAATTCATAAGTAATAACATTATCATTTTTCACAAGGACACAACTATGTCCATTCATTGCTGCATCACCGTATATAAAAATCCCCTCATTTCTAGATGAAAGAGTTAAAATTGGATAATTGACTAATATACCCTTCAATTAATCAATTCATTCTATACATTCTTTTGTCCATACAAACATAACCCCTTTTTGTATTAGATTTGTTAGCAGGTTAACCAATTGAGATATATTCTAAAAGAAATGCTGATATTAACCCAATAATCCAACAAAAACTAAATACCTCAGTTATGTTCATTGGTATAGGCCATTCTTGGATTACCAATATCTTCACAGGACCATTTGATATTCCATCCTTATAGATAATATGTCCAAGAAAAAAACAGTATGAAGTTATAATTCACACTTAATAAACATCACATATAACACTTTTCTTCTATGAGTCTGTAGAACAACCGACAAGTATTTCTCATAATCCTCATAGCTTTGGTAATATATCAATATGTCATCAATAAATACCACAAAAAATCATCAAGATATTCCTTGAATACTCAATTCATTAGATCAATGAAAATGGATGGTGCATTAGTCATTCCAAATGGCATTACTATAAACTCGTAATGTCTATACATAGTTTAAAATTGAATATTTGGAATATCTTCCCTCATCACATGAAATTGATAAAATCCATATCAAAGTTAAATCTTCAAAAAATATTGATATCCATGAAGTTTATCAAATAAATTTTCAATGTGAGGTAGAGGATAAATGTATTTTTAATAGCATTGATTTATTTATAATCAATCCCTGTGCCAATGGATTCATCCTTCTTCTTGAAAAAGAGAATAAGGGATCCATATGGAGAAACAATTGGTAAAATAAATCCCATTTCACTAAATTCCTCTAGATATTTCATCATCTCCACTAATTCAAAAGAGGAATGTCTATATGGAGTATTTGAAATCAGTCCATCACCCAGAATTAATTTTATAGAGAACTCATCTTTCCACTCTAGAGGATATCTATGTAATACTCTATAGATACCACAATATATTCTTGATAAATTGGTACATCCTCAATTCTAATATTACATTCCCAATCCCTAGATGATGTTTGTTCTTCCACCCTAATAATTTCACTTTGTAGAGCAACTATATGTGGACCTGAATAAGAACCAAATGACGATGTTTCTATTTTAAAGATAAGGGTTTCTACATCTACCCCAAAAATTGTAACTTCCTTATTCTCGCAAAAGATTTTTTCATCATATTCTAAAATACATCCCATACAAAGGTTTATTTAAACAAAAACCATAGGTATTATGATAAGGTTTGGAACTAAATCACGTTCAGGTGTCATTAAGAGTATTGATGGAAACAATACATCTCTTAAGAGTTTTGACTGACAATCCCATTATTAAATCAAAAGGATATTGTATAATTTTCATGGAAAACTGGGAATATATAAAATAATGCATTGATCTAGAATCAAAAATATA
Organism: Viscum album; assembly: GCA_963277665.1. Classification (NCBI taxonomy): domain Eukaryota; kingdom Viridiplantae; phylum Streptophyta; class Magnoliopsida; order Santalales; family Viscaceae; genus Viscum; species Viscum album. The sequence goes on along the minus strand of OY728135.1, from coordinate 67,063,065 downwards.
ATTTTCTCTATTTTAGGAAATTATTAAAGTACCCACCACCACATAGTTTGGAACTTCAACCTCTATAGTTGTGATCTATAATACTTTTTCTTTCTCCCATGTCCTTTTCTATGGATTGTTTCCTTGAGATTAGGAGAATAATTTTCATTGTCTACCATCTCCATACAATTATATCATTGAAAATCATTTATTTGTCACTTCCCCTTGAATTCACTAGCTTTTTGAACCATTTCTCCACACTTATAACAAACTCTAATTCCTTTCATGTATTTTCCTGGATGATTAGTTCCACAGTTCTCGCATAATGGGAAATCATTCATTCCCTTATTCTTCCCTAGAGATTCACCTTTTACATGATTATTATAACACCTCTTCTTCTATTTATTTCCCTTTAACTAATTGGATCTAGATAATTAATTCTTTGTTTTGATGGAAGATAATAATATTTCCTCAAATGATAAAAATGTTTCAGAATCTAGTACCCTTTGAAGACTTCTCATAATACCTTCAATGAAATAATTTGTCCTATATTCTGAATCATGTATGTAATCTATAGAATTCATAGATAGTGTTGTGAAGGTAGACTTATACTCTTCAATAGACACTTCTTCCCATTTCTTTATGCTAGATAATTTCCACTTCATTTCAGTTTATTTCTCATGAGGGAAGTATTTGTTGAAAAATGATTCTTTAAAAGTTATCTAATACATGACTTCTATTTCATCTTCCTCCATATTATTTTGGATTAATGGCCACCATTGATTAACATATCCTTTGAGACAATATTCTACCAATTTTACCAATTTTTAATGCTATAAATATATTTACAGGGGACTTGATCCACTTATCACCTACCACTGGATTAGTAGTCCCACTAAAATATGTGAGATTTTCCCACATGAAACAATCCAACATAGGTGATGTATGGTTATTATTCATAACAAAAGTATGTTGTCTAATTGAGGTCATGATCTTCTCAAGTCCAACACAAACATTGTTGACTTTCTTATTGGGGAAATCCCTACATTGTACTTGGGTATTGATTCCCATTCTTCTATTAGGCGCCATCACTAAATAATGTCGAAAAAATATTTTTTATTTTATTTTCAAAATCCTCTATAAGGTTGAGTGGTAACATAAACATGGGAATAAAAAATTGAAAATTCCCATTCCAAATCTGAAATTCAAATGCTTCACAACACCCAGGGATATTGCATTCCAAGACCACCTGTATTTGCCAAAACAATTTCTCCAATTGTCATAGGTTACATAGACAACTATCTCCAAGATTCACCAAAGTTAAAAATTACATCCTATCACCAACATCATCATCAACCTTCAGAAGAAGAATAGTTTTCAGAGACATAAAAGTCCATTAAATACTCCATAGAACATTGCACCATGATGTCATTATCTCATATCAAACGAGCCGAAACCAAACCATCGAAACATATTGAGCTCACCTCATCGCATATCAAGAAATATCGGTAGGACACCATAACGACCACCACTGAAGGTCACCATGAAAACAAACCTAGAAAAAACAAAACCTGAACAACAAATTGGAAAACCACTAAACAAGAATCAAATAGATAAACTACTAGTATGAATCAACAAAAAAACCATCACTGATAAGATGATGAAGAAAAGTGAAAAACCAAATCCAATGTTGAAGACCTCATTCATGGAACACTGATGATCACCAAAACACACATCCCAAAATACCATTGTAACCCCAACTCTGGATCCGACCAGGATAGGAGCTGCAAAATGTAAGTTCAGAGTAGTGGTTCCAGAGATCGAGGACTCTGAATGATGGAATTATCAATAGGGAGGAAGGTTGAGAATCATAAAAATAGACGAATGTCAAGAAATGTAGAATGTTTCCTCAATAAAAGAACACCCATGAATATTTCATCAAAATAATGAAGACCAAAGTGCCTTTACTGGAGAGAAATAAAAAAACAAAACAAATGCGAAGAAAACAAGAAGATGTATTGGTTATAGGTGAAAGAAGGGGATACAAAGAAAAAATGTAGAGGGTTAGTGCTGTTGCCGACCCTAAAATGAATTTTTCCCAAGTAAAAACTAGGTAGAGCTAAGGGAGAGAGGAGATTAAACCCATTAAATCACTAAACAATGACATGAAACCAATTAGGTTATGGATCATAATGCATAATTATGAACTCGATAAACACAAAACGTAAATTAAAAATTTATTCATAGATAATCTCATAATCATAAACATGGTTTCTTTAAGAACATATTTACTTTTAAAAACATAATAATGTTTTCTAAATAAAATTTGAATTTTATTGATCATATACCCTAGGAGTGTCAAACCTGGTGCACAATAAGGACTGTTTCCATGTACTAGGTTACAATGAGTCAGGCCCGGGACACCTTGTCAGTGATGTAACCCCTAGGTACATCTATTCTCAAACCACACCCAATTGTATTATCTAGATAGGGATGTATTCCTAGGAAGATGAACATAATCTCTACCTTACCAATCATAAATGATTCTCATTGATACTTATCACCAAATTATATCTCAGGGTTATGTTCTCTATTATATGGTATCTAAATCTAGTTTCACAGGTTACTGCTAAACTTTATTTTATATCAAGTGTAACACCCCATCCCCACTATTCTGGAGCTGGTGTGTTATTTTATTATATTATAATGATTACAAGGAATCAAATTAAAAATTACTAATAATTTTAGTATTTTTGGAAGACTATGTTACGAACATAACTCCCATAGTGCATTGAAAAATATAGAAAATATAAATTGTTACATAATAAAATGAAATAAAAAATATCCTTGAAACAAATCCAATGGTTTCCTCTTAATAACCTATGGAATGTAAACTCAATAAAGTGGATTTCAAATGCTTAGTATGATTTAAATTCAATACTAATAATATAAGTAATGTAAATAAGTCATAGACATTATGTCAAGGTAAATAATCAAAAATCACACTGAATCAATAAATTGGGAAAGAATATGTATCCATTGATTTTATCATAGTGAAAATCTCATGGAAAATAATAATAGAATTCTGAATTAAGAAAACTTTTATTTATTTGATGTAATGTAACTGTAACATGAACCATTATACCATCAATATAGTTTAATTCTATTGGTAGAAACCTATCTGATTCTGTTTGGAAACAAACCTGATGGGTTTGTCACCAACTGTTTTGTCTCATGAGACCTATTGATGCCTTGAGGTTCTATAAGGTGACCCGCCCATCATTAAAATTACAATAATTCATCATATATAGATTTAATTCTAGAAAAACATACCTTTTAATATCTGTATAGAGTGTAGAATATAGATTCATCAATATATCCATAGTTAAAATGACATTCAAAATTAACACAATATTTATAATGGTGTATGGTAACACAATAATCATATCCTTGATACAATAAAATGGACATTTAATATAAATATAATTTCAAATGAAAAATAACCTCAGTGGGACATCAGATACACCACATAAAAATTATTAAGTGCACGATACCATGTAAGTCACAAGGAAAAGGAAATTGAGGTGAAGTCCCTTACCTTATGTCTAAAAGTGTTCTTCACATGATATTAATGTTCTAGATAACAAGATTTCATTCATTAATTAATTAATTTAGAACATTAATTACAGTTATGTGATTTATTATACTTTTATTTAGTTTATTTATGGCCTTTTTTGGTGAGTTGATAGATACAATTGCATCATTTGAGAATGACCGCTTTCTTGGTTTTCATTATCAGTTCAATTATTTATAAGTAATGATGTTCAAGTAAAATGGGTATAATTCTCCCAAATTCGAGTTAAATATTAAAGATGAACATAAATATGTGTAAATGTTTATATATACATTTGGTTATATAGTATGATGATGAATCATTAGATAAAAGTTCAGTGATAATTGCTTTGATTATTTTGGCGTATTTTTTATCACCACACACTATTATTGTTTAATTGATTAATACTATATATATAATGGTTCATGAAACATTAATTGAATGTAATAAATATTTTATGATCTATATCAACCATAATAATGGTTTTAAGACCTACTTGAAAGAGATATTGAAGAACGAAAATCTATCTTCAACGAAGGTTGTAAATCATCACTTCACATACTATGATATTGTTTTTAAAATATAATATAGAGATAGAATTATTTTATTGAAGGATATTCCATTAACATGATATCATTACAGTATATATATTATACTAGAGTTATCATTATCATTCAGATATAGGATATTAGGAGAGGATATGAAATGAAATAGGAAATTGAAATGAAATTAAAAGAAAAATAAAGATTCTTTACCTATTGAATTCTCCGCTCTGAGTACCTACTTAAGGGACCTTGGTTTGGTTTTTTTGTGACGAGACCCTACTTGACATGGGGGAGAGAATTTTCAAGAGGATTGGGTATGAATTTGGACTAGTGTCAAGGCTGATATGTGTAAGGAGATGTGGTGGTAATGGATGATATTTATAGCAGAGGAGAGGGGTGATTTTTGGATTCTACATGTGGAAAAATGGTTTTGGTAAATTTTTAGGAATTTTCTAAAATAAATAAATTTATGGGGAATAGTAAAATTCAATAATTTAAAATTAATGTTAAATACATATATTATTTCTTCATTGGTGATCTATGGTTGATGTAATCCAATAATCTAGAACTCTCTTTCATTATATTAATATATTCAAATATTTTAATCATTTTTTTATTATTTTGGTTGAATAAGATGAATTGTTTAATAATTATCACAAAATATATTATAGTAATTAAGGAGAGTTTGATAGTAATGTATTACATCATCCATACATCACCTTTGACTCAATAATTCAATTGTATAACATTTAGCGTAAATTATTGAATTTTACTATTAAAAATCATGTATTTTAGAAAAATCCCAACAATTCACCCCAACCATTTTAAAAAAATATAGAATTTAAAAAAAAACTCCATTTATGAATATAATTTTACAAATATGATAAATTTGGTTTTTTATTAAAATCATCATTTACTCAAAAAATACAGTTTCTATATTTATAACTCATTTTAGAACACTCTAAAAATTTAACTGGGGTCTTATAAAATTATCCAAAAATAATAAGAACACAAAGAATTAATTTATGAATACATTTTATGAAAATTAAATTTCATTTAAATAATTTTATTAATTATAAAATTGGAAATAAATATTAATGATTTACAAAAATACCAACACTTAAACAATAATTTTTTAAATATTTATTTACTTATAGTGTAATATAATTATATCATACATTCATTTATAAGATTCCTAATTTTTATTTATAATTTCATGGGTGATGTTACTATTCATTTGTCCAATTTATTATTCCTAAGGGTTATAATACTATTCTTAAGGTCAAGTTACTATTTCATCAGTACAGCTTCCTTAACTTATAGCAATACCTCTTATTTAATTAGTTCATCATTTATAAAGTTGGTATTGTGTTTTCTTTGTTATTTTCTATGATTTATACTAAATGAAAAATATTTTGGAGAAATTTATGATATCAAATGAATATAAACTATTTAATAAGATACATACCATAAAATCTAAGGGTGTTATGTAAGTTTTAGTCAAAACTGAATTCTCCTTTGTTGATTTAACGAAGGGAATATATGTATGATGGAATACATCAGGATATTTGATCATATGGATTCTTATCAAAGTGATATCTTTCATAGAGAACAAGAATAGTTCCACTTTATTGTTTCCTAGAAAAATTATAGACTAGAATAATTTAATCAGTTAATATTTTTGGATAATTCTCATAATTTTATATCATGATGTAATACATTATTTTTTTATAGTTGATTTAGTTCCCATTCGACCCTTGAAAATGGGATTTCCTGATAATTAATTTGTTTTGAAGATATATCCCTACCCATGAATTCCTATTTTATTGTGTATAATATTATAGTAATTAAATATGATTACATGCCTCTTATAACATCAATTGTATAATATAGTAGAAAAATATTTCATATTGAATTCGAAAGTTATCGTGGGTTATCATTAACCATGTTTTAAGGAATTATTTGGATAAAATTATTTTACATTAAACATTTTAGACAACTAAAATCTTCCACAGTAGCTATCATAATGTGAAATTTCATAATTTTAATTGGACAAGGAGTGTGATTTATTTATGGTTTATTTGCATGAGGTTGATGAATCATTTTCACATGTATTATAACACATGAGAAAATGTGATATCATGTCAGGATAATATTGAAATGTTTTTAAAAGTTCAATTGTTATGTGATTGAATGTAGGAAAGATAGACCAAGAAATAGCTATCATATCTCCAACTTATATCCATCATCTCATATCTCTTATATGAAATTAAGTGTTATCATGAAATAACTGGTAGAGTATCATGGTCTTATGATGATCGATTTATACTAATCCTTGGTATACACCTTGGTGGAAATATTCCTACAATTGTTTATGGTGTTCACCATCATGCACATATAAAGATGAAGTAATTACTTCTTAAGGGAAATGTATGCACTGTTAATTTTTGTTCATCCTTTTTTATTTTTGAGGATTCATTTTTTAAAGAATTATGATTTCATTTTTGGGATTAGTAATTATTTCTACTACATTGAATTCATGATATGTGGTCGTAATGAATTATATACCAAAGAAGATATATAAAATAACATAAAACAATAAAAAATTTAAATAAATAGAGATTATTTAATTGTAATAAATAATGAATCAATACATTCCAAAGAAACACGAAAAACATCATTAATGTTTTGAAAAACATAATATTATTTGTAAAAAACCAAAATATTAAATATTAAAACCATATACATTCGATTTTAAAATTATCCAATACAATAAATAATATTAAAATCAACTAAATGAAGATTCATATATAAATTAAAACATTATCAGGGTGTTAAAAAACACTTTTAAATAAAAAACCACACATCTATGCACCTTAATAAAAAAACCTAATTTACCATACTAAAGTAATGTAATTCAGTCCCAAACAAAACCATTTCTTACCAAGATATTTTATCCCATGTGAGAATGTATTTTAAGACTATTAAGTTGATAAAATAAAAAATAAAATAAATTCCATTAGTTTCTTCCCAAACAGTACAACCAAATATTCAATAATTTATAATAAATCTATAATGTTTCATCATGAATTCACATTAAATCACATGAATATTTTCGTATTTAAGAACAAATAAAACCCCCTTCAATCTTATCAACCATTTTAATTCACATTATTCACACAATCTCGATTAATCCAAAATAATGAAATGAAACAAAAATAATTTTATCAACTAATTAATTAAATTATTTATCATAAAATAATGTAATACTCATATTCAAATCATATAACAGTTTTCATTTTGGGAATAGAACCTGTAATGCTAACATTTAATCTATTAAGTCATGATGTTAATTTAATAAAGAATACATAATTTACAATTATGAAAAAATTATTTCTTGGAAATCTGTTCTTATTTAAAATAAAATTGTCATCCTTAATAAAAACCATCAATTTTTTCAATCAAACACAATTGTAATAATTATTTAATATTTCAAGAACAATCATTTATTATACATCATAAAATTGAACACAACTTTATGTTAGACAACCATACTCTAAAAATTATTTATCAAAATACATAATGAATTCCAAATAATTACAGTGAATAAATTTTCATGGAACACCATTTTCATCACTTTTAAATATTATTAAAAATTAAAATTATTTCCTTAAAAATCTCTTTTGAAATTTCTAATTTAAAAAAATATTCAATATAATTTTCCATGGAATTTAGTAATCATAAATTCAATATAACACCTGTTCAAATATTACAACATATATATTTAATCCCATTTTAAAAAAAATATGATTTTATTTACCAAAAAGAATTTAATTAGGTTCTGTCACAAAAAAATAATTACTAGTTTGAAAATATTTAAGGGAAAGTCTAATAAAATACTTATATATCAATATTATAGTCTATCCCATTATCAATCATGATTTTTTATGAATCTATTACAGTAAAATATATGGTAAACCAAAAAATCATAGAATCATTAAATTCATTCAATTTATATTTCATATAATATACTTTATCTTTAACTCAGGGTTTGTTTTCAGTAATTTTATCATTTAATAACCATGATTTCATATATTTTTATTCATATCATCATGGAAAATACTCAAAAGAAGATATAATGTATCTAATTAATCAACTAAAATTAATTTCAAATACTTTACTTCATAAATTTATATTGGAACTTATTAGGGAAAATTTATTTAAATTAATATTTATTAAATAACGTAACTAAAACCTAATATAATAAAAATAAGATGACAAGAGTGAAAGAATATGCATATAATAAACTTTCATGAGATTAAGTGCATAAAAACACATTATGTCCAATAATATACCTTAAATTGTTAAAAGGATATGATATTTTACATAAAAACACCATATTATAACTCATTAAAAACTATCTAATCAATATAAAAATCCCTGATATCCAATACTTATACTATGGTGGTTATGGATACGTATACATGCATAGTTTTTAAACCCAAGTCTTAGTACACCATTCTCATTTCTATATTTTTCAAAAGTATCAAAAATATAAAATTAAAAAACATTCTCTAATTCCATATTATGACATCACAAGCAAAAATGACCATGTAATTGAATAATAATTCCACATTTCCCCATGTGTTGTTCTAATAACTCGATTTTGATTAAATTCACTAGAGGTTTTATAATTTTCACTTATGAAGTAATTTATTCTCATAAGAGTCATAATAAAAATATATATTATCTAAAATAATTCAGAAAGTAATGAAAATATAATTAAAATAATATCAAAATAAATAATAAAATTTAACCCAAATATGTGTCCTATATAAAGTAATCAAACCAAAAATTATTGAGGTCATACCATGTGTGAATAAAAATATACATTATAATAATATAATCATGAATTAAGGGGAATATTTTGAAGTGATTTATCTCAAGAATCTTCCAAAACACCATTAATCATTGGTTAGGGTTACTAACTCAATGTCATATTTAACCCTTTACCATTCATATATGATCATTTCAGTAATAAATTTTCATGAAACTTTTGAACATTAATGGCATGCTGAATAAACCCTGGTAGACCCACTAGGACTATAAACATCGATTTAGAATTTATTGTCTTTTTTATATCGTACATGATATTAAATATAAAAAATAAAATCAATAATAATAATCTAAAAATTATTAAACAATTTTGTTTGACGTGAGCTTGGTCATGTGAGACAATACATACTTCAACAAATAGTGATAAATTCAAATGACTTTTATTTTTTACCATAAAACAATTAGAATAGTAATACTAGACCAAATTCCAAAGAAATTACATATCACCAGAAATGTTACTCTTTTGATATTCCCCACACACCAACCACTTTATTATTCAAATAATATTATAGCCTATCATAACATATGGATAATGAAAATCAAATATAGCATAATAGTTGTAAGAGTTATCCACTATATGATCTTTACTCATCCATCCCACAATATATCTCAACATTATATAGAATTTCATTCCTCTAGTATTAAAATAATACGAAATTATTTTATTATATAATAATAAAACACAACCATCACATCATATAATTTGGCCACCATCTAAAAAATGAGCACAATCATTTATCAACATAATAATTAATTTATCCATATATAGGAAAAGTTTCAAGAACTACATACATAGTCAATGTTAAACAATAAATATTTAATTCATTTAACTGAAACCCCCAATGATTTTCATTTATAGAGTAAATAAACAAATAAATAAAAAAAACTATATATTCTAGGCTATGGATTAAAAAATCATCAATCCAGACAAGTCGTATGAACAAATTTAAAATTTTAAAGTGATTCATTTACTTTACAAAAACATCATGTAATTATTTACAATAAATATTAAAAATTATACCCTTAAACTATCCTAACATGGAAATAATAATGACCAAAATGATTAAAAATTATATGCTAAAGGGGACTTCATTACCAGTTAGAAATCTTTTTTAATTTCATTGTATAACTTGTTAAAAGAATAAAATAATCTTAGATACATTCAAAAAAATTAATTTGTTCTCAAACAATCTCAAAATATATAACAAGTTATTCAACAAGAAATACTCAAATCAAATTCAACATTTCAATTATGCAAAAAATATTTTTATTTATCCACATCCTAATATTTTCTCCTGTACATAATATGTCAAAAATTCCATTACAAATTTATGAAACAAACTACATTTTTTGATTAAATATCATTTTTTAAAATGAACAATTACATAAAAATAATTAATTGTTCTAATCATCATATTCTAATTTTATAAAATAATTTTTTCATTAAGATAAATTTATAATTCATCACATTAACACATTATATTTCCTTCCATTATATCCCTTTTATTTTTAAATATTTTGAAACTGAAATATATTACAACTTATTAAATTTTCTGAGATTCAACAAATAAATTTAACGTGTTTTTAATTTGATTGTCCTTGATAATTATTTCATCCATTTATTCCTAGTTTTTATATACAAGAAATTATGAATTTTCATTTTCATTTTGTTAGTATTCTCAATGAATTTGATAAGGTTTACCCTTAGGTTGTATTTGTTTTCATGACCCTAACATTCGGTGGTTTCCTTTATACCCTTATATTGTTTTCTAGTTCTAGATTTAACTTTACGTAGTAGTTTAGTGACCCTTACATAGTTTTTACCATTACTGTATTACCATTACAGCGGTTTCCATTACATTTACCTAACCTGGTATACCATTATGTGAGACTCTTTTTACCTAACTTGGGTGACACCATTACTTTGGAACCCTTACAAGGTTGTTAGCCTTATAAGTTTACCATTACACATGTTTTTATTTTTTTATATTTACTTTTATCTATCTTGTATATAGCTCAATACATTTACATAGTGGATTTATTACCCATATATAGTAGTGTATTTATCCTTACTATGGTTTACCCTCATGTGTGTGTCACTTAACCCTTCAAAAGATCTTTAGATATTGTTAGACAGTTTTATTTTCCATTTTTAGGGATTTATGACACACACATATTAGTTTCTTTGTTGCGATAGACTAACTAATTGTCGAAATATTTAATGTCTCATATAGCCTCATCCATCCAATATTTGACTGATCCCCACTTCCTTGTCTGTCACTGCTTCTTCGCATGGATATGTGAGTCAAAGAAGACCTGGATTCTGTCCCATTATTATCCACCAAGTCGATTACTTTTTTTGGTGGTCTAGATAATCAAGGTACCTTAACAACATGGAATCATTACCTATTATATCTGATCGGGGACCCACCAATCTAGTACAATGGACATTCATAAGGGTAGGTATTAAATATATGCATATGATAATGTATTGAGACTAAAAAATAAAAATTATATCATGTGTTGTAGTTTGTTATGAATTTCATTGATTCCCTTGGTATTTCTTATCTGGTACATGTTTCATTTCATTAATTTTAATATAATTTACATCTTTATATGTGGTGTTCATTCCATGTATATAGGCCCCAAAGAGACTGAAGAATGTTAAATCCAATATTCATATTATTTATTTTTTATTTGTTTGATTCAAAAAAAATTTTGTTGATAAAAACTTTTGAATAATTTACAGCTTATATTTTCATTTATTATTTTCCTCATTTTACTCAATTCATAAATATTCCATTTTTCCTATAATTGAAATTTTCTTAAACTCATGAAAACTTTCAAATTAAAATAGTATGTTTGTATTGACCAAATGTTTTATCAATGGAAATTTTATTCTTATAATTATGTCATCTAATCACATGAAATCACAACACAATTAACTAATATGTACTATGTGACATTTAAATATAATAGTGTCACTTCTATTATTTGACATTCAAAAATTTGACATACACTTTTGCGACCATTAAGATTTTTGGAGTCTAATAGAACAAACTTATTTTTTTGGTGAATAGAAACACACCCTTATGAATTGTATCCAACCCTTATAAATAGTTATATGACCCTTATGAATACTAAATCATCCAAAACAATATTAACATCACACATTAATGTATAAATAAAATATATGCCTTTTATAAGTGATCATATGACCATAGTAAAAGTAATGGTATCTTTGTAAGTAATAAATAATTAGTTACAATTAATTATTTAAAAGAAAATTTATTTTCCTAAATATTATTCATAAATTAAGAATTTTATGTATTCTAGTTTTAAGGCAATTTTATAAGACCTTATTAAAATTATAAAAGCATTATAAAAGAAATTATTGTTTAAAACTATGTATTTTTCAAGTAAATTTGGATTTGAGTTAAAAATTAAATTAATAATATTTAGAAATTTTTTTTTGAAAAATAGAGTTGATTTTTTGATTATACATGTCGAAAAATGGTTATGGTAAATGTTTTGTATTTTTCTGAAATACATGAATTTTTGTTGAGTAGTAAAATACATTAATTTAGTGTATAAATACATTTTAATTTAAATATACTATTCTTGACCTCATGAGTGATGTAAGCTCCCAAATATCTAACTCACATGAAATTATTTCTATTTTTGGTCACTGAATTGTAAATATTTCTGGTCTTGAGGTAAATTAATAATATAAGGAATTAAATATTATGAAAACCCTCCTCCCCTCCACTATAAAAACCACACACACTCCCCTCTTCTCTTCACTCCTCCCAAGACATGAGCCTTAACTAAATTATCCCTAAATAACCCCCAAGCTCCTACTCTATGGCATGCATCCCTTTGTCTCTTAAAAATCCCCTCCCCTGAACAGGCTCTCAAGGAATAATGATTCAAGAGGTAAATTCATTTTTTTAATTCTTTTAATTTTCCCTAAGATCATTTGTTTTCTTTTATACACTTACCACTGCCCTTCCAAACTCTATTATAACACTAGTACATTAAATTTACTCTATGTTTATTATGATAATGAAATAGATTTTTATCATCACTCCTTTAGAATTCTTTTATACCAGATGTAAAGACACCATCCGAGATGTGTTAATTTACATCATTCATGGACGATGGGTTGTGAATTTTTGTTACCATCTTCAATTCTGGTCATGAAACCATTTATATGTTTCATCCATACAATATCATATGTATTATTTCTCATCTATAGTTCGGAAATCATTTTTTACACATGGTTTTGATTTATAAAAAAATGTGTTCAGTGTGGTCAAAAACCGCCAATTAACTCAAAAGGTTGTTTCTAAAGTGTGATATAATGATTCATATTCACTACAAATAACTAAATTCATTTTATAACAATGTAATATTAGGTATCTTAACAAATTTCATATATCTTAAATTATTTACATCAAATTTAATCATACATCTGTTTCCAAACAAGAATATAAGTGAACTGATCATCAAAACCAAGGAAGCCAACGTACCCGAACAATGAAACAGAACCTAATAACCAATCAAAATGGCCATGAATGAACTTTAAAAGGTTATATAAATTATTTTTATTATATAATATTTTCAGTAATGGTTAATTAATTAACCTAATTTTATTTTTATATTCATTAATATAAAGTTGAGAACATTGTCGGACTTAAGGAAAGGGATCCACTATATTCTACTTTTATTCAAGAATGTATTCTATGTTATGCCTTTTTATGTGTAATCCATAATGATGGGTTATGATTTATCAACTCCCCCATACTTAATTAATTATTTATATGTGATGATAAACCCCATTATCTATCATTAACCCCTATTAAGTAAACCTGATATGATGTGGATATTCTATACAGGATTCTACCCGAAGCTCCTTTATTCCTTTGGGTTGCTTCATCTTACATATTAAAAAAATGAACTTATCTTATATTTTTATATTTATCATCTATATTTTTTGTACATGTACAATGTTAATTTATAAATACCCTTCATCATTCTCTTTTGGGGATATACATGTTTTTAATTGATTCCCTCCTCAATACATCTTGATAGGAAAACTTGTTTTTAGGGAACATCATGAATTCTTAACTAATTTCAAGTGTACTATATTTAATATTTTAACCCACAATTATATTTATAAAATCATTATTTTTTATTATGAACCCTGCTTGTTTCACTTCTAGTTTTACAAAAAATATTTTTCCCTTTTTAAACTTTAAAGGCTCTATAGTATTTTCCTTAAAACCACACAAAAATGTTTTAATGATAAAACTTCTTAAACACCATTATTTCATGTTGTAAATTACATTTGACATCATTTACAATGACATTTTCTTATTTTACCTTATTAATGTCCATGTATGTTTCAATTCCATCCTTTCATGGACACTTGTTTGATACACCCGTTCATTATGCTTTATGAGATGATTATGATACCCATTTCATTCCATGGGTACCACTATGTTTATGTATGATTGATTATGTATAATTCATACTGTGGAAAAGGTATTCACAAATAGTTAATATGGGTGCACCCGGATAGTTCACCAATGCATTGGGTAATGTTGAGTTTCATGAGATGGTATGTGAGATGGTCTTGGAGGTTAGCCTTGGCATATTCTAACATGGGTGATTGTATTGGCAGTTAGCCCTGGATTGTGCTACCATGTGAATGGTCTTGGAGGTTACCCTTGAATCGTATCGAAGCCTTATTTTACGTTACATCCTCATTATTATTATTTCATGTTTATGTGGTTTCATGTTTATATGTTGTGATTCCATATGTTACATGCCTTTTTTATGTCATGATGTTATGCCTTCTAACCCATGTCCAAAAGCATTATTCTTATGTTTATTCACTTGCTGGTATTTTTAGCTCATCTATTTGTTCATGTTTTCCTCAGGTTATCCTATGATTATGTATGTGCACAATGGAAGTTTTGAGTTCTTTTTTAAGATTAAATAAAGATGTTTTTTTAGTCCCATGTTTTTAGTTTTATGTACCTCTTCTTCAAAGACACTAGACTTCACGATCCTTAGCTTGTACACTGATGTATTATTATGAATAAAATCATCTAATTTCATGTGTAAATGTCTAGGGTCCCTATATTTGGTATCATAAGATGGTCTAGTTATTTTTAGACCTTAGGAACATAGAACTTTAGTAAGAACCTTAAGGATGAGACAAAATATAAGAAAACACCCTAAATTTTGGTAAGTATAGAGTAAGTGGTTTATCAAGAAAATATATATCTGTCAAGATAAAAACTATAATCGGTGTTTTTGGACCATATATATCCAGGGGTAAAACACAGGAAACCACTTTGAGCTAGATTTGAATGGAAACTGGTGCACGATAATGGGCCTTGTTTCACTCTTGGTTTGACACTCCTGCGGGATATACTTTTTTAAATTCATGATCTTGGTAAAAAAACATTATTAAGGGAATGAAAAAAATTCCAATAGGTATATATGTTAAGAAATAGATTATGGATATCCAAGATTGAACATAGGGAATCAAAAGTTAGGATATACTTCTCCATTACAACCTTTTCCTTTTATGTTCAAAGTTTCTTTTTTATGCTCAATATCTAAGTATTTGAGCCCGCTAATTGTATGATATTTTTCTTAGCTAATGGAGGGAAATAGAAGAACATGTTCTAATGATCAATGTAATAGGGAATGTGATGATTTACCAAATGATATGCCAAATATGAGGAGAACAAGTGCTCACAACATCATGACAGTACTTGCTCAGCTAGCTGAAGATATAAATGTTAACTCCAAGGAAAGAGAAAGTTGTTATGGAATCCATTATGCAGAAAATGCCTCCCATATTTAGTAGATCTTATGATCCCCTCCTTGAGGAACAATGGATTAACTACATTGAAAAGATATTATATGTCCTCCAGTTCCCATAAGAAGAGAACGTTGTGATGGTGGTCTATCGTTATAATGGGGAAGTTGATCAGTGGTGGACACTAATCAAGAATGTGAAGTCCCAGGAAGAAATTGATTCCATAGTTTGGGAGTAATTGAAGATAATATTTTAAACAATTATTCTCCCCGAACCCTCCATCTCAAGATGAAAAGAGAGTTCCTCATGCTCAATTAAAAGGAATATGACTCCATCAGGTCATATGAAAAAAATCACAAATCCTGCAAGGTATGCCTCAAGCTTTGTCATTAACACCGAAAGTAAGGTGGATCACTTCTTTAGCGGACTGAATTCGAGTCTATAAAAAGTGGTTTCAATTCAAGACTTTGATAGTTATGAGTAAATTTTATTTTGTGCTCTCAAGGTTGAAATGAAGATCATAGACTTTTAGTGGTATCATGGGCCTGATGACAAGAAGAGAAACTGAAATATAATGTGCGTAGCCCCATAATTAAACTCCATGATGGAAAAAATATCTATCTTCCCACATGTAAAATTTTTGGGAAGAAGCATCCTAAGAATGGTTTTAAGGGAACAAGGAATTTCTTCAAATGTAGAAACATGGGACATATGGATAAAAACTACTGACATGATATGAAGAATCCTACTAATTTGGAGGAATAAAGGAATACTCAGAATTATACTCATCCTATAGTTCAATGATAAAACTATAAATAACATGTGAATTATTTGAATAATTTCCAAAATTAGTGGGTAATAAGAGGAAATCAACAACAATTTACAAATAAACAAGGAAGTGATTATACTATCACTACAGCTGAGGCTAAACTGGATAATGATGTGGTGATAGGAACACTAAGTTATTCATTTATGAATAGAGAGTGTAGTATTTGATTCCGCTTCTACACATTATTTCATATCTTTCATGTTTATTAGAACTATTCAAACACCGCCTAAAATTTTAGAGGAAATGTTATCTATGAGAATAGCTTATGGAGAAATTATTGCGTCTAAAAAAGCTTATCATAATTCATGTAGAAAAGTTTGATGTTAGGGATTTGATATCTTTATGCAATGCCAAAATCCATTTTCGGGGAAGGGAGATGACCCTTCACATCACGAATCATCCTCAATTTATTTAAATCTGTAAGGAGAAAGTTGAGTCTACATTAGAATCATCGTCTTAAGTGAGGTTATTACTTCCTTTTGAGATATCATATCTATCTCAAACGATTGATACAATGGAGAGAATCATTCTTAAATTCATTCACATCATTAGGGATTACACTAATGTATTCCCTGAAGAATTTATTGGTCTTCATCCTAATCAAGAGGTTTAGTTCTCAATTGAACATATTCTGAGATATCTACATATATCAAAGACACCATATAGAATGGACAATGCAGAGTTTGAACAGCTAAAGAAGTAGTTATAGGAGAATTTTGAGAAGAGTTTTATATTCCCAAGTGCATCACCATGGGGAGTGCTAATCCTTTTTATCAAGAATAAGGATGGTTCACTGTGCCTCTACAATGATTATAATGTGCTCAATAAAATAATGATAAAGAACAAGTATCCCCTGACTTAGATATATGAATAGTTTGATTTGCTGCAGGTGGCTACTTATTTCTCTAAGGTGGACCTTTGGTTGGGATATCATAAATTAAATCTGATGAAGGAAGATATTCCCATGAAAACCTTTCAAACACGGTATGAACATTACGATTTCATAGTTATGCCCTTAAGGCTAAATAATTATTACATCCTGATATTTTAAAAAGAAACAATATGTTATTTGTAACACCAAAAGATTCCATAGTATGTTTCCCTTTGAATAATGCAATAGCTTGCGTTGTATGCAACTTGGAGTTTTAACAGACCACGACCAATCAAACTAGCCATTATGAATAGTAATTCCCACTTTTTAATATTTTATAAATTTAATTTTTCAAAATGGACCTCATTTTGGGATTCTTAATTTCAAAATTATCATAGGGTGAACGTTTGATATTTTTCATGAAAACATTCAATTTTTTATGAATATTGGAAAATACTCTCTTATTGGTTAAAACCGACTTTTTATTTAAATAATTATTTATTTTATTTAAATTTATATTAGGTAAAAATATATACATAATACATATAAATGTTAAATGTAATTCATTTGAATCATTTTATAATAATAATATTATGTATATATATATATATATTTATTGAACTTTTTACCGTTTTTTACCCACCCTCAAGGCGCATTTGAAAATTTGAATAAAACATAATTTTATAGCTTTTGTGGTTTAAATTTCGAAAATTTGAGAGACACAGTTGACATCAGTAAGTAAAATTTGGTTCAATAAGCTGAAAATAATTTTTTGTGAATAGTAACTGTTGACGTTTATTTACCACGGTTAAAAGTAAATAGGATAATTAAAGGTAAAAATAATATTATAACTACCCTAACACGTGTCTTAATTCTATTGGATAAATTTATTTTGATAAAGAAACCTCAGGAATGAAATATTATCCTATTTGGTCCACTTGGAAAATATTAGGACATTTATTATATTTTATTTCAAGAAGAGTTAAAAGAGTTAAATTCAAAGTTTAATAACTAAAACATTTTAATATAGGGTTACCCATAAGATAAATTTGACTATAAATATTTATTTTAAATCTAATAATATTTCCTAGATAAAGGTATTTTATTTATAATTTTTAGACCTTAAATATTTAAATTCATTTATGTCACAATGATGATGCAGTAATTTCGTTATTAATGAATGGTTAAAATAATTGTAATTATGAATATCCAAATAAATGTTAATTGAAAATTATGATGAATTACAATAATTTTAAAGCTTAAAATGACATTTTAGGGTTGATTCAATGAATGTTTTTCGAATTAATCATGTTGTTATGGCTTTCAAAAAAACTAAATACCAAATAGTGTCAAAATTGACATAATTCAGTTGTTAAAACAAATATTATATTATTAATTGATATAATATTATTAAATCAATGGTTCAACAAAAGGACTTTGGTAAATATTGATATGTTAATTATGAACCACTTGGGAATTTTCATGGATTTTAATAGTAAGTTTATTAAACATTTTATATAATAATACAAGAATACATAGTAAAAGTTAAACTATTTAACTATGAGTTAAATCTAAACGATAAGGTTAATATGGTGACATAAACAGTTCACAAAAACCTATTGGTTGAGGTTTTTGTGACCCATCCCAACATTAGACTTAAAATAAATCATTTTGGATCCATTAGAAACCGAATATGATTGTATAATAAAATAATATTTCAATCTTCTCCTAAGGTGACCCTCATAGGTCTTATATAAGGGAACTTCCCCTTCTCTCAAAATCACACCTCCAAAGCCATTTGGCTCGGCCAAACCCTACTCAAATATCCTCCAAACTTCACTTCCTTTTACCTAGAGGCCTTACTTTGATCTGAAATCCAAACTATGTATCCCTTTTGATCAACTCAAAAGGAAACACTCAAAGAAGAGGTAATAATTTCACCACATCTTTCAATGTTCTTTTCTTCTTACACTTCCTCTTTATTTGTTGATTCCATACCAAAATAATAAATCCAGTACCTTATATACTCTGTGATGTTACTATAAATATGGTATAACTATATTTATTATTTTATCCGTCCTATGAATGAAAAGTCACCATACGTGCGTACTTACGAATTACCATCTCCACGTGGTGGTGTAGTTTGTTATTCAAGACATCATTATTTTGATGGGTATAATAATGAGTATAATTGATGTAAATAAAAAATATAACATGTTAAAAATTATGTATATATGATATACCATCCATTTACATATGATTTCACCGTCAATGGAAGGGTATTGCTGCTCTTGCGTACGTACGGATTACCGTCTCCACGAACACGATTAGATTAATTCACCATCATAACAAATAAAGAATAATTTTCATTTTAAGATTAATTTTTTGAGAACAAAATATCATTCTAGATATGAATCAAATACATCATATCCATAACAAAAAGGGCTTATGTAACCAATTATATAAAAGAAAACAAATCACTTAACACCTGAAGTAATGATACTATTGAAATATTATTGACAAAGCAATATTAGAAGATCATATAAGATATCATATTTATGTATATGATTCTTGTATAATTTAATAGCAATTATTTAACTATTATACAAGAGGTTGATGTACCCTCTCCCAAGGAAAATTACAAGGTACAGGTTAATTTTACAATCTATTCACTTATATGAGGTTGTTAATACATAAATATCTACTAGAACCTCTTTATCATTCACATCCATGTTTTCATAAAAATTTATTTCAAAACATTTTTACTATTTACTAGACTATGGTTTAAAGTCATTTATACAATTTTTTACCTTCTATGTTTTGTAAAGAATATTTTCGTCGTTTTCCAAACAAGTTACTTTAAAATCTTTTCGACAAAATTAAGTTACGAATATCTTTCTTAACTTGTAAGGTGGGTGCAGCTATTTTTACCTGTTTTAAAATCGTAGAAACTTCCCTTACAAGCTTATAAGAATATTTTAAAAATTAATTTTTTCTTTTATATTTATTTGACTTTTAAATGATTTAATAAAAATAAATAGATATTACTCTCAAATAGATTTGATTTAATCTTTTTCAACATGATTTGATGAATTTTACGCTTGTTTGAAGATGATTAATTATGATAAAAATCATCCATATTGTATTGAAGGTTTTGTTATATGTAGGATTGTGGATGTGTTATTTTTATACCATCCATGGTTAATGGTTAAAGTATTAACAGTTTGCATGAAAGTTTTAATATGAATTTTTATGTTATGTTTCAACCTTTTCATATAAGGAATGCATTGGACTTAGTAATTGATGGGTGGAGACAGTTATAGCTTTTCGATGCGTCGGTATGTCTCATGAGATTGACTAGGGTCTTGGAACAAGGACTTAACAAATTCCTATTTGTAGTCTTGTCATGAGGCTTTGACTATGTGGTTATGATGTCTGGTATTATGCATTCCATCATTATGAAATTGGATATTGATATTACATGTGATTATCTGACTACTAGAATATCCATTTGAATAAGTAAACGACATTATTTGATTTGTTTTTTCCATATAATGTAGAAGTTTATGTTTAACAGGATTTTTTTAGTCCTATACATTGCCTTACATATTTATTATTATTTATGAATGTTTTCATTATATTGTTATCCTTACTATGAATCTGAGCTCACCCCTTTCTATATTTTATTTTTCCCAGGATGCGAAGAAGTATATTATGACTGACCTGTAGGGACGGTCTAAGGGATATGAATGTGGCCAATAGAGACAATGTTGTTGTTGTTTTTCATTTTATAATGTACTTTAAATCTTACGATTGCATCTAGTACTTCCAAGGCTACTAAACTGATAGGTCTTTCAAGACATGAAATTTTGTGATCATACCAATGTTATGAAATAACTCACTAACTCAAGGCATATTGAGTCGGGGTGTTATTGTTGGTATCAGATTAAGTTTAGTACAAACCATAAAAGCTAGATATATATGAAACATTGATTATAGAACATTGCCCTAAGATATACTTTGAGTATTAGTATAGAAGAACAATCTAGAATTTTGGTAATGTAGAGATTTTGTGAGTTTTTTAAGAAATACATCCCTGTCTGGATATGAGTAGATAGAGGTGGATCTGGCACAGATTTACCTCATAGTGAAAACTCTAACAAAGAGTTTCGGGCTTAACATGGTGTATCTTGGTACACGACAATGTGCCTTGCTGCACTCTTGGTTACAACACTCCTGGGGGATATGTTTAGACTGATTCACATTTTATTTACAAACCATTATGTTGGATTTATGAGTATATACCTCCTCAATGATTACATTTTTATGATTGTGGATTATATCCATAAACTTTACAATTTATTTAAGTGGTTTACAAGTTTGTAAATATGTATTGTGATTCATAAACTAATCTAGTGTATTACATTGTTTAGAAATGGCGCCTAGTGGAAGGAATGGAAACCATATCAACACACATAATACATGTAGGGATTGACCACCTACTCAAGATAATTATAGTGTAGCTGATGATGCAACTGGTGAGGATCTTATTATCACAATATTCGGACAACTCACTCAGGTTATGAATAATAACCTTACCCATATAGACCGCCCTGATCCACAATGTATAGGATCAATTTTAGACCACATCATAAAGAAACAACAATCAACATTAAATGGTAATAAAAATATATTTTTATCTGAGTAATGGATAAGTTCCTTTGAGAAAATGTTTAATGCTTTTGGGAGTAATGAAAGTGAAATAGTTGTCATCGTAGTTTATAGCCTCATGGGAGATGCAGATCAATGGTGGTCATTAATTCAAAACAAAAAGGAGGATAAAGAAGAACCAAATATGGAGTGGAGGGAGTTTAAAGAACTTTTCTAAGAAAAATACCTTCCTCATGACCATTGAGTAGATATGGAAAAACATTTATGAGTCTGAGGAAAAAGGAGGATGATGATGTCAGAAAATATGTGGCTAACTTTACAAGGATAGAAAGCAATGCATCAAATTATATACATAACCGAAAGTGTAATATTGATCAATTTTTCAAAGGGTTAAATCCATTTCATCATTGAGAATTAGTCTCACAATCCTTCTCATCATACAAATATATTTTCTAATGTGCTATAATGATAGAAAAGGAATTCTCTATGTCTAATGGCTTTAAAGAAAATAAGTGAAGAATATATTTTATAAACACTATGGAAATGGAAATTAAGGGTAATAAGGGGAAATTTGAATATCCATCATGAGGTAAATGTGGGAAAAACACCCTTGGTACTTGCCTGATGGGAATGCAAGTCTCTTACAAGTCTGGCAAAAAAAGCCATCAAGCTCATGATTGCAAGGAAATGAAAAAGGATATCAATGATGAATGCTACAATTTTATATAAATGGGGATTTATGGAAATGAATTTCCAATGTGTCAATTAAAATTACCTTTGAAAAGGACAAGGGAGCATAGCCAAGCTTATGCGATCACTACTGCTGAAGTTGAATCTATGAAAGATGTGGGGGAAGGTAATTTCTATGGTCTCCTCAAGTTTAGAAAATTCATTATTTGATTCTAGATCATAAAATCTTTCCATATCTTCCTAGTTTTCTATGAAAATTAGATATTTCCAATTTGATTTAACAAAGGAGTTTTTATTCAAAACTCCTAAGGGAAGTATCATTGCAACAATGTTTTGTGAAGTAGTTCCCATTGGGCCATATAAATTTTCTTTATATGCTGATATCATCGTCATACCCATGATTGTATTTGAAATAATCCTTAGTATGGATTGGATTTCGGACTATGATGTGAAAATTTATTGTAAGAAAAAGGAGGTTATAATTTTCGATGACGATAAGAAGTACCTTATATATAGAGAAGAAACGTTACCACATAATTCTTATCTAGATCCAACCCTATCAGCTCTACTAAATTCAATTATTAGGGAGGAAGAGATTGAAATAACTATTCACGAGTAAAATAAGGTTCAAATAGAGTACATACCTATTGTATAGGAATATTTTTATGTATTTCTGTAGGATTTACCTGGAAATCCTCCAGAACGAGAAATTGAGATTTCCATTGATTTAATCCTTTTTCAAGGCCCATATCGAAGACCCCTTATAGAATAGCCAATGTGGAATTAGTGGAACTAAAGAAACAACTAGATAAATTGAGTAATAAAGGATTTATTCTCCCTAGTGTTTATCCATGGGGATCCCCTGTTCTTTTTGTTAAGAAGAAAGATGGATTTATGAGGTTGTGCATTGACTACAGGGAGATCAATGCGATAACAATAATGAACAAGTATCACTTACCTCGCATTGATAATTTATTCGACAAACATCATGGAGCTCAATATTTATCAAAGATTGAATTTCTAATTGGAAATCATTACTTGTGTGTGAAGAATGAAGTCATTCCGAAAACAATATTTTGAACCAGGTACGCGCATTACGAGTTTACATTAATGACTTTTGGATTGACTAATTCTCCCTCTGTTTTCATGGATCTAATGAATTTAGTTTCAAGGAATATCTTCATGACTTTGTAGTAGTATTTATTTATGATATCTTGGTATACTCAAAAAGCTACAAAGATCTTGAAAATTGCCTATGCACTATTCTGAAAACCCTCAGAAGAAATTAATTATAAGGGATGTTTAAAAAATATGAATTCTGACTTAAGAAAATTTCTTTTCTTTGCCATATTATATTTATGGAGGTAATATCTGTTGATCATTATAAGACAAGTGCAATACAATAAAGTCCAGCACAGACATTTATAACTGAGGTACACAGTTTTATTGGTTTAGCGGGTTATTATCGGTGTTTTTTCCATAATTTTTGCCAATTGGTAAACCCATTAAACATGCTCACGCGTAAAGGGGTTATTTTTTTTGGAAAAAAGAGGGTAAATAGTGTTTTGAAAAACTGATTACAAGATTATTTAATTCTCTTATATTGACTCTACCATTGGGGAATGATGGTTTTGTTATTTTTAGTGATGTTTCAATGAAAGGACTTGGTTGTGTCCTTATGCAGAATGATAGAGTTTTTTGCCTATGAATCACGACAGCTAAAAATTCATGAACAAAAAAATCCCACTCATGATATTTAGTTAGTAGTTGTAATCTTTGCTTTTAAGATATGGAGACACTATAGCTATGGTAAAAAATGTGAGATATATACTGATCACATGAGTTTGAAGTATATTTTCTCATAGAAAGAACTCAACATGAGGAAAAGATGATGGCTTGAACCACTCAAGGATTATGATTTAAATATACACTACCACCTAGGGAAGGAAAATAAGTTGGCAGATGCTTTGAGTATAATGGATCATGGATTTTTGAACTATATGAGGGTTGAAAGGGATCCTATGTTCATGGATCTAGTAAAGATGGATATGGGAATAATCATGGATGGTGAAACATCAATACATTTTCCTATGGTTGTCAAACCGTATTAACAAGAATGGATAAAAGGTTTTCAGACTCATGATGGGGAGTTTCAAAAGAAAATTAAAGCACTGAACTATGGGAGATTGATTGACTTCATATATGAAGATGGGTTTTTGAAATTTGGGAAACGTCTTTTTTTTCTAACATACCTAATCTAAAATGGGAATTGTTGGATGATGCTCATAGCTCCAATTTCACTATACCCCCAGCTATCACTAAGATGTATAGTGATTTGAAGGAACATTTTTGGTGGGACAACATAAAGAGATAGATTGGTGATTATTTTTCAAGATGTATGGTTTTTCAACAAGTGAAAGCTAGGAGACAACATCCTAGATGAATCAAGAAACCACTTCCCATACCTGTGTTGAAATGAGATGATATTACAATGGAATTTGTCATGGGATTGTCAAAGACTCCTAGAAGGAATGATGCAATATGGGTTATTTTTTATCATCTTACCAAGTCAGCACATTTTCATGATATAAGAGAAGATTTACAACTTTAACATTGAGCAAGATTATATATTAATGAAGTTTCAAGACTTCATTGAGTACCTCTATCGATTTTTTTTGATCGTGATCCTCATTTTACATCAACATTCTGGATAATTCTTCAGAAGGCCTTGGATACTGAACCTCATTTGAGCACTACCTACCACCATCAAATTGATGGTCAATCATAACAAACTATTCAAACCTTAGAATACATGTTGAGATCTTGCTCACTCGACTTTCAAGGTATGTGGGATCAATATTTCCCAATGGTAGAATTTTCTTTTACTAATAGCTTCTATTCAAGTATTCAGATGGAACCATATAGTGTGTTATATAAAAAGAGATCTCACATACCAACTTGTTGGGATGTTGTTGGTGAAAGAAAAATCATAGGCCCAGAACGTGATGAGGAAACAATGGAAATAGGAAGGTTATCCATACCCACATCAAAGAAGCTCAATGTAATAAAAAGAGTTATGTTGATAACCAATGGAAGGATTTGGAATTTCAGGTATGTGATCATGTTTTCTTGAAGGTATCTCCATGTAAGGGAGTTATACGATTCGGTAAGAAGGGTAAATTATGTCCTAGTTACATTGGACCTTTCAACATTCTATAATGAATTGGGGTTATAGCTTACCATTTGGTAATGCCTCGAAGTATCCCTAAAGTTCATGATGTGTTCCACATATCCATGTTGAGAAAATACATGCCAGACCCAATTCATGTACTCACCTATGATGAAATTGAATTGGAACTCTATTTGTGTTATTGCGAAGTGCCTATGAGAATTATTGATACCAGAGAACAAGTGCTGAAAAACCGAACGAGTTGTCCCGAAAAAGTTCTAAGGAGGAACCATAAGATGGAAGACGCAATGTGGGAACTCGAGGAACTGATGATGAAGAACCACCCGAATCTTTTTATGCAGTAATATTTTAGAAATCTCATGGAAGAAATTATTTTAATGAGAGGAGAATGTAACACCCCAAGTTTCAATGGTACATTTCCCTTTGAATAATGCAATAGCTTTCACTATACGCAACTTGTAGTTTTAACACACCATGACCGATCAAACTAGCTGTTATGAATAGTAATACCAACTTTTTGTACTTTTATAAATTTTATATTTCAAAATAGAATTCATTTTTGGATTCATAATATCAAAATTAGCTTAGGGTGAAGTTTTGTTATTTTTCTGAAAACAACCAATTTTTGATGAATAGTAAAAACATTGCGTTATTGGTTAAAATCGAATTTTTATTTAAATAATTATTTATTTTATTTAAATTTATATTAGTTAAAAATATATAAATAATTCCTATTTATGTTCAATTTTATTCATTTGAATCATTTTATAATAATATTAGATATATAAAATCATATTGAACTTTTTACAGTTTTTACGCACCTTCTAGGCGCATTTAAAAATTTTCATAAAACTTAATTTAACATGTCTGTGAGTTGAATTTGAAAATTTACAGAGACACAGTTGACATCAGTAAGTAAAATTTGGTTCAATAAGTTGAAAATAATTTTTATTGAATAGTATCTTTTGACTTTTATTTACCACAATTAAAAGTAAATAGGGTAATTAAAGGTAAAAATAATATTATAATTACAATAAAAAATTTCCTAATTCTCGTGGATAAGTGTATTTCGACCACAATAAACCTTAGGAATAAAATATGATCTTCTTTGGTTCACTTGGATTAGATTATGACATTTATTATATTTTATTTAAAGAGGAGTTAAAAGTGTTAAAATCAAAGTTTAATAACTAAACCAATTTCATATAGGGTTATACATAATATAAATTATACTATAAATAATATTTAGAAATATAAAAATATTTCCTAAATAATGGTATTTTATTTATAATTTTTAGAGATTATATAAATAAATTTATTTATGACATAACGATGATTCATTAATTACATTATTAATGAACGATTCAAATAATTGATATTATAAATAACCAAATAAATGTAAATTGATACTTATGATGAATTATACTAATTTAATAGGTTAATTTGAAATCTTAGGGATGATTCATTGAATATTATTCAAATAAATCATGTTGTTATGACTTTCACAAGAACAAAATACCCATTGGGGTCAAAATTGATAGAATTGACTTTTTAAAACAAATACTATATAATCAATTGATATAATATTCCAAAAAATATAATGATTATTCAAAGAACCTATATTAGGATATATATATTAATAATGAATCATTTGGGGTTCTATTGGGTTTTTATAGTAAGTTTATTAACCATTTATTATAATAATACAATAATTCATGGTAAAAGTTAAACTATTCAACTTAAAGTTAAATCTAAAAGATAAGATTAATATGGTTAACTAAACCAATCTAAAACCTATTGGATGAGGTTTTTTCAACCCATACCCAACTTTTATTTAAAATAAATTCTTTTTGAGCCATTATAAATATAATATGATTGTATAATAAAATAATATCTCACGCTTTTCCGAAAGCGACCCTCACCTCTCTTATAAAAGGGTGCTTCCCCTACTCTCAAAATCACACCTCCAAAGCTATTTTTCATAGAATAAAATGCTCATATATCCTCCCAACAACCATAACATCGACCTATAGGCCTTACATTGATAATAAATCCAACCGAATGAGCCCTTACTATCAACTCAAAATGAAACACCCGAAGAAGAGGTAATAATTTCACCACCCCTTTGAATGTTCTTTTCTTCTTCCAATTCTTCTTTCTTTGTTGTTTCCATACCAAAATAATAAATACAGTAACTTACACATATTGTGATGTTATTATAAATATGGTACAACCATATTCATTATTTTATCCAACATTTGAATGAAAAGTCACCATACGTGCCTACGTATGGCTTACTATCTCCACGGCGTGGTGTAGTTTGTTATTCAACACATAATTATTTGGATTGGTATAATAATGAGTATAATTGATTTAATAAATATATATAACATTTTATTTATTCGGTATATATGATATACCATCCAATTACATATGATTTTACCATCAATAGAATGGTATTGTCGCTCATGCGTACGTACAGATTACTATCTCCACGAACGCCACGAGATTCATTCCCCATCGTAGCCATTGAAGAATAATTTTCATTTTATAACTAAAAATAATTTTTATGAACACAATATCATTCTGGATATGAATCAAATACATCCTATCCATAAAAAACATGGCTTATTTAATAAAGCATATAATGGAAAATGAATCAGTAAACACCCGAAATAATGATACTACTGAAATATTATTAACAATGCAATATTCGAAGATCATATATGATATCATATTTATATAGGTGGTTATTTTATAATTTAATAACAATTATTTAACTATTATTCATGAGGTTAACGTACCCTCGACCAAGGAAATGTACAAGGTAAGGGTGAATTTTACAATCTCCATACTTATCCGATGTTGTTAGTACATAAATATCTACTAAGACCTCCTTATCATCCACATCCTTGTTTTGGTAAAAATATATTTCAAAACATTTTTACTTTTTACTAGACTATGGGTTAAAGTCATTTATAGATTTGTTTGAGAATCATTGTTTTGAAATGAATCTTTCCGTTGTTTTCTAAACAAGTTACATTATAACCTTCTCGACAAAATTAAGGTAAGAATGTCTTTTTTAACTTATATAGTGGGTGATGCTATTTTCTGTCATTATAATATCTTCAAAGCTTCCCTTAGAAGATTAAAAGAATATTTTCAAAATAAATGTTTTCTTTTATATTTATGTGACTTTTAAATTATTTCAAAAAGAAAGAATGATATATTTCTCTCAAATGGTTTGGATTTCATCTATGTCAACATCCATTGATGGATTTTACACTTCATTGAAGATGATTCATTATGATACAAATCTTCCATATGGTATTGAAGGTTTTGTGATATTTTTCACTATGGATGTGTTATTTTTATACCATTAATGGTTTATGGTTAAAGAATTAACATTTCGTATGCTAGTGTTAATATGAATTTTTATTTAATGTTTCAACCATTTCATATGAGGAATGCATTGGAATTTGTAAGGGATGGGTAGAGCCCACTATATCTCATCAATGCATCGGTAGGTATCCTGACACAAACTAGTGTATTGGCAGATGGCCTTGAAAAAATCATATGTGTAATCTTGGCATAAGGCCTAAACTATGTGGTTATCATAACCGTTATTATGCATTCCATGATTATGAAACTATATATTGATAATACATGTGATTAATCGACTAGTAGAATATCCATGTGAATAAGTAAATGGCATAATATGATTAAGTTTTTTTCATATTATGCTGATGTTTAAGTTTACAAGTCTTGTGGTTTATTCCTATACATTTCCTTAAATGTTTATGCTTATTATGAATGTTTCCGCTATTGTTTCTGATGCTTTCACCAGGGCGCATGTGAATCCATCACGTAGATGACGTGCTACTATTAACCTGCATTCCCACATTCCAAAGGTGGGTGGAATACACTCCTTATTTAGGGATTTCTTCTTCTTCATGTAAATGGGATGATGTGATATCGGTTTTTACTTCCGTGTATTCCTCCTCGGAGCTTGTCATCTAGTCCGGGTCTCCCCCATAGATTTAAGACGTAGTTCGTGAAACTCTTACTAGAGCCATATCTGCATGGACACCAGATAATTATGCCACTTCTGTCAGGACATTCCAAGGAGTCCAGTTTGGGTAGCAACCTTAGGTTAGGAGAGTAGTTGTGTTGGGAATCACAGGCGTGCCTTGATGCTGGGGAATTGGAATTACTATCTTATGTCCCCTATTATAGGGCTTCTTGAGGGCACGGAAGCCCGAGGCATCCCACATAGGGAATTTGGAATTGTATGCCATGGGAATGTATTTGAGTTTTTCCTCAGGTTTCCATGTTTAACACAGGGTATGATGCAAGTTTAACGTTCAGTGGAGACGGATCAAACTGATCGGAACACTAGTTTGAGTGGCTCAGATGGGTGAAGCCCCTACAGGGGACACCTAGGTTGGGGTTGACACCTGGGTGGCTTCCTGAATGCTTTAAAATTGAATGGGGTATGAGGTGGCATGATTTCACCGGGATGTGGTGGCTCGGTTAAGTATAAGGATGGACGATGGATTTGGGATTGAGCTTCGAAGAGCCATCCTAGGTATCCCAATGGTGTGGAATCAAAGTTTGCATAGTTTTGTGGAACGATGGGACACCTGAGGAGGAAACCAGCAATGATGGATGCATGGATGGGTCCCAGAGGAAGAGGAACCTCTGAGTTAGGGAATGAGCCTCCTGAGGCATGTGGGATCAAGGGAGAGATTAGGATGAGACATCGGTGTTGGGCTTGAACCTCATGGAGGATTCCTACGTATCCCCATTGTAGGGAATCCAAGTCCACATTGTTTAAGTGGCATCTGGGCCTTGCACTCTGAGGAGGCCCATGGTGTCGGTAAACCGACATGAAGGCACACCTGGGGTCCTAATGGATGGTGGGATTGAACCTCGTAGAGGCTTCCTACATACCATTCCATGACATAGATCAATGTTCTCATGGTTAGGGATGATGGATACAATTTATCATCATGCGGGACGGGTGAAAACCTGACTTGGAAGAATGATCAGGTGGTGGGCTTGAACCTTGTGGAAGCTTCCTACATACCATGCCTTGACATGGATCAAATTCCCCGTAGTTCGGGATGGATTGGGGCTTACACTCTGAGGCTGCCCAAGGTGGTGGAGCTAGAACCTCATGGAGTATTCCTACATACCATGCCTTGACATGGATCAAAGTCCCCATTTTTTGGGAGGATTGGGGATTACACTCTAAGGCGGCCCAATGTGGTTGGGTTTGAACCTCCTAGAGGCTTCCTATGTACCATCCCTTGACATGGATCAAAGTCCTCGTAGTTCGGGATGGATTGGGGCTTACACTCTGAGGCGGCCCAAGGTGGTTGTGCTTGAACCTCATGGAGGCTTCCTACATACCATGTCATGACATGGATCAATGTCCCTATAGTTCGGGATGGATTGGGGCATACACTCTGAGGCGGTCCAAGGTTGTGGGGCTTGAACCTCATGGAGGTTTCCTACGTACCATGTTTTGACATGGATCAAAGTCCCCATAGCTCGGGATGGATTGGGCCTTACACTCTGAGGTGGCCCAACGTGGTGGGGCTTGAACCTCGTGAAGGATTCCTATATACCATGCCTTTGACAAGGATCAAAGTCCCCGTAGTTCGGGATGGATTGGGGCTTACACTCTGAGTTGTCCCAAGGTGGTGGGGCTTGAACCTGATGGAGGCTTCCTATGTACCATTCCTTGACATGGATCAAAGTACTCATAGTTTGGTATGGATTGGGGATTACACTCTTAGGCGGCCCAAGGTGGTGGGGCTTGAACCTCGTGGAGCCTTCCAATGTACTATTCCATGACATAGATCAAATTCCCCGTAGTTCGCGATGGCTTGGGGCTTACCCTCTGAGGCGGCCCAAGTTGGTGGGGCTTGAAACTCGTGGAGGCTTCCTACGTACCATGCTTTGACATTGATCAATGTCCTCGTAGTTTGGGATGGATTGGGGCTTACACTCTGAGGCGGCCCAAGGTGGTGGGGCTTGAACCTTGTGGATTCTTCCTACATACCATGTCTCCACATGGATCAAAGTCCCCGTAGTTAAGGATGGATTGGGCTTACACTCTGAGGTGGCCCAAGGTGGTATGTCTTGAACCTCCTGGAGGCTTCCTACATACCATGCCTTAATATGGATCAATGTCCCTGTAGTTCTGGATGGATTGGGGCATACACTATAAGGCAGACCAAGGTGGTGGGGATTGAAACTCGTAGAGGCTTCCTAAGTACCATACCTTGACATGGATCAATGTCCCCGTAGTTCGGGTTGGATTGTGGCTTACACACTATGGCGTCCCAAGGTGGTGGGGTTTGAACATCATGGAGGCTTCTTACATGCCATGCCATGACATGGATCAAAGTCTCTGTCGTTCGAGATGGATTGTGTCTTAAACTCTAAGTCAGCCCAAGGTTGTGTGGCTTGAACCTCGTGGAGGCTTCCTACGTACCATGCCTTGACATCGATCAAAGTTCTTGTAGTTCGGGATGGATTGTGGCTTAAACTCTGAGGCGGCCCAAGGTGGTGGGGCTTGAACCTAATGGAGGCTTCCTACGTACCATTCCTTGACCTAGATCAAAGTCCTCGTTGTTCGGGATGGATTGGGGCTTACACTCTAAGGCGGCCCAAGGTGGCGGGGTCTGATCCTCGAGGACACTTCCTATGTACCATGCATTGACATGGATCAAAGTCCCCGTAGTTTGGGATGGATTGGGGCTTACACTATGAGGCGGCCCAAGGTGGATCATGGTCGGCGCTCACTCTAAGCTCGCGTGAGTCATGCTTGGTGTGTGAAACAAGTGCTTGTAGAGACCTGATGATCTCATCGCGGAGGGTGCGTCTGTGGGAAATGAAGTGGGGCTTACGCATTGATCGGCCCAAGGTGTTGAGACTTACTCCAGGATGGTGGCCCGTGGGAGACAAGGCGCATTGGGAGAGGGATTTGTGACCGAAGAAAGGAGAAGCACTGTTCCCCATCACGCCTTTGGCTGTCCATGGCACCGAGGGAGTGAGGAGGGACATGGGTGCTACCTCCTACAAGAAAGGTTAGGGGCTTACACCGATGTGGCTGCCCTTCCCTGCGGAAAAATGCCACACCAATAAGGAGGATATCATACCCTGTGAGGGATGATCCCACCCCCATTGAGATGAGTGGGCATGGAAAATTTTTGAGGTGGGGGGAACCTACGTGCGAGCCACGGGGCCAGGACACATATTAACGTCATGTGTTGAGGATGATGGTGCTTGGAAGATTAGCGTCCTGCAACTCGGACGAGGTGGGTTCACTCCATACCCCTAGGACTTACATAACTAGTACCCTCTACCCCTTGAGGGAGGGAAGGAATCGACAAGTCCGTACTAAGGGGGTGTCGTAGAGCGAACCATCGAGGGGTCCACGTTAGCGTGGCTATGTGAAGAAGCAATAGCCGTTAGCATGCCTATGTGAAGCGGCATGAGGCAATGCGATTCAATGGGAAGAATTGTCTATGGGACATTGAAGTTTCCTCGAATGAACCTTGAAGGTCGCAGGGGAAGATGGTGCGTGATGTGGATACATAGGGCAGAAAAGGAACCCACGAATGGCACCCACAAGAAGAGCATCACGGTGAGGTGTCCTGGGGAATTGGGCGCAACCTTTGAGTCTTGCGCGTGAAATAATGCACCTGTGCGAAAAACACCGGGCTGGTGTGAAATCGGTGATGCTTGAGCGTAATTGGGGGAAGAGGTTTTGCATGCAACTTTGAGGATTGCGCGCAAGGAGTATGAATTGCGCAAAAGTGGCAGAGGCTGCGCCCAAGGACAGGGGTGCATGCAATGAAAGGAATTGCCCGAAATTGACTGTCCTATGCCCAATGGAAGGGATTTCACGCAAGGGGGGAACCCCGAAGGGATTGGAATTCAGTCTAAGCCATGGGGATCTCACATGAAGGCGGACCCTGGGGTGACTTGACACGAAGAGAACCATACCTGAAGGGAATATTGTGTGCGCTGAAGACAGATATCACACAAGAGAGCCAGTTCATATTTTCAGCCCCGAAATGGATGGGGGTCTCCTTCTATTTATAGAAGTCCCAAGGCGCAGAAAACAGCTCAGCATGAAATAATTGTGCGCTAGAGGCGGTGATGTGAAATTTCAACCGTGCGGGGTGCGGGGACGAAATTATTTCACGCCTGCGTCAGGGACTCTTTGCGAATCCATGAAATTTTCATGCAACACACATTTTTTCACAGCCTTCACCATTTTTTTCGCACAACACCTCCGGGCCCCCAGGACTGAGTGTCCGGGTCCGAATATGGATTCTATTTGTCGTTTTGAGACATTCTTCAACACTAAAACACTTTTCAGCGTCTACAAATTCCCCCCCTCTGAATTGGATCAGCGAGGGGCCAGAACAGTTGGATTCTGAGGGAAACTCCGAAGTACAAGGCTCTGCAGGGTCTATGCGCGCAAAAATCAGATGCTGCGTGAAAAACTCAGAATGGCGCGGAAGTCGCTTTTCGCGCGGGCACAGAATCCACCATACGTGTGGCGCGTAACTCAGTCTTTTCCTATAAATTCCTCTATGGGTCCCATTCTTCATACTCCTTTCCTCACGCGACATGCTTCGAGCTCTCGGGCGCAAAAAGTTCGTCAGTTCTACGAGAAAAACCGCTCCAGATGCCCGTAAATCCACCGACATCAAGCGTCATTTTAAACACAAACCCGGGGTTTTTCGCACCACAGTCTGAAATTTCATGACACCCGCTGAGATTGCATGCCAGCCTCCCAGATTTCGTGAAAACTATTGAGACACTTAGTCGGAAGAAGATGGCCACCAACCAGGTTAATGAGGGAGAAGTCGCTGCTCACAGAGCTGAAATGGCTGCAATCCCATATGTTTATGGGGAAAAAATGATTTTAGCCAACAATAATACCCTCTTAAACTTGCTAACCCCTTCCAAAAAGGAGTATTCATTGTCCAATAACATTCCGATGTAGGACTTTGGTATTCTGGAGGAGGACCCTCTGTCGGGCATTGAGGTGGATACACCACGGTCATGGGTGACCCGTGAGGATGACCTTCCTTGATACAACATCACCAAAAATGGCAATCCTACCAGAGAAACCAGGAACATGGATGTATATGTTTTGAATCCCAGGAATAGGACCATTGATGGGGGCGACCCTATTACATAGAGCTCCCTGGCCCTCTATGCTAGAACTTTTCGTCAGAGCATCACTGACGAGAGCAAAGGTTGGCTGCAGGACTGGGATATTCGGTCTGGTGGCAACGTCACCAACGAGTGGGAATGGGCGTACTGGGTAATCCATACATGAGACCAATTTGGGGCTGAGTTGCAGCATATTGTTTTGTTTGAGGTGGTATGGACATCACAATTAAACTTCTACCGCCAGCCTGAGCTTGGGCCAGAGCTGTTCACCCGGTGGTCCCCTGATACCAACACATTCCATCTCCATTATGGGGAAGTCGGTATCAGTATCTGGGACATTCACTACATCAGGGGTATCCCATTGGAGGACCCTCAATAAGATGAATTCCTTCCGCCGATGAACATCTGGCGAGATAGATCATGAACCCCCATACTGACGTGGCACCTGCTGGAGCTGGGAAAGGAGAAGCTGAGAGTCAAGGACGTCCTGAAGGATATCGTCTACAAGGATAGGTTCAGCCTGTTCCATGGATAGGGATCTGGAAGTCAAGCTGCCAGGGAGGGGTAGAAGGTGTCCAACCACGGCACAGAGAAGTAAGAGTGGGTCATACTGGAGGATCCTGGAGGCGGGGCACTACCAGTCGTAGGGATACAGCATAAACGAGGGATGGGATTCGATTGTTCGGTATGTCGGATTCCTCACTACATTCCATAGAAGGTGGCTCCTGCCAGTGAGGGACACAAGGATGGGCGTCCGTCCAACGACTCTAGTGATGGCTGGCATCATGGCTACCAAAAAGAGGTTCAACCTAGGGGTCCCTGTGATGGATCGACTGTACACCATCTTGGGACGCATCTCGAGGGGGGGGGGTCTCCTAGGAGAGTATGTGACCCATTCCAGATTTTCCATGGCTGAGTTGCAACTCATTGTGGTGGATAAACTTTCCCAAATGCCATCCGTCCTCTAGGAATTGTCCAATGACCCTCTCTTCTAAATATTTTCTGGGTCATGCCAATGACGCTCAATGAGGAGCGAGTAGGAATCAAGATTGGTAACTATGCCAACTTCTCCTTCAACACATCCTCCACCCCAATTGGTCAGCTGATAGATGATGGGAAAGGCTCACTGGAGCGTAAGGAGTACTTTTAGAGCATCAGAGTCTGGGTGCTTATGGTCCAAATTGATGGGATGATCTTCTGTGAGCCTTATGTGCCATCCTAGTTCACTAGGCAGTTTGGATGCCTCCAACGAATTCCAAAAAAGTATACACAGACGTCTAGGATGATAGGCATCCATGTGTTGTTTGTCATCTGTGGATGATATTTACGACCTACGATTCTGGTGACATCATCACCTTTCCTCCCACCAGAGTCGACGCTGGCCTTTCAACCGAGAATGTGGAACATTGGACAATGGCATACCCTGAGGGGCTTCTTCAGAAGTGAGTTCGGTAGCTCACGGTCTTCAGTGTGGAACTCGGGTGGTGAGAGAGCAGGAAGGGTGCCGTTAGGGGGTGAAGATCAAAAGGGCTTCAGGAAACAGGACCCGCACAGGCCGGAACATCAGTAGAGGGGCATCGCATAGCGTGGTCATTCCCTCGACGCCTATAGGAGGAGGGTCACACAAGAGCGTACATAGAACTTCTTGGGAAGAAAATAAGATACCTACATCATCCTTCTCAAGATTCCATCTACCCTGCATTGTGGTCGGCTTGGATAACCCTGTGATAGTCAGCAAGTACCAAAGCCGTCTGGCAGAAGATAGTGCGAGACGAGATCCAGATGCCAGAAGTCGAGTTTGTTCAGGTTTCCAACAGAGTGAACTTCCATTGACGACATGAATACTTGATGGCCACGGACACGTACGCACGTCAATGGGGTTGGAGTGTGGAGCCACCTCTCTTGGTGAAGGTGATACTCGGCCAGGAGCATGATCCAGAAACAATGCCACCAGGGGAAGATGACAGGGATGATGAGACGGAGGGCGGAGAAACAGGAGATAAGGTAGAAGGAGAAGGGGAAGGTCATGGTGAAGGAGATGGTGAGCATGAAAGTGAGGGGTCTTAGGGAGTGTCCCACTAAGGGAGATTTTGGGTGAGTGGTGAGATCGCCGGCTATGAAATAGACGTATCTAAGATAATTAAGGTATGATTCAACCCTTATATGTCCTTATCATTTCATTCGAAATCCTTTGTAATCCTTTATCCACCCATCCTGTCCTACCCAGGAGCATATGGGTGCTGATCAATATTCTCAAGCTGAAGGAGGGGAGGAAGCGCCAATGGGGCAAGGTGGAACACTGACACCCATTATTGAAATGACGAGTGGTGAGATATCCCCTGCCACGACAGCTCCTATAGCTGCTAGAGCACTAGAGGTTGATGCCTTGGGTTCTTGTCGGTTCCTTTCTCCGATACTGGTTCTTACCGTCAGAGAACTCAACTGACTAGCACGCTCCTTGTCTGTACAGTGATCATGGAATTGGTTGCTCGTCAGGCTGCTGAGCCCGGACCACCCGCGAGCGTGCTGATGGAAAACGTACGGCCCATCCAGAACGTTCCCCCCAAACTGAGTTGGACCCGACAATTGGTGAGTAGGGAGCGACGGACAACAATGGCTCTACTGTTGGGGTAGAGCCAGAAGTCGGCGAGGGTGATACTAGGATCAAGGTGAGAGAGGAAAGTCACCGAGTTGCTAAGGAGAATATTCCCCTGGGAGGAATAT
The DNA here is from genome assembly GCA_963277665.1 of Viscum album. NCBI lineage: Eukaryota > Viridiplantae > Streptophyta > Magnoliopsida > Santalales > Viscaceae > Viscum > Viscum album. The sequence continues at coordinate 67,025,012 of OY728135.1, read as the reverse complement.
CTGAGGAAGAACATGCTGCTGGCCTGTTGGCTATCTTCCCTGTCTATTGGCCCGCTGACCCCGAAGAAATCGATGATTCATATTCGGAAGCGGCAGAGGAGAGCTGAATGACGTGACACAAGGGATGGAAGTGCTTCCAACGTTTTCTCAGTCAGCCTCAGGCGGAATGGTTGAACCAGATGGGGTCACTCCACACCTGGTTCTGTTTCTTATGTGCTGGAGGGGCAGACGCTAATCACCTTCACCTGATAGTTTGTGATTACATGGATGAGAAGATGCATGAGAGCAGTGAGTGCTCCAACATTACCCAGTGTCAGGAGGAGTCGGGGAGTACCCGAGCATTTCTGAGGGTCAAGCAGGAGGTCCAACGCCTCGAGGAACAGGCGAATGAATAGGAGATATTCATCACAAACTACTCTGATCTCGTGAAGTAGTAGAGGGCCTAGCTGGCAGATGCCCAAGAACAACTCATGGGAGGGAGTCTCCAGATAACTGGGCTCCAAAATGAACAAGTGTGGGCACGGGCCGGGGTCTGCGAACTATGCTCCGGGGCCGCTAAAGAAGAGAGAGTCCTCAGGGGACATGAGGTAGTCCTAGAGGCCACCTGCCTAAAGGTGGCGGATTTGAAGAGATCTATCTTAGAAGGCGACCCTTAAGGGCCCTGTTTTGGCGGACCTAATAAACTTACCTCACCTTACTGCTTCTTGTCTCCTTTTTCGAACTGTATGTATAGACAAGTTTACTTAATTCCCCCTTTTCTTAACATAATTTACCCTTTGGTTTAACATGCTCAACCATAATTCCAAAATAAATTTCAATCCATCCCTAAGCTCACATGGGTCGTACCTGATGCTAAAAACAAGGGATGCTCATATTACCACTTTTTTTTATCATGGAAGCATAAAACAAGCTTCGTGTATTAGAAATCCGAACCCGGATTTCCATGGAGACGAGGGAGGCCCGATCAAAGGAAGAAGACCTCAGACCAATCGATGTATCATCTTCTTGATTTGCTCTAGCGCATGAGCGGGGAAATTCGAGGGGCATTGGGATTAGTCCGAACAAAGGGGAATGAAAAATGTGAATCACGTTACCAAAATTCGGAACACTATGGGAGGGGCATGGCAATAAAAAATGACTAATGACCATGTTGGAAACAGAGAATCCCTATTGCATTATCCTGAAATGGGGACAAAAATGAGGGTCAACCGCTAACCATGTTCGCAACACGGGACAAAACTCAAATATTGTCTATCAGTCTTCTGGAACGTTGGCCCAGGATAGTAGGCGGACCATAGGTTGAGCATACATACAGTTAGGGGGTCCCTTCAAACACGATCTGTCATCTAGAACATTGGCCTAGGACAGCAGGAGGACCATGGGTCAAGCATCCATACTGTTAGGGGGTCCCTTCAAACATGATTAGTCATCCAGAGCGTTGGCCTAGGACAGTAGGCGGACCATAGGTCACACATCCATACTTTTATGGGGTCCCTTAAAACATGATCAATCTTTCGGATCATTGGCCCAGGATAGCCGGCGAACGATAGGTCAAACATCCATATTGTTAGGGGGTCCCTTCAAACATGAAATAGGATGACGATCCGAATAAAGGGGAACTTGAAGCGTGGAAAGTGAAGTGGTGGTTTTTTCACATAGAATCCAACACTACCCAAATTACGCCACCGTGGTGGAAACACATTAGGTGGGCGCATTAATCTGATCATGGATCATCCCTATTTTCAGACAGGACCAGTTTGGTGAGGGAAATGTCTCTTCCCAATGTCATCATGGGGCATCCTAAACTTGTTCATGGAAAATGAATTAGTTACAAAACTCCCTGGGGGGGTTAGGACAAGAGGCCGACGGTGGGGGAAAGGATGGGATTTTTGGTTCCCGAGGCTGGACCTGGGACGAAATGTCAGGGCATTCTTATGTATCCCATAAATATGGGAATCAAGCCACACATCTTGAAAGGGTCTTAGTTCAAGGTCTTAGAACCCGGACCAGGGATGGGTAAGGAATGCAGGAGGCACATGTTAAGGTAATTATGAAACCCTACGTGAATGAGGACATGAGTCCAGATTACCACATGTTCCTTGGATAAGTGTTTAGGTTAAGGGAACAATCATGAAAATTAGGTTGTGCCCATGGGGAATTTACGAGGATTTCCTACGTATCTCATGAAAATGAGAATCAAGCCATACATAGTCCTTGGGTGGTGGAACTGTACGGTAAGGTACCAGTGTGAAGGATGCATGGGGCGTGTGGGTCTAGCCCTCACACCAAAAGAAGATGCCTTTTATGTATCTTGTGTTTCCTTTAAGGTGAATGGGTTTTTTTTTAAGCGACAGGACTAGGGTAGAAATTCCTGGCATTTCCACAATAATCAATCCATATACAGGCATCGAAAAATGGTATAGTGGATAATCGGTACCCAACGTAATGCACCCTATGATGAGGTCATCACAATGCAATTATGTTTTTCATCGTGCAGCCAGGATGATATTATTACATTTTAGGGTCATGTGATTGGACCCAACAACACAGTTTAAGGTCATATGGATTGGACCTGCGCATGATGTGACAAAGCATACCTGATGTGAATGAGGACGAGGTCCACACCACCACCGTGCATGATTCAGGGAGATGAACCTCGGGCCAGGAGGCCAGTTAGGGTCAGATGATAAGGGGAAGGAGAAACTAGCTCCCAACTGAGCTGGACCCGGAGGCACGATGTCCGGGTGATCCCATGTATACCATGGGGATGAGTATCGAGCCACACATAGCCCTTAATGATGATATTAGTTTATGTTCTTAGAGCTCGGACCGTGTGAGCCCCATATGATGGTGTATTGCAGCTTTGTCCCCCTGATGTGCATAGGTGCACTGAGGGATAGTGCCATGAGTGTCGAGATTCCACCTGTAAATGATGGGGAGGATAATAATGTGGATCATGAAACCAACATTCAAGGACTTAAGGGGTTGATGTGATGACAGAGGATTACTGCTGACCATGTTCGCAACACATCATCCTATTGTGTTAACCTGAAATGGGGGCAAAAAAATGAGCATCGACCACTGACCATGTTCGAAATGTGGGATTTCTATTAATTTGTTGTCTGAAACCCTCAGGGGCATTGGCCCTTAACGGTAGGAGAGCCCTTAGTCGTGGTATCCATGCTGTTTTTGGGGGTCCCTTCAGGTGTGAAAGAAAATGAGGGCCCAAATGAAGGGTAACACGAAGCTTGAGAAGTTGAAGGAACTTTCCTAAGCTGACTCTGACACTCCTGGTCCTAGACCAGAGTACCCATAACATATTGACCAACCACTGAAAGGTGTCGATGGACTCAACTTGAGGGTGGCCAAGAGATGGAGAATTCCTGGGAGAATAGGGTAGTGGTGCCAAAAACCCAAAAAGAAGGAGTTCATAACCACTTACCACACCAATATATCCCCCTCGTGGAGAGGGACAGGCCAAAGAGCCTAAGTGACTGTGAGATCAGGATATCTCTAATAGATGGGGATGGACCAGAAATCTAAATGTTCAGGCAATACTATGTTTCCCATAAAGATGGGAATCAAGCCACACATAGTTCTTGAAGATACTGTTTAACGTCATGTGGGATGACAAACAATTTAACATCATGGAGGACGGCATATAGTTTAACGTCATGCGGGATGACATAGAGTTTAGGGTAATGCGGGACTAACAGTTTAAGGTCGTGCAGGACCGTAATACAGTTTAAGGTCATGGAGGACCAAATAAAGGGTTAGGAAAAATACTGTTTGAGGAACCTGGCATTGGTGGGAGGAGTTATATTCTCCCCATACATGGTCTCCAGGGAGTATGATCCATTGGGATAAACCTTATGAACAATGAAAGGTCCTTCTCACTTGGGATACAACAAGGGTGGTTTCCTGCCCAGGATCATTGGCACTCTGAGGGATAGTACCAAGTCACCCTGCAACAAGGATGAGAGGCGAACCTTCTTGTTGAAAGGACGAGCCATCCTGCTTTGATGCCTTTCTAGGTTGTGCAAGGCACAAAGCCAGTTCGCATCCAGTGCTTCCAATTCAGCTAGACAGATTTCAGCCACTCTATCCAGCACTTGCTGGTCATAGATTGTTGTGCGCAATGAGGGAAACTGAATCTCGATGGGAAGGTCGCCCTCGGTTCTGTACACCAGGGAATTTGGGGTCACCTGGGTGGAATTAAGAGTCACTGTCCGATAAGCCCAGGGGGCATTGGGTAGCTTCTCCAGCCATCTCTTCTTATTTTGACCAACCATTTTCCGCAGAATGGTAGAGAGGGTTTTATTAAATGCCTCAATCTATCCATTTTATTGCACGTGATTGCAGGAGGTATGGTTAGAGAGAATGTTGTACATGGCGTACAGTTTCTTCAACTTAGCTGCTCAGAAGTTGGTGCCGTTATTGGTGAGGATAGCGTGAGGTACTCCAAACCGATAGATGATATTGGAACTAACGAAGTCGACGATAGAATGGGCCTTGACTTCCTTGAGCAGAATATCTTATGCCCACTTGGAAAAGAAATCAGTAATGGTCAAGAATGAATAGGTATTGGCGAGCTGTTACTGGTGGGTATGGTCCTAAAACATCTAATCCTCTGACTGAAAAGGGATAAGAGTACTTGGTAGTGTGGAGATACTCCAGTGGTCGATGCACAAAGTTACCATGAACATGACATGAATCACCCCTCTTGGAGAACTCGATGCTGTCGTGGATCATGGAGTGCCAAAAATACCATAATCTCCGATTCTGGTGAGATAGTTCTGGCTCAGCCTGATCGGCACCATAGAAACCAGCATGAACCTCTTGCATGACTTGTGGAATCTCAACCTCTTGAATGAAACAGAGGAAAAAACCATCAAATTAGTGTTTATAGAGTATCTTCTCAAGGCTTGGACCATTATAGAGAGTAAACTATAGTACGCGGTGTTGGATTCACTCACGCTCTGCCTGGTCTGACGGGAGATTACCGGGTTGGAGGTATTCGACCAAGGGTTTCCTCCAATAGGAAACCACTTCGATCACCACATCAGGATGACCCGGGGGTCCTGATGTAGAGGCACCGGTAGTAATATGGATTACATGTGGGCCGTCATCACCATCCGGGGTAACAGGAGCTATAAATCTCCGATGCGCCACGTGGATAATCAGATAATCATGCTCGGGCACTGCAAGTGATGCAGCTAAACTGGCTAAAGCATCTGCTCTACTGTTCTGTGACTGAGGGATATGGATACCCTCTAGCCGAGAAGGGAACTTGGCTATTAGCTGGAGAGTGTGTTCTAACAACGATATGTGATCTTTATTCTTGACTACATAGTTTCCATTGACATGCTTAAGAACTAGCTCGGAGTCCCCTTTCACATACAAATGGGGCACGTCGATCTCATGGGCCAGCTTGAGACTAGTAATTTGGGCCTGATACTCTGCATCGTTCATAGTGCAGCCTTCTGACCACTGGAATGAGTATGACAGGATGGCTTGAACTAGGGTGATAAAGACGATACCCATGCCTACTCTCTTGAGCCTAGGATAATTGTGCCTCCTATAGGTGGGGATCCGGGAGTCACCATCAAAGTGAATTTTCCAACATGGGACGGATCGACTGAGAGGATTTCCTCATCCGTAAAATCCAGGTCCAGGGACTGATCCATGGAGGTTGGATGGGCAGCTAGGAAGTCTGCCAACACCTGTCCCTTTATAGCCTTCTGTGGCACGAACCTGATGTCAAACTGCTGGAGGATCACCGCCCACTACGCTAGTCGGTCAGTCAACACGGGGCGATTTAGAATATACTTCAGTGGCACTACTCGAGACACCATATGTACCTCATGGTGCTGCAGTTAATACCGCAATTTCTCTATATTAAATACATGCGCAAGTTATCTCTTATTTTTTGTGAATTATCTAGTTTCCATATCGAGGAGCATTCGGCTGAAATAGTAGAGGTTATTCTCCATCCCCTCATTGTTCTGCTGGGCGAGAAGGGAACCGAGGAACCATTCCAAGGCAGTGACATAGAGGACCTGTAACACCTCAATCTTCCACGATACGCTTCTCTTTCAATAATGCAATAGCTTGCATTGTACGCATGTTTGAGATTATAACACACCGCGACTAATCAAAATAGCCTTTATGAATAGTAATACCCACTTTTTGAAATTATATATATTTTATATTTCAAAATATACTTCATTTGTGGATTTGGAATATCGAAATTGGCCTATGCTGAATTTTTGGTATTTCTTGGAGAACTTCAAATTTGTTTATGAATAGTGAAAAATACTTAAAAACAAATTTTTTAATCAAAATAATTTATAGTGATAAATTATACTATTGAGTTGCTTTAAAGTATAATTAGAATATATTTTTACCATTTTATCCAATGGTGGTCATTAGAAATAATTTCACATTGAAATTGGACATAAACAATTGTCAATCTTTTGATATATATTGTTTCTTAAAAACACGCTATTTGTTGTGACAACAGAAATTAATTATAAATATAATTAATGCAACTTATATGTTTGGAATTTTATAAAATAGAAATAATTTTTGAATTCGGAATATCAATTATATTTTAGGGTGAAATTTTGGAATTGTTCTGAAAAACTCCAATTTTTTATGAATAGTGAAACCACTAAGTGGTAGTTAAAAAACTGATTTTTTTTTTAAATGAAACATTACCACTTCTGTGAGTTGATTTCCAAAAATCCAACATACATGGTTGTCATTAGGAAGTAAAATGTGGTTCAATGGGATTAAAATAATTTTTTGGTGAATAGTATCTTTTATGTTTAATTAATCGTGATTAAAGGTAATTAGTGAAATTTAAGGTAAAAATAATATTATAAAAATATAAAAATATCTTGAAACTTGTCCTAAACTTATTGGATGATTCATGGAAGACCAAGACAATCCATGGGTCAAATTGGGGACCCCATGGAGCCACTTGGGTAAGAAAATGACATTAAAAACTTTTTATTTAAAGTAAAAATGAAATTGTCAAAAACATGTGTTGTTTTACTAAAACACTTATTACATTGGGTTATATAAGTTAGGTTTTTGACTATAAATATTAATTGGAAATCTAAAGATATTTTCTACATCATGATAATTTTTTTATAATATTTAGAAATTAAATAAATTAAATTTTGTATGACACCATGATGATGAAGTGATTACCTCATTAATTAATGATTTAAATAAAATGAAAAGATAATGTAAAATATAAGACATACACTTGTCAAAAACCTATTTTATGAGTAGATTTCGATCCCTTATCACCTTATTCTCGAATTATATAAGTTTGGGACCTTTCAAATCCGAAACTCATTATATAATAAAGTAACATTTCATGACGTTCCAAGAGTGCCCCTCCTCTCCTCTTATAAAAGGCCCCCACCACTACCACATTATTCACACCATCAAAGCCTTTTGGCTCAGCCAACCTCTACCCAAATACTATCTAAACTTCCCTCTCTTACTCTTAGAAGCCTCACATTGGGCAGAAGTCTTTCCAAGGAAGCTTTTGGCTCAAATCAAAAAGAGTTACCCGATTTTAAGGTAATGTCTTCTCTTCTGTTCTTTTTGTTTTATTTTTCTTCTCCAACCCCCTAAAATCCTTTTATTACATTATTTTGTAACAACACCAGTATACCCAATATACTTGGATATTTTTATGAGAAGTAATTTATTTACACTTACACACACCTTCGTCTAATGGTTAAAGAACATATTGTTTCTGTGGGTGGCGAATTACTACCTCACGAAACGATGATTCTTCAATCATCTTTTAACATGTATAATGGTGTCCATTATGATGACACTATTTTTATATATGATATATATTTTGTTTTATTTTTCCTTATGATTCTGTATTTTTCATTTCTGGCATACCTTTATGATTTCCATTATGATTAAACGCGATAATTTCATTTTAGGAAGTGTGGACTACCGCCCCCTAAAAGTGATTTGAATTTGTAATGCCATATGTGGGATGTATAAAGGATAGATTAAATGGTATTATACATTATATTATACTGGAATTATAGTATAACTTTATATAATTTTAATTTCATTCCATTAAATATGAAATAGAAATGAAAGTAGCGTCCATGCGTACGTACGACTTACCGTCTCCATGAACGGTGCATTTCATTTCTTACCTCTAAATGTTATGTAATATTATAAATACATGTATATACTAGATATATATGAAATATATGATATATACATCATGAATACAATTCTAAATATAATGGATATTTCACCACAATAACAACTTGTAATAATAAGAAGTTTATTTTTGACTCAAGTACCCAAGATCGAAAAAATGACCGTTATTAACTTAAATAATTAAATAATGTTCATAACATGGTAATAAGTGATATATAAGGAATAATGAACATGAAAAAGGTTCCTAAGCAAATATAAATTAACTCCAGTTTATTATTCAGGATATTAAAGAACGATCGAGTCAAGTCGGACACGAGGTAATGGAATTTCTTAACCCAATTTCTGATCCATGGGTTAATCTCCTACTTTGAAATTATGTCATGATATTATTATGTCCTATCTTGTATTTGTACATTATTTATGTGTAATTATAGTGAATAGACATAATATATCTATTTTATTTAAAAATGATCTTTGTGAGGGACTTCGTCTCAATCTTCTTTCATTGAGGCATATTTTGTTTTAATACAAGGCTTTCTTTTATACGGTGTATAAAATCCTTTGATATTTACATTTATTAAAAAGGTATCTTTTTTATACGAAGCGTTTTACTAATTGAATAAAGGGAATGTTTTTGTGTTACGTATGCGGTGACAATGACTTCTCTGCCACCGTGACCATTATTTGAGTTTTCAGCTTCCTTTACAAGACATAACTTTTTTAAAATGAAAAATAAATACCATGTTTTACTTTTCGTTTATTTTGGTATTGAAAATGTTTTTGATAATTCTTTTATTATATCAATGTGTTTTATTGATATATTGTTATTGAAATGTGGAAATGTTATGTTTCCTTTATGCATGTTTTATGTGATATGATTATGTTATTGTTTATGATATGTTTAAACTTGTTCATATGAGGAATGCATTGGACTTAATAAGTGACGGGTGGAGCCCGCTATAGCTCCTCGATGCATCGGCAGGTCTCATGAGACAAACTAGTGTCTTGGCACGAGGCCTTGACAAAATATTATTTGTAGTCTTGGCATGAGGCCTTGGCTACGTGGTTATGATTGTCTGATATTTTGCATTCCATCATTGTGAAAGTGGTTATTGATATTGCATGTGATTATTAGACCAGTAGAATATCCATGTGAAAACGTAAATTGCATTATCTCATTTTAATTTTTCCATATTATGTTTAAGTTCATGTTTAAAAGGCTTTTGTTTTAGTCATACATTGCCTTAAATGTTTATGTTTATTTATGAAAACTTCCGATATATTTTCTTCCTTACTGAGCATCTGAGCTCACCCCTTCCAACGTTTTAATTTTTCCAGGATGTGAAGAAGTACATTATGAATGACCTGTAGGGATAGTATGAGGGGATATGAAGACAAGCTGTTGTTGTAGTTTTGTTTTTCCTTATGATGTAATGTAAGACTTATGAATGTATCTAGTTTTTCCAAGGCTACTATACTAATCATTCTTTCGAGACATGGTCTTTTGTGATCATGCCAATGTTATGCAATAATGCACCGACTCTGGGTAAATAAGGTCGGGGCGTTATTGTTTGTATCAGAGGCAGTTTAGTAATAACCTTGGAAGATAGATTTAGATAAACTCTGATTAGAGCACATAGCCCAAAGATAGACATTGAGGATTAGTATAGAAGAAATTCCTAGAATTTTGGTATTATAGAGATTTTGTGAGTTTTCCGAGAAATACATCCCTGTCTGGATACGAGCAGATAGAGGCAGCTCTGGTACAGATGCACCTAGGGGTAAAACCTGAAAACACCACTTTGAGCTAGACTCAAATGGGATCTGGTGCACGACAATGGGCCTTGCTGAACTCTTGGTTACGACACTCCCGAGGGATATGCTTAGGATAATTCTCAATTTTTTTACAAACCATTATGAAGGGTTTATGAGTTTATACATCCTAAAAGAAAACTTTTTTTATTATTATGGATTATATCCGTAAACAATTCAATTTACATTAAGTATTTTACATGTTTAGAATTATTTGTTGAAATTCATAAACTAACCTAGTTTATGCCATTGTATCGAAATGGCGCCCAGTAGAAGGAATGTGAACTCCATAAATATGTATAATCCAAAGAGTAAGAAGTATCATATCTTTCACGGTATTAAGAAAAAATTTAGAGGGTAAATAGTCTCCCATGTGTTCTCAACATATGAAGAAATAGTATCATGTGTTAATAGGATAAGAAAACAATTCTCTGAGTCTTATGGATTTGAAGGGAATAAAGAGAATAAAAGGATGGAAGAGAGAATGATGGATAAAGGGACGAGGCAAAAGAAGAATTTTCCAATACGTGATAAATGTGGGACGAAACACCATGGAACTTTCCTGAAGGGAATGGGAGTTTGTTATAAGTGTGGAGAAAAATGACACCAAGTGCGTGACTACAAGGGTAAGAAAAAGGTTTCAAATGTACAATGCATCATCTGCATAGAGTGGGGACACTACGCAAACCAATGTCCAAATCATCAGAGCATGCCCCATATGATGTCATTGGATAATAATCAAGTTATGATACTACCACAGATGAGGAGGAATGATTAGAGTTCTTATGTTGTTATTAAAGAATTTTGTCATTTGAGTGTTTTATCAATGATGTACTAGTTATAATAATTCTGGAGTATATAAGGATTGTACTACAGTACTATTTCATCAAGGACTGTAGATTGTGTGGAACCAAGAAATGTGACTCCACAGAAGGTTAAATTTTTGGAAAATATATGGTTGAGTGAAAGACAAACCATAATATGGTTTTGATACCGAGATAGTGATTTTGGAATAATACATGATTGATTTGGATAAATTATATTGGATATTCTTATCTTCCTTGAAACTGATTAATGATTTGTATACATTTATGGATAGAAGGTGTATATCTAGTCTTCTATAAGGAATAATGGATAATGAGTGTAATAAATAAGGATTTATGGTAATTCAACATGTTTCAGTGTTTTAAAAGGATACATGATGAAGGTGTTCACATGCTGTTACGCGGAAAAAAGGATCTTTATTATGTTTACCTTCCTTATAAAATTTGGACTGTGAGTTGGACAGAAGTATTTTGGATAACTATAAAGGTTGGAATGGATTAATTTGAACCTTGGATAGTATTTTTTAAGGTTAAAACATTACTGAATATTATTTTTGGAATATTATAATACTATAGTTTTAGGAAAAGGACAACCTGTAGGTCGGGGGATAACCCATCGCATCGGACAAAGCTGTAGGAATCAAACCCACAACCATAGTGAGACAGGCCTTTATTACCTACCACTAGCCTATAGGGAGTCCCTGGTTGATACAAAATAGTTTTCCTAATATAAATGGTATATTTTAATATTTTAAACCTTGTACGACTAGAATAAATGTAATATTTTTGAGTTATATTATCTTTTTGAGTGAAAGATGAGTTTGTGGTAGAAATTAGTTGAAGGTTGAAACTCTACTTGTCAAGCATAAATATATATATATAACTATCTATTATTCTATGAATAAATTAAATCATAAACTTTTGTAAAGGGATATTAAAACAAAAAAATTGTGTTATCCTAATACCTTATGTCTTGTTGAACTGATAATATTTTAAATCAACATAGATTGAAGGCTTTGAGGCCCTAAAATTTACACTTGTTTGTGAATGTTGACAACAATCAATCCCTACAAATATTGACTTTTTTACTCCAATTATATGTCTCTAATTTCCACCAATGTTCTCCTTATCGAGATCATAATTTGGTGGTGACTTTTTCATTTCTCTTTCCCTCTTATTAAGGCTAAATTTTATTAACCTTATTTCCGATGTGGGTTTTCCACAAAGGTATTTTCTATTTTCAACCTTTTATTTTAAAAGAAAAATTTCAAATTTCGAGGACACAATTTATTAAAGGAGGGGAGAATGTAACACCCCGAGCTTCCACGATACGCTTCTCTTTCAACAATGCAATAACTTGCATTGTACGCAAGTTCGAGATTCTAACACACCAGAACTAATCAAAATAGCCATTATGAATATTAATACCCACTTTTTAAAATTATATATATTTTATATTTCAAAATGGACTTCATTTTTGGATTAGGAATATCGAAATTAGCCTATGTTGAATCTTTGGTATTTTTCTGAGAACTTCTAATTTTTTTATGAATAGTGAAAAATACTTAAAAACAACTTTTTTAATCAAAATAATTTATAGTGATAAATTATAGTATTGAGTGGCTTTATAGTATAATTATAATATTTTTTTACCATTTTATCCAATGGTGGTCATTAGAAATAATTTCACTTTGAGATTGGACATAAACAATTGTCAATCTTTTGATATATATTATTTCATAAAAACACGCTATTTGTTGTGACAGTAGAAATTAATTATAAAATTAATTAATGAAACATATATGTTTGGAATTTTTTAAAATAGACATCATTTTTGAATTCGGAATATCAATTATAGCTTAGGGTGAAATTTTGGCATTGTTCTGAAAAACTTGAATTTTTGATGAATAGTGAAAGCACTAAGTGGTAGTTAAAAACTGATTTTTCGTTTTAATGAAACATTACCACTTCTGTGAGTTGATTTCAAAAAATAAGACATAAATTTTTGTCATTAGGAAGTAAAATTTGGTTCAATGGGATTAAAATAATTTTTTGGTGAATAGTAACTTTTAAGTTTAATTAATCACGATTAAAGGTAATTAGTGAATTTTAAGGTAAAAATGATATTATAAAAATATAAAAATATCTTGAAACTTGTCCTAAACTTATTGGATGATTCATGGCCGACCGTGAAAATCCATGGGTCAACTTGGGGACCCCATGGAACCACTTGGGTAAGAAAATGACATTAAAAACGTTTTATTTAAAGTAAAAATAAAATTGTCACACACTTGTGTTGTTTTACTAAAACAATTATTACATTGGGTTATATAACTTAGGGTTTTGACTATAAATATTAGTTTGAAATATAAAAATATTATCTACATCATGGTAATTTTGTATAATATTTAGATATTAAATAAATTAAATTGTGTATGACACCATGATGATGCAGCGATTACCACATTAATTAATGATTTAAATAAAATGAAATGATATTGTAAAATCTAAGACTTAAACTTGTCAAAAACCTATTGTATGAGTTGAGTTATAACCCTTATCACCATAGGCTAGAAATATATAAGTTTGGCACCTTTAAAATCCGAAACTCATAATATAATAAACTATCATTTCACGACTTTCCAAGAGTGGCCCTCCTCTCCTCTTATAAAAGGCCCCCACCACTACCACCTTATTCAAACCATAAAAGCCATTTGGATCGGCCAAACTCTTCCCAAATACTCTCTCAACATCCCTCTATTACTCATAGAAGCCTCACATTGGGCAGAAGTCTTCCCATGGAAGCCTTTAGCTCAAATCAAAAAGAGTTACCCGATTTTAAGGTAATGTCTTCACTTGTGTTCTTTTGTTTTATTTTGCTTCTCCAACCCCCTAAAATCCTTTTATTACTTTATTTTGTAACAAAAACAGTATCCTCAATATACTTGGATGTTTTTATGAGATGGATTTTATTTACACTTACACACACCTTCGTCTAATGGTTAAAGAACTTATTGTTTCTGTGGGTGGTGAATTACTGCCTCACGGAACGATGATTGTTCAATCTTCTTTTAACACCTATAATGGTGGCCATTATGATGAAACTATTTTTATATATGATATATATTAGGTTTTTTTTTTCCTTAAGATTCTTTATTTTTCATTTATGGCATAACTTTATGATTTCCATTATGGGTAAACGCGATAATTTCATTTTAGGAAGTGCGGACTACCGCCCCCTCAAAGTGATTTGAATCGTTAATGCCATATGTGGGATGTATAAAGGATGGAGTAAATGGTATTATACATTATATTATACTAGAATTATAGTATAACTTTATATAATTATAATTTCATTCCATTAAATACGAAATAGAAATGAAAGTAGCGTTCATGCATACGTACGGCTTACCGTATTCATGAACGGTGCATTTCATTTCTTACCTATAAATGTTATGTAATATTATAAAGGCATGTATATACTGGATATATATGATATATATGATATCTACATCATGAATACAATTCTGGATATAATGGATATTTCACGACAAGAACAACTTGTAATTATAAGAAGTTTATTTTTGACTCAAGTACCAAAGATCGACAAAATGACCGTTATTCACTTAAATAATTACATAATGTTCATAACATGGTAATAAGTGATATATAAGGAATAATGAACATGAAAAAAGGTTCTTAAGAAAATGTAAATTAACCCCGGTTTATTATTCAGGATATTAAAGAAGGATCGAGTCAAGTTGGACATGAGGTAAGGGAACATCTTAACCCAATTTTTATTCCATGGGTTAATCTCCTACGTTCACATTATTTCATGATATTATTATACCCTATCTTGTATTTGTACTTTATTTATGTGTACTTATAGTGAATACACATAATAGATATATTTTATTTAAAAAATGATTTTTGTGAGGGACTTCGTCTCAATCTTCTTTCATTGAGGCATATTTTGTTTTAATACAAGACTTTCTTTTATATGGTGTATAAAACCCTTTGACTTTTATATTTATTCAAAAGGAATCTTTTTTATACAAAGAATTTTACTAAATGAAAAAGGGAATGTTTTTGTCTTATGTATGCGGTGACAACGACTTCTCCACCGCCCTGACCATTATTTGAGTTTTAGGCTTCCTCTACAAGCCATAACTTTTTTAAAATGAAAAATAAATACCATGTTTTACATTTCATTTATTTTGGTATTGAAAATGTTTTTGATAATGCTTTTATTATATCAATGTGTTGTATTGATATCTTGTGATTGAAATGTGGAAATGTTATGGTTCCTTTATTCATGTTTTATGTGATATCATTATGTTATGGTTTATGATATGTTTAAACCTGTTTATATGAGGAATGCCTTGAACTTAATAAGTGACGGGTGGAGCCCGCTATATCTCCTCGATGCATCGGCAGGTCTCTTGGGACAAACTAGTGTCTTGGCACAAGGCCTTGAAAAAATATTAATTGTATTCTTGGCATGAGGCCTTGGCTACATGGTTATGATAGTATGGCATTATGAATTCCATCATTCTGAATGTGGTTATTGATATTTAATTTGATTATTTGACCAGTAGAATATCCATGTGAATAAGTAAATTCAATTATCTCATTTTACTTTTTCCGTATTATGTTGAAGTTCATGTTTAAAAGGCTTTTGTTTTAGTTATACATTTCCTTAAATGGTTATGTTTATTTATGAAAGCTTCTGCTACATTGTCATCCTTACTGATCATCTGAGCTCACCCCTTCCAATGTTTTAATTTTTCCAGGTTGTGAAGAAGTATATTATGAATGATCTGTAGGGATAGTATGAGGGGATATGAAGACAAGATGTTGTTGTAGTTTTGTTTTTCCTTATGATGTAATGTAAGACTTATGAATGTATCTAGTGTTTCCATGACTACTAAACTAATCGGTCATTCGAGACTTGATCTTTTGTGATCATTCCAATGTTATGCAATAATGCACTGACTCTGGGTAACTGGGGTCGGGGCATTACAGGACCAGTGGCTTCCCAAAGACGTGTGGCATCCAGATCGGAGGCTGGAGCAGATACTGATTGATTTACTCAAAGGTGGTCTGGCACACCTCATCCCACTCATAAGTGGTTCCCTTCTTCATGAGCTAAGAAAAGGTCTTACACTTGCTATCCAGATTCGCAATGAATCGGCGTTTGTAAGCTAAGTGGCATTGAATACCTCTAAGCTCTCGAATATTACTTGGGGGGCATCTAGATGATATCCTTGATCTTCTCCGGGTCGATCTCGATGCCCATGTACCGGGAAAAAAAATCCAAGAAACTTCCCAGAAGTGACCCCGAAGTCACACTTCAATGGGTTCATCTTCATGTCGTGGGAATGGAAGAAATCAAACACTTTCTCAAGGACCATGAGATGTTCCTGACGCTGGAAAGATTTGACCACCAGATCATCCACATAGAACTCCACCAATGTCCCGAGGATCGGCTTGAATATGCAATGCATGGCCCGCTGATAGGTGGAAGATGCATTTTTCAGGCTAAAGGGCATAACCTGGTAAGGGAAAGTACCTTGGGGCGCCCAGAAAGTTGTGGACTCCTCTTCCTCGGGGGCCATCCAGATCTGATTATATCAAAAGTAACCATCCAGGAAGGAGTGGTCCTGGAACCTGGTTGTTGTGTCAGTCATCAATTCTGTCATTAGAAGGGGAATACCATCCTTCGGATAATGGCAGTTGAGATCTCGAAAGTCGATACAGACTCTGATATGCTATTTTTTCTTCATGATTGGCACAATGTTGGCTAGCCACTTGGGGTAATGGATCTCTTTGACGAAGCTACCTCTAATAAGCTTGTCAACTCATCCTTGACCATGGCACCGTGAGAAGGGTGCATCTTTCTGGGAGTCGGTTTGAACCCGCAATGGTTTGTCGAGAGACCAAGGAGGTGGATGACTTCCTGAGGATCTAGTCCTAAAATCTCGTCGTATCTCTAGGAGAATAAATCATGGTGTTGTTTAAGGAAGTCCACATACCACTTCTGCTCCTCGAGGGACATGGTGGCCCTGATCAATGTGGGTCTCAGATCTGCCTCGCTACCAAGGTTCAGCTGTACAAACTCGTCGACTATGGCTGAGATGCCTTCCTCAAAGGAAGGGGGAGGATCCTATATATCTTCTTATCCACTTATGGAGGGATCCTCGGTAGGGGAAGAAATTTATGATATACCACACCCTGATGGGAGGCTTCTTCCAGCTTGTGCAGTAGTGGTTATTGAATCAGGGGACTCTGGCGCTGCCGAGACCATGGCTATTAAGGCTGTCAGCCTGATCCCATCTGGTCTGCAACCCAAGGGGCCATGAATGAAAATATCAAAGTATAAGTGGCGCATTGGCCGGAGCCGAATTACTCCATCTCGGTGAAAAATAAAAGTATGACGTACCGTCATTGCCATGATCCGGGAAACCCAACACCTGATGGGAGTGGGAGGCTCCGAGAACACTGGAGCCTGATTCGTATAAGAATATGAAGTGATCTTCCGATGCCACCTAAATATGGGAGCATGATTCCCCGTTGTCCTGTAAATGACAAAACATTGCCCCCATATCGGGGGTTCTGGCCTCCAAACGATGGATTGGAAAGACGTAGGCGTCATTCATGCCTAGCGATGGGTCAGCCATAGCAGTGACATGCTCAACTTCACATGCCTAGACTTGTTTATCCATTCTCTTGTAATAATCATCATCCAAGTAGAGGGCTTCCCAAGAGGTTAAAAGAGATGAATCACCTTGGAGTATACCCACTCGACCATTTAGGTACTACTTGAGGCATTGGTGATATGATGAGGGGATCACCGCATGCAAGTGGAGCCATGGTCTTCCCATCAATGCATTATACGTGGTGTCCTGGGAGACAACCATGAACCCAGTGTTGGAAACTAGGCCTGCCTAACTTGTTCTTTAGATGGATATTACCGACCGAGGTCTGCTCGGTCCTGTCATATCCATGGATTCTTAGATCAGAGGGAGTCAGGTCATCTTTAGATAACACTAGCTTCTGTAGTGTTCATGTCGAGATAAGGTTGATCTCGGAGCCGATGTCAATGAGATAGCGGTGAACATCCATGCTGTTAAATTGGCTAGTGATGTATAGCAGACGAATGTTCCCCCGTACGGGGGAGCCTTCATCCACTTTAGAAAACGAAATGACGGATTGAAATTCAGTATCCTCAACTGCTTCATCATGTAAAGCTTCTACAACTACAATCTCTGTCTCAAATTGGAGGGGACACCTTAAAGCCTCCGCGAGTGCATCGCGTATATCTAGTGATAGGCGAAGGGAATCAAGGATGGAAAGCCTCACTGGGATGCCATTGAGGTGTTAGAAAACATCGTACATCCATTCCAGGTGTGAACTTCTTCTTGCAGGGAGTTGCTCTGTAATGGAAGGCATGGCAGGCCCTACTGGTCAGACTGGCAGCTGACTGGTACTGGGAATATCCTGCTGCTCAATAGTCGAGCCCTACTGGGTAGCTACTGGATGAGGACCAGATGACTGAGATCGGCCTGTAGTGGGGAAACACAGGTCACAGAATGGCTGAATTGGTTATGTCACGACCCGTCCTCAGGGCTCGTGTCGTAAATACCCCAAGCCCGCCTTCCATAGGCCAGAGGCTAGAGACTAGCACTAAAGGCGTAAATCCCGATAAATGGGAATGCATTGCATTTATAAAAGTAAACAAAACACCACATAGTACAAGAGGAAGTAAAAACTAAGTACAAAAGAAGTGCTGAAAAGGAAAAGGGCCAGAATACAAACCCAACTGAAAAGTACAGCTACAACTGAACGGGAGTACAATAGAAAAGACAAACAACTGGAAGAATAGAAACATCCCCTGGGTCATCCACCTTGGGTCCTACCTGAAGGGTAGGTACAGATAGCGCAGCTCCTGGATCCTCCACCATGGATCCTACCTGAAGGGTGGTACAGATAGTCTAGCTCCTGGATCGTCCACCAGGGATCCTACCTAAAGGGTAGGTATAGATAGCACAGCTCCTGGATCGTCCACCACGGATCCTACCTGAAGGGTAGGTACAGAATGTCTCCACAACTCTCTCGCCCGTCAACCTCCTCCGATTGTCGTCTCGTTGTGAAGTCCACCTACGGATACTGAATCGTCGTGAGATCCACCTCCGGGTACCGTCGAGTCCTCAAACACTCGGCCTCTGTCAACGATTCTCATCATCTACAACCAACACAACGAGGTGCGGGCATAGCCCATGCAGGGGTGAGTATAATGATACTCAGTAGGGACCCCGAGACCCTCAAGGTCTCACTAAATCCAACATGGATAACCATAAAGAATGATCTCAACAGATAACCCCTACTTAGGTATATACCAAGACATATAACTAAGTTATCATGTAACCCATCTCAATCATGAGGAAACACAAAGATTATGAAATCAACAGATAACCACTACCCAGGTATATGCCCATACATATACCTAAGTTATCAAGTGACCCATCTCAATCATGAGGTAAACACAAGATCATAGACTCAGCTCAAACCTGGAATTTTATTATCGAAACCGTAACTGCTGAAGTGCCCCATCTCTAGAGTGTACAATGATCCTGTCTCGACTCCGAGGTACTGCTCACTAACCTAAGACTGCTGAGGTACTCCTCATGTCAAGTACTGCGGGTCAGCCACCCAAACACAGTAGTGCTTCCCGCTAGGGTATGCCACCCAAACATGGTAGTGCACACCCCCTAATAGCCTGCAGAGGTACTCTCTAGACGAGTACCACAGGTCTGCACTGTCACATAGGTAGTGCTCTGTCCGCCATGGGTCTACACCCAAACAAAGTAGTTCTTCGTCCAATGGGCTAGTCGACTCACTCCAAGTCGAGTCGGTCAAGAAGTCGTCAGGTCTCAGTCGGCCACACAGTCTCTGTACTCCACACACTCATCTTTCGTAGGGTCCGCTCAATGAGCTATAGGTCGATACTCCAAGTATCTCAAAGCCCCACGATGAAGAATCTAAAACGACCGCCTCGTCATAGGGGTCTCAACGCAACAGATGGAGCATCAATCGGACGCCCGGTCTATGAGTTACTAGCTTTTTCGTCCCAGGGGCCCGGTTGGTTTCGTGTGCGAACCAACCTTGTCGTATCTCAACTGTACCCCGAACTCTCATTGGGTATGCTCATAGGGACCGTTTCTCAACGTGATCACCAATGCCGCTGACGGTTTGTCAAACGGACGTCCTGTCTGAATGTTATCATCATTTCTGTTCTAGGGGCCCGGTTGGATTTGTGTGAAATCCAACCCGGCCACTATCCAACTGCACCCAAACCTCAGGAGAAGTATGCCAGAAGTTCCGTCTCATCAAGAGGAATTCAACGAGACAGACGGCGTGTCAATCGGACGCCCGGTCTGAGATTTATTGGCTTTTTCGTTCCAGGGGCCCAGTTGGTTTCGTGAGCGAACCAACCCGACTGCACTCCGACGGCATCCAAACCTCGAGTGGAGTAAACCAAAAGTTCTGTCTCATCAAGAGGAATCCAACAAAGTCGATGGCACGTCAATCGGATATTTGGAGCTCAAGATATAAGTGTTTCTGCTCCGAGGGCCCGGTTGGTTTCATATCCGAACCAACCCGGCCGAACCCAAAGTTTTCCGAATCCTGGAGTGTAATATTCTGAAACGACAGTTTCGATCGAAGGATCGCATCGCATCTGATGTTACGTCGATCAGAGGTCCGTAGCCCACATTATGGGCATTCGAACAGAAACAATCCGAAAAAGGGGGGTCTGGGCCCAGCCCAACTCCCCCTGAGTCGGCCCGAACCTGGTCGACCCAACCCGGGTCTGGGTCCGGCACATCAGGGCGTGGCTCAGCCGCATGGCCAGCCGCAGCACGGCCAGCGTGGCCGAGCGGAAGCCGCAGAGCGGGGGTGGGGGGGGGGGGGGGGGGTTGCGCAGCCCCCTCGTCGTGGATTGATGCCGGCGGCGGTTTGCGCTGCCGCCATTCATCCGGGATCCCGCGCGGCCGCGGGATCCTCCGTGCCGCACAACCGCGGAAAGCGTGGTGGATAGTTCCCTCCAGCGGCGCGCTAGGGTGTCGCCGCCTCCTGGAGGCCGGATGGCTCCGGCCGCCGCCCCCGGTCGCCGGCGGCGCCGCGCCGACGACCCGTGCCTCCAGGGTTTCCACAGGCCACCGGAGTTGCTTCAGTGGTCTGTTTTCAAATCCGTCTATTCCGGCATTCATCTCGGGTCTCGCACTTTACCGTGGGAGCTTCAAAATTACCTTGTGTCCCCGTTTGTCATCGCTCGTCAATCCATGATCAAAATTTAACCAGCGTAGTCTTCGAATTGCCTTCGCGGCCCCGACTCCGGCCGCGGTTTCGTTCGGCCTCAACGGCGCAGCGCGACGGCGCCGTGCATCCTTGCCGTATTTCTCCATGATTCTGCGCGATTCCATTGCACCGTGCCGCCTTCGTTCGAGCCGCAACATAATAAAAAATAAGGGGGAGGAGGGTTGTCCGTGTTTTTGCAGTCCGACCTCCTCCCGTTATAAAGATAGCAAGAGGCCATCAAATAGAAGTCGACGTATGGCAAGGAAACAATTCACGGGAAAAAACAATAAACCTCAACATCAACCTGCATGAACGAACAGTCCGCGTATCAACCTGGAAATGGTTGGTCGGCGCTCGTCGTTCTTTTCTCAAAAGATAAGAGAACACCAAATAAAATTCCCCTACCTCGAAATTGACGTCGCACGTTGTCGAGTCACGGAAGTCGAACGTCACGGTAGTCGAACGTCGGGGTAGTCGGGTGTCACGGATGAAAGGTATCTCTACTGTCAATGTCGGAAGAATAAGGAGAACTTTTTTGTTGGCGTGGGTCTCCACAGTCGGCATCTCCTTCCTTGTCGTGGAAGAGGAAGAAAAAGTATTGGAGAAAACGTAGTGCATTCTTCGCCGAGTCGGAAGGCCGTTCTTCGTTTGGAGATGATGTTCTTTAAAAGTGGGAAGAGCTCTCTCCCAAATTCTCTCACACAACAAAACTCATAAAATAAAATAAGGCCTCTCCTTATTTTATTATTTTTCCATGCATTCAAACTTTTTTAAAAAATTCAACACTTAGTTAAATTAATTGAAGGGGTTTAATCATTTAATTTAAGATGTGTTTTGGAAAAATTAAAGAGGAGAGAGGGGAGAGTTACACAAGTTAAAGTGGAGTTAAAAAATTTAAGAGCGAAGTGTGTAGAGACCTGAATATTAACGTACATGGACATTACATTACTTTTGTGGAATACTTAGTATAGAACAAAAACACACACACAAGGACTGTAATAGTTTAGTGTCTTTGGAAACTCGTAATATAATCTTCTTATCGTGGTGAATGATCTTCAACATCTCCCATAAAGATTTATTTTTTTACCTAAATCCTTTCTTTATATCCTGGGGAAAAGAAAACATAAAAGGGTGAGCTCAAATGCTCAGTAAGGGTAAACAAAATAATGTTCATTCACATCATATTCATTAGAACATAACTTTTGGAAATCTTAACCTGGAAAAGAAATCATAATTTCATAACATGGGATAAATCATAGTAGTGAAATTTAAACCCCAAATAATCATAACATAAAACATGAAACTTTGTGGCATACACACATAATCATAGAGAATCAATTTTTGTTAGTCATGACTCATTGCCAAGACTATCTTAGTGGACAAAGTCCATTTCTAAACCGAGTTCACTCCTCGTTTCAGTCCTGTTTCACTGAACCGGTTTAACCTGTCGTTCTAGACCTGTCTATCTCATGATATATAAAATCTTTACCCAATGCATTGGAGGGAGATATAGGTCCCACCCATCTCATTATGATTCCAATCTTATGTGTGCCACAAAATCATAAACCATACATCATATCATAACCCATGTAATAAAAATGGGAATCTTAAAAATTCATATCAGATAAAGGAATTAATAAAAATAATTCCATCACAACATAATCAAATCAATGTAACAATAGGGATAAAAACATAATCCTTTATTATCTTAGACGGAAAATAATTTTGATAAAACACTTGAACTCCATTCTTGAGGAAAATATCCTTTCTACTTCAAAAACACTTTTCCTTTCTTAACATGTCTTACAATTCTAAACTAAAAGAAGTTGATTAAAAATAAAATAGAAAATTTATAAAGGATGATTTTTGGAAAAAAATGTTTTAAAAATCCATTCATGCCGTATAAGTTAAAAAAACAATCTTCTCGTACTTTTGTCGGAAAAGTCAAAAAGTACCTCGTACGAAAAACGACAAAAGATTCCTTTTATATCTTTTACTAAAACTCACCAAAGGGTAAAAATGGATTTAAAAAATTGTAGTTGTATGGAAATAATATTACATATTGAGGAAACATGGATGTGGATGATAAAATACACCCTAGTAAATACCAAAGTATAAACAATCTCAGATAGAAATGAGATTGTGATATTTTCCTTACCTTAGGTCCGATTAACTTCATAAGTGTCAGAACCTCCTGTATAATGATTTAAATAATGTCATTGACTTATTACAGAATCATATTCATTGTTATTATATCATATATGGTTCACTTATGACTTTATATTACCCGTTCTTTTGTAAATTCATGTTAAAGTAGCGTTTTGGGTAAAATCGTCTCATTTGTCATTCATGTTTTAACTTGTAATTATTCATATGATTACTTAGATCATGATTAATTAAATCCATAATGTAAAACATGATTTATATATAATATATATTCAGAATATACATATATATAATGGATTGATAAATGGAAAGAAATACACCGTTCATTGAGACGGTAGGCCGTATGTACGCATGAACGCTGATTTCGTTTCTTTATTGAATTGAGTGGAATTAAGTAGATGACATAAATTTATATATACATAAATCCAGTATTATTATTATGTCATATATTTCATTATTATTCATTATATATACTTTATGATCATTCATGTATGGTTAACATGGAGAATGAATCTCATCGCGTCGTGGAGACAGTAGTCCGTACGTATGCACGAGCGATGATATCATTCCCATAATTATTGAATAGAATTGGAGTGGATGGTATAATATATCAGAATCAGTATGATGTTATAATAACCATATATAAATATTCATTAAACCATTATACCCATCCATGTAAGGTGTTGGTGGAAAAACAGATTTCACCACGGCGTGGAGACAGTATTCCGTACGTACGCACGCGTGGTGATTTCGTTTTCCGTAGGATGGATAGATGGTGAAATAGGGTTGTTTCAATCTTATAATAACATATCATTATATGAGTTATACTGATGTTATTACTTCATAATGAAACAACTAAAGAAGAAGAAGTGGAAGAAGAAATAAAGTTAAAAGAATCGGTAACGGACATTACCTCTTCTTTGAAACGCCTCTTTGAGACCTCCTCCTAGGAAACTAAAATTGGTCTTTGAAGAAGAACAGAACCTCTAGGTTGTTTCTATGGAAGTGGAGAATAGAATTTGGTAGGGGTTTTTTGATATTGAAGGCTTAATGTTGTGTTAGGAAGAGAGGGAGGAGGTGCCCTTTTATAAGGGAGGAGAGGGGCACCTTTGGAATAACTAAAAATATTATTTTATTATAAAGCCAAATTCGGTTTTAAATAGATCCAAATTGATTTATTTCGAAGCTAAGGTGGGGATGGGTCCAAATCCTTTCATCCAATAGAATTTAGACAACTTTAGGTATCAAATTTAACCTTATCATTTAGATTTAACTTTAAGTTAGATAATTTAACTTTTACCGTGTCTTCTTGTTTTCTTACACTATAAGGTTAATAAACTTACTATATCAAGCCAAACGAACACCAAGTTGTTTATTATTAATATATATAACCTTATATAAGTCATTTGGCCGAACTGTAGATTTTTAGGAATAAAATAACACTTAATAATATAGTATTTTTTTTAAAAACTATTTTATGTCAATTTTGACACTATTTGGTAATTGATTTTTGTGAAAATCATAACAGAATGATTAGTTCAAAAATATTTAATTAAATCAATACTAACATGTCATATTAACATATAAAATTATTTTAATTCATAAAAAGTTTCAAATTACATTTATTTGCGTATTTATAACATCAATTATGTCAATATTTCATTAATAAGACAATTACTGCATCATCATTGTATCATAAATAAATTAAATTATTTTAATTCTAAAAATTACAAATAAAATACAATTATGTAAGAAATAGTTTTATCTTTCTAATGAATATTTATAGTCTAATTTATCTTATGTATAACGATATATTAAAAATGCTTTAGTTATTAAACTTTGATTATAACTATTTTAACCCTTCTTTAAATAAATTGATAATAAATGTCCTAATCTAATCCAAGTGGGCCTAAATGGTCATATTTTATTCTTAAAGTTGTTTTTGGTCTGATTAAACTTATCCAATAGAATTAGGACATGTGTTAGGGTAATAATAATATCATTTTTACCCTTAACTACCCTATTTACTTTTAACCGTGGTAAATAAAAGTAAAAAGATACTATTCACCAAAAATTATTTTCATCTCATTGAACCACATTTTACTTAATGAAATAAACTGTGTCTCTCGGATTTTTGAAATTCCACTCACAGAAGCGGTAAAATCAAGTTTTATGAAAAAATTCAGTTTTTTAACTACCACTTAGTGGTTTCACTATTCATCAAAAAATGAAAGTTTCCATAAAAATACCAAAAATTAGGCCTAAGCAATATTTGATATGATGGATTCAAAAATGACGTTTATTTTACCAAATTAAAAACATATCAGTAACACTAACTAATTTAAAAAATTAATTCCCGTCGTCAAAACAAATAGCGTGTTTTTAAGAGATAATAACTATCAAAAGATTGACACTTATTTATGTCTGGTTTAAATGTGAAATTACCTCCAATGAACAACATTGAATTAAATTGTAAAAATATATTCTAAATATACTTTAAAACCACTCAAATTAATAATTTATCACTATTAATTATTTCGATTAAAAAAGTTTTTTTTAATTAAAATTTAGTAATTTTCACTATTCATCAGAATATGAAAGTTATCCGAAAAGTACCAAAATTTCACCCTAAGCTAATTTCGATATTCTGAATCCAAAAATGAAGTCCATTTTGGAAGATAAAATTTATAAAATTTCAAAAAGTTGTTATTACTATTCATAACGGCTAGTTTTATTAATATTTTAATAGCATATCGTTGTTTAGTGCAACTCGGTATTGCGTACAACACATGCTATCGAGGAAGGTCGCGATTGCGTGTAATGAAAGCCAAGTCAGGGATACGTGTAGTGAAAGATCCTTTTGGTGTAGCGTACAACACAAGACATCAATAAAATTAAAAAGAATATTTTTCATAAAATCTCGGGGTGTTACATTCTACCCCCCTTAAAATGAATTTCACCCTCGAAATTCGTCGGGGTTATAAATGGTTTACTACTCGAAAGTTTCTTTAATAGAAAACTACATCGTAAAAAGGAATACCAAAACTTTTCTTTAAAAAATAAAGTATTAATTGTAACGGTTACCCAAATCAATGCATCACTGGGTTTCCATGTAGGAGAACATAGGTGAAAATATGGATATGGAAGAAAAATCTAACCATCATGTTCGGATGGAGAGTGGTAGAGAACATGGCTATGGAATAGTCAGCAATCACAAATCCATATATTTGTGATGATCTAAGGTACCATCTGATTCATCGGATATAAGGGCACTAGTACAACATTTTTGGTTTTCAAGATCATTAAAAGAAATACTTACATGATTTTGGTACAATCTCATTGTTGTTCGTTAATTGAACAATTTCCATTTCATCCCTTAATGAAATGAAGTTGAATTTGTTATTCGTGATGTGTTAGCAAATCATGTGATAGAATGATGGGTCATTCCATCTGTCTAAACCAAAAGGTCATAAAAGTTATCAAAAATACATAAGTCCATCTATAGTGAGATTAATCATATATGGTTCCTAAAATAGAATTATACTTCATATATCATATTTCTTAATATAATAAAACTAGTTTCTACTAAACAGGGACTTCCTGTAGGCTAGTGGTAGGTGCTAAAGGCCAGTCACACTTCGGTTGTGGGTTCGATTCCCACAGCCTTGTCCGACGTGATGGGCTGTCGCCCGTCCTGCAGGTTGTCCTTTTTCTAAAGCTATATTACTATAACATCCCATAAATAATATCGAAAAATTTATATCCTAACTTATGTCCAACATAATCCATTCCAATCTTTAGTCTTATCTAAAATACTTCGGTCCAAGCTCATAGTATAAAGAAAATGATTACTTGAAATGTCACATAACAATCACGTGAATGCCATCATTTATCCCCCATATATCATAAGATACATCTTCTTGGTCAAATTACAAACATGTTAATACCTTAATCATGTATTCTCTTGAAGAATGAATACCCATTGAACCTTAATGAAAACATGAATGTAGTTAAAAGCTAACACTTTCCACAAACCAAAATCCTCAAAAAAAATTATACTCAAACCATGATATCACTTAGTCCTTATATCAATCATGAGTTCATGAATACTGTCATACATTTCATTTTCTACTTATCCCTTCATGATGCGCATATCACCTGCTTTCCAAAGTATTTGAATCACTTTTCATGGTTACTGGTACCTTAAAATTATTGAAAACCACAATAGAATAATACAAAAATATTCTAATAAAAGTACCTCAACAACATTATTCTTGAATACCAATACATAAACACTTCAATCCATCCTCTTCAATTATTGTCCTGGAATAAGTCCTTCCTTGATTTAGAAGTAAATTTTTAGGTCCGGGCATTGAGTTGGGTAATTCCCATGTTCTCCATAAATAATACATTAAATTCCATAACAGTCTGTCACTCTATGACCATTTTTTCCACATAGATAACATCGGTCCCTCCATTTGAGGTATTCCTCAAGGTTCTTCATCCCTTCTTTAGAAATCTCAATCTTTCTTTCTTTATGCTCCTCAACATGTGAACATGAATAATAGTTTATCTTCCTCTTCTTTGATAAATTAGGCATACCACTAAATTTCACCTTGTTAATCATATATCGTCATGACTGATTCGGCATAATCACAATATATTTCTCTCTAGGAATTACACAATTTTGTTGCTCATAGTCACCAATTTGTCCATTGGATTCAATGTTAACCAAATTACTTCTGGTTCCCTCCATTAACTAAAACACATGAAGAATTCTGTGAGATGCAAAAATCATGATGGAGAAAACAACATAGTAAAGGGGGAGTACCTTCAATATCTAACATCTTAGGTTACCGTAATTCTATTACTATAACCTATACATATAATTAACCTTAGTTAAATCCCTGGACACACCATTGAAATATCTCTAGGGAGATCACTAAAGTTCTCGCATCCTAGTTTCCAAAGGTTGACTAAACCTTTCCTCTGATACCAACTGTAGAGATCCGAAGCTTAACGTCACTACTACAAATCTGGGCTATAGCCACGGACCTATAGCCATGGTTTTATAGGTCTGTGGCTATATCTCTTCTATCGCCACGATTCATATCCCTCTCCGTGGCTAAATCATAACCCGTTTTTTTTTCTCCCAATTATCATCGGGTGCCTCCTCTGCCATCTCGTCGCGCCCTCCTCCTCCCCAACGCCTCCTTGCCGTGCCCTCCTCCTTCCTGATGACTCCTCGCCGCGCCCTCCTTCTCCCCGATTCCTCCTCGCCGCGCCCTCCTCACTGCACCCTCCTCCCCGACGGCTCCTCGCCGCGACCCTCCTTCCTGACGCGACCCTCCCCCCCGACGCCTCCTCGCAGCGACCCTCCTCCTCGACTCAGCTCTTCCGACGGCTCCTTGCCGCGACCATCCTCCTCACCACGACCCTCCTCCCAGACGCCTCCTCCCCGACGCCTCCTCCCCAACTCCTCTCTTCCGACGCCAAGGAAAGTTTTTATGTTTGTAAGCATATGAATTATATAATATTCTTCCTAGTTCACAGAGTTGCAGAAATTTTCTCTAACCTTGGGAGGTGATGAGCATTCTATGTATCATCGGTTTGAGTATGGGTTGATGTTAGACATACTTTCAAAGTTTTATCACATTTTCATCCTAATTATGAAGGATATAAAATGTATCTTTTTATTTAAATTGAACTTGAGGTGAATAATTAGTAGATAATAGGATCATAATGATCTAGAAGAAGTAAGAATATGAAAGGAGATTATTCTACAAGTTGTGGATGATGATCAATTGGTTAGGGAAAGACTTTATCATTCCCTTATTATAGAGTCAAAGGATTCATTTTTTATATGTGGAATTAATATACACACTCAGATGGTTTTCCATTTTGACCCTAGGAAGTATCACTCATGTAGATATGGGCCATCTTCTAATGATTTTTCATTATGGTTGGAGTGGCGGTTATAATTGTACTTTTACAAAGGAATTGTAAGCACAGTAAGTGATTTCTAGTAGAGTGGGATATATAAATTATCTAGGAGGTCAGTATGTGGTGGATTTAAAGGCACTAAAGGGATGGTTTAATAGTTTTTATAGATCTAGGGAACCATATGTAATTTATGTAGGGTCATTGTTTTAGTTTTTTGAGGTTTTTTATTTTATCAAGCATTGATGGATTCATCTCATAATTTTATGTCCGTTAATATCATATATAATATATATTTCTCTATTGTGTTCCATTAATTAGTTTTATCATTTATAACGATTTAGGGATGAGGGAGGAGGTTATCATATGGGATCATTCTTATAATGTTGAAATTTTCATGATGCAGTGCAATGCAGTGATTCGCAACATGTGTTTTCTCATATATTCATTGAATTATTTGTAGTTATCTCCAAGAATTTGCATTTACAATTTCACTTGAGTTTGTTAATCATTTTTACACTATGTCTCAACAGGATGTAGTGCAATGTAGTGATTCTCAACTAGTGCAGGAGGGCAGTGGGGGTGTCCAGGGTTTGTCCAGGGGGCTTTTATTTTCCCCTTTCATAGAAATTAGTAGAAAGTGTATACAATTTCAAAAATAACTCCTCTAATTGGTGATGAAATCTATGCCACATATCCATCATACAAACTGATGACATGTTTTTGTATTGAGGAGAAGATACTATAATCCCATGCACCATTTTCTAGGGGGTTTCATAGGGCACAACATTGTGAGATTTTTTACTTTTACATCACTTCACACCAAGATTTCACTTATTTGCAGTTTACTGTGCTAGTTCTGTTTTATCTTGTTTCACCCCCTAATGTGTAACGTGAATACGTAGATCGGAAGTGGTAAGACTTGCACAATGTTGGGAGACATTGAGGGAGGCAGTAAAAGATACAATGTACTAGAAAAATTCTGGTCATAGTGTGCTAGTTCTATTTTCCTTTGCATCTCTTTTCCTTTGTCTCTAGTTTTGACCAAGGAAATTCTAGGGGGAAAAGTAGCATGGCGGGGAGTTTATCATAGCCCCTATGTCACTGCATAGTTCTTTTATTGTTATTTGGTTAAGTAGAGTTTTGGTTTTTATCTCCATGGAGTTCCAGGTCAGAACATGAAAATTTTTGAGGTTTCCATACTCTTCATGGTTAAGGTGCATGGTTTGAGGAAAATATTATGACCTCCCTTGGTGAGGATAATTTTATGTTCATTTTGAATTGCACACAATTTTTTATCATGAGTTGCGCATAGCTAAGTCTAAACCATGTAGCCCCTTGGTGAAACAATGTAGGATCCTTGGGCCAGTGCAGGGGGATGGGGAGGGGGGACAGGTGCAGCTGTGCTGGGGAAGCAGGGGGCTGGTGCAGGTGGGGGCTGGGGTTGGGGGCTGGTGCAGGTGGGCTGCGGGGGGGGGGGGGGGGACTGGTGCTGGTGGGCTGGGGGTGGCAGGGGGCTGGGGGGGGGGGGCTGGTGGAGCTAGGGGTTGGGGTTGGGGGCTGGTGCAGGTGGGCTGCGCGGGGGGGGGGGGGGGGTGGAGGTGGGCTGGGGTGGCAGGGGGTGGGGTAGCAGGTGGCTGGGGGGGCTGGTGCAGGGGGCTGGGGAGGGTGGGGGAGACTAGTGCAGTTGGGCTGGGGGTGGACTAGTGCAGCTAGGGGCTGGGGGCTGGGGTTGGGGGCTGGTACAGGTGGGCTGCGAGGGGGGGGGGGCTGGTGCAGGTGGGCTGGGGGGTGGGGAGTGTGGGGGGACTGGTACAACAAGAGAGAAAATAAAAAATCTGAATGTGAGGAATTTCTGTGACAGTCAATGCTTTGCATAGGCACATTCAGGTTCACAATCCCAAGCTTCTTGGAATTTTTGAACCTAAAGCTTATTTTTCATTAGGTTTTGCTGGACGTAATAAATTTGGTTTTAATTTGGTTGCCGCTAGTGGTTACACTAGTTAGGGGAATCTTTTATGGTTTTTTTTCTCATTATTCATTTGGAAAGGTTGAAGTTATTGCCATTGATGAGCAGATTATCTCCTGAATGTATGTGATTCAATTTCCAGCATTTCTCTTCCTAAATTTTCTTCAGATCACCATCCAATTCTAGTTAGTTTCAAGAGTACAGAGCAAAAAATTCCTCTTCCTTTTTGATTCAATAATGCTTGGCCTTTTAAGACTGAATGTGACAATCTTATTAAAAGTTTCTGGTTCAGCCTGAATTATAGCTGGGGTGAATCGGCCTTCTCTTACAAGTTGAGGTTACTAAAGTCCCTCCTGAGAATTTGGAGCAAGACCAATTATAGTGGGTTGGATAAAGAGATCCTCACTCTCGAGTCCACTCTGCAACATATTCCAGATGAAGCTACTAATTCTGATTTTAGTCAGGACATTTCAATAGAATTGGGTGTTATATCTAGGTTGAACTCTCTTATTACAAAGAGGGAAGGTGTTCAAAGGAAACTTTCAGAATCAAACGGATACAGGATGGGGACAGGAACACAAAATTCTTCAACTCTCTTCAATGAATTCGAAGGGCGAACTGGCCGTTATCTTTTCATAGAACTGGATAATGCATCTTGTATAACAAGGAAGCAATCGCTGAACATGTTGTTGACTATTTCACTAAGCTTTTCAATGGACCTGGAATGGAGGGGACCTTAATGGATGGTATTGTTCCTTCGATGGTTTCTAATGAGGATAATCTTTTTCTCACAAGAACCCCCCATGAATTTGAGATTAAGGATGCGGTCTTCAGTTTCAATGCTGGTAGAGCCCCTAGTCTGGATGGATTTGGCAATTCCTTTTATTTAAAGTATTGGGAGGATATTAAAGTGGAAGTTTGTAAGCTGGTCTCTTCTTTCTTCACCTCAGGGGTGCATCCCCATGGTTTCAATGCCCAATTTATCACTTTGATTCTTAAAGATGAGAATTCTTGTGAAATTCACCTCTTCAGGTGAAATAACTAGATTGAGTCGAGTGATATTCTTGAGATATTCGATCCAATGTTTAATAAACCTCTATGGGACATTCCATGTTCTTGATTACAAAGTCTTGGAAGCAATTTCTAAGTCAGACTCAACCCATAAGCAGCTCTGTCATGCTGAGGTGAAAAATTAGTTCTTGATTATTGAACAACCTTGAATTCCTTGTAGTACACACAATAAAAAAATGATTCCACTATTTCTAGAAGAAGATTCTATACCTGCTCGCTGCATCGAGCCTTGGAGACCTGCTCAAGCAACTTGGGTACCTATAGGTGAGTGTTAAATGACATCCCAAATAGAAATCCAGCATATTCCTATAGTTTCTGGTCAAAGTTATATCTCAAAAATAAGTATTGATCATTTACTCTATCCTGGAAGTAAATAGATCAACCAGAAACAATATGCGACCCTGATTTTTTAAGCTAATCATGAGTTGCAATTTGATTTTTTCATATTTTATAGAGAATAAAAAATTTGGAAAAATGTATGAATGGTGATCTAAAGTCTATAAGCAATTTTGGTGGTCTATTTGGGCTGTTTCATTCCATCCTGTAGTGAACTCTAGTATTAAATTGTCCAATATGGTTTTCTTCCATATGATGATGTCATAGTCCATGAAAGCATAACTCTAAATATTCAGATTATCCTGTGTACTCAGTAGACCATCATGACTTTGATATTGTGAAATAAATTCATCAATGATCATATGAGATAAATCTAGTGGTATGATAACAATGTCCTGCAGGGGGGTGCTGTCCAGGCAGGGGGGAGGGGTGTCCAGCAGG
Source organism: Viscum album (assembly GCA_963277665.1). NCBI lineage: Eukaryota > Viridiplantae > Streptophyta > Magnoliopsida > Santalales > Viscaceae > Viscum > Viscum album. The sequence continues at coordinate 66,991,883 of OY728135.1, read as the reverse complement.
GGGAGGGGTGTCCAGAAGGGGGGGTGCTGTCCAGGCAGGGGGGGGGGGGCTGTCCATGCAGGGGGGAGGGGTGTCCAGCAGGGGGGGTGCTGTCCAGGCAGGGGGGGGGGGGGCTGTCCAGACAGGGGGGAGGGGTGTCTAGGCAGGGGGGAGGTGTCCAGGAGGGGGGGGGGGGGGCTGTCCAGGTAGGGGGGGAGGTGTCCAGGGGGAGTCCAGTGTTCAGGGGGGTGTCCAGTGTCCATGGGGAAGGGGGCTGCAGGGGGGCTGTCTAGGGGGGCTTTACAGGGGGTGGGGGCTGCAGGGGGGAGGGGTGTCCAATGTTATTTCCACTTTTTAGGTGATTTAGAGGACGAGGTTTAGGATTAAATGTATCCATGTATGAGAAGATTAAGATAGGGAGGGTCAACTAGAAAGATAAAAGGGATTACTCTTATTTTTCTCTAACAATGGGGACTAGGTCTATGAATATGTCAAAGGACAAATAGAAGGAATGTAACCCACCTCTCCAAGGTGGTCATTTAGTAATGGGGACTAAGTGTTTATGCCTTTTTTCTGTCCCTTTCTTCAATAATTCATGTATTATTATAATATTTAGTTATGAATTGTCTAGTTATTAAGTAGTTTATGGTATTGCAGAAGTTAAGGGCTACACTCTTCATAGGTTTTAGGAATGATCCTGATTGAGGATGGTCCCTATTATTTTTTCATGCTGAAAATCCTGCTTGGGAAGCTCTCTCAATGTCTCTATAGTCAGGTATGTCCTGTAATTGAAGGTTGTTTAATCTAGTAGCTTCAAGAATCCATTTTCTTCATTTTTTAAGATGAATTAATCTTTGGAAAATTTGTATAATTACCTAAATCATGTAAAATGTGTCCTTTTTTCTCTCTACAGTTGACTCACTGATCACATATATATAAGAAGTTGTTATATCTCATTTATTTTCCCACTATTTGCTTATAGGTGGTTTCTTATGATAAGACCGGTTCTATCCACCACCATCGAAGACAATGAGTTCAAGATTTGGGTAAGGTTTATTCCATTTTTATTCTTTCAGCCACTTCTATTCAATATATGAGTAGTCATTCAATTTGACATTACCGTTTATCTTCTTATAGGGTGCTTCTTCTGGTGCAAGATCCCAAACAACTGACTCAGGTACTATATCAATGTCATCATTGTACCTAACGATATGTAATAACTTATTCCATCATGCTTTTTTATGTAATCTGAATTCTTTATTCAAATTAAAAAATTGTAAATGTGCTTTTCAAAATATTCTCTTAATGGAAAATATAATTTTATCTTATGCAATTTAATTTCTCCATGCATCCAAATCTAACATATCATTCTTTATACATTGAACATCAACTATTCTCTATACTTTCAAGGGAGTTATATGATTATTAGCTGCTTTATTGTATTTATTACTCAGCTCGATTGTATTATTATCACATGATCATCAATAGTTGCATTTGTTTTGTGCTCCAACTATTGTGTATGTAGATTCATATCACAGTCTTTCAACTTTTCTACTACCGGGTATGTTATACCTGAATCGTCTGATCATAGGGTGTCTACTTAGCGAACAATTTTATTGGACCTTCCGATGATCCTCCATTGCATATTGTATTCTCACAGTGCATATTATTTCCTCTGATTGTTGTGTACTCCATCCGATGATCAATCCGATATTCTCACTCTGCCCATTCGTGTCATTGAACGACCCCTTCATTTGGTTGTTTTACATTAAAATTCTCATACTGTGTCTGGTTATATTGAACTATTTCATCTATGATTATAACCTTCTAATAGTTACTGCATGTGAAAGTATTGCTAGATCGCCTCTATCCGAGCAATGGAGTCTTGGTTTATCCGAGCATCTCGGTCGGTGTATTTATGTCTAAACATCCCCCATGCCCGCAACACCCACCCTCACGCCTTCGAATCAGCCCACACCATCCCCCCAACACCTGGAACCAGCCCCTTTCAACCAGCATTCCAGCCTCCTCCCGCTCCCTTTGCTCCTGGTCTGAAGATGTTGCCTCACAGATGTCGCTGGATTGGGCCAACACGCTGCGGTCACGCCGCGGTCACTCCGTGGTCACGCTGCGGTCACGCCGCGGTCACGCCACGGTCACGCCGCGGTCACGCCGCGGTCACGCCGCGGTCACGCCACGGTCACCATGCGGTCACACCGTGGTCAAGCCGCGGTCATGCCGCGGTCACGCCGCGGTCACGCCCCGGTCACGCCGCGGTCACGCCGCTGTCACGCCGCGGTCAAGCCGCGGTCACGCCGCGGTCACGCCGCGGTCATGCTGCGGTCACTCCGTTGTCACTCCACGGTCACCCCGCGGTCACGCCGCGGTCACGCCGCGGTCACGCCGCGGTCACGCTGCGGTCACGCCGTGATTTGGCCCTGCTCCAGCCATATCCAGCCCACACCATCCCCCTTCCACCTTCATTTCTGCCCGCTGCCACCTGCATTCCATCCCGCAAAAGCCCCCCCCCCCCACCCACCACCTTCGAATCAGCCCGCACCATCCCCCCAACACCTGAAACTAGCCCCCTTCCACCCGCATTCCAGCCTCCTCCCTGTCACGACCCAATCAAGGGGGTTCTGTCACGACCCAATCAGCCCGGAAGATGATGTCCCGCGGATGTCGCTGGATCGGGCCAACACGCTGCGGTCACACCGCGGTCACGCCGCGGTCACGCCGCAGTCACACCGTAGTCATGCCGTGATTTGGCCCTGCTCCAGCCACATCCAGCCCACACCAGCCCCCTTCCACCTTCATTTCAGCCCGCTGACATCGGCATTCCAGCCCGCAATATCCCCCCTTCCACCTTCGAATCTGCCCGCACCATCCCCCCAACACCTGTAACCAGCCCCCTTCCACCAGCATTCTAGCCTCATCCTGCTTCCTTCACTCCTAGCCAGAAGATGCTGCCCCACGGATGTCACTGGATCGGGTCAACACGCTGTGGTCACGCCGCGGTCACGATGCGGTCACGCCGCGGTCACGCCGTGGTATTAATATTTTTCCCTTTCAGAGCATCTTTCAACGAAGTATTAATAGAGGATGGCTTGCAGAATTTCTGTACAATTCTGCACTTATCAGTGGCATGGCCTATCATCCTGAAATGCTCATTATACTTTGGTATGTTTTCTAATACAAAACATACCTCAATAAGATGATCATTTATATCAATAGAAACACATTCCATGGGGTGTAGAAAGGGCCATGGGGAGGGGTGTCCGGCAGGGGGGTGTCCAGCAGGGGGGAGGGGTGTCCAGGGGGTGCAAGGGGTGTCCAGTGGGGCTGTCCAGTTGGGGCATGGGGGCTGTCCAGTGGGGTGCAGGGGGCAAGGTGCAGGAGGCATGGGTGTCCAGCAGGGGGAGGGTTGTCCAGTAGGGGGAGGGGCTGTCCAAACAGGGGGGAGGGGTGTCCGGCAGGGGGGGAGGGCTGTCCAGGGGGTGCAGGGGGTGTCCAGTGGGGCTGTCCAGTTGGGGCATGGGGGCTGTCCAGTGGGGTGTAGGGGGGAGCATGGTGGACCAAGGGGGCATGGGGGGTGCAGGGGGTGTTCAAGGGGGCTGTCCAGGGGGTTGCAAGGGGGTGCAAGAGTGTTGTCCAGGAACCTAAGCCCATGCAGGTTATGAATGTCACTATAGAGAAAATGCAGTGCTATCCAGATCTGGAAAATATCATAAAACATCCCACAGATACTTCACAGGCACCAGGTATAACTATTTCAGCACCTATAGATAGTGAGCACGGTGCTATAAAATCTGGTAACTCTATTTCAAATCATAATTCCAATGTTTTGTTTAATGCAGTAATACATGAAATCTGATGATTTATGTTGATGACATGATTACAATTTGTAAGAACATGAGCCTCATAATTATTGTAAAATCACAATATAATGGTAAGTTTGAATTGAAAGACTTAGGCATAGCTAATAAAACCTTAGGCATTGAAATTGTTAGAGATAGACCAAATATATTTTCTTACTTATCTCAAAATGGTTAAATATTAAATATTAAAAATAGACACATGTTTGAATCTCTCAAAATTTCCAATGTACTCCTAGTAAAACACGTTAAATTTTCTTCAACACAAAAACCCATTGCTGATGATGATATTCAATTTAGGTGTAAAATCCATTATGATAATATTTTTGGTAGCATTATGTACTCTGATTTCCATGGGACCTGATATTGCCTATGAAATCTACAGTCATAGTAGATTTATGACCACACCTGGTATAGGTGGGCTGCGGGGGGTGGGGGGGGGGTGGAGGTGGGTTGGGGGCTGGCAGGGGGGCTGGGGGTAGCAGGTGGCTGGGGGGTGGCTAGTGCAGGGGGCTGGTGCAGGTGGGCTACGAGGGGTGGGGGGCTAGTGCAGGTGGGCTGGGGTAGCAGGGGGGCTGGGGAGGGGGGACAGGTGCAGGTGGGCTGGGGTGAAGGGGGCTGCGGGGGGGGGGACTGTTGCTGGTGGGCTGGGGGTGGTAGGGGGCTGGGGGGGGGGGGGGGGGCTGGTGCATCTAGGGGTTGGGGTTGGGGGCAGGTGAAGGTGGGCTGCGGGGGGGGGGGGGGGGCTAGGGTAGCAAGGGGTGGGGAGGGGGGCTGGGGGAGCAGGGGGCCGGGGGGGGGGGGGCTGGTGCAAGAGTGATGAGGGGGAGCTAATACTAAATTTCTTTATATTGTAGAGTATGCACTAAAAGAATGTATACCATGTCCAGCTACTATAAAGGTATGGTGTTTATTTTTTATCTCTATGTTGTTAGAGTTAATTGTTATTGAAGTTACTCATTCTTTTATATCATCAATTTTAGTTGAAATGTAGTTATTAAATCCAAATAATATATAATTCTTGTTGGATCCATACATGCCTTTAGTAAAGAGGTCCATGTAATGTTTTAAATTTCATGTGTGTTATGTGATGGTTTCCAACCATGAAGTGGTGTGGGATCTCTTAGTGCATGATCTGGAGGTATTTGACATTATTATTTGAATAGATAGAATGATCGATGTTATGTACTAGATTGAATTTTCTCATTTTTTTTAGTTCATTTTAAATCTCTTTTTGGGGTCTCTCTTGTCTTTTAGGGTAAGTGGGATTCTAGATTTGGGATAGTAGGGGGTTTCCAAACAGGGGAGGGTGTGTCCAGATAGGGGGTAGGTGTGTCCAGACAAGGGGGATGTCGCTGGACCAGGCCAACACGTTGTGGTCACGCTGCGGTCACGCTGCGGTCACGCCGTGGTCACGCCGCGGTCATGCCGTGGTCACGCCGCAGTCGCGCCGCGGTCACGCCGTGATTTGGTCCTGCTCCAGGACGACACCCTTCGGCGGTTACTCCTCCTTAGAGAAACATTGAATGGTTAGCTCTATAATTTTTCGTATTTCCTCATTCCTAAACTATGAACTCCTTTCTAGTCACCCACCATTTTTCAATCCACCTAGGCAACCCATCCACAACTTGACCACCAATCAGGCCTACCCACCTCTCAACTTCTAACCCACCAACCCCACATTTTCCACCAGGCATACCACTTTAAAACCATTCCAAACCTCACCCAATTCTAACCAATTAAACCAGACCCCTTAACATTTGAAGCCCTCATCTAAATTACTATTCCAACTCACTTATTTTAGACCCAATCAGCCCTTCCACTTCAGAAAAACAAGAGAAGCCTACTTAAAATCCAGTCCAACTTAGTTTCCTTCATGCTTTCCCCCAAGTATATTGGGAAAATTTTATTCATTTTTATTCATTTACCTCTTCTTACTTACTGCTGATTTCAGCAGCCGGATTCGGTATTTTAGCAATATCCCATGACATCCATCCGTTTTCTAGGGGGTCCAGTGGGGGGGGGGGGCTGGATATAGGGCTGGGTGTAGGGGGTGGGGGCTGGATATAGGGCTGGGTGCAGGGGGAGGGGTTGTGCAGGTAGGGGGAGGGGCTGTCCAGCAGGGGGAGGGCTGTCCAGCAGGGGGGAGGGGTGTCCAGCAGGGGGGAAGGGGTGTCCGGCAGGGGGGAGGGGTGTCCGGTAGGGGGGGCGGGCTGTCCAGCAAGGGGGCAGGGCTGTCCAGCAGGGGGAGGGCTGTCAACAGGGGGGAGGGCTGTCAAGCAGGGGGGAGGGGTGTCAAGCAGGGGGGAGGGGTTTCCAGCAGGGGGGAGGGGTGTCCAGGCAGGGGGCGGGGCTATCCAGTAGGGGGGCAGGATGTCCACCAGGGGGGCGGGCTGTCAGGCAGGGGGGAGGGGGCTGTCCAGCAGGGGGGAGGGCTGGATATAGGGCAGGGTGCAGGGGGAGGGGCTGTGCAGGCAGGGGGAGGGGATGTCCAGCAAGGGGAGGGCTTTCCAGTAGGGGGGAGGGGTGTCTAGAAGGGGGGAGGGGTGTCCGGCAGGGGGGAGGGGTGTCTAGTAGGGGGGCGGGCTATCCAGCAGGGGGAGGGGCTGTCCAGCAGGGGGAGGGATGTCCAGCAGGCGGGAGGGCTGTCCAGCAGGGGGGAGGGCTATCCAGCAAGGGGGAGGGGTGTCCGACAGGGGGAGGGGTTTCCAGGAAGGGGGCGGGGCTATCTAGCAGGGGGGCAGGCTGTCCTGCAGGGGGCGGGCTGTCAGGCAGGGGGGAGAGCTATCCGGCAGGGGGGAGGGGTTTCCGGCAGGGTGCGGGGCTGTTCAGTAATCTGTTTTGTTGTCTTTGATTTTGACACCACCTATACACTAGAAGAATTAGTCAGATCAGGAGAAATCTCCCCTAGAAGTATACATACTTCTTCAGAACTAGGTGTTGCAGATTTTGCATCAACAGAATGGTCAGATGAAGCAGGAATCCCACACTACACTTTCCTAGATTAAAAAAAAATGAGAAACAGAGGCAGGCTGGTTTTGTTTATTAACAATATCCACCTCCTTCACTGTGTCTTGTCCATATTCCTTCAGATTTATGTTTACCTGTGCACTAGAGGCATCACTAGAGGCAGCAGAAAGTAAATCTTGTGCCATGAGACTTTCATTGGCCACACCAGCCAAGGAGAAAACCTCCTTACTAGTGTCAATCTGAGCAAAATCGGATTGACACAGTGAAGGGGGCATGGGTTCCTTGCTTTGAGAAACCACTTGAGCATAAGAATGGACAGTAGTAGTAACAGGGAGAACAGGTGCTGGATCCACAACTTCTTCCACAATGTCAGCCCATGTTTTATGGATGGGTGTACAGACCTTCTCAATAGCATTCTTGGATTCATAAACAACCATCCCTTGATTAACAGGCACAGCAAACTGCCTATTAACAAGGTTTTCAGAACCAGAGGTGCAAGATTTATTGCTTTGTATTGTTTTCCTCTCCAAATCAAGGTTGGAACATGATTTCTGATCATGTCCTCGTTGAGAACAAAGGGTGCAAATAACAGATCTTCTGCAGTTTTTAACCTCATGATCAATGACCTTACAATCTGGGCAAAATTTTGGTATGTTCTCAAATTACACTAAGTTCTAGCTCCTCTTTATTAGTAGATAAACAAAATTTGTCTACTAATGTGGAGCAAAGGTCTATTTCAATTAGACATCTAGCATAATGGCCAAATCGAGCTATTTCAGTTTCTCGATTCGTCTTAACTGAAACTCCAACATCTAATGCAATGTCATATAGAATTCTTGGATTCCATAAAACCCAGTTTAAGCCATAGATTTTAACCCATACCTAAACTAAGGTCTTACCAATTTCATATGGGTTGAATTTTCGATCCCAGTCATGTATATGTACTGCACCTGGCTTGAGTGGGAGGGAGCCAAATCCCCAGTCATGTATATGTACTGCAGGGGGTGCAGGTGCAGGGGGTGCTGGGGGGAGGGGGGCAGGGGGGATGGGGGCAGGGGGTGGGGGAAAGGTCAGGGGGGTGCGGGGGGTGGGGGGTGTTGGGGGTGCAGGGGGGGCAGGGGGGGAAGGGGGAGGGGGTAGGGGTGTAGGGGGGCAGGGGTGCAGGGGGAAGGGGGCAGGGGCAGGGGGAGGGTGGAGGGGAGAAGGGGGAGGGGGGTGCAGGTGCAGGGGGTGCTGGGGGGAGGGGGGATGTCCAGCAGGGGGGAGGTCTGTCCAGCAGGGGGGAGGTGTGGGGGGAGGGGTGTCCAGCAGTGGGGGATGTCCGGCAGGGGGAGGGCAGTCCAGTAGGGGGGAGGGCTGTCCAGCAGGGGGGGCTGTCCAGCAGGGGGGAGGGATGTCCAGTAGGGGGAGGGGTGTCCAGCAGGGGGGAGGGGTGTCCAATAGGGGGGAGGGGGCAGGCTGAGGTTGGGGGCATGCTGGTGTGCAAGGGTGCATGGGGGAGTGAAGTTGGGTGGGGGTGTCCAGGGTCTGGGGGGGTCTGTCCTGGGTTGGGGGTGTCCAGGGTCTGGGGGGGTCTGTCCTGGGGGGTTTGGGGGGGCAGGACTTGCAGGGGAGAGGGGGGAACTAGCAGGGGGAGGGGGGGAAGTAGCAGGTGGGAGGGGACTGGGAAGGGGCAGGGGGTTTTGTGGTTCAGTGTATGGCTGAACAACAGCATTCACCCAGCAAGGTACCAAGTACTGAACAACAGCTCTGTAGAATTGCCATGCAACTGCTAACCAAGGAAAAGAATCAGTCTGGAAACATCTAAGGCACACTTCTGGAATGTTTACTGCAAATAAAAAAGGTTTTCCTCGTATGTCTCCATACTCAGCCTCTGAATCATCTCCTTTCCTTTGAACTCTAGCACAACAAATTTCTGAATCTTCAACACATGGTCTAGGCTCCAGTGATGACTTATTACTAGGGTCCAACCCCATTGAGATAGTTCGTAAAGCTTGGCCATCTAGAGAAGAAGGTAAGACAAACTTCCCCAATCTGCGACAATCAATTGTACTTGGCAGCATGTTCTGAATTGTCACTTCATCATCAAGTGGATTCAATTGCAGCCCAGGGACATATTGTTCCTTCACGTCAACCCTTCGGTGAAATTTCTTTTTTAGACCGTGCAAAACTGGAATCATTCAGCTCTTTTCCTTACTGTTGTCCTGTGGGGGTGCAAGTGGGCTGTCCGGGGGGGGCAGTCTAGTGAGGTGCAGGGGGGGTGTTCAAGGGGGTTGTCCAGGGGGGTGCAAGGGGGCTGTCCAGGGGGGGCATGGGGGTGCAAGGGGGATGTCCAGGTGGTGCGGGGGGGGGGGGGATGTCCAGCAGGGGGAGGGCTATCCAGCAGGGGGAGGGTTGTCCAGCAGGGGGGGGGGGTCTGCAAGGTAGTTGGGAGGAGGGCGGGGGGGGGGGGGGGGGGGGGGTGGTCTGCAGGGCATAAGGGAGGGGTGCAGAAGGTGATCAGGGGGTGTCCAGGGGGTGTCCAGGGGGTGTCCAGGGGGTGTCCAGGGGGTGTCCACGGGGTGTCCACGGGGTGTCCAGGGGGGTGTCCAGGGGGTGTCCAGGGGGTGTCCATGGGGTGTCCAGGGGGGTGTCGCGGGGGTTGTGGGCGTATTTTTTTATGGATTTGGAGACCCTGTAGCCACGGTTTTAAACCGCGACTATTGGTTTATTGCCATGGTTTTTAAACGTGGCTATAGACCTAATGCCACTGTTTTATACCGTGGCAATAAAGCCTTTCCGTCCTTTAGTATAGCCACGGTTCAAACCGTGGAATTATGTATACAGCCACGGTTTGAACCATGGCTCTAGGGCTGGGCCTATAGCCCCGCCAAACTTAGCCACGGTTTCTCAAACCGTTGCTATTACCTATAGCCATGGTTTAAGGGCCTATAGCCACAATTTAGAACCGTGGCTATAACCCGAATTTCTAGTAGTGCGTACATGGACATTACATTACTTATGCAGAATACTTAGTACATAACAAAAACACACACACAAGGACTGTAAGAGTTTACTGTCTTTGGAAACTCGGAATATAATCTTCTAATCGTGGTGAATGATCATCAACATCTCCCATAATGATCTTCTTTTTTTACCTAAAACCCTTCTTTATATCCTGGGGAAAAGAAAACATAAAAGGGTGAGCTCAAATGCACAGTAAGGGTAAACAAAATAAATTTCATTCACATCATATACATAAGAACATAACTTTTGGAAATCTTAACCTGCAAAAGAAATCATAATTTCATAACATGGGATAAATCATAGTAGTGAAATTTAAACCCCAATAATCATAACTTAAAACATGAAACTTTGTGGCATACACACATAATCATAGAGAATCATTTCTTGTTATTCATGACTCATTGCCAAGACTATCTTAGTGGACAAAGTCCATTTCTAAACCGAGTTCACTCCTCGTTTCAGTCATGTTTCACTGAACCGGTTTAACCTGCCGTTCTAGCCATGTCTATCTCATGACATATAAAATCTTTACCCAATGCATTGGAGGGAGATACAGGTCCCACCCATCTCATAATGATACCAATCTTATGTGTGCCACAAAATCATAAACCATACATCATATCATAACCCATGTAACAAAAATGGGAATCTTAAAAATTCATATAAGATAAAGGAATTCATAAAAATAATTCCATCACAACATAATCAAATCAATGTAATAGAAGGGATAAAAACATAATTCTTTATTATCATAGATGGAAAATAATTTTGATAAAACACTTGAACTCCATTCTTGAGGAAAATATCCTTTCTACTTCAAAAACACTTTTCTTTTCTTAACATGTCTTACAATTATAAAGTAAAAGAAGTTGATTAAAAATAAAATAGAAAATTTTTAAATGAATCTTCTTGGAAAAAAAATGTTTTAAAAATCCATTCATGCCGTATAAGTTAAAAAAACATTCTTCTCGTACTTTTTTCGGAAAAGTCAAAAAGTACCTCGTACGAAAAACGACAAAAGATTCCTTTCATATCTTTTACTAAAACTCACCAAAGGGTAAAAATGGATTTAAACAATTTTAGGTGGATGGAAATAATATTACATATTGAGGAAACATGGATGTGGATGATAAAATACACCCCAGTAAATACCATAGTATAAACAATCTCGGATAAAAACGAGATTGAGATATTTTCCTTACCTTCGGTCTGATTCACTTCGTAAGTGTCCGAACCTCCTGTATAATGATTTAAATAATGTCATTTACTTATTACAGAATCATATTCATTGTTTATTATATCATATATGGTTCACTTATGACTTTATGTTACCCGTTCTTTTGTAAATTTATGTTAAAGTAGCGTTTTGGGTTAAATCATCTCATTTGTCGTTCGTGTTTTAACTTGTAATTATTCATATGATTACATAGATCATGATTACTTAAATCCAGAATGTAAAACATTATTTATATATAATATATATTCAGAATATACAGATATATATAAGGGATCGATAAATGGAACGAAATACACCGTTCATGGAGACGGTAGGTCGTACGTACGCATGAACGCTGTTTTTGTTTATTTATTGAATTGAGTGGAATTAAGTAGATGACATAAATATATATATACATAAATCCAGTATCATTATTATGTCATATATTTCATTATTATTCATTATATATACTTTATGATCATTCATGTATGGTTAACATGGAGAATGAATCTCATCGCGTCTTGGAGACGGCAGTCCGTACGTACGCACGAGCGATGATATCATTACCATAATTATTTAATATAATTGGAGTGGATGATATAATATATCAGAATCAGTATGATGTTATTATTACCATATATAGTTATTCTTTACACCATTATACCCATACATGTAAGGTGTTGGTGGAAGAACAGATTTCACCACGGCGTGGAGACGGTATTCCGTACGTACGCACGCGTGGTGATTTCATTTTCTATGGGATGGATAGATGGTGAAATAGGGTTGTTTCATACTTATAATAACATATCAATATATGAGTTATACTGATGTTATTACTTCATAATGAAACAACTAAAGAAGAAGAAGTGGAAGAAGAAATAAAGATAAAAGAATCGGTAACGGACATTACCTCTTCTTTGAAACGACTCTTTAAGACCTCCTCTTAGGGAACTAAAATTGGTCTTTGAAGAAGACCGGAACCTCTAGGACGTTTATATGGAAGTGGAGAAGAGAATTTGGCAGGGTTTGGACGAGCTTGAAGGCTCAAAGTGGTGTGAGGAAGAGAGGGAGGAGGTGCCCTTTTATAAGGGAGGAGAGGGTCACCTTTGGAATAACTAAATATATTATTTTATTATAAAGCCAAATTCGGTTTTAAATAGATCCAAATTGATTTATTTCGAATCTAAGGTGGGGATGGGTCGCAATACTCTCATCCAATAGAATTTATACAACTTTAGGTATCAATTTTAACCTTATCATTTAGATTTAACTTTAAGTTAGATAATTTAACTTTTATCGTGTCTTCTTATTTTCTTACACTATAAGGTTAATAAACATACTATATCAAGTCAAACAAACCCCAAGATGTTTATTATTAATATATATAACCTTATCTATGTCATTTTGAAGAACCATAGATTTTTAGGAATAAAATAACAATTAATAATAGAGTATTTGTTTTAAAAACTATTTTATGTCAATTTAGACACTATTTGGTAGTTGATTTTTGTGAAAATCATAACAGAATGATTAGTTCGAAAAAATTTAATTAAATCAATACTAAGATGTAATATTAACATATAAAATTATTTTAATTCATAAAAAGTTTCAAATTACATTTATTTGGGTATTTATAACATCAATTATGTCAATATTTCATTAATAAGATGATTACTACATCATCATTGTATCATAAATAAATTAAATTATTTTAAGTCTAAAAATTACAAATAAAATATCATTATGTAGGAAATGTTTTTAGCTTTCTAATGAATATTTATAGTCTAATTTATCTTATGTATATCTATATATTAAAAATGATTTCGTTATTAAACTTTGATTTTAACTATTTTAACCCTTCTTTAAATAAATTGATAATAAATGTCCTAATCTAATCCAAGTGGGCCTAAATGGTCATATTTTATTACTAAGGCTGTTTTTGGTCGAATTACACTCATCCAATTGATTTAGGACATGTGTTAGGGTAATAATAATATCATTTTTACCCTTAACTACCCTATTTACTTTTAACCGTGGTAAATAAAAGTAAAAAGTTACTATTCACCGAAAATTATTTTTATCTCATTGAACCACATTTTACATACTGACATCAACCATGTCTCTCGGATTTTTGAAATTCCACTCACAGAAGCGGTAAAATTATATTTTATGAAAAAATTTAGTTTTTTAACTACCACTTTGTGGTTTCACTATTCATCAAAAAATGAAAGTTTCCAGAAAAATACCAAAAATTAGGACTAAGCTATATTTGATATTATGAATTCAAAAATGATGGTTATTTTACCAAATTCAAAACATATCAGTTACATTATCTAATTTAAAAAATTAATTCTCATCGTCAAAACAAATAGCGTGTTTTTAAGAGATAATAACTATCAAATGATTGACACTTATTTATGTCCGGTTTAAATGTGAAATTACCTCCAATGACCAACATTGTATTAAATTGTAAAAATATATTCAAAATATACTTTAAAACCACTCAAATTAATAATTTATCACTATTAATTATTTCGATTAAAAAAGTTGTTTTTTAATTAAAATTTAGTAATTTTCACTATTCATCAGAATCTAAAAGTTATCCGAAAAGTACCAAAATTTCACCCTAAGCTAATTTAGATATTCCGAATCCAAAAATGAAGTCCATTTTGGAAGATAAAATTTATAAAATTTCAAAAAGTGGTTTTTACTATTCATAATGGCTAGTTTTAATAATATTTTAATAGCATATCATTTTTTAGTGAAACATGGTATTGAGTACAACACACGCTATCGAGGAAGGTCGCGATTGCGTGTAATGAAAGCCATGTCCGGGATGCATGTAGTGAAAGCTCCTTTTGGTGTAGCGTACAACACAAGACATCAATAAAATTAAAAAGAATATTTTTCATAAAATCTCGGGGTGTTACAAAGTGAGTTATGGGAGGTCAAGGGGGTTATGGGAAGATCAAGGGGGGTTATGGTCTCGTGTGGGCCCCACCTCCCACATATCCACACATGGGAAGTTGGGTGGTTGTGGGTCCCACCAACAACTTCCCTTGGTAGAATTTAACTCCCTTGGTTAACAAAAATAAAATTGTTCACAATTTTATTTATTTCTTCCTTAAAAACCAAAATTTAACTTCTCCTCCAAAAGAAAACACACCTACGGTAAAAGTCCTCTTAAGCAAATACCGGCACTTCGAGTTCATCTGTGTCCTCATATTTCAATTCCGATTACCGGTTCAAAAGATAGAAAAACTCACTCGTTCGTTCACTGAACGTACCCGAGCTAAACTTCAGAAATTGATTCCGGGAACACCGTGCCTCGAAATCAGGCGCCGTCAGAAAATGCGTTCTTGTAAAATCCGAAATAAAATTAATAAAAACTTTCCCTTGAATTTTTCGGGTCTATAGATTACTCCCACCTCAGAGATTTATGTCCTCGTAAATCTTTAACACAAACTAGGGATACAAAAGCGGCACTGAGCACGCATCTGAGCCTCCCACTCTCATGTGGTCACCTGGAAGTTCCTGTACTTCTAGTGAAAGCGCACCCGAGGAATCGACCATTCTCATAGGATCTAATCTTGTCGATCCTCGATCCCCATTGGAATATCGGCGTATGTCGCCCTGTCATCGATGTCCAACTCCCTGAGTTCGATGATGTGTGAAGGATGATGCACATATCTCCTCAGTTGAGATACGTGGAAGTCGTCGTGAACCTGGTTCAATTGAGGTGGATGGGTCAAGTGGTAAACCACCTCGCCTACCCAGCCGAGGACCTAGAAAGGTCCGTTGAACCTCGGAGATGACTTGTCGCCTCAGCCACATCTCCGTAAACCTTGTTGAGGTGAGACCCGTATAAAGATGTGATCGTCATCCTCAAACTCTAGAGGTCTCCAATTCCTGTTATAACTGTAACTCAAAATGACGGCTGCCACGAGGGTAAGGTTGACCAACTCAAGAGTGATCGGTCGCACCCTCCTATGCATGAGTTTATCCTGTGCTGCCTGGGGATTCCTTTTCTCCGACCAAGGAAAACCCATCCCAACGTCGTAGTTAAACCACAACCTTTTTACCTAATACCATCAATATATGTATGAACTCTGTTTGCCCAGTCCATACTCAAACCAACGTTGTAAGGCCTCGATGCTACCACCAAGAGATTCCAACCGAAACTCTCACCTCGAGGGTCTGACCACACCGTCAGCGTAAGTGTGATTATCGAGTCTTCTTCCAAGGTATCTCCAGACGCGAGGGTTAAGTCTACGGCTTACCGGAATCTCTAGGTCTGGGACAAGATTTGTGAAAGGAAGGAATGATTCATATCTATGCCAGTTACTACGGCAGCTAGTAGTGGATACAAATCGTCCCTTGAATAATTTTTAGAGTTATTGGGTCACACTCCTTGACAGCATGCAGCAGCACTCTTCCTCCACCCTCCAGCTCCTTGAGCCTGGCGGGGACAACTATGGTGGGTGGTTGTAGCATGTTGAAATGTACACCACCTCATGCTGATCTCCTAGCTCTGCCTCCACGTCTGCTACTTCGCAGACTCATCTCACCTTAACGAATCCTCTTCTTGAAACATTTAACACGCCCGAGTATCTATGACTGGCGCCAGTTTCCTGTTTCTTACTTCATTGTGTAGTCTTCATCCGCTCCTGGATGATCTGCACCTTCTTTACCTACAATCTGAAAGAGCTGCTAAAATTTCTCCTTTTCCGAAAAGAGAAAATCGGTCTCATCCCCTGTAAGAACCACATCCA
The DNA here is from genome assembly GCA_963277665.1 of Viscum album. Taxonomy (NCBI): domain Eukaryota; kingdom Viridiplantae; phylum Streptophyta; class Magnoliopsida; order Santalales; family Viscaceae; genus Viscum; species Viscum album. The sequence goes on along the minus strand of OY728135.1, from coordinate 66,976,065 downwards.
TTGACTAACACAGTCAATCCGGACATGAATGATGTATTAATGCCATGGATGACGTCGTAAGGCCTCGACGTTACTACCAATAGATCCAACTGTCACTCTCGCCTCCAGGGGTCCAGTCACACTGTCGGCATCAGTGTGAGGTCACTAGGTCTCCTCCAGTAGAAATATTGAAAGTGAGGGTCAAGTCAACAGTTTTAATGGGAATAACTCAGTATCAATCAATCCAAAGGACATGAAAACAAAAATCACAAAGATAAGTGTCTTTTTATTATTGCATCTCATAGTACAAAGACACAAATACAACAGCAACATGGAACTACAATTACAAGGGATGTATCCACTAGTTCCGCTCCTATCCACCTACTCCTGGAGCTCTACTGCCTTTTCCACTGCTCGGCTGTTGCTCAAGCACCCGTCGATGCTTATGCCTCGGTGGCTCCTCCAACGCCTGTGGATCGACTGTGCGGGGGGTCAGACAGTCACGTGCCAGGTGACCTTTCCTGTCGCATTCCTAACACTTCATGCTCCTCGTATGGCTGGCTCTGGTCCTCTTGGACCTCTGGATCATCTGTCTACTTCCCACAGATGAATCGGCTACTGATCAAAAATCATGCGGCAAAGGCACCGGCTCCTGTACACGCTTGGTGTGTAGAGCTACTAGCACAAACTCCACCCTGAAGAAGGTTTCTAAGTCTTCCCATGTGAAGGTCATCCCGTCGCAAAACTGGATCAAGTGGCTCCACCACCTACCTGCTGCTGCCTGAAGAAGGATGGCAGCAAAGATCACCATGAAGTCTGCTGGTGTCCCCACTAGCCTGAAGACTCTCACCACAGCCTCCAGCGAATCCTCAGCCTCCTGCAGGTCCGTCTCTCCCCGGAACCTGGGTGGCCTTTGGCGCTAGAACTCGTACAGCGTGCTCAAGTGGCGTGCATCGCCTACTGCTGGGGTTGGTGGCATCAGTGGCCCAATGTATGGTAGTTCTACTGGTGCCGCCGCTGGTGCCTCAACTGTAAGAGGGCCCTGTACCGAAGCCTCGTCGCTCGGCAGGCTATCAGTACGCACATCCCTCTGGGCTCTAGCTGGTCGTCCGTGAAAAGGAATCTTGAAAGAAACAACGTGACACAGTAAAATGATTTATACCTGGTGATCTGGCTTGGTTTTATCTGACTTTTAGAAACTTACGGAAACACACACACAATCAGTGTTTTCGTGCACAAAGTCGGAAATCAGTCGTCAGGGTCCTGGGGTTTGGATACGTCGGCCGCCCGCACCAACAATGGACTCCCTGAACTGAATACCACACTCGGTACCCTTAACACTATTGCTTCACATAAAGAAAATATCAGAGTTATAAGTTCTGCGGTAGAACCGACTCCTCTGATACCAATTTGTTACGACCTGTCCTCGGGGCTCGTGCCATGAGTACCCAAAGCCCGCCTTCCATAGGCTAGGTGTTGTCGACTAGAACCAAAGGCGTAAATCACAATAACTGGGAAGTCATTTCCTTTATAAAAGTAAACAAAACACCACAGAGTACAAGAAGAAGTAAATACTAAGTACAAAAGAAGTGCTGAAAAGGAAAAGGGATGGAATACAAACCCAACTGAAAAGTACAGCTACAAATGAATGGAAGTAAAATAGAAAAGACAAACAATTGGAAGAATAGAAACCACTCCTGGGTCGTCCACCTCGGATCCTACCTAAGGGGTAGGTATAGATAGCTCAGCTCCTGGATCGTCCACAATGGATCCTACCTGAAGTGTAGGTACAGATAGCCCATCTCCTGGATTGTCCACCACGGATCCTACCTGAAGGGTAGGTGCAGATAGACTCCACAACACTCTCACCCATCAACCTCCTCCGAGTGTCGTCTCATCGTGAAGTCCACCTCCGGATACTGACTTGTCGTTAGATCCACCTCCGGGTACCGTCCAGTCCTCAAACACTCGGCCTCTGTCAGCGCTGCTCGTCGTCTACAACCAACACAACGAGGTGCGGGTATATCCCGTGTAGGGGTGAGTACAACGATACTCAGTAGGGACCTCGAGACCCTCAAGGTCTAACTAAATCCAACAATGATAACCACAAATAAAGATCTCAACAGATAACCCCTACTTAGGTATATACCCATACATATACCTAAGTTATCAAGTAACCCATCTCAATCATGAGGAAACACAAAGATTATGAAATCAACGGATAACCACTCCCCAGGTATATTCCCATACATATACCTAAGTTATCAAGTGACCCATCGCAATCATGAGGTAAACACAAGATCATAGATTCAGCTCAAACCAGGATTTTCATTCTCGAATCCGTAACTGCTGAAGACCCTCGTCTCTAGAGTGTACAGGGATCCTGTCATGACTCCGAGGTACTGCTCACTAACCTAAGACTGCTGAGGTACTCCTCTTGTCGAGTACCGCGGGTCAGCCAACCAAACACAGTAGTGCTTCCCGCTGGGGTATGCCACCCAAACACAGTAGTGCACACCCCCTAATAGCCTGCAGAGGTACTCTCCGGACGAGTACTGCGGGTCTGCATTATCACACAGGTAGTGCTCCCTCTGCCATGGGTCTTCACCCAAACAAATTAGTGCTACGTCCACTGGGCTAGTCGACTCACTCCAAGTCTAGTCGGTCAAGCAGTCGTCAGGTCTCAGTCGGCAACACGGTCTCTGTACTCCACACGCTCGTCTATGGGAGGGTCCGCTCCATGAGCTACAGGTCGATACTCCAAGTATCTCAAAGTCCCATGAAGAAGTATCTCAATGGACCGCCTCGTCAAAGGGGTCTCAACGCAACAGACGGCCCGTCAATCGGACGCCCGGTCTGTGAGTAACTAGCCTTTTCATCCCAGGGGCCCGGTTGGTTTCGTGTGCGAACCAACCCAGCTGTATCTCAACTGTACCCCGAACTCTCATAGGGTATGCTCATAGGGACCGTTTCTCAATATGATCACCAACGCCACTCATGGTTCGTCAAACGGATATCCTGTCTGAAAGTTATCAGCTTTTCCGTTCCAGGGGCCTGGTTGGATTCGTGTGCAATCCAACCCGGCCACTATACATCTACATCCAAAACATAGGCGAATTATGCCAAATTTTCCGTCTCATAAAGAAAAATTCAATGAGACAGACGACGTGTCAATCGGACGCCCGGTCTGAGAGTTATTGGTTTTTTCGTTCTAGGGCCCCGGTTGGTTTCGTGAGCAAACCAACCTGACCACACTCCGACGGCGTCCAAACCTTGAGCGGAGTAAGTTAAAAGTTCCGTCTCATCAAGAGAAATCCAAAAAAGTCAACAGAATGTCAATCAGATGTCTGGAGCTCATGATATAAGCATTTCCGCTCCAAGGGCCCAATTGGTTTCGTATCCGAACCAACCCGGCCAAACCCAAAGTTCTCCGAAACCTTGAGTGTAATATGCCAAAACGACCGACTCGATCCAAAGATTGCATCGAAACTAACGGTGCGTCGATCGGAGGTCAGTTTCCCATGTTATGGGCGTTCGAACGGAAACAGTCTGAAAAAGGGGGGGTCAGGGCCCGGCCTGGCCCGGCCCAACCCCCCGGGGTCAGCCCGAATTTGGTCGACCCGACCCGGGTCCGGGTCCGGCCCATCAGGACGCGGCCCAGCCAGGCTAGCGCGGCCCGGCCAGCATGGCCAAGTGGAAGCCGCAAAGTGGGGGGGGGGGGGGGGGGGGGTTGCGCAGCCCCCTCGCCGTTTATTGATGCCGGCGGCGGTTTGCGCCGCCGCAATTCCTCCGGGATAACGCGCGGCCACGGGATCCCCTGTGCCGCACTGCCACGGCAAGCCGCATCGGCTAGTTTCCTTCGGCGGCGCACTAGGGCGCCGCCGTCTCCTGGCAGTCGGACGGCTCCGACCGCCGCCCCCAGTCGCCACGGCGCCGTGCCGGCGACCCGTGCCTCCAGGGTTTCCGCGGGCACCGGAGTTGCTCCGGTGGTCCGTTTTCAAATCCGTCTGTGTCGGCATTCATCTCGGGACTTGAACTTTACTGCGGGAGCATCAAAATTACCTTGTGGCCCCGTTTTTCATTTCCCATCAATCCGCGCTCAACATTCAACCAGCGTAGTCTTCGAATCGCTTTCGCGGCCCCGACTACGGCCGCGGTTTCGTTCGGCCTCAACCGCGTGACGCGACGGCGCTGCGCATCCTTGCCATATTTCTCCATGATTCTGCGTGATTCCATTGCACCGTGCTGCCTTCGTTCAAGCCGCAACATAATCAACAACAAGGGGGAGGAGGGTCGGCCGTTTTTGTGTGGATCGACCTCCTCCCGTTATAAAGATATCAAGCGGCCATCAAATAGATGTTGACGTACTACAAGGAAATAATTCACGGGTAAAAACAATAAACCTCAACATCAACCTGCATGAACGAACGATCCGCTGATCAACCTGGAAATGGTTGGTCCGCGCTCGTCGTTCTTTTCTCAAAAGATAAGATAACACCAAATAAAATTCCCCTACCTCGAAATTGTCGTTTCATGTCGTCGATTCGCGGAAGTCGAACGTCACGGTAGTCGAACATCAGGGTATTCGGGTGTCGTGGAAGAAAGGTATCGCTTCTGTCAACGTCAGAAGAAGAAGGAGAATGTTTTTGTTGGCGTCAGTCTCCACAGTCGGCGTCTCCTTCCTTGTCGTGGAAGAGGAAGAAACAGGATTGGGGAAACTGTAGTGTATTCTTCAACGAGTCGGAAGGCCGTTCTACGTTTGGAGATGATGTCCTTCAAAAGAGGGAAGAGCTCTCTCCCAAATTATCTCTCACAACAAAACTCATAAAATAAAATAAGGCCTCTCCTTATTTTATTATTTTTCCATGCATTCAAACATTTTAAAAAAATCAACACTTATTTAAATTAATTGAAGAAGTTTAATAAATTAATTTAAGATGTGTTTTGGAAAAATTAAAGAGGAGAGAGGGGAGAGTTACACAACATAAAGTGGAGTTACAAAATTTAAGAGGGAAGTGAGTTATGGGAGGTCAAGGGGGTTATGGGAAGATGAAGGGGGGTTATGGTCTCGTGTGGGCCCCACCTTTCACATATCCACACATGGGAAGTTGGGTGGTTGTGGGTCCCACCAACAACTTCCCATGGTAGAATTTAACTCCCTTGGTTAACAAAAATAAAATGGCTCACAATTTTATTTATTTCTTCCTTAAATCCCAAAATTTAACTTCTCCTCCCAAGAAAATGCACCTACGGTAAAAGTCTTCTTAAGAAAATACCAGCGCTTCATGTTCATCTGTGTCCTCGGATTTCAATTCCGAGTACCAGTTCAAAAGATAGAAAAACCCGCTCGTTCGTTCACTGAACGTATCCGAGCTAAACTTCGGAAATTGATTCCGGGCACACCGGGCCTCAGAATCAGGCGCCGTCAGAAACTGCGTTCTTGTAAAATCCCAAATAAAACTAAGAAAAAATATCCCTTGAATTTTACCGGTCTTTACAGGTTCTGCCTGATCCAGTAGCACAAACCGTGGTGGAGGTGGACATGACGACACCAGAGGAAGAGGCTGCGAGTGCTGAGCTCTACACTGGGCCGGCTGTCTGGTCTTAGTGGCTTGCACGGCCTGGCTGGAGGTTCCAAATGACATGACTTGATGAACCATATGGTCGCGGATTCACTAATGTTGGTGTCGACTGGGGACATTGGGGAGGTTCACCTGGCACTCCCCCTAGTCGGGAGTCATATAGGGGATTACCAACTTGATGGTGTTAACCAAAGCGTACCCTTGGATATCACATGACTAATCATCCACAAATGGGCAGATCCTTGGTGGAATACCAATCTCTGGGGGCATAAATTCCCCAAGGGAGTGGGACAATGGCAGCATTGGTGGGGCGCGCTGCTTCTTCTTACACCGCTGATGCTTGCTCTTCTGGGAAGAGGATGGCTGAGATGATGACGCAGGGGTGGTGGCTATAGCTTTTAAATGATCTGGTTGATTCAGAAATGCACAGATAATGCCATGGGTGTGGGCGGCCATCCTGCGAGCTACCCAGTTGTTATACTTTTGATACCCGTGATCAGAAACCTTCTGCCACTCACCTTTACTGTCCCTACCACTATTGGTCCTCACAAATATACCCGCCACTTGTGATGGGGCTGGGCCCAACCAGACTATGTTGCCTTCAATCTGGTCTTAGATCTAGTATTTGAACACATAGCATTACTTGATGGTGTGCCTCAGGATCCGCTGATAATGGCAGTAGTTGGGGTGATAAATGAGATTCACCTCTTCCAGCGTCCGACACTCAGTCAGTCATACAATTCTCTCCTCTAAGATGCTGCAAAAGTAAACAGGGACCTGAGCCTCGTCAAATGAGTAGGCCTGATTCCTTCTGTCCAGAATGGGGGCTATAGGAGCCTAAACTTGATGGGGGGCCGAAGGATCTTACCTAGGAGGCGGTACTTGATTATCTCCCCTATGAGTTGGCGGCACATTATGCGGGCATGCCTGATGATTTTGAGGTGGGCGCTGCTGGACTGGAAAGTGTGCATGTGGCAGCAGACCTCTATGGGGCTGCAGAGTTGGCTCCACTAATTTCAATTCTAGCTGCCTAGGGGCCTCTTCCTTGTCCACCGTGGCCAGCTCGGCTCTGGCATCCCTCCTTGCTGGGATCACAGGGGGGCAGCGGGCGTGCCTGACTATCATGTTGCAGAGCTTCTTTGAGGAACTGGGCCTTATCTATGAAGTCTGAGAACCCTCCAGGATAGTTCTGAGTGATCTTGGAGGGGACCTATTTTGTCTTGACATTCCCTACGCACATCATCTTTAATTTATCATGAGTTAGTGTCTTGTCAAGGGAGTACGTGAGCCCCTTACACCGAGCGACAAAGTATGGAACTCTCTCATCTGGCCTTTACTTGCACTTGACGAGGTCTGTGATGTTTTTTTCTAGATGGTACAGCTGAACTGGTAAAGGAACTACCTGTGAAGGTCCTCCCAAATAGTCACAGATCCAATAGTGAGTTGGCTGTACCAAACGAATGACAGCCCCTCCAGTGTCTAAACAAAACAACAGAGCTTGGAAGCCTCCTACTGTGCTGCGGTACCTAACATAGGCCCACACCTCGAGTTAATGTGGGACATGTTTTGTGGCGGGTCCCCCATCCCAATAAATGGGGAGAAGGTGGGGGTTCCGAATCCCGGGGGTGCTGGCATGTCATCCACCCATGCCGAATATGGCTCTCCATCAGGTGGGATGGCCACCTGTCGCGTTTCCAAAGCCTCTAGGCAGGTTATGGGTGCTGCCATTGGATCGTCTGGACGTGGGTACCTATCCTGATGGGGATCCCTAACCACGAGCGCATTGTCAGGATATTCAATGCGGTAGCCAGGCTCAACAGCTCATGGATTGGCTGGTGGAGCGACGCTTGGGGCTGCTGTAGGAGACTGAGCGGGGTTCCTTGGATTGTCACGTCGTTTAGGAGGGTTCAGCGAGACATACCGCGCCCTCTTGCGGTAAGCACCGACCTCTACCCTTTCTGAATGGACAGGATGTTCAGGGTTACCTAGGGGAAATTTGCTGAGGAGAAGCTGCATATGTCCCTACTGTATTGGCCGAGGGTCACCATAATCTGGATGCGGTTCCGCAGCACGTTCGACGAAGCGATGGTCAACTATTTTCTTCTTCTTAAAAAGGTGCTGGTGCAACACGGCCTTCTCAGGATCATCCTCTGTCTTTTTCACTAAGGGAGATGGGTCAGATTGTTTGGTGACAACAATATGCTCCTTAACCATACATAGATTCTGGCTGAGTACTAATGCCTCTGTGAGTAGAGGGAGACCCAGGGGGTTCCACTGCTCACGAGTAACTCCACCTGGAAGGTCTAGCAGTGGGGGCACGTCCTCAAGGAGGAGGTTCCCACTGAGAAGTTCCAGCTCGTTTTACCCTCCCAACAGATCAGTCATGTTGACCGCGACTCCTATTGGGGGTAAGCCCTCAACATCGCCAAGCGGGTTGGGCTGCCGGCGAATAGCACTGAAGAAGAGGGCAGCGTACTTCCCCCAGCCACGGACATGCACGTGGGGGGTATCCTCCTTAATAACCTTGTGGATTAAATGGGAACTCTATACGCATTTTTGTTGGAGGGTCCTACGGTCACCAGGTGACTCGGGGTGCTAGACCACTGTGAAGGTGGCCAGGTCAACCAGACGGAATTGTTCGCCTATGTCTTCGAGGTGAACATGGCTCCCGGGATAACTCACTGAACGGTGGTGAAGACAGAAGTGAGTCGCCCAGAGGGTCTGGCGGAAACATTCAAACTCATCCTGAGTGTGTGATTCTGGCATACCAAAATATTTCCCTATGACCATCCAAAACTTCTGGGGGATGTGGCCCACTGTGAGGATGGTTTTTAAGCTCCTCGGCTCAGATTCATGGTCTGGAATTTGATTTCCCCACCCGTCAACAGAGGGTGGTTGAGGATCTCACAGCGGCACAGAGGTAGGCCGGTGGGATGGCCGGGGGAGAATACGGTGAGAAAGATGATTGGTCGTAGAACCTGAAGTTGTCATCTAAGGATTGTATTGACCCGGAAGCTATATCACAATAGGATGGACCGACAACCAAAGCTCATGACACAACATCAGTGTCCACCAATGGTGTTCTATGCCGCAACTCATCCTCCATTGTCCCCCCAGAATAGCTCTCTGCCATCTCTAGACAAGGAAGAAGGCACTTTCGGAGATAATGGTGGTGACTATGTGGTCGGTCCCTGTGGACATGCCAGGTTCTCATCCTCCTGGATATACCTTCAGAGGGACTCGGGGATCCTTTGTACCACGCATTCTAGGAGTATGAAGTAGATTCACCTCTTTCCTTCCCTAGCCGTTGACTCAGGGGGCATAGTAGAGGGCTCCATTACCGATTCATACTCTTCCTCGGAGTATGAGAAGAAGAATGGTGTGATTCCTGTCTAGACATCCCTGAAATTCCTCTTGCAGAGGGGAAAGCCTGCCTTCCTTCCCCTAGGTGTCTCCTTGGGGCATGACTGATTTCCAACATGGGGTCCTCTAGCTGCACTAGTGCTGGGGCGGAGAGGCTTTCTACCCGAGAATACCGGGGTGTGGGGAGCATCGGGACAAATGTCGAAAGGGACATGGGGAGGACCTCAGTGTTGGACATTGGTGAATTGGGGTTGGCTACCACCTCTCCGATCACTGGGGTGAGGAGGACCTTTGCTGATTGGAACCGGGACATGGGGAGGACCTCCATGTTGGCGAGTGACCAGACATGCAATGTCTCCATACTTGTGGTCGCGGTAGGGGGAGTGACTCGGTACCCAGTGTACTGAGCATGGCAGAGACCCCCACACGGAGTGTTTCTTTCATGAGAAGACCCTTACTTGGGATGAAGGTGGCACGGGGAAGACCTCCAAGCCATGGTTGGAAGCAAGGAGGGCACGAACCTTCGGTAGTGGCAATATGGAGTTGGCCTCCACACTTGGTGGCATTGCTTCAGATTGGCCCACAGTGGCCATCACCTCTATCGGTGACCAGGAGGGTTGACCAAACCTGCCTATGGGGCAATTGGGGCCTCGATCCGGGTCGGGCGTATAGCATCCCCGGCTCAACATTTGCAGGAGTTGGTGATATGAGTCAGCGGTGGTTCCGGCCACAGTAGTCACTGACGTTGACTACCCATGGCGGGCGCCCTCTTCTATTTGATCCCAACACAGGCGCCGGGTTAGATGAACTTGAACCGGTGGTGCAGGCGTGTGGCTTTCCTGGTCCTTGGCCTGGGGAACCAGGTGGTGGCGCTGACTCGGCCTGGTGGGAGTCCTCACTGAGATCCCTTGAAGTGGGACTCCGTTTGGGCCAACCCGGACATCCCCTAACTCGTCGGTATAGGGGAAGGAGTCGTCAAGGTATTTTGAGGATAAGATCTCAAAATGATTAACTTTTGGGGTGGGGAGTAATGGCTCCATGCATGGCCCTCGGGGGCGGATTTGACGGTGAGGCACAATGGCCTCAAGATCCAAGTGGGCCATACCCATGGTGGGGATGACCCCCTCCTCCTCGTACCAACGTAAAAGGTCATTAATTACCCTTTGCTGGATAATTTCGGATGGAGAGAGGGTGAGTGTGTGACCACCAGTCGTGGAGTTCGAAGCTTTCATGGAAGAGGCAGAACCATGCGGGTTATCCACATCGATATTTCCCATGCTCTTGTGCTGGTGGGCAGGTGATCGGGCTCCGGATGCAATAACATGGTTCCTGAAAGTAGGGAGATGAAATCATTAATACTACTAGGAAAAGGACTCAAAAACCAGTTTCCCATTGTCATTCTGTCTTCTATGGATAGTAAGAGGGCTCCACGCTGACGGCGTCGCATGAAGGAATGCTTAGCGTCTTGACTGTCCCAATTTCGTGGAGAGTTTCATGTCAGGTTAGCTTGGTGGGACCTGGTACGGGATGACGGGGTTAGATGACATGCTTATACACTAATGCCCCGAATTCTACTGGCCTCCATGTTGGAGGGAAGAATTTTCACGACGAGTTCACCATTTCCATTTATGACTCTTTCGCTGGGGCGCGTGCGCATCCATCACGTAGAGGATGCGGTGCTGTTACCCCGCATTCCCACTTTTCAAAGGGTGGTGGCATCTGCTGCTTATTCAGGTATGTCTACTCCTTGATTGAAACAGGATGATGGGTTGTTGGTTCTTCCTTCCGTGGATTCCTCCTCAGAGCTCGTCACCTAGTCTGGGACCCCATCATTGATTTAAGACGTAGTTCGTGAAACTCTTCCCAGCGCCATATCTTTATGGACACTAGTTAATTATGCCACTTCGGTCAGGACATTCCAAGGAGTTTGGTCAGGGAAGCAACCTTCGGATAGGAGAGTAGTCGCTTTGGGAATCACTAGTGTGTATTAACACTGGGGAATTGGCATGCCTGTCTTCTGTCCCCAATTATAGGGCTTCTCAAGGGCGCATATGCTAGAGGCATCCTATATCGGACGTGGGGAATTGTATGCCATGAGCATGGATCTGAGATTTTCTTCAGCTTCCCATCTATAACACTGGGTATTCCGCATGTTTAACGTTCAACAGAGACATATCAGACTGATCGGGACACTGGTTAGAGTGGATCAAATGGGTGCAACACCATGATGGGACACCGAGGTTGGGGTCGATGTGTGGGTGGATTCCCGAATGCTGTTAAATGGAATGGGTTATGAGGTGGCATGATCTCACCAGGATGTGGAGGCCCAGGTACGGATCATGATGGAAAATGGATTTGTGCTTAAGCCTCAAAGAGACTTCCTACGTATCCCCACGGCGGGGAATCAAAGTCCGCATAGTTGGGTGGAATTATGGGACACCTGAGGAGGCGACCCAAGACGATGGATGCATGGATGGGACCCAGAGGAAGTGGAAACTCTAGGTTAGGGCATGAACCTCCCGATACATGTGGGCTTGAGACATTGATCAAGATGAGACATGGGTGTTGGTCTTGAACCTCATGGAGGATTCCTACATATCCCCATGGCAGGGAATCAAAGTACACATAGTTCAAGTGGCATTTGGGGCATGCGCTCTGAGGCATCCCATGGTGTTGGGAAACTGACGTGAATGTGGACATGGGGTCTGGATGGATGGTGGTCTTGAACATCATGGATTATTCCTAGGTACCATGCCATGACACGGATCAAATTCCCCGTATATTGGGATGATGAATATAGTATATCTTCATACGGGACAGGGTCAGACCTAACGTGGAGGAATGACCGGGATGTAGGCATTAACCTCATGGAGGCTTCCTAAGTACCATGCCTTGACATGGATCAAATTCCATGTAGTTTGGGATGTATTGGGGATTACACTCTGAGGTGGCCCAAGGTGGTGGGTCTTGAACCTTGTGGAGGATTCCTAAGTACCATGCCTTGACATGGATCAAAGTCCCCATAGTTTGGGATATATTGGGGTTTACACTCTGAGGAAGCCCATGGTGGTGGGGCCTGAACCTCGTGGAGGCTTCCTACGTACCATGCCTTGACATGGATCAATGTCCTCGTAGTTCAGGAAGGAATGGGGCCTACACTCTGAGGCGGCCCAAGGTGGTGGTGCTTGATAGTTGTGGAGGCTTCCTACATACCATGCCTTGACATGGATCAACGTCCTCGTAGTTCGGGATGGATTGGGGCTTACACTCGGAGGCGGCCCAAAGTGGTGGGGCTTGAACCTCCTGGATGCTTCTTACGTACCATGCCTTGACATGGATCAATGTTCCTGTAGTCCAGGATGGATTGGGGCTTATACTCTGAGGTGGCCCAAGGTGGTGGGGCTTGATCCTCGTGGAGGATTCCTATGTACCATGCCTTGACATGGATCAATGTACACGTAGTTCGGGATGGATTGTGGCTTATACTCTGAGGCGGCTTAAGGAGGTGGGGCTTGATCCTCGTGGAGGCTTCTTACGCACCAAGCCTTGGAATGGATCAAAGTTCTAGTAGTTCGGGATGGATTGGGGTTTACACTCAAAGGCAGCCCAATGTGGTGGGGCTTGGACCTCGTGGAGGCTTCCTACGTACCATGCCTTGACTTAGATCAAATTCCATGTAGTTCGAGATGGACTGGGGCTTACACTATGAGGCGGCCCAAGGTGGTGGGGCTTGAAACTCGTGGAGGCTTCCTATGTACCATGACTTGACATTGATCAAAGCCCCCATAGTTTGGGATGGATTGGGGATTACAGTCTGAGGTGGCCCATGGTGATTGGGCTTGAACCTCTTGGAGGCTTCCTAAGTACCATGCCTTGACATAGATCAATGTCCCTGTAGTTTAGGATGGATTGGGGCTTACACTCTAGGGCGGCCCAAGGTGGTGGGGCTTGAACCTCATGGAGGCTTTATACGTACCATGTATTTGCCGGGATCAAAGTCCATGTAGTTCGGGATGGATTGGGGCTTACACTTTGAGGTGGCCCAAGGTGGTGGGGCTTGAACCTCATGGAGGCTTCCTATATACCATGTCTTGACATGGATCAAAGTCCTCATTGTTCTAGATGGATTGGGGCTTGCACTATGAGGTGGACCAAGTTGTCCTGGAGGCTTCCTATGTCCCATGCCTTGACATGGATCAAAGTCCCCGTAGTTCGGGATGGATTGGGGCTTCACTCTGAGGTGGCCCAAGGTGGTAGGGCTTGAACCTCGTGTAAGCATCCTAGGTACCATGCCTTGACATGGATCAAAGTCCCCCGTAGTTCGGGATGGATTGGGTCTTACACACTGAGGCGGCCCAAGGTTGTGGGGATTGAACCTCATGGAGGCTTCCTACGTACCATGCCTTGACATGGATCAAAGTCTTCGTAGTTCAGGATGGATTGGGGCTTACACTCTGAGGCATCCCAAGGTAGGTCATTGTTGGTGCTCACTCTAAGCTCTCGTGAGTCATGATCAGTTTGGGAAGCACGAGATCGCAGAGACCTAACGATCACATCACAGAGGGTGTGTCCGTGGAAAATGAAGTTGGAATTACGCGTTGAGCGGCCCAAGGTGCCGGGACTTACTCCAGGAAGGAGGCCTGAGGGAGAAAAAGCGCAGCGGGAGACAGATTTGGGATAGAAGAAAAGAGATGCACTGTTCCCCATCAGGCCCTTGGCTGGCCTTGGTCATGAGTGAGTGAGGAGGAACATGGGTGTTGCCTCCTGCAAGAACGGTTAGGGGCTTACAACAAGGTGGTTGCCGTTCCCCAAGGACAAATGCCACTCCAATAAGGAGAATATCACCCCTATGAGGGATGATCCCATCCCTGTGGAGACGAGTTGGTGTGAAGAATGTCTGAGGTGGGGGGACCCTGCGTGCGTGGAACTGGGTCGGGTCATAGTTTAACGTCATGTGTTGAGGACGATGGTTCTTGGAAGTTTAATTTCCTGTTGCTCGGTCGAGGTGGGTTCCCTCCACACCCATAGGACTTACATAACTGGTACTCACTGCCCCTTGTGGGATGGATGACATCTGCAATGCCTTACTGAGGGGGTGTCGCGAAGCGAACCATCTATGGGTCCATGTTAGCATGTATATGTGAAGAATCAATAGATTTTAGCGTGTATATGCGAAGAGGCATGGGGCAATGTGACCCAACGGGAAGAATTGTCATAGGGACTTTAAAGTCACCTCGTATGAGCCTAAAAGGTCGCACGGGAAGACGGTTCATGATGTGGTTACCCGGGGCACAAAAGGCACCCGCGAATGGCACCCACAAGAAGTGCATCGTGGTGAGGGGTCCCAGGGAATTGCGTGCAACCTTTGAGGCTTGCGCATGAATTAATGGAACTGCGCAAAAAACACCGGGCTGGAGCGAAATTAGTGATGCTTTCCCGTAATTGGGGGCAGAGGTTTTGCGCGCTACTAGGAGGATTGCACGCAAGGAGTATGAATTGCGCACAAGAGGCAGAGGCTGCACACAAGGATAGGGGTGCGCACAATGAAAGTAATTGCACACAATTGACTGGCATGAGTGCAATGGAAGGGATTGCGTGGAAGTGGCAGAGGTTGCGCGCAAGGACATGGGTGCGCGCAATTAAAGGAATTGCGCGCAATTGAACGGCCTGCGTGCAATGGAAGGGATTGCGCGTAGGGGGGAACCCTGAAGGGATTGGAATTCAGTCTATGTCATGGGGATATCACGTGAAGGCAGACCCTGGGGAGACATGGCATGAAAAAAACCATACCTGAATGCCATATTGCCCGTGTTGAAGACAAATTTCACATACGAGAGCTAGTTCAGGTTATTTATCCCCAAAATAGAAGGGGGTTTCCTTCTATTTATAGAAGTATGGGGGTTTTTAAAACCACTCGGCATGAAATAATTGTGCGCTAGAGGCAGCAGCGCGAAATTATTTGACGCATGCGCCGAGGACTCTTTGCCAATTCCTTAACTTTCCGTGCGACACACAATATTTTTGCACCCTTCACCATTTTTTTGCGAAACACCTCTAGGCCCCCCAGACAGAGTCTCTGGGACTATATGACTTCGCTTTGTTGTTTTGAATCATTCTTCAACACTTAAACAATTTGCGGCTTCTACAGCTATATTGTTATCCTTAATGAGCATCTGAGCTCACTCCTTTCTATGATATATTTTTCCCTGGATGTGAAAAAGGTATATTATGACTGACCTGTAGGGATAGTCTAAGGGGTATGAATGTTGTAAATAGAGACAACGTTGGTTTTTTTATATTATATAGTAATGTAAAACTTATGAATGTATCACGTACTTCCAAGGATACTAAACTTATTGGTCTATTTGGATTTGATCCCTTGTGATAATGCCAATGTTATGTAATAATGCACCGCCATTGAGTAACTACGATCAAGGTGTCTTATTATTAAATGAGATACTATATAATATGTTACCTTTATAAAAAACCCTTAAATATATGTTTTCCACTTATATGTATTGAATTTAAAAAAGCGGTCATATACATTTGTTTTCGGTAAGTTATTTGGAGTCTGATGGAACCAACTTGTTTTTTCAATGAATAGTAATATACCCTTATGAATATTAATATTAATTGTAAAATGACCCTAATGAATAGTAAACTGTATATCATTTTATTTTCTTAAGGCTTTATGAAAATGACATATTGGTAAATTTTTCAGTGTGATATAAATGTAGTTATATAATTAAAATTGTTAATTTCATAATTACACATGTTTTTATTTATAAGTTCAATTAATTATATTTGGAAAATTATTATAAAAAATAGACTTCATTTTTAGAATTCTACACATAAAAAATGGTTAGGATGAATTTTTGGGATTTTTTCTGAAATTCATGATTTTTTGATGAATGGTGAAATACGTTAAAATTCTGTATATTCAGATTATCAGTTAAATAAACTATTTATGACATCATAAGTGATTCAAGGCCACTTTGTTCAAACTAAAATGCAATTATTACTATTTGTGGTCACATTAATTAAGAATATTCACATTCTTGAGAAAAAATATTATAATAATGACTTAAATAATGTAAAATACCTCCTCTCCTCCACTATAAATACCACCCTCATTCTCCCCTTCCTCCCACACCTCTAAATCCTTGATCCTTATCTAGGTTATACCCAATACACCTTCCAAGGTTCTTCCCCACGTCTTATAGCTTCTGGTATCACCCAAAGGCTAAAATCAAAGGCCTTAATGATGATTTCAAGGAGAAGAGATCAAGAGGTATGAAATCTTATTTTTTCATCTTTTTTTCTTCCATTTCCTTTTCTTTTATTATAGTCTCTTCTCCTACTATTATAGAATAAGAATTAAAGCTCCATAAATCTTGTATACTGTGGATTTTCTAATGTTCTTGGAAAATTCATCATAATTATCCTTCTCCTCTCCCACATATTCAAGGAATAAAAACATTGTTCGTGATGTGTCGAATGACCGACCTCGTGGATGATGTGATTTAAATTTTCATTAATTACTTCATATCATGTCCTGAAACCATTTTTATGGTTGAAATCGATTATATTATATTTATTATATCCTATATAATGTTCTTGAACTAAATTATGTACATATTAATAAACTATTAATCAAAACAAGTTCGTTGTGGTCGAAAAATCGCCCGAATTAACCCAAATGATAATCATAAAAATTTTACAAGTGATTCATCAACATTGTATACAATTTAATTCAAGATAATACAATTTAAAAATTGTAATATAATTAATAACATGTAATATATATTCTGGATGTTAATCTATGTTCTTCATGAACATCCATTTATGAATACAAGTGGACTATTCAAGAAAAAAATAATAACAGACATTCCCGAACAATGGATTTGAACGCTCTAGCTGATCCAAAGACCCATGAAATAACATAATGAAACCATAATTAACCATTTTAATGTAAAAAATGTTCTAAAATTTTTAATTAATTAATCTAATGTTGTTATCAAAGACATTAAATTGAATAAAGAATTCAGATACAATGTACACAGAATTTCTCGAACTCAACCATCATTCTTCATGTTCTCCCTCTTTCAGTCCATGTTTATTATGGGTTCTCCATAAAAATAATTTATTAACTATTATATAACCTTTTATATGAGATAAATGTTCTCAAATTGATTTTGTAAAAAACAAAATGTTTTATAAATGAACTCTTCCTTCAAATAAACACACCCTTTTTACTTCTTGAATGTTGTTTCACTCTTCACTCATGGTTAATTATTCTATGTCAAGAATGATATTCCTTATTTATTTTGGGAAAAATGTTTATGAAAGTAATATTTTTTATATTAAACTCATTTTTTTCCATGGGTTATTTTAGGTTCAAGTTTTATATATTTTTAATGTGGGATGCATGATAATGTAAATATTATGATGTGACGGGTGCACTCAATATTATATAGTTCAAGATGAATGTTTGAATGTGATGGGTGCCCCCAGAATTATAAATCACTCCAATACATTGGATAAATGGATGAATCTCATTAGTTAAAGTGAAATTATGTGAGAACAAGATGCTATCTTTTTTCATAAGTATGTGTGGTATTTAACCACTAAGACATTCTGTTTCATTTTTAATGAATTTCCAAAATTTAAGTATTTTATTAATGTTTCCTCTAAAAATTTTGATGATGATGTTATGATTATGCTCACCCCATGATATATTGATCATATCTATCCTCTTAATGGGCTTTTGGCTCACCCATTTTTGATGTATATCCTCAAGTGATTATGTGTACTAAAGAGTTTTCAAGGTACAATAAGAAGTTAGAAAAGAATGTATTAAATAAATGTTTATGTTTTATGTTGTAAATGTTTTTCTAATCCACCAAAACCTATACCGGAAAAGGTTCTCAGTTGTATAATGTACTTTTTATTTTTCTATTATCCTTTATACAAAAAAATACATAGCATGCTTTTGTACTGAATCCGGAAATGTGAGTTCAGGGATTTACAGTTGCTATCCGAGGAACGGTTTAGACAACTATGGAGATTAGACGTTGTCGTTTTTTAATAATTTTTTTTAATAGTGTTTACTTTTAAACATCTAGCTAAATAATTACACATAATAAAATAGTGTTTCTGAATTATCAATGTGTAAGTACAATGAACAAATTAAGAGCGTGCAATTCATTTGGGGGGGGGGGATAATGTAAAATCCTGATATTTTAATAGGAAACAATATGTCATTAATTGTAATAATAAATACTATGTGACCTTTATAAAAAAACCTTTAAACATAATTTTTCCACTTCTAATTTTTGAATTTCAAAAAGCGGTCATCTGCATTTGTGTTCAATAAGTTATTTGGAATCTAATGGAAACAACTTGTTTTTTTGTTGAATAGTAACATAATCTATTGAATAGTAATATTAATATTAAATTGTAATATTATTTTATTTTCTTATGGATTTAAGATAATTACATATTGGTTAACTTTTCAATGTGATATAAAATTTGTTATTGAATTAAAATTGTTAGTTTTTGAATTACGTATGATTTTATTTAAAAGTAAAATTAATAATATTTTGAAAATTATTTTTAAAAAATGGAGTTCATTTTTCAATTCTACATATCAATAAATGGTTAGTTTGAATTTTTGGGATTTTTCTAAAATTCATGATTTTTTTTATGAATACTAAAATAGTGTAAAATATTGTATATTCAAATAATCAGTTAAATACACTATTTATGACATCATAAGTGATGCAAGACCACTTGGTTAAAACTCAAATTCCATTATTACATCTTGGGGTCATATGAATTAATATTATTCATAGTCTTGAGCTAAAATATTATAATAATGATTTATATAATGTAAAATACCTCCGCTCCTCCACTATAAATACTACCCTCATTCTCCCCTTCCTCTCACACTTCTCAATCCTTGATCCTTAACTATGTTCTACCCAATATGCCTCCCCAGACTCTTCCCCACTTCCTAGACCTTATGGTCTCACCCAAAGGTCAAAATCAAAGGCTTTAAGGAAGATCTCAATGGGAAGGGATGAAGAGGTATGAAATCTTCTCTTTTTTCATGTGTTTTCCTTTCCTTTCCATTTCATTTATTATAGTCTCTTACCCTCCTCTTATCCAAGGGGAATGAAAGATCTAGAAATATTTTATATTCTGGATGTTATCATGTTAAGGAAAAATTCATCGTCATTCTTCTTCTCCTCTCCCACGTATTCAAAGAAGAAAAACATTGTCTGTGATGTGTCGAATTACCGACATCGTGGACGATGTGACATCAATTTTCATTAATTCCATCAGATATGGTCAAGAAATTTTTTTATGGTTTAAAAAAATTATATTATATTTATTATATCCTATTAAATTTTCTTGAACTAACATATGTAAATATTAATAAATGATTAAACAAACCAAGTTTATTGTGGTCGAAAAATCACCGGAATGAAACCAAACGATCATCATTAAATTTTTACAAACGATTCACCCACATGGTATATAACATAATTCAATATAATACCATTTAAACTACTTAAATATCATTAATAACATGTAATATTAGTTTTGGGTTTTTATCCATGTTCTACATGAACTTTTATTTATGAATACAGGTGAACCATTTAAGAAAACCATAAAAACGAACTTTCTCGAACAATGGATTTGAACACAATAACTTATCCAAAGGACCATAAAATAACCTAATGAGACCATAAAGAACCATATTCTTGTAAAAATGTTTTGGATTAGTCATTTAATGATTATAATGTTGTTATACAAGACTTTTAGGTGAAGAAAGCATTGAGATACAAGGTAAGGTGAAATTCTCGAACCCAACCTTTATTCTTCGGGTTCTCCCTCTTTCACTCCATGTTTGGTATGATTATCCTTAAGATAATTTATTCATCATTATCTACGCTTTTTTGGGTTATAAATTTTCTCTACTTAATTTTGTGAAAAACCCAATGTTTTCCAAATGAACTCCTCCTTCAAATAAACACACCCTTTTTACTTCTTGAATATTGTTTCACTCTTCACTCATGGTTAATGGTTCTATGTCAAGAATGAGATTCCCTCTTTATTTTGGGAAAAAAATGTTTATTAAAGTATTATTTATTATCTGAAGCTCTTTTCATTCAATGGGTTATATTATGTTCATGTTTAATATATTCTTAATGTAGCATGCCGGATAATGTAAATATTATGATGTGACGGGTGCACCCAGAATTATATAGCATAAGATGAATGTTCGAATGTGACATGTGTGCCCAAAATTATAATGTTCTCCAATTCATTGGGTAAAGTGTTGAATATCATGAGATAATGTGAAATTATGTGAGAAAAATATTCTATCTTGGTTCACAAGTATGTGTGGTAGTTATGATGGTTTCGGGCGTAGTAGAAGCGTGGTTGGGGAGACAACCAAATTTTATTTTTTACCATGATCAATGATTATTATATGATCAATACGATGATGAATTCCAGTCTCGATAGAATATAATCAAATAATTAGATAAATTAGTAAGAGGACCAAAACTTTTATAGAGAATCTTGCACATCATATTTATAATTATTTTAATTAATTTCATAAAGAAAATAATACGTGAATCAATGGTATATTCTTTTTTGATGATGTTGATCGTCCAGAATGACCTTTATAGATTATATCATTTTGCTTGTAAGGATCCATACTCTAATCGCTCTAACGATGATCCAGACATGCTTAGATGGCCTCTGATCGACACCGCTCGTTCTCCAAGTGCTAGCGCGACGAAGCGAGTGTCTTGTGCCAGTCATTATTCATCACTTGTTCTTCATTCTTGAAGAATGTCTCTCATTCTAGAGAGGGGATAGAATATGATTTGATAGAGACATTTTTTGTCGCAACAATTCTCTATTCACCTGGTGTGTGGTGTGTTCTATGGCACAATAGGTGTACATGTCTATTTATATAAATGGAATTTCAGTTACAATATTTAATTACATAGAAATAATTAAATACATTCATGAACATAGTGAAAACCCATGATTTTAATAATAATGTATTGCTATTATTTATGGTGTGCCAACTTGTAACAAATAGAATTATAAATAAAATTCTGTATCACAATATAATAGAAGCGTTATTTTAATTTGACCCAACTCGTTAAATAAATATTTATCATCTCGCAAATATTTATTTTATTACCAGACCAGCCATTGTCTGATCAAACTCCACTTCCATTTATTGAACACCTGAATAAATAAATAACTAATTTATTCTCTAAAATAAATATTTAATTTACAAACCTGTAACGAAATATTTATTAAATGTTCAATAAAATAAATATATATATATTTTCCCACAATCTAGTGAATAAATATTTATTTAATTTATAGAATCATTTTAACATGAATAAAATTATTCCACTGTCTTGAGAATAATATTTATTTAATTATTTAAATTCAAATAGAATTTAACTAATACCACAGAAAAACTTATGGTATATCCCTCTAGGATTCTTTCTCATTGTTATTAGGCGGGCTTGCCTAAAGACCAAGAGTACTGTTTGAAACGGGTCAAGGCACCCAAGAGAAAGAACATAAAGTCGCAAAAATGACATCTAAATATGAATGCTCACTGTGTAATATATTCCCTTTGTCAGAATATCTCATAAATCAGGTTTCATGATAGTGTTATAAATCTTTATGCTTGATACGTCAATCTTTGACTACCTAAAATAAACTGATCATTACACCATGGCCCTGTAATTTCATGTGACAGATCAATTTCAATCAAAGGGTCAAGATATCAACTTCCATAAATGGAAGGGAAAAATCCATCCTTGACTTATCCATTAATAACATGTCACTTGTGACGCACCCAATGTACCATACATCCCGCCAACTGTCTGCGTGACAGTTTTTGTCAGTAAATTAAAGTGTGTGAGTCGTAACACATATTAATGATAATATAAAAGTATAAAGATCATTACACACTCTCATAGACAAAAATATCCAATGACACTAAAACATGCGGAATTCCTACTGGCAGTTCAGTTATCATAATCTCTTGTATTGGAGATTCCCAAGTGCGAACTTCATGGGAGGAAGTCTCATCTGCTTAAGAGTACTCACATTTGATGGTCTGCATGATACGTATCGCTTCATAGTATGTCATTCAACCATATTACTATATTTAAGAATATTATTATAGCATTTAAAGGTTCTCATCATAGCGGGGAACTACCATGACCTTATCAAGGAAACTAATACTCTGGAACATTATTTAATCATAGTCATGCAATACAATGAACAATATATAATAAGATGTTTAATATTTTAAAAAATTAAATATCCATGTAATCAAAGGACAAAAACTTGGTTCTAGGACACCAAATCATACAAACTCCCACTTTGACTAGAGACAACTGCCTGTGACTTTTAGTCCGTTATACCTCACATGGTGATCATGTTTCCTCTAAGTCGAGGCTTTAGTCAGGGGGTCCACCATGTTGTCTACCAAGAAAATACTGCTCACTGTAACATCACCACTTTGAGAAAAATACCTCAAGAGATGATACTTCTGATGTATGTGCTTCATCTGTTGATGTTACCTTTTCTCGTTTGCAAGATCCACCTCTATAGTATTATAACAGTACAATGTGATGGGATATTTACTGGAAGGTATAACTTCCATCTCATAGACCAAGCTTTTCATCCAAACTTCTTTTTAGCTGCCTCATAAGCAGTGATATATTCAAAATCTCATTTAGAATTTGTGACCACACTCCACTTTGAGCTCTTCCAGCTCATTGTACCTCCATTCAAAGTGAAGTTGTATCCTATTTGCGACTTCATGTCATCTTGATCAGCCTGGAAACTAGCATCTACATATCATCTAACGAATACTTCCTCATCTCCTCTATAAAATAGGATCATATCTGTAGTATGCCTCATATATTTTAGGATTGTCTTGAATACTATCTAATGGAGGTCACCTGGGTCAGCTTGATATCTTCCTACCACACTCAATGAGTAGGCGACATCCAACCTAGTAAATAGCACGAAATACACGACTAAACCAATCTCTGATGTGTATGGAGTCATTTCCATTATATTTATTTCCTCATGTGTCTAAGGATACATTTTCATGGAATGATGAATGACCCGTGATGTTGGAAAAATCCCCTATTGGATCGTTCCATACTAAATCTCTTCGATATCTTATCAATGTATGTACTTTTACTTAGGCCCAAAAATCTCTTGGATCTATCATTATGGATCATGATCCCAAGAATATATGCTACATCGACCAAGTCCTTCATGGAAAAGAATTGATTCAACCATGCCTTAACAGACAATAAGATTGTTATCCCATTTCAAATAAGTAATATGTCTTCAACACATACTATTAGGAAAATGACGACACTCCCACTAAACTGTTTGTAGAAAAAAGTCTAAAATTAATTCTTGATAAGACGAAATACTGTTATGGATTCATCAAAACAAATTTTCCTTTTCCTGGATGCTTTCTTTATTCCATAAATGGATTTCTGCAACTTTCATACCTTATTGGAGTCCTTTGGAGTCATAAACCAATCAGGTTGTGTCATGAAAACATCTTCCTAAATGTTACTGTTAGGGAATGATGTTTTGACATCCATTATCCAAATCTCATAGTCATGGAAAGATGCAATGGAAGGTATAATTTTGAAGGATTTCATCATTGAAACTGGTGAAAATGTTTCATCTTAGTCAATTCTGGGATGTTGTTTAAACCCTTTGGAAACCATTTGTGCCTTATAGGCACTTAATTATCCTTCCATGTCCAGATTCTTATTGAATTCCCATTTTCAACAAATAGGATTTTAATCAACTAGAGGATCTACCAAAATATAGACATGGTTTTTGTACATGGAATCCATTTATGAATTCATGGCTTCATTCCACTTCACAATGACTGTGCCACTAACTGCTTCCTTATAGGTTAGAGGATCATTATTATAACATAATAATGAGTCACCATACTTGGTAACTATAAAACCATACTTTTCTAGTTATCAAAATTATGTTGTACTCCTACGGGGAAGTTCTTCCACAAGAACATATTCTTCTTCAACGGGGCTTTGTCGAATCTGTTCCTATACCAACACTTCGGTACCCTGAGTCTCAACTTTTTCAAAGTCAATCTTGCTCCCACTATCTCTTTTGGATATTTTATACCTCAAAAGTAATATGAAATCTATTTCCACTATAACCTTTTTGTCTGAGGGGTTCTATAGGTAATATCCGTTTATTTCCTTGGGGTATCCTATAAAGGTACACTTTGTGCCTTGTGGTGTGAGTTTGTTACCTGCAGAGTCCTTAAAAAACACTTTTCTACCCCACACATGTAAATTAGATAACACGGATTTTCATCCACTCTAGAAGTCATATTGTAGAGACCCGAAGCTTAACATACATGGACATTACATTACATTTGCGGAATACTTAGTACATAACAAAAACACACACACAGGGATCGTAATAGTTTAGTGTCTTCGGAAACTCGGAACGTAATCTTCTAATCGTGGTGAAAGATATTCAATATCTCCCATAAAGATCTTCCTTTTTTTACCTAAAACCTTTCTTTATATCCTGGGGAAATGAAAACATAAAAGGGTGAGCTCAAATGCTCAGTAAGGGTAAACAAAAGAAAAATCAATCACATCATATTCATAAGAACATAACTTTTGGAAAACTTAACATGCAAAAGAGAGCATAATTTCATAACATGGGATAAATCATAGTAGTGAAATGAAATCCCAATAATCATAACTTAAAACATGAAACTTTGTGGCATACACACATAATCATAGAGAATCATTTCTTGTTAGTCAAGACTCATTTCCAAGACTATCTTAGTGGACAATGTCCCTTTCTGAACCGAGTCACCCTCGTTTCAGTCCTGTTTCACTGAACCGGTATAACCTACCGTTTCATCCATGTCTATCTCATGAGATATAAAATCTTTACCCAATTCATTAGAGGGAGATATAGGTCCCACCCATCTCATAATGATACCATTTTTATGTGTGCCACAAAATCATAAATCATACATCATTGCATAACCCATGTAATACAAATGGGAATCTTAAACATCATGACATCATAAAACAATTCATATAAGATAAAGGAATTAATAAAAATAATTCCATATCAACATAATCAAATCAATGTAATATTAGGGATAAAAACAGAACCCTTTATTATCTTAGATGAAAAATAATTTTGTTAAAACACTTGAACTTCATTCTTGAGGAAAATATCCTTTCTACTTCAAAAACACTTTTCCTTTCTTAACATGTCATACAATTTTAAACTAAAAGAAGTTGATTAAAAATAAACTTTTAAACATGTAAAGGAAGCTTCTTGGAAATAATGTTTTAAAAATCCATTCATGCCGTATAAGTTAAATAACATTCTTCTCGTACTTTTGTCAGAAAAGTCAAAAAGTAACTCGTACGAAAAACAACAAAAGATTCCTTTCATATCTTTTACTAAAAACTCACCGAAGGGTAAAATTGGATATAAACTATTGTATAAGAATATAAATATTACAAATTGAGGAAACATGTATGTGGATGATAAAATCCACTCCAGTAAATACCAAAGTATAAACAATCTCGGATAAAAATGAGATTGTGATATTTTCCCTTACCTTAGGTCCGACTTGCTTTGTAAGTGTCTGAACCACCTGTATAATGATTTAAATAATGTCATTGACTTATTACAGAATCATATTCATTTTTATGATATCATATATGGTTCACTTATGACTTTATATTACCCGTTATTTTGTAAATTCCATGTTAAAGAGCGTTTTGGGTACAATTGTTTCATTTGTCGTCCGTGTTTTGACTTGTAATTATTCATATGATTACTTAGATCATGATTACATAATTCCAGAATATAAAACATGATTTATATATATATTCAGAATATACATATATATAATAAATCAGTAAATGGAAAGAAATACACCGTTCATGGAGACGGTAGTCCGTACGTACGCATGAACGCTTTTTCGTTTCCTTATTGAATTGAATGGAATTAAGTAGATGACATAGATATAAATATACATAAATCCAGTATCATTATTATGTCATATATTTCATTAGTACTTATTATATATACTTTATAATCATTCATGAATGGTTAATCATTGAGAATGAATCTCATCGCGACGTGGAGACGGTAGTCCGTACATACGCACGAGCGATGATATCGTTCCCATGGTCGTGGAATTGTGTTAAAGTGTATGTATACTATTTCCGTATTAATATAACTTTATAATAATCATATCTAGTTACTAATTACACCATTATACCCATCCAATTAAGGTGGTGGCAGAAAATAGATTACACCACGGCGTGGAGACGATATTCCGTACGTACGCACACGCGGTGATTTCTTTTTTCCATAGGATGGATAGAATGTTAATTAGAGTTGTTTCTAATTTATAATAAAATATCAGTATATAATAAATACTGATGTTATTACTTTATCATGAAATAACTAAATAAGAAGAAGTTGAAGAAGAATGAAATTGAAAAAGATCGGTAATGGATATTACCTCTTTTTGACGCGCCTTCACTTACACTCCACTTAAAGAACTAAGGATGGTCTTTAAAGAAGACCAGGACCTCTAGGATGATACTAGGGAAGTTGAGAAGAGGTTTTGGCAGGGTTTGGACGAGCTTGAATGCTCAAATTGGTGTGAGGAGGAGAGGGAGTAGGTGCCCTTTTATAAGGGAGGAGAGGGGCATCTTAGGAAAATCTAAAACTATTATTTTATATTAAGGTCAAATTCGGTTTATAATGGTTCCAAATGGTCTTATTTCGAAGCTAAAGTGGGGATGGGTCTAAATCCTTTCATCAAATAGGATTTAGACAAGTTTAGGTTATTATTTTAACCTTATCAATTAGATTTAACTCTAAGTTAAATAATTTAACTTTTACCGTGTCTTTTTGTTTTCTTAAACTATATGGTTAATAAACTTACTATATCAAGCCAAACGAACCCCAAGTTGTTTATTATTAATATATCTATCCTTATCTAAGTCATTTGGCCGAACCTTAGAATTTTATGAATTAAATAACAATTAATAATATAATATTCTTTTAAAAACTAATTTATGTCAATTTTGACACTATTTGGTACATGATTTTTATGAAATTTCTAACAGAATGATAAGTTCGAAACAAGTTACTTAAATCAACAATAACATGTCATATTAACCTAGAAAATTATAGTAAGTCATAAAAAGTCTCAATTTACATTTATTTGGGCATTTATAACATCAATTATGTTAATATTTTCTTAAAAAGGTAATTATTGTATCATCGTTGTGTCATAAATAAATTAAATTATTTAAAGTAGAAAAATTACAAATAAAATACCATTATTTATGAAATAGTTTTAGCTTTCTAATGAATATTTATAGTCGAAATTATATTATGTATAACCCTATATTAAAAATGTTTTAGTAAATAAACATTGATTTTAACTCTTTTAACTCTTCTTTGAATTAAATAATAATAAATGTCCTAATCTAATCCAAGTGGGCCTAAATGATAATATTTTACACTTAAGGTTTTTTTTAGTCGAGATAAACTTGTCTAATAGGATTAGGACTTGTGTTAGGGTAATAATAATATCATTTTTACCCTTAATTACCCTATTTAGTTTTAACCGTGGTAAATAAAAGTAAAAAGTTACTATTCACCAAATATTATTTTCATCTCATTGAACCACATTTTACTTACTGATATCAACCGTGTCTCTCGGATTTTTGAAATTCCATTCACAGAAGCGGTAAAATTATGATTTATGAAAAAATTAATTTTTTTTAACTACCACTTAGTAGTTTCACTATTCATCAAAAATTGAAGTTTTTCAGAAAAATGCCAAAATTTCACCCTAAGCTATAATTGATATTCCGAATTCAAAAATGATTTCTATTTTACCAAATTCCCAACATATAAGTTGCATTAATTAATTTTATAATTAATTTTCGCTGTCACAACAAATAGCGTGTTTTTAAGAGATAATAACTATCAAAAGATTAACACTTGTTTATGTCTGGTGTAAATGTGAAATTACTTCCAATGACCAACATTGTATTGAATTGTAAAAATATATTCTAAATATAATTTAAAACCACTCAAATTAATAATTTATCAATATTAATTATTTCGATTAAAAAAGTTGTTTTTAATTAAAATTTAGTAATTTTCACTATTCATCAGAAAATGAAAGTCATCCGAAAAGCACCAAAATTTCACCCTAAGCTAATTTCGATATCACGAATCCAAAAATGAATTCCATTTTGAAAACTAAAATTTAAAAAATTTCAAAAAGTGGTTATTACTATTCATAACGGCTAGTTTTAATAATATTTTAATAGCATATTGTTGTTTAGTGAAACTCGTTATTGCGTACTACACCCGCTATCGAGGAAGGTCGCGATTGCGTGTAATGCAAGGAAAGTCAAGGATGCGTGTTGTGCAAGATCCTTTTGGTGTAGCGTACAACACAATACATTAGTGAAATTAAAAAGAATATTTTTCATAAAATCTTGGGTTGTTACATTCTACCCCCCTTAAAATGAATTTCGTCCTCGAAATTCGTCGGGGTTATAAATGGTTTACTATAGAAACCCACATCGTAAAAAGGAATACCAAAACCAATCTTTAAAATCAAAAGTATGAAACGTAACGGTTACCCAAATAAACTAATCACTGGGTTTCCACATAGGTGAAAATATGGATATGGAAGAAAAATATAACCCTCATGTTCTGATGCAGAGTGGTAGAGAACATGGATATGGAAAAGCCAACAATCAAAAATCCATAAATTTGTGATGATCTATGGTACCATATGATTGATCAGATATAAGAGCACTAGGACAACATTTTTGGTTTTCAAGATCATTTTGGAATTAGAAGAAATACTTTCGTGATTTTGGTATAGTCTCACTGTTTGTCGTTCTTTGGACAATTTCCACTTCTTCTCTTAAAGAAATGAAGTTGAATTTTTCATTCGTGATGTGTTAGCAGATCATGTGATAGATGATGGGTCATTCCATCTGTCTCAAACAAAAGGTTAGAAAAGTTATCAAAAAATACATATGTCTATCTATAGTGAGATTAATCCTATATAGTTCCTAAAATGAACTTATACTTCATATATCATACTGCTTAATATAATAAAACTAGTTTCTACTAAACAGGGACTTCCTGTAGGCCAGTGGTAGGCGATAAAGGCCAGTCGCACTTCGGTTGTGGGTTCGATTCCCACAGCCTTGTCCGACGCGATGGGTTGTCGCTCATCTTGCAGGTTGTCCTTTTTCTTAAACTATATTACTATCACATCCCATCAATAATATCGAAAAACTTCTATCTATAAACAATACTAACTTATGTCCAACATAATCCATTCCAATCTTTAGGCTTATCCATAATACTGTAGTCCACTCTCATAATATAGTGAAAATGATTACCAGAGATTTAATATCATCGTTGATCCCCATATATCATAAGATATGTCTTGTTGGTCACATTCCAAACATTCAAAGGCCTTAATCATGTATTCTCTTGAATACCCATTAAACCATAGTGAAAACTTGAATGCAGTTAAAAGTTAACACTTTCCACATACCAAAATCCTCAAAATTCTATATACTCAAACCATGATATAACTTAGTCCTTATATCAATCATGAGCTCATGAATACAATCAAACATCTCATTATCGTCTTATCCCTTCATTATGCGCATATCATCTACATTCCAAAAATATCTAAATAACCCTTCATGGATACTAGTACTATTAATCATACACTTTCCAAACTCAAGGAAAGACAACAGTGTAACAATCCTTAGATGTATCTTTATTCTATAGTACCATGAGATTACTTATACAACATTACACATGATAAACATGTCATCATTCCACTACATTCTTAAACCATTGACCGAGCTTCAACAATTCTTTCATTTCACATATCATTTGTAGTCTCTTAATCATCAACATAAATACTACCCATATGACCATACTGATTCTCTTCATGAGACTTTCCCTTAGGGCATTGGTTTGCATAATGCCCGTACATTCCACATTTAAAACATTTAACCATTGTTGATGTCATAGCAATACCATTACCCTTATCCCGGGTGTTAACTGAACCTTTTCCTTTGCACTTACTGGCATTGTGTCCTTCTTTTCCAAACCCAAAGCATCTTCCAGTTCCTTTGAAACATTCTCCTTGATGCCTCTTCCCACATGATTTACATAGGGGAAATTGAACTTTCTTTCCTCTATGATCATCATGAAACTCCATCTTTCTCTTATTAGCCGAGTTAGGAAAGATACCAAATTTTACTTTAATGATCATATTATGAGATTGTGGGATCGGCATAATAATGATGTTTGGACATCCAAATCCCATTTCATTTGGTTGCTCATGAGGAATATCATTCCATTGTCCATCATATCCTCCATTATCGTGAATCATCTTGGTTCCAGCCATTTTCTAAAACCCAAAAAGAATAGTGTGAGAGGCAAAAATCATGCTAGGGAAAAAAACATAATAAAGGGGGAGTATCCTCAATATCTAACATCTTAGGTTAAATTCTATTATTGTTACCATAGTTCTAGGACTATATCCCATATGTATACTTATCCTTAGGTACATCCCTAGACATACCTTAGAAATATCTCTAGGGATCTCACTAACGCTTTCGCATCCTAGTTTCCAAAGGTTGACTAAACCTTTCCTCTGATACCAACTGTAGAAACCTGAAGCTTAACGTACATGGAAATTACATTACATTTGCGGAATACTTAGTACATAACAAAAACACACACACAGGGATCGTAATAGTTTAGTGTCTTTGGAAACTCGGAACGTAATCTTCTAATCTTGGTGAAAGATCTTCAATATCTCTCATAAAGATATTCCTTTTTTTTTTACCTAAAACCTTTCTTTATATCCTGGGGAAAAGAAAACATAAAAGGGTGAGCTCAAATGCTCAGTAAGGGTAAACAAAAGAATAATCAATCACATCATATTCATAAGAACATAACTTTTGGAAATCTTAACATGCAAAAGAGAGCATAATTTCATAACATGGGATAAATCATAGTAGTGAAATGAAATACCAATAATCATAACTTATAACATGAAACTTTGTGGCATACACACATAATCATAGAGAATCATTTCTTGTTAGTCAAGACTCATTTCCAAGACTATCTTAGTGGACAATGTCCCTTTCTGAACCGAGTCACCCTCGTTTCAGTCCTGTTTCACTGAACCGGTATAACCTACCGTTCCAGCCATGTATAACTCATGAGATATAAAATCTTTACCCAATGCATTGGAGGGAGATATAGGTCTCACCCATTTCATAATGATACCATTCTTATGTGTGCCACAAAATCATAAATCATACGTCATTGCATAACCCATGTAATACAAATGGGAATCTTAAACATCATGACATCATAAAACAACTCATATAAGATAAAGGAATTCATAAAAATAATTCAATCACAACATAATCAAACCAATGTAATAATAGGGATAAAAACAGAACCCTTTAATATCTTAGATGAAAAATAATTTTGATAAAACACTTGAACTTCATTCTTGAGGAAAATATCCTTTCTACTTCAAAAACACTTTTCCTTTCTTAACATGTCATACAATTTTAAACTAAAAGAAGTTGATTAAAAATAAACTTGTAATCTTGTAAAGTACGCTTCTTGGAAATAATGTTTTAAAAATCCATTCATGCCGTATAAGTTAAAAAAACATTCTTCTCGTACTTTTGTCGGAAAAGTCAAAAAGTACCTCGTACGAAAAACAACAAAAGATTCCTTTCATATCTTTTACTAAAAACTCACCGAAGGGTAAAATTGGATATAAGGTATTTTATAAGAATATAAATATTACATATTGAGGAAACATGTATGTGGATGATAAAATACACCCCAGTAAATACCAAAGTATAAACAATCTCGGATAAAAATGAGATTGTGATATTTTCCCTTACCTTAGGTCCGAATTGCTTTGTAAGTGTCCGAACCTCCTGTATAATGATTTAAATAATGTCATTGACTTATTACAGAATCATATTCATTTTTATGATATCATATATGTTTCACTTATGACTTTATATTACCCGTTCTTTTGTAAATTCAATGTTAAAGAGCGTTTTGCGTAAAATTGTTTCATTTGCCGTCCGTGTTTTGACTTGTAATTATTCATATGATTACTTAGATCATGATTACTTAATTCCACAATATAAAACACGATTTAAATATATATTCAGAATATACATATATATAATAAATCAGTAAATGGAAAGAAATACACCGTTCATGGAGACGGTAGTCCGTACGTACGCATGAATGTTGTTTTCGTTTCCTAATTGAATTGAATGGAATTAAGTAGATGACATACATATAAATATAAATAAATCCAGTATCATTATTATGTCATATATTTCATTAGTACTTATTATATATACTTTATAATCATTCATGAATGGTTAATCATTGAGAATGAATCTCATCGCGTCGTGGAGATGGAAGTCTGTACATACGCACGATCGATGATATCGTTCCCATGGTCGTGGAATTGTGTTGAAGTGTATGTATACTATTTCAGTATTAATATCACTTTATAATAATAATATCTAGTTACTAATTACACCATTATACCCATCCAATTAAGGTGGTGGAGGAAAATAGATTACACCACGGCGTGTAGACAGTATTCCGTACGTACGCACGCGCGGTGATTTTTTTCCGTAGGATGGATAGAAGGTTAATTAGAGTTGTTTCATATTTATAATAACATATCAGTATATAAGAAATACTTATGTTATTACTTTATCATGAAACAACTAAAGAAGAAGAAGTTGAAGAAGAAAGAAATTGAAAAAGATCGGTAATGGATATTACCTCTTTTTGACGTGCCTTCACTTAACCTCCACTTAAAGAACTATGGATGGTCTTTGAAGAAGACCAGGACCTCTAGGATGATACTAGGGAAGTGGTGAAGAGATTTTGGCAGGGTTTTGCCGAGCTTGAATGCTCAAAGTGGTGTGAGGAGGAGAGGGAGGAGGTGCTCTTTTATAAGGGAGGAGAGGGTCATCTTAGGAAAATCTCAAACTATTATTTTATATTAAGGTAAAATTCGGTTTATAATGGTTCAAAATGGTCTTATTTCTAAGATAAAGTGGGGATGGGTCGAAATCCTTTCATACAATAGGATTTAGACAAGTTTAGGTTATTATTTTAACCTTATCAATTAGATTTAACTCTAAGTTAAATAATTTACCTTTTACCGTGTCTTTTTGTTTTCTTACACTATATGGTTAATAAACTTACTATATCAATCCAAACGAACCCCAAGTTGTTTATTATTAATATATCTATCCTTATCTAAGTCATTTTGCAGATCCTTAAATTTTTATGAATTAAATAACAATTAATAATATAATATATTTTTTAAGAACTAATTTATGTCAATTTTGACACTATTTGGTACATGATTTTTATGAAATTTATAACAGAATTATAAGTTCGAAACAAGTTACTTAAATCAACAATAACATGTCATATTAACCTAGAAAATTAGTGTAAGTCATAAAAAGTCTCAAAGTACATTTATTTAGGCATTTATAACATCAATTATGTTAATATTTTCTTAAAAAGGTAATTACTTCATCATCGATGTGTCATAAATAAATTAAATTATATAAAGTAGAAAAATTACAAATAAATTACTATTATGTAGGAAATCGTTTTATCTTTCTAAGGAATATTTATAGTAGAAATTATATTATGTATAACCCTATATTAAAAATGTTTTAGTAAATAAACTTTGATTTTAACTCTTTTAACTCTTCTTTGAATTAAATAATAATAAATGTCCTAATCTAATCCAAGTGGGCCTAAATGATAATATTTTACACTTAAGGTTGTTTTTGGTCGAGATACACTTGTCTAATAGGATTAGGACATGTGTTAGGGTAATAATAATATCATTTTTACCCTTAATTACCCTATTTAGTTTTAACCGTGGTAAATAAAAGTAAAAAGTTACTATTCACCAAAAATTATTTTCATCTCATTGAACCACATTTTACTTACTGACATCAACCATGTCTCTCGGATTTTTGAAATTCCATTCACAGAAGCGGTAAAATTAAGATTTATGAAAAACTTAATTTTTTTTAACTACCACTTAGTAGTTTCACTATTCATCAAAAATTGAAGTTTTTCAGAAAAATGCCAAAATTTCACCCTAAGCTATAATTGATATTCCGAATTAAAAAATGATTTCTATTTTACAAAATTCCCAACATATAAGTTGCATTAATTAATTTTATAATTAATTTCCGCTGTCACAACAAATAGCGTGTTTTTAACAGATAATAACTATCAAAAGATTAACACTTGTTTATGTCTGGTGTAAATGTGAAATTACATCCAATGACCAACATTGTATTGAATTGTAAAAATATATTCTATATATACTTTAAAACCACTCAAATTAATAATTTATCACTATTAATTATTTCGATTAAAAAAGTTGTTTTTAATTAAAATTTAGTAATTTTCACTATTAATCAGAAAATGAAAGTTATCCGAAAAGTACCAAAATTTCACCCTAAGCTAATTTCGATATTACGAATCCAAAAATGAATTCCATTTTGAAAAATAAAATTTACAGAATTTCAAAAGGTGGTTATTACTATTCATAAAAGTTAGTTTTAATAATATTTTAATAGCATATTGTTGTTTAGTAAACTCGTTATTGCGTACTACACCCGCTATCGAGGAAGGTCGCGATTGCGTGTAATGCAAGGAAAGTCAAGGATGTGTGTTGTGCAAGCTCCTTTTGGTGTAGCGTACAACACAAGACATTACTGAAATTAAAAAGAATATTTTTCATAAAATCATGGGTTGTTACACATATCGAATACCATTTATAGATATATTTGGTAATTGGTTTATTATGTTTACTGATGTTTATAAGGAATATCCCCAAAAGGATAATGGAAGACTCGAATGACTCATCATTGATCTCACCATGTCCAACAGGGCGTGTTTCCTCCTTTCTCTCACACCATTCCACAGGGGCGTGTATGGAGGAGTGAGTTAGGATGGGATCCAAAACTCTTGTAAGTAATCAATGATGTCTTGATTATGATATTCTCCACCTCGATCTGAGCGGGGTTTCTTAATCTTCTTACCAAGCTGGATCTCAACTTCATTATTGTATTCCTTGAACTTATGAAATAAATCTCACTTATACCTTATTAAGTAGATATATCCATATCTACTAAAATCATCAGTAAAATCTATGAAGTATGAGTACCCTCCTCTTTCTTATACTAGAAATAGTCCATACACATCGGTATGAACCAATTCAAGAAGTTATTTATCCCTTTCACCTCTCCCAATAAATGGGGTTGTGTTCATTTTTCCTTGTAAACATGCATGACATACTCCAAGTGGGTTTAGTTCAAAAGAATCTAAATATCCATCTAGATGTAACTTTGTCATGTGTTTTTAATTTACATGACCAATATGATAATTCCAAAGTTGGGTGTGGTATGATTCATGTGAAGTATCTTTGTTATCGATTTCCATTACTTGGACTGTGTAATCCAACATGTAAAGTCTATTATATAAATGTGCCCTACCAAAACAAATGATATCTGTGTAAAAGAAGCAACATTAATTTCCAAACATGAAAAAAATACATATTTATATAATCTGGATACAGAAATGATGTTTTCAGTAATAGAAGACACACAATAACGATAGTTTAACACCAAGATCAACCTAGTGGGCAACGTGAGGTGGTAGTCCCTAACAGCTAAATCAGCATGTCTAGCTCCATTGGCTGCTCATAGATCTACCTCCCCTTGGGAAATATTCTGGAATATACATGGTTCCTCTATTTTTATAGGCTTCTGAACACTAAAAGTCGTATCTAATACCCAATTTGTAGAAATAGATAGATTTCATTTGATAAAAAATGCACCCAAAGCATCCCCTTGTTTCTTAGGTCGGGAGCAGTTCTTCTTCAAGTGACCCTTCTTGCCACATGAGAAACAAACATCCTCCTATTCCCTTACCCCCCTTTGATCTTCATTTTCTTGGAAGGTCGTGAAGAAGCTTTCAGCTTAAAGCTCTTCACCTTCCCTTTCCTCTTCTTCACCATAAGAACAAAATCCTTTTCATGCTTTATATCATTTTCCACTTGGTGAATGTGGATAAGAAGATCTGATAGAGACTTCTCAATATTGTTCATAAGGAAATTCACAATAATGTTAGAGAATCTATGGGGGAGTGATGCGAGAATGAGATCGGTGCCCAGTTCATCGAGGAGTTTAAACCCTATAACCTCTTGGTTCTCAAGATAAACAATGAGCTTGACTATGTGAGGCCTAGGTGGGGTAAAATTTCCAAGATTACTCTTAAATAGTACCTTAGAGATCTCAAACCTTTCATGTCTTTCTCTCTCATGTTAAATCCCATGGAGGTGCTCGAGCATTCTATAAGCATCCATGTTTTCTTGAGACATCATGAGCTCACTAGACATTGATAATAACATCAAACATTGAACATTAACTACATCGTCCATATGTTTCTCATAGACCAATAAATCCTCATCACTCACCTCATTGGAAGGAGGACCAGGAAAGGATGACTCCCACACGTAAGACTTCCGTTCATGGAGTAGGATAAACCGAAGGTTTCTAAACCATTCTTGGAAGTTACTGCCGGTGAGGATGTTGTCTTTATCTAGAAATGATCATAGGGATAGGGTGGTTGAATGGCTTGTCATTTTATTCTAAAATTTAGAATATAAGATCATTAGTACATTATTGGTTACATTTTATGAGAAATAATAAATTTTAGTAAGTCTCTCACTATTTTATCAAGTCCCAATGGCCCTCACCATTGAAATTGGAATGTCCAATTTCCATGACGTTCTAGTAGAAAGGGTCCATATTACCTTTTTCATAACCTGAACAAGGGTTGGTCAATCTATTAGAAGTTATTTAAGCATAAATTTCCATGATAACTGTAGGCTTGTAGCTCCTTGATCGGTTTAGTGGACTTCCCAATCCTGAAATCATGACTTTGGATTTCCTCAACTCTTGCATCCAATATTATATCAATTATATCATGGGCTACTCCTATTGATGTAATATGGTTAAGTCAACCTGAAACCATTCATGAGGGATTATGATATAAATGTATGTGTCCCAACAAGGGTTGGTTGAACATGTAGTTTTATGGAGTTTTACCCGTAATCATATAACAAAAGGCTAGGTATAACTTATATATTTTATTTGAGATATTTTTATCACTTATTCATGAATTGATTATTATAATTATGACATTATTGTTAATATTAACTAAAAGTTACTTAAGTTATTTACCACGTCTTGATAATATTTACGCATAAGTCTGGTTTATTTTGGGTTGGTGTTTACAACTTCCACCTATCCACCTCTGTATCTCTTGGTATTGGTTTCGTCTCGACTCTAGCTTATACTGCCTCCACTAGCTTGGGAGTTCCATCCATTACATATGCCTTTTTTGAACACACATGTGGGTGAGAGGTAAAAAAGGGGTATTACATAAAACAATCCTTGGGCATGCAGGCCCTACATATTAATGAGGAGAAGGCTCACCGACCAACAAATCTAATTCAAATAAATAAATTATTGAAATCATTCCCTTACAAAGGTCTTGGTCTAGCTCAAGATCATCCATACATGCAATGATATTCGAGCATAAATAAATCTAGAATTAAATTTTTTAATCGTTATTGATTAAGATAAATCACGCTCGAATCAATTAATTATCATCTTTAATTAATCAATCCTTATATTTTAAACCCTTGTCTGAATTTCCTTGAGATTATTATCCATCATAATTTTAAACAAATAAATACTTATAAAATTATCTTTGTTTTCAAATTTTACATTGGGGGCCACCCAGTGAATTACTATTCATAACTACCAAATGAGTAGAATTGAACATTGCATATATATAAAATTAACTAGATATATATAAAACACTAATCATGTGTTGTGCAGCAGCTTTACGCCTGAATGATGATACACGTATCAACGGTTTGTATAATATAATAATAAATTTTAATAAATCTGATTAATTTGGATGAGTACATGATATGTAGTTCCAACTACATGTCATGTAATATTGTTCCCCATCCATCCGAAGTACACACCCAGGGAAACGACATGTGATTTTACTTTGAAAATCTTCATAGTATAGGACATGTCTAGTGGGCCACACACCGTGTAGTTCTTCATTACACGGTCTCCAACAGGGTAAACAATTTATGGTGTATACAGTCAAACCCTGACTCGAAGGGACTACACATCATGTTCACTAGACTACACAGTGTGTAATCTAGAAACCATGTATCACCTGTTTCTGGTCAACACATAGAGTCATTTAAGTCTTATAAAGACTCCAACACATGGCTTGCTTTGGCAGACCAGTCTGATGCATTGAATCTTGACTACACAACATGTACTTCCAAATACACGTCACGTGTTCTAATTTTGTACGTCCTGTATGATATGGTACCTCCATATGAAATCCTCTATTTTATATTCATCAAAATTAAATGAAAAGGTTATTTCTGTAAGGTGAATGAGAAAAAAAAGAGGAGGAATATATCTCGAGATTCGGATTTGATGAATGGTTAACTTGAATTGAAACAACTAAATTATTAAATGCGTAAGTCATCAATGAAATATTTAAATAATTATATACTATGATTTAACAGCTATTATACAACTTGATGGCTCTGGGCAAAATGAAAGCATGGTTGGGACGACACCCAAATTTCAATTTTTACCATGATCAATGATTATTTTGGGTTCAATACAAAGATGAACGCTAGTCTCCACAGAATATAATCAAATATTTAGATAAAGAAGGAAGAGGCCTGAAACATTTAGAGAGGATCTTAAACTTTATGTTTATAATTAATTTTATTAATTTCATAAAAAAAATAATACATGGATCTTCAAAATTTTCATTGTTTATGATGTTGATCATTTGGAATGACCTTTTCAGATTATATCGTTGCGCTTGTATGGATCCAAACTATAATCCATCTAGCGATGACCCACACATGTTATTATGACCTCTGATCAACCCCACTCGATCTCTGGGTGCAAGCAAAGTGATGCGAGTGTCTTCTGTCGGTCATTCTTGACCGTTTGTTCATCAGTCTTGAAGAACATATCTTGTTTATGAGAGGGTAGAGAAGAGGATTCCAGAGAGAAATTTTTTGGCTCAACAATTCTCAATTCACCAGGGGTGTGGTGTGTTCTGTGGCACAATAGGTGTTCTTGTCTATTTATATACATGGAATTTCAGTTACAAAATTTAATTGCAAAACAAAAATTAAATACATTCATGAACTTAGAGAAAACCCATGCTTTTAACAATAATATCGCGTCATTATTTATGGTGTGTCAACTTGTGCAAAATGGAATTATAAATAAAATTCCACATCACAAAATTATTGCAGTGTTATTTTAATTTTTTCCAACTAGTTAAATAATTAATTATTGTCTTAAAAATAATTTTTTCACTAATGGACCGACCTTGGTCCGATCGAACTCCACTTCCATTTATTGGACACCTGAATAAATAAATATATAATTTATTCTATAAAATAAATAACTCGTTTACAAACTAGAAAATAAAAATTACTAAATGTTCAAAAAAATAAATAAATATATTTTACCCACAATCCGGTGAATAAATATTTATTTAAATTATGAAATCATTTTAACTTGAATAGAATTATTCCACGACCTTGAGAATAATATTTATTTCATTAATTAAATTTAAAAATAATTTAACCCAGAGCACCAAAAACACTTAGTGTGTGACCCTCTTGGATGGTTTATCATTGGCATTAGGTGGGATTACATATCGTCCAAGAGTACTATCTAGAAACGGGTCCATGCACCTAATAGAAAGAACATATCTCTCAAAAATTATGTCCACACAATAACTCTCACTATGTAATATAATCCCTTTGTTTCAAAATATCACCAAGCAGGTTTCATGATAGTGTCATCAACCTTTATGCTTGATACGTCATTCTTTGACTACTTGAATTAAACTCGTCGTTACACTATGGCCATGGAATTTTGTGTGACTGTTCTATTTCAATCAATGGGCAGAGATATCAAATTCCATAAATGCAAGGGACAAATCTTTTCTCAACTTATCCATTAATAACATACCACTTGTGATGCACCCAACATACCCTACTTCCCATAAACTGTCTGCATGACGATTTTCATCATTAAATCATAGTGTGTTAGTTGTGACATGTATTAATGATAATCTTAAAGTCTAAGGATTTTTACACACACTAATAGATAGAAATATCCGATGACACTGAAACATGCGGAATTCCTACTGGCGGGTCTGTTCTCATCATCATCTTTCTTGGAGATTACCTCGTGCGAACATCATGAGAGGAAGTCTCATCGGCTTATGAGTAATCACACCCGACGGTCTACTTGCCATGTGTCCCTTCATAGTAGTTCATCCAACAGTAGAACTATATTTGAGAATATTGTTATAGCATTTCAAGGTTCTCATCATAGAGGGGAACTACCACGACCTTATCAATGTAAAAAATAATCTAGGACATTATTATGTCGTATTCATACAGAAAAATGAGCAATATGTAATAGGATATTTAAAATTTAAATAAATTAAATATCCATTTAATCAAATTAAAAACATTTATTTATAGGACACCAACTCTTACAAGTTCACTACTAATAAATGATGTTTCATTTTTTATGCATTTCCACATTTCAATTGTTTTATTAATTTTTCCTCTCATGATTTTGATGATGATGTTATGATTATGCTCACCCCATTCTATATTGTTCTTATTTATCCCCTTACTGGGATTTTATATCACCCATTTCTGATGTATATCCTCAGTTGATTTTGTGTACTAAAGAGTTTTAAATGGATAATAAGATGCCAAAAAAGAATGTATTAAATAAATTTTTATGTTTTATGTTGTAAATCTTTGTCTAATCCTCCAAAACATAGACCGGAAAAGGTCCTAAATTGTATAATTTACTATGTATTTTTTTGTTATCCATTATACAAAAAAATACACAACATGTTTTAGTACTGAATCCAGAAGTACTGGTTCAGGGATTTACACTAATTCTCTAGCAATTTTCT
This sequence comes from Viscum album, assembly GCA_963277665.1. Lineage (NCBI taxonomy): Eukaryota > Viridiplantae > Streptophyta > Magnoliopsida > Santalales > Viscaceae > Viscum > Viscum album. The sequence goes on along the minus strand of OY728135.1, from coordinate 66,934,768 downwards.
TGGATTTAATGAATATAGTATTTAGATATTACCTCGAAAAAGTTGTGTTAGTCTTTATTGATGATATTATGAGATACTCCTTGACTAGGGAATAAAATGAGGAGCATTTGAATACTATGTTGATGACTTTTCAAAGGGAGAAACTATATGAAAAGAAATGTAAATGTGAGTTCTGGATGTAGGAAGTATCATTCTTGGGGAATGTAATCACTAGGAATGAATATCTATAGACCCTTCTATGACAAAGGCAGTCGAAGAGTGGCCCAGGCCATCATATATAATGAAGATCTGAAGATATCTGGGTCTAGATGGGCATTAACTATGATTTGTGAAGAACATTTCACAATTTTTGAAACAAATGACCAAGCTGACATGGAAGGGAGTAAATTTTTTTGGTCTCAGGAATGTGAGGAAACTTATTAAGGAGTTAGAATAGAGTTTAATCACTGTGCCAGTACTCACACTCCTAACAAGTGGAGAACTATTTGTGGTGTACAATTATGCTTCATAGAAGGTCTTGTGTTGTGTGCTAATGTAAAATGATAATGTGATAGCCTACGCCTCAATGAAGCTGAAAATCCATGATACAAACTATCTTATGCATGATCTGGATTTCCATCTACCATATTTGGTTTATGAATCTAGTGGCATTATCTCTATAGGAAAAAGTGTGAGATATATACTGATCACAAGAGTCTCAAATATATATTCACAAAAAGAGAGCATAATATGCACCAGTCAAGACGGATAGAGCTCATCAAGGATTACGAATGCTCAACCCAGTACCTTCTTGGTAAGGCAAACAATGTGGTAGATTCTCTATGTAGAAAGGATCATGCTTCTTTATCAATGATTGTAGACACCATGAAATGTCTTCCATGTAATTTTCCTCAAAATGTCTTCAACCGGGCATGAAACGTTCACGGTGCGACTCTACATTTTTCTTGTGGTTGAGTGACAGAAACAAAGTCATGTGTAACTCCCCAACATTTCATAGTACATTATCTCATTAAAGTAATTCAATAGCTTGTGCTACACGCAACACTGATTTTGAGTGCACCACGACTTACCAAACTAGCCGTTCAAAAATTGGTTATGAATAGTATTAACTGCACTTTCTATTTTATATACTCCGTATAATTTAAAATCCATATTATGTGTTTCTTAGACATAATATTATAACAAATTTATTTTTTAGATATAAGTTGTATTTATAAAAAATGAAATATTGCCACATTTTAATGAAGAATTCTTTTTAAATCCAATATTTGACACTTTAATATATTCAATTTGAAAAAAATAAGCTTTGTCATTAGAATAGGTACAAAATAATTTAGTTTGGATAATTTTTTGGTTTTTTCTGATAACTTCCATATTTTGATAAAATTGAAAAATACTAAATTTTAATTGAATAGAACTTTTTTTAATAAAAATAATTTATATTGTTAAATTATACATTTTAATGGTTTAGAAGTATAATTTGATTATATTTTTATCATTTAATAAAATATTGGTCATTGGAAGTCATTTTACATTTATATTAGACATAAACACATATAAATCATTTTATTGTTTTCAATTCTCCAAAACAATATTTCTGGTTTTGAAAACCGGAATTAATTTTATATTAACTAATTAAACGTATATGTTTTGTATTTTGTAAAATTTAAATCATTTTTGAATTTTTAATATCAAAATTAGCTTAGGGGGGAATTATGGTATTTTTCAGAAAACATTCAATTATTGATTAATAATAAAAAACATTGCATTATTGTTTGAAAGTGACTTTTATTTAAATAATAAATATTTTTATTTAATTTTTTTTCAATGTAAAAATATATACATAATAACTATATTAGTCCAATTTAATTCATTGATGTCATTATATAATAATATTAGATATATAATATTTTATTGACTTTTTATCGTCTTTTACCCACCTTCTAGGCACATTCGCAAATTCACATAAAACATAATTTTGCCACTTATTTGATTTGAATTTCAAAAATTAAAGAGACAAGGTTGACATCAGTATGTAAAATGTGCTTTAATAGGATGAAAATAATTTTTGGGGAATAGTAAATTTTGAATTTTATTTACCACGGTTAAAAGTAAATAGGGTAATTAAAGGTAAAAATGATATTATACTTACCCTAACATGTATCCTAATTCTATTGGATAAATTTATTTAAACCAAAATCATCCTTAGGTATAAAATATGATCCTTTTGGTCTACATTTATTTGATTAGGACATTTATTGTTATTTTATTTAAAAAAGAGTTAAAAGTATTAAATTCAAACATTAATAACTAATCCATTTTTAATATAGGTTTATACATAAGATATATTAGACAATAAATATTAATTAGAAATATAAGTAGATTTCATACATCATGGTATTTTATTTATAATTTTTATACATTAAATAATTAAATTTATTTATGACACAATGTTGATGCGGTAATTACATTATTAATCAATGATTAAAATCATTGATATTATAAATATTAAAATAAATGTAAATTGAGCCTTTTAATGAATTCAAAGACTTTTATAGCTTAATATGACATTTTAGGGTTGATTTAAGGTAATTTTTGTAAGTAATGAAGTTTTTTTTACTTTCATAAAAACCAAATACTAAATAGTGTCGAAATTGACATAAATAAGTTTTTAAAACAAATACTATACTAATAAATGATATAATATTATTAAAAATCTATGTTTTGGCCAAAGGATCTATATAATGATATATATGTCATTAATGGACCAATTTATGTTCTCTTGGAATTTTATAATATGTTTATTAAACATGTAATATAAAAATACAACAGGCCATGGTAAAAGTTAAAGTATTTGACTAAGAGTTAAATCTAAAAGATAAGGTTTATATGGGTACCTAAACATGTCTAAAACATATTGGTTGAAAGGATTTAGACCCATCCCCACCTTATCCTAGAAATATATCCATTTGGAGCCATTATAACCCGAAAATTATTTTATAATAAAATAATATTTCATGTTTTTCCTAATGTCACCCTCACCTCTCTTATAAAGGGGTACTTCCCCTTCCCCCAAAATATCACCCCAAATACATTTGCTCGGCCAACCACTACTATAATATAATACCAACTACCCTAAATTAATCCTATAGGATGTACGTTGATCAGAAATCGAACCTAATGAAACAAATGTTTCAAATAAAAAGGAAGCACCCTTAGAAGATGTAATTATTTCATCACCTCTTTCAAAGTTGTTTTCTTCGTCCACTTCCTCTTTTTTTGTTGTTTCCAAATCAAAATAATTAATCTAGTACCTTCTACATACTGTGATGTTATTATAATTATGGTACAACCATATTCATTATTCTACCCATCCTATGAATGAAAATGTCACCATACGTGGGTATGTACGGCTTATCGTCTCCACGTCACATTGTAGTTTGGTATTCAACACTTCTTTATTTGGATGGGTATAATAATGAGTATAATTGATGTAAATAATAAATATAACATGTTAATTATTATTTATATATAATATACCATCCAATTAAACATTATTTCACCCTAAATAGAATGATATGGTCGATCCTTCATACGTATGACTTACTGTCACCACGATGCGATGAGATTCATCTTCAATGATAACCATTCATGAATTTTTATAAATATAATTATATACTGATTAATTATGAGATATATTAAATAATATTTCTACTATAAAAATTTATATTTCTCTAGATAAATATATGTTGTTTATTTACATCCATACTATAGGATAAGAGAACATAAACAACGTTCATGTGTACATACGGACTATCGTCTCCATAAATGGAGTTCCCATTTCATATATCTATATATTATACATATTTATATTCTCAATACATATGATATATAAATCTATTTTTGTATTCTGGAAGTATATAAATCATGATCTAAGTTATATGATCAAGAATAACAAGTTACACCACATACGATGAAGAAAGTGATTATTACCCGTAATGTTACTTTAACAAGGAAATTATTATTAAATAGGTAGTATAATGTCATAAATTAATTATATATTATATTATAAATATTAATATGGTTATGGTATAATTTTAAAACATACAATGGTCATTATAATGAAAGTTAAACATACCCTCAACTAAAGGAAAGACAAAGGTAAGGGTAAATTCATCAATCTCATTATTATCCGAGATTGATTATGAGTATGTATTTACTGAGACGTTTTATAGTAAATTTCCATGTTTCATAAAAATGTTTTTATATTTAATATTTTAAGGTTTTTTGGAAGGTAATATTTATCAGGATTAAAATTATAAATGTTTTCATGATTTAATTTTCTAAATATTTTTAATTAATGTCCATGTTTTAAAAATGATTTTAAGGATTTATTTATATTGACATGATTGTTTTGAAATTTTAATTCCTTTACAAAGATTAAATGTTGTGTGAGACACTTTGAATCCAAAATCTATTTTAAATGACATCCTTTATAAATGTGTCACTTTTATATGATTTCAAAAAAGGCATATTTCTCTCAAAAAGTTTTACTAATCATTATTAAATATGTCAACATCCTATAGTGGATATTATTCTTGATTGAGGTTGATTTATTATAATAGAATATTCTACATTGTATTAATTGGGTTCTGATGTTTTTGGTTGTATATGTTATATTTTTATACCATTAATTCTTTAATGTTAATGTGTTGACATTTCGTATGCTAGTTTTAATACGAATGTTTATGTTATGTTTCAAAATTTTCATATGAGGAATGCATTGGACATAGTCTGTTATAGGTGGAGACTGCTATAGCTCATATATGAATCAGTAGGTCTCATGAGAAAAACTAATGTCTTGGCATAAGGCCTTTACAGATCTTTTATTTGTAGTCTTGGCTTGAGTCCTTGACATTGTGGTTATGATGTATGGCATTATGCATTCTCTCGTTATGAAATTAGTTATTACATGTGATTATTCAGCTAGTAGAATATAAATTTTCATGTTTATATGGTAATTTTTGATTTATTTTTTCGTCATTACGATTATGTTTATGTTTAAAAAAGATATTTTTTATTACACATCTTACCTTGAATGTTTATAGCTTCTACTAAATTATTTACCTCTACTGAGTATCTAATCTCACCCCTTTCTCATGTTTTATTTTCCCAGGATTCCAAGAATTGTATTATGATAAATATTCAGGGTTATCCTAAGGGAATAATGGCATTTTAAAAGGATTATTTAGGTCGTGTTTTATTTTAGAAAATTTAATGTAATGATCAGAGTTAGTTTAGAAACAACCATGGAAATGTATAAAAATAATGCACCAACACTGGGTAATTGGGGTTGGGGCATTATAGTTGATATCAGAGTAAGTATAAAAAAACATTGGAAATAGATTTAGATAAACTCAGATTTTGAAACATTACCCTAAGTTAGACATTGCGGATTAGAATACAAGAACTTCCAAAATTTTTGGTCATGTAGTGATTTTGTGAATTTTCCATGAAATACATCCATACCTAGATACGAGTATGTAGAGGTGGCTATGGAACAGATGTACCTAGGGGTAAAACATAAAAACACTATTTTGAGCTGGACTCGAACAAGAACAAGTGCATGACAACAGACCTTATTGCACGCTTGGTTAAGTCACTCTTGGGGGATATGCTTAGGGTAATTCACATTTTCTTTAAAAACCTTTATGAAGGATTTATGAGTAAATATTTCAGCAAAGAAACCATTTTTATGATTATGATACTAGATGGGTTAAAATATTCAATTAATGATGATAATTTTTCTAGTTTTTGGATTATAAATTATGATATTATCTAACCTATTGTATGTCTCTATTTAGAAATGGTGCCTAGTAGAATGAATGAGAACTCTAGCAATACACATGATCCAAAGAGTATGAAGGGTCATATATTTCATGGTCTTAAGAAAACATATATAAGGGAAATAGTCTCCCACGTATTCGCATTATATGAAGAAATAATATCATGTGTTAATAATATAAGTAATGAATTCTCTGAGTCCTATGGCTTTAAAGGGAAGCTAGAGAAGAAAAGGATGGTCGAGAGAAATATGGATAAAGGGAATAAGGGAAAGAATGATTCTTTCATACGTGATAACTGTGGAAAGAATCACTATGGTTAGTTCATGAGAGCAATGTGATTCTATTATATGTATGGATAAAAATGACGCCAATTATGTGATTGAAAGGGTAAGAAAAAGCTTTTAAATGAAAAATGATTCATCTTGCATGAGTTGGAACACTATGTGAATCAATGTCCCAATCATCAAAGTATACCCCAAATGATGATATTGGATAATAATCAAGTTATGATACTACTATAGATAAATTGGAGTCACTAGTGTTCTAATTTTTTTACTAAATAATTATTTTATTTGAGTATTGTATCAACGATTTACTGGTTATATGAAATATGAAAATAAATAAGGATTGTACTGTAGTACTATTTCATTAAGGATTTGATATAATATGGTACTAAGAAAAGTGACTCAACAACAAGTTAAATTTTTGGGAAAATAAATGGTTGAAGGAAACATAAACCTTAATATGGTCCTCATACCGAGGTAGTGATTTTGGAATAAGATATGGTTGATTTATACAAATTATATTTGATATTCTTGACTACCTTTGAACTGATTAACAGTTTTTTATTCCATTATTATTTGAGTATTCAAAATTTTTTGATATAAAGAATATATCTAGAATTCTATAAGTAATAAGGGAACATGAATGTAATCAATGAGGATTTATGGTAATTTAGGGTGTTACTATGTTTTAAGAGAATACATGATGAATGTACTCACATGTGATTATGTGGAAAAAAGAGATCTTCATTATGTTATATTGACCTTCCTTATAAAATTTTGGACATTTTTTTCGGACACAAATATTTTGGATAAGTCTAAAGACTAGAATGGATTATGTTGGACATTGGATATTATGGTTTAAGGTGAAAACATTTCTTAAGATTTATTAAGGATTTTTTTATAAAAATGTAAACCCGAAGGTCGGGTGACAACCTGTCATGTCTGGAAAGGCCATGAGACTTGAACCCGAAACCGAAGGGAGGCAAGGGTGTATCACCTACCACTTGCCTATGTGATTTTTTGGTTTGTATAATGTAGTTTTTTAAATGATTTGATAGACAAATTATAAACTCATTTTTACTGAAACCCAATACGATTAGGATAAATAGATTATTTTTGAGTTCATTTCCCTTTTGGAGTGAATGTTCAGTTTGTGGTAGAAATTAGTTAAAGTATGGAACTCTACATATCAAGTATTTTTTAATATGAAAAAATTAACTCGAAATTTTTTGGGATAGGATATTAATACCAAAATAGTTTTATCATAATACCATATGTTTTTATGAACCAATGATACTTTAAGTCATCATAGATTTATGGATTTGAAGACCTCAATTTTCTATTTATTATTCGTTTGTTTTTGATTTATGACCTTAGTCAATCCCTATAAATATTTTTGTTTTTCCTCCAATTATGTGTCTATAATTTCTACCATTGTTCTCTTATTCGAAAACCTAATTTTGTGGTGACTTTTTCATTTCCCTTTTCTGATTTTTAATACTAAATTTTATTTACCTTGTTTCAGAAGTGGGTTTCCACAAAGGTATTTTCAATTTTAAACCTTTTATTTTCTATGAAAAAATTTAAATTATGAGGAATCAATTTATTAAAGGAGGGGAGAATGTAACTCTCTAAGATTTCATAGTACGTTATCTCTTTAAAGTAATTCAATAGCTTACGCTACACACAACACCGAGTTCGAGCGCACCACGACTTACCAAACTAGCTATTCAAAAAGTGGTTATGAATAGTATTAACTGAATTTTGAATTTTATATACTATATATAATTTTATAATACATATTATGTGTTTCATAGACATATTATAAGAACTAATTCATTTTTTCAGATAAAAGAAGTATTTTTTAAACATGAAATTTTACTACATTTTAATGGAAAACACTTTTTAAATCAAATATTTGACACTTTTATATATTCAATTTTCCAAAATAAACATCTCATTTAGAATAGGGACATAAAAATTTAGTTTGGATAATTTTTTTTGTTTTTCTGGTAACTTTCATATTTTGATGAATACTGAAGAATACTAAATTTTAATTGAAAACCTGATTTTTAATAAATATAATTTATATTGTTAAAATATAAATTTGAATGGTTTTGAGTATAATTATATTATATTTTTATCATTTAATACAATTTTGGTCATTTGAAGTAAATTTAAATTTAAATTAGACATAAACATGTCTCTTTCTTTTAATAGTTTTTACTTCTCAAAAACCCACTTTTTGGGTTTGAGAATGGGAATTAATTTTAAATTAATTAATGAAACATATATATTTTGGATGTTTTAAAATATAAATCATTTCTTAATTTATAATATCAAAATTATCCTATGGTGATTTATTTGGTATTTTTTTGAAAACCATCACATTTTGATGAATAGTGAAAAACAATGTGTTATTGTTTAGAATCAAATTTTATTTGAATAATAATTATTTTTATTTAAATTTATTTTAATGTAAAAATAGATACATAATAACTTTATTAGTCTAATTTAATTCATTAAAGACATTTTATAATAAGATTAGACATATAAAATTGTATTGAACTTTTTACCGTCTTTTACACACCTTCTAGGCTCATTTGCAAATTTGCATAAAATGTAATTTTACCACTTATGAGAATTGAATTTTAAAAATATGAGAGACATGGTTTAAATCATTAAGTAAAATTTGGATCAATAGGGTGAAAATAATATTTGGTGAATTACATCATTTGAATTTTATTTACCACGGTTTAATGTAAATAGGGCTATTAATGGTAAAAATGTTATTATAATTACCCTAAGACATGTCCCAATCCAATTGGATAAGTGTATTTCGATAAAAATAATCCTTAAGAATAAAATATGATCATTTTTGTCCGCTTGTATTATATTTTCACATTTATTATTATTTTATTTATTGAAGAGTTAAATGTGTTAAATTCAAAGTTTAATAACTAGAACATTTTTAATATAGGATTATACAAAAGATAAATTAGACTATAAATATCCATTATAAATATAAAAATATTTCCAACATAATTTTATTTTATTTATAAATTTTATACATTAAATACTTTAATTTATATATGACACAATGGTGATGCAGCAATTACCATATTAATGAAAGATTCAAATAATTGATATTATAAATATGAAAATAAAAGTAAATTGACACTTTTGATGCATTCGAAGATTTTTATTGGTTAATATGACATGTTATTATTGATTAAATTTATTGTTTTCGAATTAATCAAATGTTTTTGACTTTCAAAAAAATCAAATACTAAATAGTGTTAAAATTGACATAAATGAGTTTTCAAACCAAATAATATATTATTAAATGATATAATATTCCTAAAAATCTTTGGTCTGGCCAAAGGACCTATATAATGATATATAAGTCATTAATGAACCAATTTTGGTTCTTTTGGAATTTTATAGTATGTTTATTAACCTTGTAATATTAAAATACAAGAAGACCAGGTAAAAGTTAAACTATTTAACTAAGAGTTAAATCTAAAAGATAGGGTTAATATAGTGAACTAAAATTGTATAAAACCCATTTTTTGATAGGTGTTAGACCCATAACCACCTTGTCTTTTAAACTAATCCATTTATATCCATTATAATCCGAATATTATTCTAATATAATATAATATTTCAAACTTCTCATAAAGTGACCCTCACCTCTCTTATAAAAGGTATTTCCTCTTCAATCACAATCACACCTCCGAAGCCATTTGTATTAGAAAAACCCTGATAAAATATCATCCCAAGTTACCAAAATTCTTCCTAGTTTCCACAATGTGATCATAAATCCATCATAAGAACCCCTTTTGTTCAAATCAAAAGGAAGCACCCGAAGTAGAGGTAATTTTTTCATCACCACATTCAATGTTCTTTTCTTCTTCCACATTATCTTTCTTTTTATTTTCCATATAAAAATAATAAATCCATTACCTTCTACATATATTTATTTTATTATAAATATTTTAAAACCATCTTCATTATTCTATACATCCTATGAATGACTATGTCACTATACGTGCGTGCGTGCGACTTACCATCTCCAAGTCGTGGAGTATTTTGATATTCAACACTTCATTATTTGGATGGGAATAATGATGAGTACAATTGATGTAAATAATAAATATAACTTGTTATTTATTCTGTATATATATTATACCATCCAATTAAACATGATTTCACCATCATTATAATGATATTGTCACTCGTATGCATGTATGGCTTACTGTCTTCCCGACGCGATGAGATTTATCTTCAACGATCAACATTCAAGAATTTTATATTAATATATATATATATATTGACCATGTATGAGATATATGGAATAATATTTATAAAGGAATAATATATATTTATTAAAATATATATATTTCATATACTTAATTCCATACTATAAGATAAGATAACAGAAACACCGTTCATGCGTACGTACGGACTACCATATTCACTAACGCCTTTTCCATTTCACATATATATATATATTATACACAATTATATTCTGATTATATATGATATATAAATAATTTTTTATATTTTATAAGTATTTAAACCATGATCTATGTGATACGGTCAAGAATAACAAGTTAAAACACATACGATAAAGAAAGCGATTATTACCCAAAATGATACTTTTACTTGGAAATTATTATTAAATGGGTAGTATAAAGTCATAAATGAATAATTTATGATATCTTAAATATTAATATAGTTTTGTTATAATTTAATAACATACTATGGTCATTATACATGAGGTTAATCACACCCTCGACTAAAGGAAAGAACAAGGTAAGTTTTAATTCCTTAATCTCATTATTATCAGAGATTGTTTATGTGCATGTATTTTTTGGGAAGTTCTTATCATCCCTATCAATGTATGAAATTTTTTTTTTACAAAATGAATATTTGAAGATTTTTTTAAGGGAATCTTTATCAATGTTATAATTTTAAATGTTTTAATGATTTATTTTTCTAAACCTTTTTAATTAATGTCCATGTTTTAAAAATGATTTTAAGGATTTAAATATATGGACATGATTGTATTAGAATCATAATTACTTTCAAAAGTTTAAAATTGTTATGGAAAACATTGATTCAAAAATCAATTTTAAATGACATCCTTTATAAATGCATGACTTTTAAATGATTTCACAATAAGTGATATTTCTCTCATAGAATTTTACGGATCATTTCAACAATGTCAACATCCTTTAAGGGATATTATTCTTTATTGAGGTTGTTTTCTTATAAAAAATCTTCCATATTGTATTGAATGAGTTATGATATGTTTGATTGTGGTTGTGAAGTTTTTATACATTTCATGGTTTATAGATAAATTATTGACATTTCATATGATAGTTTTAATAAGAATGTTTATGTTATGCTTCAACATTTTAATATGAGGAATGCATTGGACTTAGTAAATGATGGGTGGAGCCCACTATAGCTCCTCGAGGCATCAGTAGGCCTCATGAGACAAAATAGTGTCTTAGCACAAGGCATTGAAAAGTAAATTATTTGTAGTCTTGGCATGAGGCCTTGACTATATGGTTATGATGTCCGACATTATGCATTCCCTCGTTATGAAATTAGTTATTACATGTGATTATTCTACTAGTAGAATATCCATGTGCATGTTTATATGATAATGTTTGATTTATTGTTTCTATATTAGGATCACGTTTATGTTTAAAAAGACTTTTGTTATTACACATCTTTTATTAAATGTTTCTAGATTCTACTAAATTATTTACCCTTATTGAGCATATGTGCTCACCCCTTTATTGTGTTTGATTTTCCCAGGATTCCAAAAAAGTGTATTATTATTAATATGCAGGGTTATGATAAGGAAATAATCACATTCCCAAAGAATTATTTATGTTGTGTTTTATTTTAGATATTTTAATGTAACGTCAATATATGAAATCTATTTTCCAAGATTTCTAAACTAATTTGTCCTCCATGAATTGATTCCTTCCAATCATTACAATGTATTAAAATAATTTACACACGCTGGGTAGTTGGGGTAGGGGAATTACGGAAAGAGCCTAAAGGGCTGGGACCGCATCCCGACCCTGATCCCAAGTAGGGGTGTGATGGTGAAACACTCATTGTGTGGAGAAATAAATTTTTTTAAATATATATATTGGAGCCCTATGTACCTAGGAGAAAACACCTGCATGCCACCATACTAGAGTTGATTTATGCAATTATTTTGGCTAAGTCTTCAATGTGTTTCCCCAGTTTCAGAAAAACACCATCGGTGTGCATGGTACTTTTGGAAAAAAAAATTGGCACGTAAGCCACTTGTGCGCCCAAACCCCATTGGAACAAGGTCACTTATTTGCCTATAAATAGACCCTTTGTCCATTCATTTGTATGAACGAATTTCCCTGAAGCATAATTTCTTTTTTTCTCACCCTAGTGCTTCACCCAAGACTTCTGGAATAATCAAGGTAGATCATTAACACCTAGAGTAGTGGAATTTATGGAGGATCATAAGACTTATGACTTTATAGTGTTTTAAACCCATAACACTTGCATGCCTAAAGTTTCCAACCTCCCTAAATAAGAAACCCTTGCGTTCCACCCATTCCTCTAAAAGGAACTTGAGATCCCCCCTTCTAGGAATACCTATGTATATTATTGAAGTGTTGAGTCAAGTATCAATGAAGTATTAAAATCCCAGTTGTTCATCAATTAAGTGAAAATCAGGTCTCCCAAGCCTTCCAGTGTGCCCATACTTGCATTCCAGATACTTACTTGGGCACCCTTCATTGATTCACCTACTCCCTTCACTCTACAAGCCATCAAGCCTTCCTAAAAGCCATTCATGTCAAGGCCTCTTCATCATTAGATCCCTCATCAAAAATTAATAATATTTAAGCCTCGACCAAAACCACCTAACTTATCATACATTTGGTAATGTCATGTCAGTGTGTCTCCTATTTGGGTTTGTGTGTCCGTTGTCGGAGGCATCCTGCATTTGTTTCCCAATATGGTACTGATTCATGGAGTTTCTGTGATTTGGTATATCGACGGTCACAAGGACCTTTCTCCCAGGAAAAGTGTTGGGATGTTACCAGTTTAGAGGATTTGGGTTCATGTTCTTACCTCCACTTCTCATCTCTAAAACCCAAAACCTAATGATTCAAATGGGGATGGTACAGTTCACACCTACATTTCCTTTCGATGAATGGAAAAATCCCCCTCCCCTGCCAGGACCACTTTTAGTGAATCCATCCTAGTGTAAGCCCCTAACCTTTCAATTAGGAGGTCACAGACTTGTTCCTCTCTATATCCTTCACCATCACTCCTTACATTGGACCCTTGTCCAACATAAATAGAATATAGGGAAGGCTCATCACCTCACCCTCTTCCACCGTCACCACCATAGGCACGTCCCCTTGTACCAGTGGAGGAGGAAAAGTGTTGGTGCCTTTGTTGAATCTTTCACATCCTCTTGTTTCTCATGACATGCATGACTCACATGGGTTAGTGATTCGTGATGATTACAACATTTTCACAAACACCTAGGGTGAATGAACTATGATAACTCATATTCCCATCATAAGTGGAATACGTAAGAAGCCTTCTTAGGGCCCAAGCTCATTGGATATCCTCTTCAGGAATCCAACCCTAATTTCCTTAGTTTGGGAATCCCCCTTAAGAGTAAACTTGAATTAATCCCCAAATCAACAAGGCATCCTTTTCAAGAAGTAAGCCCAAAATCATTTCTCTCGAAGGACTGAACTCTCCTATGAGATTTATTGAACAATGTGGTCTTTGATTCCCATACAAATGGGATATGTTGGATGTCTCCATGAGGTTCAATCCCAACATTTCAAACCAACCCAATTCTTCTTGGGCCATATTCCCAACATGGTGTAATCTAACTTGAAAACCCATATTGTTTCCATGTTCCTCGGGTAGTTTAGGCATAAGTCCCACACCAAACATTGACTAAGTACCTTTTCCTTTGATTTCGATACCACATGAAATTAAAATGTATGGTTAGGTCCTTATCACATGACCATAATGGTATGATGTGTCCAATTAAGTAGCACAAAACTACAAGGGTTATGATTCCATTCATATGGATACGTTGGTATCAAATTTATGGGCACGATCCCAACATCAAAACAAACATTCATCTCCCTGAATGATGATAAATTCTAGAGTACCCCACTGAGTGGCTTAAAAACCAGTATCATCATAACGATGATTAAAAGATTTTAAAAATAGTATAATAGATGACACCATTGATGGAGAACCTTGAATACATATAGATTTCTCCATTAATGAAGAACCTCAAATAATAAAAGATTATTCCAAATTTCACACTTGCTAATAATTGATAGTTAATTCCCAGGGAAACCTTTTTTATACATGGTGAATTAATAAGGATTCATGAAAATATATCAAATCTATAAAGAGAGTCCTGAAGTAGACAATAATTACCCCCAAATGGTGTGATGAGTATAACCTCCAATCCTCTCAACCAATGCACGTTCTTAAGTATCATATATCTAAACTCAACGAATTCATTACTTTGGAAATTTTTTCCCTATTAGATAAATAAATATTTTATTTTTCTAGTTCCATGAATAAATCCAATGGAAACAGCCTGGAAAAGGTGATTATTATCCAAAAAACATGTTCCAAGGAACTACAAATCAGAAAGGTGAACCCGACGTGAATCCTTAACCAAGTTAATGGTGTTACCCACCTGTGATACCCTTATCAATTGATAAAGGAAGGCTGAAAAAAAAACAGAAACACATGAATCCATCTAAAATATGTGGCTTTAATGGATTTTATTATTGTTTTCAAGTTTTCTCAGAACTCCCTTCACAAAAAATGGCTTCCATAAAGTTTTCATCTATGAATGCCCCACCTGTAGCTCAAGCTAGATCCTCATCTGCTGGATGGACATCATCACCAACTCTAATTCTTCAATGCTGGAAATCCAATGTACAGGTAAGGGTATATCATCATCTCGGTATGATCCCATGCTTGGAGGTTGCCCGACATACTATCCATGTTAAAAAAAACCCTCGGTTGTCTGGTCAGCAATTATCAGTGGTCAAGAAGAAGATGATTCCAACCACCATATTCAACCATTTTGGGTCTATATCCATGGAATGAAACAACCAGTATCTCCTATACTATAAGGAGGTGGATCAAGATGTCACTCAAGGCCTCAAATTCAAGGATTCATGGGTCTTTCAAGAGGACTCCCACAAATAATCGCCACTAGAAGAATCACATGGCACTGAACTCCAAACATGACGGGGGTGTTTCCTTCGGTTGTTCTTCCTAGGTCCCTTAGACTCGGGTACACAATATAAAAAACTGATGGAAAATTCCAGTCAATATTGATTTGGTTATTACCTTTTCCCCCTCTAGAGGAGTCCATCAACCTAACTTGATGGAAAAAAACTAGCAGGAACATATACCGGTCCGTCCTAATTCTGATGGCTAGCAGACTCATCAGGAAGCAACCCACCAACCCACTATTTTAACCTAGTGGAGTACTTTGAACAAGCACATAAACCTATTTTCTTACTATCATCCTATCAGCAGGATCGTCTTAATACATTCATGTAATCCTGCCAATCAATAATGGTGGAAACTAGTAAACTTGTACATACACCTGCTTAAACTCTCCAATTATGCCAGCAGTCTCATCTATTATCATTTAAAGGAGTTTTTCATCCATGATTGATGTTAAATAGCCAGTAGACACATAAAACTTCCATCATTCAACAAGAATTACAACAGTCCATTTTTGTAGCACCCAAAGAAGTCAGTCAGAATGTTCCAACGACAAACATGGGGCAGACTCAACTCTCTACCCCCATACATGAGTTCTGTCAGTATCCACGGACAGGAAAGGGTATAAAGAAGAAGACATATAAACCAACTCTAGATATGAAATGGAGGTATATTCCCGTTTTGGATGTTGAAGTCAGCTAATATATTTTAGCAATGGTGAAAGGGAGGACACAAATTCCTACCCATATTCTAGAATCATTTCAGAATATCATAACAGAAAATTCAGTAGTTTTAGGGGAACATTCAAATAACTCTATACACAAACATGGGATTACACATCGGCATGCCATCCCAGAGCAGATACATACCTTTATTCTAGTCCAGGAGGGTTATGGGGCGTACTTCCCCATATCATACAAACAACCAGATCAGGAACATACCACCATTAAAATTGTAGTTAGTTGGCCCATTCTGATGACCACTCCAAGGCAGACACATACACTTTCCCATGATATCCACTTCCCCTAAAAAGTGCCCCAACTAAGTGTAAGAGAGAATCCAAGAATAATTCTTTCCAAACACAGTTGGAAAATCAAGATCCAATCTGCAATCTAGCTCCTCTTAGTCATGGAGTTCTTCTATCCATCATGCATTTATCTGTTGTAGCCCATGCTCCTACCCTCTCATAACCAAATTATGAATGTAGTAGCATTAATTATAAAGTCCCCCATTAGACAGTTCATCATTAATACTTTCTTCATGATAATTTGGTCAATCTAGAGGGCTTATCTTTAGATGAGAGCTATTGAAACCCTACATGTGGCCATAAGACCGAGGAGAAAGTGGATTTATCCCTTGATGTATTCCACCATGTGGGTCCTCCCCCTGATGGAATTTTCTGCAAATGATCTCTCTGTAGTAGTGTTTTTCATTTTGAAGATAATTCCCTAATCAAAAATGTAATATTGAGAAAGACCACTTATCTCGAGGTACTTTCCATGAAAAGACCACTCATTTCTGATGCATTGACATTAGTAGGTGAAATAATTTCTCAACCAGAAGTCATCTTAAGGGGACAATCATTCTTCGAACCTCCCTTGGATCATTTTTCTTCGAATACAGTAGAGGAAAAGTCTAATGATTCCATTGTTTTTAATAAATCAATATAGAAGCATCCACATTGGTTCGGTCAAGTGGACAAACCTCTAGTGAATTATGTTGAAGTTATATTGAGCATGAGAAAACAATTGGGAAAAGTAAAAGTAACAATCACGTTATGGCATTGGAAAACTCTCATTATAACATTCTGGAATTGATGGGAGAAAATTAGATTCATTATGTGCCCCCCATATTATGGAAAACTCTTTGTCATTTGAAAAACAAAGTATTACCATAATATGAATATCAAAATCATGTAATGGTAATATAAGGGTTGCAATTCCAAATTGACATGTCATCTCCCTATCTTTCCCAACATACAGAGGTTAAAAAGCTGTCGATAACCTTTCAGCGTGCATGCTTTGATGCGCTAAAGCGTCTACACCATTTAATTTCTAATACCACATCTCCTGTTCGTATCAAAGGATGGGGTGCATACAGAGCATTGCATTTCACTACACTCCAAAATCAGTAAAGCCTGCAAAAGTGGTCTCATGAAATGTTATTTCCCAAAGCTATATACAATCAAAGGATTTTGTATGTAATCATGTATACTGTCAAGTACATGTCTCAACTAGATCTCATCAATGTCAGGCCTAATGAAATCAAGATGTTGAGATAATTTCGCATCAAGCATTTGAGAATCTTAAGCAGGCCTACCACTTAGAGGATGTCAACCATTAGAAAGTGAAAATGTCTGAAATATCACAACAAACTTCCGAAATAGGTGATTTGAGTGGTTCTCAGATAATGCACCCATCTGATGTTTGGACGAAAATTTGTAAAATCCAGAGGGAAGCTATGGAAATATTAGATATAACTGTTCAAAATACACCCCAAAATATAGGGATAAGGCATTGTTTAATTCAAACTTCTAATTGAATAAACAATATTTTATGGTTTGAAGAAGAATAAGAAGAGCATGAACAACCCCGGCCTGTAGGGATGAGGGATTTTCACACCTAGTGTCTCCTTCTCAATAGAAGTTAGTTTTCTACCAATTAGTGAAGAAGCCACAATGTGAATCCATAACTGAACTATTCAAGGATTCCCTTTGGGTTACTCTCCATCCAAAAATTTCATGGTATTCATCATATAAGAGAATAGAGTGTCATGTAAGATCAATAAGGATATGATCTTTCAAAGATTATATAGAATAAAAACAATGCATTATGCATTAGTAAACTTCAGGAATACCATTATAGAAGAGACTCCAAAAAATGAGTCTAGTTTTAATGAATCAGAAGATGATGTTCTTATACATATAACTGTATACATTGAAGAATATTAAGGAAGTGTGCATACCTGAAATAAGATGCTTACACATAATCTACGTATGCCCTCAAGTAACCCACTCTCACCCCTTCAAAAGCCATCTAACAAGGGGAATGGTAAAAGTTAGATCACATATCACTTTTCCACAAGAGAAGTTCGATCTCTTTCACTTGAATAAATATATGATCAGTTGGAATAGGAGTTGAAAGAGTTGAAAAGAATCAATATAGAGTTACTTCAAAGTAGCATTTCTACTAGACATACTCCCTAGGAAGATCCTTAATTGGAACATCCTGTCAGAACTCCTCAGCATAGACGATTGTTTGTAACTGTAAATGTGGATAATGAATTCCATCCATTGGGTACACAGATAGGGTAGGATCAAACACATACTCATTGGAATGTCCCCATGGGTTATCTAATACAAATACTAGGTGCACCACCACTAGTGGTTTTTTCTGTTGTTGCACCAGTTCAAGCTTCATCTAATGTACATGTACATGTCCCAGCTCATCCGAATATTCCCCAAATTCGTATGAACACAATTAAGGCATTAACAACTAAATTGGAAGCTATGGAATAATGGTGTGTGCTAGTATAATAGGAAAAATAGCTTGCCCTGAATGGGAGTATTCGATCCTTCCCCCACCAAACATTGTAAATACTAAATTACCTATCTGTAATGGTTCGGTAGATCAAGAACAAAACATAATGCATTTTGTATCTCATTGTGATCCCATGATGGGGAATCCTCAACACCCAGAAGTTGTAAAACATATATTCTTTGTGAAATCATTATCGGGTCCAACTTTTGTTTAGTATACATAATTGTAATTTTGATCAATTACTGGATGGAAAGATCCCCATCAAAAATTAATTCTTCACGTCAGCATAACGCTACCAAAAAAAACAGTTATTTATCATTCAAATTGAAAAAAAAGGAAAATGAAATATTTTCAGATTTCATTGCTCGATGGAAAGGATTAACATATTCATTGAATCTAGAACTGCATCAGGAAGAGTTACTGCCAATTTGGATAAAAAATATTCATGATGAGGTACACACACCATTGATCCCTTTGAAATACATAGGTGGGTTTCAAGAACTTGCATCAATTTCCCAATAGGTGGATGATTCCATTGTGGAAACTAAAGAAGAATATTGTGTAATTCAATCTTCTATGGGATGGAGAACTGGGAATGCAGAGGAAACTACAATCACACTCAAGAAAGAACATATACCTACTTCTACTTGAAAACCTTCATCATATCAGAGGTCACTTCCTATCGAGCATTAGAAAAAATGACCACCTCATCAAGATTATCAAAAATATAAAAGAAAAATACAATTTTGGAAGATAAGGAACAGAGTTTATTCTTTTTAGAATGAATAGATTCCTGATTACTTCATCTCATCTTTGGAAAATGATTACTTTTAGTTTTCAAGGCCAAAGAAACCAAATATATAAAGAGATGAATATCTTTCAAATTATTGACCCTTTAACCAAATGTTGGGGCATCCCATTCAGGAGTGTTTTTTATAGACCTCCTACAAAAAATGGTGGACTCTAGACAAGTGAATCTAAAAATAATTTCAGCCCAAGTACCATATGTTACTGCTACTAATCCTGAGGAAGAAAGAGAAAGCAATGATGTAAAATGTAAAAATGCATATAAATATGATGATTAGATGATCAGAAAAATGATCAATCAAACATATTTCATTCTATGAACACAGTTGAAACAAGTGATTTTTTCTTCTTTCACTCTTGCCATAGAAAAAGCACCCTCATCAACATATCAGTCATCCAGTGGTCAATCCTCAACGAAGAGATGTGATTAGAAGGACAAAGAACAGTCAGAAGAGGACGAGCTCGTGTCATGGACAAAGTTTTCCATGACTATGGATGATTTCATGCCATTAGGTTGAAAATCATAGGCACCTCCTCGCCAAACAGCAGAATCAGAATTGAACTGTTAGGAAGAATCTTTATCAGATGAAGTATTGATCTTTAGTTCCATCATTGTTATCCACATAATAGATCCATATGCAGATGTGGATTCCAGTTATGATGATCCTGAATTCCGTGTACCTAAATGAAGAATTATAGGAAGAATACATATCTGAGGATATAGGGGAAGATGGGGGTTTTCTAGATGCCACTATTTTAACTATACCCCTGCATGAACCATATATGAAGCAGAAACTTGTAGGAGATCCTTTCAGTAGGCTCCACAAGAACAAGTATGTTCTCCCACACATGACAAGATTCTGACATAGGGTAAATTTACATCAGGAGAGTCAAATTACAAGGTACCTACAATACCAAGTCTCTATGTTGGAAAAAGAAGACCTCTAGTCCAAAATTACGATGTTTTGAAATAGCTATCCCTAGTACGAGACATCTGATCGATTGTGGATATATTGAATCAGTCAAAAGATCATCATGAAGCACATATTGAGCCTTTCTCAAGTCCTGATGAGCTTGAAACTAATGTTGTAGCAGATAAGGTTTACTATATTGAGAATGCTCCAACAGAATTTCATCCATTTATATCATTTACAGATGAAGATAAAGATGATGTTGTACGTCGACACATTTGGCCCTTGTATCTATCTGGTTGGGTCAATGATATAGAAATTTTATGATCCTTCATTGGAAATGGATTTAGAGTCAACCTCATTCCTATTCGTACACTTCATCGATTGGGCCTCATTGAATCTAACTTATCTCCTTCCACAATAATATTGCAAGGTTATGTTAAGAATGAGAAAGAACCTCTGGGCGAGATTACACTCAGAAGGCAGTTTGGGGATGTTATGTCTAATTCAGATTTTACGGTTCTCTGTCAGGACAAATCCTTTAACATTATTCTTGGAAGGTCTTGGATACATCAACATGAATCCATTCCTACTTCATACCAGCAATATCCCAATTAGTATTTCAGTTGTCAAATAGGTACATTTTAAGGTGAAAATAATCCATTACAAATGTGTTAATCTCAATATATTTAGGTATAATTGTATCACACGAAGGGAACGAGGTCTATCACAAAATTGGTAACCAGAATCAATTCTCATAATGTCCTAGAAAAGATCCCAGCAAACCCATTAAAACATTTGAGTATAGATAATGTGTTTCATATAAATCAAATTGAATTGACAAACCTAATTCCCTCACTACATTACATAAACTTGTATAGTACAATGTACCATCAGCATGACTTAAAACTCCATAGTATAATGTCCTCACTTAATTACATAAAACTGCACAGTACAATGTCCTCGATAAATGAATCTAAACCGCACATCACAATTTCTAATTGTAAGACAATAAACTACATAACAACAATAAGCGTCCATGTTGCATGACGATAAAATGCATAATATCCTTGTCCTTGTCACACGATGTTAAACTATAAGACACCATTTTTCATCATTAAACTTCATAAATATATATGGTTAACATCTTATATATTTGAAATTAAGAGATTCTATATGAAAGAATCATTGATATCATTGCTACTCTATAGTGGAATATGAGTTCCATTTCTCCCTATGTTTGAACCAAATATGCATAGGGGCCTCATTTAAAGAACAACATGTGGCTTGATTTTCATTTTAAATGAGATATGTAGAGATTCCTGGATCCCCAATCATGGGCCCAACCGCAACCAAAAAAATTTAGTTTCCTTTCCTCCACTTGTATATGAACTAGAACTACAAATAGTTTTATTTTAAGATATATTGTTTTATCTTCATACCATTTTGTGTTTTAAGATTAAATTGTTCGTCCACAATGTGTTTAAAAGCCCCTGTCTCCCACATAAAACGTGATTGGTGTGGGAAATGATTGTTTCAAGAACTACATTTGGCTTGATTATCATCCATATGAGATATGTAGAGACACCTAGATCTCCAATCATGGGTCAAACCATAATTAAAACCCCCTTTTATTCCAAATGTATGAATAAAACCTATATAGTGAATGTTTAGAGAACTACGTATGGATTGATTCTCATCCATAAGTGATACAAAGTGACAACCAGGTTTAATTCCATTTTTCAGCCGCAATATTCAATTTTTTTATGTCAGAATAACTTCATGTCCTCGCTGCATGACTCTAAACTACAAATCACAAAGTCCTAGCTACACAACATTAAAATTCTAAGCCCCCAATGAACTATGTATGGCTTGATTCTCATCCCATTGAGATACGTAGTGAAAACTAGGCTCTATCTCCTAGTCCTAGTCAAGAACATTTATATCTCTCTTCCACATATCATTAACAATCTTTGTGGGAATCATTATTTTGAGTTCTCTCCTTAGAGATACCACCATGGAAATAAGATGTAACGCCCCGACCTCAGAAGCCCAGAGTCAGTGCATTATTAAAAAACATTGTCATGATAAAAAAAGATCAAGTCTTGAAAGTCCGATTATTATAGTAGCCTTGGAAGTAATAGATACATTTATAAGGTTTACATTACATCCTAAAATGAAAAACTACAACAACATTGTTTCGATAGACCACACTCATATCCCCTCTGACTATCCCAGCAGGTAAGTCATAAAATACTTATTCACATCCTAGGCAAAATAAAACCTAGAAAGAGGTGAGCTCAGATGCTTAGTAAGGATAACAATATAGCGGAAACTTTCATAAATAAACATAAACATGTAAGGCAATGTATAACTAAAACAAAATCCTTTTAAACATGAACTTCAGCATAACATGGAAAAGATAAAATGAAATAATTCCATTTACTTATTCACATGGATATTCTACTAGTCGAATAATCACATGCAATATCAATACCCACTTTCAAAAATATGGAATGCATAATGCAAGACTATCATAACCACATAGTCAAGGCCTCGTGCCAAGACTACAAATAAGATTTTGTCAAGGCCTTGTTCCAAGACACTAGTTTGTCTCATGAGACCTACCGATTCATCGAGGAGCTATAGCGGGCTCCAAACATCACTTACTAAGTCCAATGCATTCCTCATATGAATATATTGAAACATAACATAAACATTCAAATTAAAACTAACATATTAAATGTCAATTCTTTATCCACAAACCATGAATGGTATAAAAATAGCACATCCACAGTCAAACATAACTCATTCAATACAATATTTAAGATTGTATTATAACATATAAACCTCAATCAAGAATAATGAAGGATATTGACATAGATGAAAATAATCATCAAAACTATTTCAGAGAAATATCCCCCTTTTTTTTGAAAACATTTAAAAGTCACACTATTTGTCAAGAATCCATTTAAAAATAGATTTTGGAATCAAAGTTTCCCATACCACTTTGAAACATTTAAAAGGAATTATAATTTAAAAAATGTAATGTACATATAAATAAATCCTTAAAATCAATTTTAAAACATGGACATTAATGAGAAAGATTTATAATAATAAATCTTTAAACATTTAAAATGATATTTTAGTTAGAGATCCTAACCAAAAGAGAGACACTTGAATAATAATAATTAAGGTAATAAAAACATTTTAATATCATGAGAATAAAGGGATTCATGATATACTATGTCAAAGTACATTATATACACCATATAAAAGTGATTAGGTTTTTAACAACAAAGGAGTCTCAATGGAATGTAAATTGAGATGAAATATCTCATAAAGACCATATCCTTAGGTTAAGGATAAATCAAAGACATAATTATTTATGACAATTATAAATACACTCAATATGATTGGATATTCAGTGTAAAACAATCAAAGGACATTCACACTTATTCATGTAAAAACAACACGAATTAATTAAATGTTTAACTCAATAAATGGAGATTGAGTTAAAATTACTCTTATCAAGTTCATATCGACGAATTGAGAATTTATCAATGGAGTGATTTTATGTGTTTAAAAGCATGTCCACAGAAAGGGGAGTGGAAATTATGACATAATCAAATGAATAGTGATTCCACACATAATCTTGGAGTAAAATAATCAATGAAGTATACGTAAAGACGAATGAGTGGAAATTGAAATTTCAAATTACCTTATCGATTTGGTAACATACAAAACATACAACCATGAAAGAAGGAGCATACAATGATGATGTATATATCCATAAATTAATTTATATTACACAATGAATACAATCATGTAAAGTACACACCACATGCAATAAATAAGTGGTGAACAATGGAAATCTCATGGAATTAAAAGTGAGATAAGAAACCCCATACGTTGTAATTTTTCCTAGGTTGAGGGTAGGTTAACCTCCTGTATAATGGTGAAATAATTTTTATTGAGTTATAAAATAATAATATACATTAATATTATATCATATATGATCTTTTAACATTTATTTTTTAATAATATCTTAGTATTATAGTCGTTTCGGGTGTTAACGGATACATCTTCCTTTATATTCTTTGTTATGTGAGCCATATTTATTATGAATGGGATGTATCTTATTCATATACATAATTATATCATGTCTCTAAACATTTTTTTTAATCATCAAATGAAATTTAGTTTTGAATGGATATGGTGGGGAATGAATCTCATCCCGTTTGTGGAGACGGTAATCCGTACGTACGCACGAGCGACAATATCATTTTTTTGATATTAAAATAATATATAATTGGATGGTATATCATATAAACAGAATCATTATCATGTTATATTTATTATTTTCATTTATTAAAAATCATTATTATAACCATCCAAAAATAATAATATATTGAAAAATAATTACACCACGACGTGGAGACGGTATGTCGTACGTACGCACGTATGGTGGAATGTCATTAAAATGATGGATAGAATACTGAATATGGTTGTACCATATTAATAATAACATCACCGTATATAGAATATAATAGAGATAGGATTTTAGAATGGAAATAACAAATAAATAAGAAGTGGAAGAAGAAAGGAACTTGAAAGAGGGTGGTGAAATCATTGCCTCTTCTTCGGGTTCTTCCTTTTGATTTGACCAAAAGGGATTTTTATTTTGGCTTTATGATCAAAGGAGGGCCTCTAGGATGAAGTGAGGGAATTTGAGAGAATATTTGGTCAGGTTTTGGCCGAACCAAAAGGCTTTGAGGGTATGAATGTGAGAGAAGGTTGAGTTCCCTTTTATAAGAGGGGTGAGGGGCACCTTAGGAAAATCTAGATGTATTATTTTACAATAAATTAATATTCGGTTTATAATGGATAAATAGTGTATTATTTATAGGCTATGGTGGGAATAGGTTGAAAAACACTCAACCAATAGGTTTTAGATAGGTTTGGGTCACTATATTAACCTTATCTTTTAGTTTTAACTCTTAGTTAATTAGTTTGACATTTACCATGTCACTTTGTATTTTTATATTATATAGATAATAAACATACTATATACATCCAATTGACCCCCAAGTGGTCCATTAATGATAAACCTTTCCTGATATATGTTCTTTGGCCGAACCTTAGATTTTTAGGAATAGAATATCAATTAATAATATAATATTTGTTTTAAAAACTCATTTATGTCAATTTTGACACTATTCAATAATTGATTTTTATTAAAGTCATAAAAAATTTATTAATTCAAACCAAATTCATTTATGAAATCCAAAAGGTTCATATTAACCAATAAAATTCGTGGATGTTTTCAAAACTTTCAAATTATATTTTTTTAATATTTATAATACCAATTCTTTAATTCATTCATTAATAAGGAAAATACTACATCATTATTGTGTCATAAATAAATTAAATTATTCAATGTCATAAAATTATAAATAAAAAACCAATATGTAGGAAATCGTTTTATCTTTCTAATGAATATTAATAGATGAAAATATAACATAAATAACCCTATGTAAAAATTGTTTTTCTAAAAGATATATGCTTTTGTCATTTTGAATTTACTTTAACTTAATTAATATAAAATGTCATTATCACTTACAAGTGGATCCATGGGGTCCCAAAATCGACAAAAATATTCCCATGGTCAGAAATGTTTCAACCAATTGGTTTAGGACATGTTTTAGGGTAAATTATTATTATAATATTATTATTTGTTTTACCCTTATTTACCAGGTTTACCCTTTAACCATGGTAAATAAAATATTTGCCGAGATAATTATTAAAAATGTCTGAAAATAAGAGTTTACAATTTACACAATTTGGACTTCCAGATTCCAAATATGGAATCCATTTTTCAAAATTCAAAATACAGAAGTGGCATATATTATTTTAAAATTAATTCCCGTTGTCAACACAAAAAGTGTGTTATTAAGAAATAATAACTAATAAAAGACTGACACTTGTTTATGTCCGGTTTAAATGTGAAATTACGTCCAATGACCAACATTGTATTAAATGGTAAAAATATATTCTAAATATACTTTAAAACCACTAAAATTCATAATTTATCACTATTAAATATTTTTATTAGATAAGTTGTTTTTAATTAAAATTTATCAATTTTCACCATTCATCACAATATGAAAGTTATCAGAAAAGTGCCAAAAATTCACCCTAACCTAATTTTGATATTCTGAATCCAAATATAAAGTTAATTTTGAATGATAAAGTGTTTAAAATTTCAAGAAATTGGTATTACTATTCCTAACAGCTAGTTTAATTGGTTGTGGTGTGTTTGAATCTCCAAGTCACGTACAAAGTAAGCTATTGCATTATTCCAAGGGAAATGTACTGTGGAAGCTTGGGGTGTAACATTATCCTATTCTTCAATAAATTGTGTCCTCGAAATTTTTAAAATTGGGATTTAGAATATAATGGAATGTCCGACATCGGAAAAAGAGTCAATAAAACTATCACTATAAAAGAAAGAAAGAGAAGGACAAAGGTCACCCGAGATAACCTATACTAGGATTCCATGTAGAAAAACATGGATATGGATGATAAACTATGTGTCAAGTTTTTATGGATAGGGATAGTATACATGATCTGGAGAAAGTTAACAACAAGAAAACCAAAAACTTGTGATGGGACAAACAGTTAATAGTTTCCCAGTAGGAAAAGTAAACAGACAACAATTTTATTTTTTATTTTTCAGTTACATGACATAAATATGAGGAATTAATTTCTAAGTTTGACTAAGAACATAAAGAGATATACTTACTTTTTATGTAAAGTTTCAATATTTAATAAATTTGTACTACTAAATAATTTTTAAACGATGAGTATTCCAGAAGACTTGATCACACTAGAAGAGCTAGAATAAAATTCTTATAGAATCACATGATCCATTAAGAATAAAATGTATATTTACCTTTTCTTTAGAGATTAATCAAAACCAAAATAGTTAGTATAATATCTGATGATCCCCCAAAATGTTATTCCATTAGAAAAAGAAACACTAATATTAATTTCTAAAATTAAACCAACAATACCCCATTGTTTAATAAATAGCATTCAATAAACAATTGTACATAAAATCCTTCAACAAAATCCATAATAATATTGAAACACAAAAGTTTAAAGAATTTGGTTATGTAGTCTTCCATGTTAAATGGTATCTCCAAATGACATCAACTACTCTTAAAGTCACATACTTAAATGTAATTAACCTAATCTCATATTCTCTATTATAGGTTAATCATTTCCATAAATAACCGAAATCACTATAAATCCACAATAAAAACAGAGATAAAAATCCACCATTACTTCTAAAATGAAATCCCATTGTATTCTATTTTCCTTGGGCATATAGTGTTCCCAACAAAGCGAACATCTTCCCAAATAACATTTATCACTTAATCACCGAATCATTTTCCTATACAAAGGGTATTCATTTTATAAGACATAAGATCCCAAACCAATTTATTATTGTTCAATAAAATCATTTAACTAAAAATAATAGTCACACTAACCAAGGACTTCACGTAGTCCAATGGTAGGCGATAAATCCCAATCACACTTTGGTTGTGGTTCGATTCCCATAGCTTTTTCCGACACGAACGGTTGTCACATGGTCTATGTGTTGTCCTCTAAAAAAATATATTTTATAACATTACAAAAATAAGATAAATTCCTTAAAATAACCATAACATAATTTAACCATAAATGTTATCTCATACCATGCATTATTATCCCAAAATATATTAACTTTTAATTTCCTTGAACCCAAAGATCATATAAAACCAAATGGTTATTTATAACTATATCCACAAGAGAGAAGATAATCCATCCTCAAATATCATTCTCGCATGATAAATTGCAGGGTTACACATATAAGAGAAAATTCACCCAAAGTAATCTCAACAACAAAGAGCACTAATACATTTACAAATATTTCCACCCATTTATTTCCTCATAGGTTCTTCCTTGACCAAGAGGATATCCTATATAATAGGGAATTAATTCGGGTAATGGCCAGGTCCCCTACATTTATGGAAAAGTTTTGCAAATGGATTCTTGGGACCATTTTTATTTTCTTCCATAGTACCCTTCATTTTTTCATCGGCAATTCTTCACTTTATGTCCTTCTTTCCCGCATGTAAAGCATTTCTTTGTTCTGTTCAGACACTTTCCTGGGTGTGTCCTTCCACATTTATCGCATGATGGAAATTTAGGATTCTTTTCTACATGGTCTCCACTGCTGGATCTCTTATCATTCATCATCTTTCTCTTCTTTTTTGAGTCCAGGAGTTGGTTAATATATATGTTATTGATCATATTTTTGGAAAACTGATTTGGAATGAACCCGATATCTTTTACGAGTATCAACATTCCATTTTGTTGCTCATTTCCACCACCGTTCCCACCTTGTACATGATTCTCATAGTTACTATGACTTCCTTGGAATCCAGCCATTGGCTAAAACCAGAAAGCATTTTGGTAGTAACAGTAGTCATAAAATCATTTTGAGAATATCATGTCACCATATTCTCAATTCTAAACACAGTAGGATTAACCATGGTCATTTAATCTCATCTTATATGTAATATATCAAATCGGTTTGTAAAGAAAATGTAAATAATCCTAATCATATACCCCGAGAGTGTCGTAACCAAGAGTGCAGCAAGGCCTGTTGTCATGCACCAGTTCCAGTTCGAGTCTTGATCAAACCGGTGTTTTTGGGTTTTAACACTAGGTACATTTGTGCCAGAGCCTCCTCTACCTGCTCGTATCCAGACAAGGATGTATTTCTTGGAAAACACACAAAATCTATACAATACCAAAATTCTAGGAAGTTCTTCTATACTAATCCTCGAAGTCTTTTTAGGGCTATATTCTCTAATCGTAGTTTATCTAATTCTAGTTTCCAATGTTTTTAATAAACATCCTCTGATACCAAATGTAATTCCCTGACCCTAGAAGCCCAGAGTCGGTGCATTATTACATAACATTGGCATGATAACAAAAGGTCATGTCTCAAAAGACTGATTAGTTTAGTAGCCTTGGACGTACTAGATACATTTATAAGGTTTACATTACATCCTAAAATGAAAAACTACAACAACAATGTTTCCAAATACCACACTCATATCCCCTAAAAATATCCATACATGTAAGTCATAAAATAATTCTTCACATCCTAGGAAAAATAAAACATAGATAGGGGTGAGATAAGATGCCCAGTAAGGATAAAAATATAATGGAAACTTTTATAAACAAACATAATCATTTAAGGCCATGTATAACTAAAACAAAAGCCTTTTAAACTTGAAATTTAGCCTAATTTGGAAAAGATAAAATGAAATAATGACATTTACACATGGATATTCTACTAGTAGAATAATCACATGCAATATCAATAACCAGTTTCATAATGATGGAATGCATAATGCAAGACTATCATAACCAAATAGTTAAGGCCTCGTACCAAGACTACAAATATGATTTTTTCAAGGCCTTGCGCCAAGACACTAGTTTGTCTCATGAGACCTACCGATGCATCGAGGAGCTATAGCGGGCTCCACCCATCACTTACTAAGTCCAATGCATTCCTCATATGAAAAGTTTGAAACCTAACATAAACATTCGTATTAAAACTAGCATACGAAATGTTAATACATTATCCAAAAACCATAAATGGTATAAAAATAGCACATCCAAAGTCAAACATAACTCATTCAATACAATAAGGAAGATTGTATTGTAACATATTAACCTCAATCGAGAATAACCAATGATATTGACAAAGATGAAAATAATCATCAAAATTATTTGAGGAAATATCCCCCTTTTTCATGAAAACATTTAAAAGTCACACTATTTGTCACGAAGCCATTTAAAAATAGATTTTTGAATCAAAGTGTCCCATACCACATTGAAAATTTTAAAATGAATTTTAATTTTAAAACTTTAATGTCTATATAAATAAATCATTAAAACTATTTTTAAAACATGGACATTAATTAGAATCATTTAGAATAATAAATCTTTAAAACATTTAAAATGATATTTTAGTTAGAGTTCCAAACCAAAAGAGACACACGTGAATAAAAATAATTAAGGTAATAAAAACATTGTAATATACTGAAAATAAATGGATTCATGATATAATATGTCAAAGTACATTATATACACCATATAAAAGTGATTAGGTGTGTAACAACAAAGGAGTCTCAATGGATTGTAAATTGAGATGAAACCTCTCATAAAGACCATATCCTTAGGTTAAGGATAAATAAACAACATAATTATGTTTGAAAATTATAAATTCACTCAATATGATTGGATATTAAGTGTAAAACAATCAAAGGACATTCACACATATTCTTGTCAACACAACACCAATGGATTAAATGTTTACCTCTATAAATTGAGATTGAGTTAAAATTACTCTTATCAAGTTCATATCGACAACTTGAGAATTTATCCATAGAGTGATTATGTGTGTCCAAAGTATATCATCCTAAAGTGGAGTGTAAACTATGACATAATAAAATGAATTTTGATTCCACACATAATATTGGAGTAAAATAATTAGTGAAGTATGCATAAAGCCGAATGAGTGGAAATTGAGATTTCAAATTCCCTTATCGATTTGGTAACTTACAAAACATAAACCCATGATAGAAGTATCATACAATTATGATGTAGATATCCATAAATTAAATTATATTACACAATGAATACAATCATGTTTAGTACACACACCACATGCAATAAATTAGTGGCAAACAATGGAAATCTCACGGAATTAAATGTGGGATAATAAACCCCTTACTTTGAACATTATACTCGGTCTAGGGAAGGTTAACCTCCAGTATAATGGTTATATAATTGTTATTTAATTATAAAATAATCATATACATTAATATGATATCATATATGATCTTTTAACATTGATTTGTTGATAATATCTTAGTATTATCGTCGTTTCGGGTGTTAACAGATACATTTTCCTTTATATTCTTTGTTTTGTGAGTCATATTTGTTATGGATGGGATGTATATTATTCATATAAATAATGATATCTTGTCTCTAGACATTATTTTTAATCATAAAATGAAATTTAGTCTTTAATGGATATGATGGGGAATGAATCTCATCGCGTTCATGGAGACGGTAATCTGTACGTACACACGAGTGACAATATCATTATTTTGATATTAAAATAATATATAATTGGATGTTATATCATATATACAGAATCATTATCATGTTTTATTTATTATTTACATGAATTAATCATCATTATTATAACCATCCAAAATAATAATATATTGAATAACAATTACACCACGACGTGGAGACGTTAGACCGTACGTACAGACATATGGTGGCATGTCATTCAAATGATGGATAGAATACTGAATATGGATGTACCATATTTATAATAACATCATTATATATATAATTTTATGAATTTATTATTTTATAATGGAAATAACAATGAAAGAAGAAGTGGAAGAAGAAAGGAACTTGAAAAAGGGTGGTGAAATCATTACCTCTTCTTCGGGTTCTTCCTTTTGATTTGATCAAAAGGGCTCTTTAAGTTAGCTTTTTGACCAATTAAGGGCCTCTAGAATGAAGTGAGGTATGTTGAGAGAATATTTGGTAAGGTTTTGGCTGAAACAAAATTCTTTGAGGGTATGAAGTTGAGAGAAGGGAGAGTTACCTTTTATAAGAGGGGTGAGGGGCACCTTAGGAAAATCTAGAAATATTATTTTATAATAAATTATTATTCGGTTTTTAATGGCTCCAATGTGGATTATTTAAATTTTAAGGTGGGTATAGATCTAAAACCACTCGTCCAATAGGGTTTAGATAGGTTTGGGTTACTATATTAACCTTATCTTATAGTTTTAACTCTTAGTTAATTAGTTTGACATTTACTATGTCACTTTGTATTATTATATTATATAGTTAATAAAAATACTATATACGCCCAACAGACCCCCCAAGTGGTCCATTAATGATACACCTATCATTATATAATTATTTTGGATGAATATTAGATTTTTAAGAATAGAATATCATTTAATAATATAGTATTTGTTTTAATAACTCATTTATGTCAATTTGGACATTATTCAATAATTGATTTTTCTTATAGTCTTAACAACTTTATTAATTCAAACCGAATTAATTTAAGCAATAAAAATATTCCATATTAACCGATACATATCATGTATGTTTTAAAAACATTCAAATTATATTTTTTTTAACATTTATAATACCAATTATTTGATTCTTTCATTAATAAGGAAAATATTACATCATTATTATGTCACAAATAAATTTAATTATTCAATGTATAAAAATTATAAATAAAATAAAATTATGTAGTAAATATTTTTATCATTTTAGTAAATATTTATAGTTGAAAATATAACTTAAACAACTTTATGTAAAAATTGGTTTTCTAAAAGATATATGCTTTTGACATTTTTGTATTTACTTTAACTTAATTAATATAAAGTGTCATTATCACTTACAAGTGGATCCATGGGGTCCCAAAATCTACCCAATGATGCCCATGGTCGGAAATGTACCAAAAATAGGGTTTGGACACTTTTTAGGGTAAATTAATATTATTATAATTTTATTGTTTACCCGTATTTACCGGATTTACCATTTAACCATGGTAAATGAAATATTTACCGAAGTAATTATTCAAAATGTTTAAAAATAAGAGTTACCTATTTAAACAATTTGTACATCCTGATTCCAAATAAGTAATCCATTTTTCCAAATTCTAAACATAGAAGTGGCAAAAATTAATTTAAAATTAATTCACGCTGTCAAAACAAAAAACCTGTTTTTAAGAAATAATAACTATCAAAAGATTGACACTTGTTTATGTCCGGTTTAAATGTGAAATTACGTCCAATTACCAACACTATATTAAATAGTAAAAATATATTCTAATTATACTTTAAAACCACTAAAATTTATAATTTATCACTATAAATATTTTCGATTAAAAAATATTTTTTTAATTTAAATTTAGTAATTTTCACTATTCATGAAAATATGAAAGTTATCAGAAAAGTACCAAAAAATCACCCTAAAATAATTTCGATATTCAGAATCCAAAAATGATGTCCATTTTGAATGATAAAATGTATAATATTTCAAAAAGTAGGTATTACTATTCATAACGGCTAGTGTTATTGGTTGTGGTGTGTTAGAATCTCGAAGTCACGTACAATGCAAGCTATTGCATTATTCGAAGGGAAATGTACCGTGGAAGCTTGGGGTGTTACATAAGAAATGTTCCATTTTACATATGATTCAGATCTATGTAAGGGACTCCAAACTCATGTCCAATATTGATTCAAATAGTTCTACTGTGCATTGAGGATTACCCCTTTTTTATTTCACACTCTTAATCTTGATTACATTCAGATCTTCATTATAATTCATATGGTTTTTGGTTGCCGATTTTCTGATATATGATAACACGTTTGTCTAACTATTCAGTATGTGCCCATAGGTGGCCTTTCATATGTTTCCTATATAATGGGCATGTTAGTTAAAAGATACAACTATTTCTCTATGTAGCACATTACCAAGATTGGCCTGCGTAATACAACCCCCATAATGGGTTAGTCAAAAAATGGTAACGTCATTCTTGGTTCAATTGACTTTTTACCCATTAAAACATTGATGAATATATAAAAAAATCTATATCTTAAAATTTCATCCACTTATATTTTTCCAATTAGCTTAATCTCGATCTAATAGTCATTAAGATAATGGTTTAAACATTTCCCTCTCCAGATGTTCAAATAAATATGAAATAATCTTGGATCACTTGACCACATATCCTCAAATGTTTCTATTGTTGGTCATAGTCGTATGAACGAAAACTAAAAACACCATACACCCTACGTTTGGGTTAGGCCTTCATAGAAATGTTATTCTTCTGATTCTTTGGAAATCGGGATTGGAAATAATCTTTCCCTATTCAGGTAACATTCCCCACAAACCTAACACTATGCTGTGGAAAATCTAGATCTCTATAAACATTCATCAGCTTTTAGAAATATAATGTCTGTTTTTAGAACTCTTTTTATTGACTATGTAGTATGTTCCCCTTGGTGGACTTGCATAAGTTGCCTACATAATAGGAATGTTAGTCAAATGATTCAAATATTTGGCTATGCAGCATATGCCCTAGCTATCCCTATATAATACAACCCCCATAATGGGTTCATTAGATAATGGTATCATTATCCTTAGGAAATAATTCCTCTAATGCCTTTTATCCCTTTTCCCATATAATTCTTCGGATCCATAAATTCCCAAATCACAGTTTAAAATTCTTCCCTTATATACTTAAATATGGTAGAATTATTCCAAACAAATTATCAAGAAATTAGAGAGTCTAAAAACATTGGTCAAAGATAAAGACCTCAAATTAAAGCCACACAATGTCCTCACTACAAGACTTAAAACTACACAGTACAATGTTCTCACTGCATGACAAAAAACAACACAGTATAATGTTCTCACTACATTACATAAAACTGAATTGTATAATTTCCTCACTGCATGACTTAAAATTGCATAGTATTATATCAGAAATCCCCGTTTCTGACAAATTTTAATCATTCCTCAAACACAAAATTTGTGTAGAAATTGTTTTCCAATTCATGACATATGTTTTTGTAGATAACCCTTTATTCCTAAAATCACATTCCTTGAAAAAATCACCCACTATGGTCTTGAGTCTCCGAAATCTTATTTTCCCCTGTCTATAAACAATAAAATGTTAAATTATTGAGATCTATTTTTCTTGACTATATTGTACGTGGCCCTAGAGGCATTGTATAAAAGTTGCCTACATAACATGCATGTCAGTCAAAAGATACCAATATTTGGCTATGCTGTATATACCCTTGTTGGTCAGACATAAAATAGACCTAATAAGAGGTTCTTCAAATAATGGTAACCTCGTTCTTTGAAAATACCTTATATTATGTTTATACAAGTTTTAGATTTGGTGACCAAAGAAATCATGACTTCATATTCCCCTTGAATGTATTTAAATAAAATTATAGAAATTATAATCCATTGAGCTCTATTTGGGATTTAATTTCAAAATGTTTGGTACAAAATGTTTGACCTTAAACACTAGCCCTTTCTAGTACAACAAACATGACTCTAATCAGTCAACGACATGAGATGTGGTACTCACCAGATTGGAAACCCACAAAGGGAACTCTGGAAAAAATTTGAGTCATAGCTCACTAAATGTACATTTTTGTATGGTTTAGGTAATATTGGTCAATAAAAAGTCAAAACATACAACGTTTGTGGGGTTTTCTTTATAACCCTATTAAAAATCAATCCAAACTATTATCGCTAGTCCCCATGGATTAGGAAAAAAGTAGACCATCCTTCGAAACATGAAGTTGCTCCAAATCTAAGAAAATGATCTTGGAATGCATCAAAGTTCCCTAATTTTACCATAGAACAAGATTATTTTCATTTAAAACAAATACAATTCTAGGGGGGGATTTGTAGACACCATGAAATGTATTCCATGCACCTTTCCAAAAAAAATTTCTCATCCGGGCTCAAGATGCGCAACTCTAAATTTTTAATGGGGTGCTGCGGCGCAACCCCCATGGAATGGATAAATAAATTTTCCTATACCCTTAAAGTGGTTCCCAACGTACCTATGTGAAAACAACTATGTTCCACTATGCTGGAACTGATTGATGCAATTATTTTGGAGAAGTCTTCAAGGTCTTTCCCTAGTTTATCCAAAACACTAACGACATGCAAGGTATTTGTGTGCCACATTTCTGGCGTGTAAGCCACTTGTGTGACCAATCTCCTTTCATACAAGGTAACTTATTTGCCTA
The DNA here is from genome assembly GCA_963277665.1 of Viscum album. NCBI lineage: Eukaryota > Viridiplantae > Streptophyta > Magnoliopsida > Santalales > Viscaceae > Viscum > Viscum album. Next base: position 66,898,119 of record OY728135.1, on the reverse strand, counting down.
TAAATAGACCCATGGGGCATTCATTTGTATGGAAAATTTTCCCGGAAGCCAAATTACTTCTGTGGTCACCCTAGTGGTTCGCCCAAGAATTTTAAAACTTTCAATGTTTTCCATTAACACATAGAGTAGAGGAATTGAAGGAGGATAACAGGACATAAGTATTTCTAGTGTTTTAAAACTGTAACACTTGATCTCCTAAAGTGCCCAACCACCCGAAATCCGAATCATTTACATGCCACATATTCCTCTCAAAGGAACTTGGGCACCCCACTTATGAGAATACCTATGAGTAATCTTGATGGTTTGAGTCAAGTCTCACTCATGTATGACATCCAGGTTACTCATCACTTTAGTCAACATCATGTCACCCATAAATACATGTGCACCTATACATACTTTCCAGATACTTAGTTGGGCACCCTTCTTTGATTCACCTACTCCCTTCAGTCTACAATCCATCAAGACTTCTTAAAAGTAATTCATGGAATGGATTCTTGTTCATTTTCTCCCTTTTCTGAAGGGGATTACATTGAAACCTCCACAAAAACTTCTTGATGTATCAAACTTTTGGGAAGATAACATTAGTGTGTCCCCTATTTGGGTTTTTATCTCTGAAGTTAGAGGTTTCCCGCATTTTTCCCCAATGGGGTTGAGATTCATTGAGTTTCTATGGATTTTAATATCCACGATCACATGGACCATTCTCATAGGATAAATGTGGTGATGTTTCCAGTTTTTAGGATTGGGGATTGGGTTCTAAAATCCCCTTCTCATGTACAAAAAATAGAACCTCAGGCCTCTGATAGGGAAGGTACGGTTCACACCTACTTTTCATTTTGAACAAAAGAAATGTCTCCCTTCCCTACCAGAATCAATTTTAGGGAATCCATTTTGGTGTAAGCCCCTAAATTATCAAGTATGAGGTTGTTTTATAGCTCCTATATTCTTCCTTCACCTTCACTCCTTCTTTACATTGGACCCTTTTCCAATGTAAATAGAATATAGGGAAGGCTCTTCACCTCACCCTCCTCTACCATCGCCGTCGTAGGCACATCCCCTTCAACCACCAGAGAAGAAAATGTGTGGGTGCATTTGTATAATTTTAACATCCTCTTGTTTCTCACACTAAGCTTGACTCACATGGGATTAGAGAATGATGATGATTATATCATTTTCAACAACTCCCATGGTGAATGAACTATGAGAACTCTGATTCCTGTCATAATTGGGATACATAGGATGCCTTATCAGGGCCTGAGCTCACTGGATGTCCTCTTTAGAAATCCAACACTAATTACCTTAATCGGGGTATCCTCCTTAGGAGTAAAACAAAATTAATCCCCCCAAATCACCAAGGAATCCTTTTTAGGATGTTATCCCAAAATCATTTCACTCAAAGGACTGCACTTTCTTGTGAGAATTATAGAACTAATTGGGATTTGATTCTCATCTAAATAAGATAGATAGGAAGCCTCCTTGAAGATCAAACCCAACACTTCAAATCAACCTTCTTCTTCTAGGGCCATATTCCAAACATGTTATACTCTTACATGGAAACCCATATTCTTTCCATGTTCCTTGGGCAGCTTATGCATTAGACATAGACCAAACATATACTATGAACCTTTGTATTTGATGTCCATACCACATGACATTAAATAATATGGTTAGGTACATATCACATTACCATAAAAGGTATGATGTGGCTCTTTAAGAGGCACCGAACCATAATGGTTCTGATTCCATTCATAAGGATACGTAGGTAGCCCCCTTTGTGGGTATGATCCCAACATAAAAAAAACCTTTTGTCTCCCTGGATTATGATAAATTCCAGAGTGCCCGAGTGAGTGTCTTAAAAAACAGTATCATCATAATGTTGTTTAAAAGAATATCTAAATAGCATATGAAAGGATACCATTGATGGAGAACCTTTAATACATACGAATGTCTCTATTAATGAATAACCTTGAATACATACAGATAATTCTAAATTTCACACAGGATAATAATTCATTGAAAATTCCCTGGGAAACCTATTTTATACATGGAAAATTAATAAGGATTCATTAAAACATCTAAAATCTATATAGAGAGTCTCTAAGTAGATAATAAGTCCACATAAAAGAGTGTGATGAGTCTGACCTCCGTTTCTCTCAACCAATTCACATTTTTAAGTATCGTAAGTTTAAACTCAACGAATTCCGTCCATTGGAATATAGATCATTTTTGGATAAAGATATGTTGTATTTTTCTGATTCCATGAATAAATCCAATGGAAACCTCTTGGAAATCCTGATTCATAACCAGAACACACATACTGACTAACAATGAAACAATGATGAGAATTGAAAATGTTATGGTCTTCTAAGATTTTCGGAGGATGTACATGGAAATCATCAAGAGAGGAACATCATCAATCATTTCTTCAATGATTGCTTAAAAATATCTCTTGGAGTAGATAAAGGATGCTAATAGAAAATTTGTACACATTATGAAAAGGGTGAAAGACATTAAAAGGGGAAATCCTCTGAGTTCGTGAATAATTAAGAAGGATTTATAAGATTTTGGTCATGATTATATGTAACATCCAATCCAATGATAAATAAGGATATTCAAAATGATGCACATATCTCAACCTTTTCTGTCCACCCAGGGAGCACAATGATGCATCGAAATGTCCGATGGAACATTTGGTGGGATGATATAAAGAAAGTGGTTACTAAGTATGCATAAAAGTGAATTATATGTCAACAAGTGAAGTCTGAAAGATATAAGTCTAAGGGGATGCTGAAAAAACTACCCATACCAATATAGATGTGTGAGAACATCACTTTGGACATTGTCACTATACTTCCCAGTACATCCAGATGAAACAATGCTATATGGGTCAATGTGGATCGTATTACAAAGATAGCTCACTTTATCGCAATTCGAGAGTACTTCTCATTGTATAAACTTGAACATATATATATATATATATATCAATTAAGTGGTAAGGTTAAATTGAGTACCACTATCTATTGTATCTGATAGAGTTCTGATATTCACCTAAAAGTTTTGAAAAAGTATCCAACATGCTCTAAGAACTGAACAGAAATTTAGTACGGCCTATCATCCTTAAACTGATGGCCAATCTGAGCAGAATATTCCGACACTAGAAGATATCTTGAGAAAAATTTCTATGGACATCAATGGAGGATGTGACCAACATCATCCACTTGTAAAAATGTCCTACAGTAATAGCTTCCCCTCAATCAACAAAATTTTACCATTCCAAGCCCTCTAAGGGAAAATGTGTTGAACACCAGCGTGTTGGGATGAAGTTAGTGAGCGTAAGCTGATAGGAAGTATAATTTTTAAAGAAATGGTGGACAAGGTGAAAACCAGTCAACAGAACAACAAGGAAACCTAAATTTTATAGAAGGCTTATGCATACAATAGTCAATGTGACCATGAGTTAAATGTTAGAGACATGGTATTTATACACATATCATCATAGAAGAAGGTCATGATGTTGGGAAGAATGGAATGTTAAGTCCCAATTACATCATCCCCTTCAGGATTCTTGATCATGTAGAGTTTGTGGCATATGCACTGGCACTTCTACCTACCATGTCCAAAATACATGATATAATATTTTTTAAGATTATTTTATAGGTCCTTATTCTATTTATGATAGCATTGTAAAATTAGTTATAGTTTAATTTTTTTTTCAATTAAATTTTCATTTGTGTTAAAAATTAAACTAATCGTATTTAAAAAAAATTTCGAAAAATTGAAGTTAATTTTTGAAATCTACACATCGAAAAATCGTTAGGGTACATTTGTGGAATTTTTCTAAAATACATGAATTTTTGGTGAATTTAATTTACATAAATTTATCGTATAAATAAATTTGAATTTAAATCAACTATTCCTTACATAACGAGTGACATAAGAACCCCAATATCTAACTCGCATGCACTTATTTGAATTTTTTGTCATGGAATCATCGCTATTTGAAGTATTTTGTGAAATTAATAAACTATGTAATTAAATAATATGGAAACCCTCATTCTATCCACTATAAAAACCACCCACACGCCCCTCTTCTCTTATATCCCCTAAATCCTTGTGTCTTACCAATAATCTTCCCAAATCACTCCCCAAGATCCTTCCCCATGTCTAACATACCTTGGTCTCCTCAAAAGACCAAATCCAATCCCATTAAGAGGCTCTCAAGGAAGAATGATTCAAGAGGAAAATTCATCTTTTCATGTTCATTTGTTTTTGATTCTAACCTTACCTATCCCCATACGAACATTATGAAAACTCCAGTGCATTATGTGTACTGTAATGTTGTTATGATGATAGAATAAGTTATTATCATATCTCCTTTACTCATCTTTTATACTAGTAGTAAATGCACCATCTGAGATGTGTTAATTAACCACATTCATGGATGATGGGTTTTTAATTTCCATTACCATCATCAATTATGGTCATGAGACCATTTCAATGGTTGAACCAGACCATCAAATATGTTTTATGTCTCATCTATGGTTCTTGAATTTTTTTACACATGCTTCTGATTTTTAAAACAAAACATGTTAATTATGGTCAAAAACCTCCAATTAACCCAAAAGGTTGTCACTAAAGTTTTACCTAATGATCAACTTCAGTACAAAAAAATAAATGAATTTTATAACCATGTAATATTATATATTTTCACTAATTTCATATAAAATTAATTATTAACAACCACTTTCATCATACATGTGTATCCAAACAAGAATATAAGTCCACTGATCATTAAAACGAAGGAATTGAACGGACCCGAAAAATGAAACCGAACCTCAACACAAATAAAAAAGGTTATGATGATCCTAAAAAGGTTTTAATAAATATTATATATATATATATATAATAGGTTCTTTAATTATTAATTTATGAACCTAATTTGATTGTTCAGGTCATTAATGTCAAGTGGATAACACCATCAGATTTGAGGTAAGGGATCCGCTCTATTCCACTTTTATTCAACAATGTCCTCTATGTTATGACCTTTTATGTGCAATATCTAAAGATGTATTATGATTTAGAACCACCATCATAACGACATAATGATTTATAAGTGACGATAATTCACTTTGAATCTCATTAATACCACTTAAGTAAACCTGATACCATGCTGATAATTCATAAGGGATTCTACCCGAACCTCCTTTATTCTTTCAGGTAGAATCATATTTCTTATTAACAAAATGAATTTTTCTTATATTTTTATTTAAATATTCTAAATGGTTTCTACATTTACCAAATTAATTTATCAATACACTTCATCATTCTATTTTAGGGATATTCATGTTTTTAAGTGATTCCCTCCTCAATAATTTTGGATAAGAAAACTTGTTTAAAGAGAACTTGCCTATTTATTACAAGATTTCAAGTGCACTATATATTCAATTTTTGAGCCTCCATTGTATTTTTAAAATCCATATTTTTATTATGAAAACTTCTTGGTTCACTTCTGGTTTTATTTAAAATGAGGTTCCCTTTTAAATTTTTAAAGGATCTATAGTATTTTCCATAATACCGCGCAGAAATGTTTTAATGCTAAAATTTATTAAACTCTCTTATTTCATGTTTTAAATTTTGTTTGATAGCACATACCAAAACATATTCTTAGATTACCATATTAATTCTCATATATGTTTTAATTCTTTTATTTCATGGACATTTTTATGATACACCCATTCATTATGCTTTATGACATGATTATGATACCCATTTCTTTCCATGGGTACCCTTATGTTTATGTATGATTGATAATGTATGATTCTTAATGTGGAAAACATATTCATAAATGTTAATATGTTTTTACCAAGATATTGATCCAATACATTGGGTAAAGTTCAGTCTCATGAGACGTTATGTGCGACAGTCATGGCTGTTAGCCTAGGCTTATGCTACCAAGAGTGGTGGACTTGGCATTTAGCCTTGGCTAGCATTACTATGTGAAACGGTCTTGGAATTTAGCCTTGAATCGTGATAAAGTCATGTTTTATGTTACTTTCATGTTAATATTAATCCATGTTTATATGGTTCAATGTTTATATGTTATGATTCCATATGTTACATGCCTTTTTTATATCATGATGGTATGCCTTCTAACTCATCTGCTAAGGCTTTATTCTTATGATTAATCCCTTGCTGGGATGTTTTTCTCATACCTGGGGTCATGTTATCCCCAGGTTTTCCTATGAATATGTATGAGTAAAATGGATGTTATGGGTGCTTTTGATGATTAAATAATGATGTTTTTCTATTCTCATGTTTTTAGTTTTATGTACATAGTCTTCAATGACAATAGACTTCACGATCCATGGCACTTACTCTGATTTATAATTATGCTTAAAACCATGTAATGTTACGTGTAAAAGGCCAGGGTCTCTATAATGTTGAATAATATTGTCAACCATTTATCGTGTCCTTGTATTAGGTGTGTATGCTTCATGTTATCCATAAAAAGTGTTATCAAATACATTAGTTAAAAATGAGTCCATCTCTATAGGAAATCAAAAAGTTTGCTAGTGATAATGATTATTATTTTTTGGTAATTAAGATAAGGGGCATAATGGTTCAATAGAAGATCATATATTCCTAGTACATCTTCATGAAACCAATTTTTTTCCCAGCCTGATGATGGTAAGAACAATAATACATATCAAGATGCCTTTTTTGACTTTCTTATTTAGTCCCATAGTTTATTGCCTCTTTCCTTAGGTGAAAGGATTATTAGATAACTTATTCCATATTTCCTACTAATGTAATATGGCTTAAAATAGAAAAAAATTACATGAAAACTTCTATTTTTTGTATAATTTGTAAGAAACACAAAAACTTTACATTTAAAATGTGTTATGACGTTGTTATTAATTCCCATTTAGATGATTTTTATAGCAACCTCAGCCCCAATTGCATGAAGTAAATGCATGCTCTATTAAATTGGAATATATAAAAAGGTCCAAATCCTGAAGGATGAACCTATATAGTATTTTTGGAGAAATAAATATATAAATGATACCATATTTACATTTGGAATAGAAAATAAAACATAAACATATAGAATGAAGATGAACTACTTCTTTGAAAACTCATTCAGAGAATTCTTCTTCGTATCCTAGGGACAAGAGAAAATGCAAGGGTGAACTCAAAATCTAAAAAAGGGAGAACTTAAATAAAAGCTATCATGAATCAATAATCACTATCAAAATGGAAATTAAAATAATTGAACAAACCATAAAGTTAAATTACTAGAAAATAAAGAATCAATATGGCAAGGTAAATATCTAAAAACACATGCCATTTAATCAATAAGATGAGAATAAAATGCATCTATATGTAATATGACTATGAATATGTCATGGATAATAATAAGAGATTTATTAATAATGGAAATTATTAATTATTTTATGCTATAATATCATGAATCATGATACCTTTACTATTAATACATTTCACAAGATGATTTAAAATAATAAGTAGAACCCCATTTAATTTTCCCAACTTAATTCTCTCATGAGACCTTTCGATACATCCAGGGGATATATTATACCAGTCCCCACCGATAATTGTAGGTATAAATAATTCCTCACACATCAAAAGCACTTTTTAATTCAGTAATAAATTTTCATTGCCATCAATTATCTGTATTGAGTAAAGGATTAACATTCATCAATATTCCCCTAGTTAATTAAATTAAATTCATAGTAAACAATATATGTAAAAATTATAAATTTTTTAAGAAATATTCATATCCATATTTCGATTATATGGAAATTTACAATAATTGTAATTTATAATAAAATATTATAATAAGAAAGTTATTATTTCAATAAAATGATAACAATCAAAAACGAAATTGAGTTCGTACAATAACTTTTACCACTTGGTAATGTTCAAGTCAAATACCATTGAATGAAATGATTGAATTTGAAATATAGAACACCAAAAAGTAGGAATTAATCATGATATTATGTTATAATGGGGGAATATATACACCACATATTAGTTAATTGGTGGTTAGTAAAAGCCTCAATGGAATGTAAGTAGAGATGAAGTCCCTTACCTCACACATTACTCTAGTGAAACATGATTTGACCTCATATATAATTATTTAAATAATGTTATTAATTGTATAAAACCCATACTCACATTCAAAATATAATATATGATCATATTATAAAAATTACCACCTGTTTGTTAATAATTTTTCATAATATTAAATGTTTCAGATGTTAATAAACTTGTTTTCTCATTCATGATTTGTTATGAATGTTTCAGTTATGTTTCATATTATATATTTTCACCATCTCAATAATAAAAAACATTAAATAATTATCACATTTATACATCAACTATAGTTTTAATACTAATCATTAATAATGTCTTTGATAAGTGTACAATATTACAATAATAGAGATGGTAGGTCGTATGTATGCATGAGTAACATTTCCATTTTCTAATGATTATTATTGAAAGAAGGTAAGTAATATTTTAAATTTTAATAATGAAATAAATAGTATTTATATAATATTATTTATTTAAATATACTTATATATATCACCCATTTGGTGTTATGATTGAAGGAGAGTCACATCCCATCGTGGAGGTGGTAGTCCACACGCACATGAAAAATGCTATCATTATTTTATGAGTGAAAAATTGATACATTATCTTTTAAAGATGATAAAGATGATATGAATATCATAATTATTTCATTTATATCACATACAATTTTTAACCTAATGCTAATTAAATTCCATGATATGATATAATAAATCTAGTGGTATATTTATGTTATAAATTATAAATATTATACTTTATATCAATCATCATACCCAACCCAGATATGTGGTTATGGAAAAACAAATGATATCAGTTTGCGAGGTGGTAGTCTTCCCTACCAGTGAATAATGTTTTCAATACCCATTTGATTTAAGTGGGGATGGTTGTAGGTCATTCTATTTTTATAAAAAATCTAAATATTTTTATATACTTAATTTATTATATCACCATCATTTAAAAAATTGATGGTGTTTTAGGAAGATATAAAAAAAACTCATTGAAGAACATTTCCTCTTCTTTGGGTATCATCCTTAGGTTTACACTAAATCCTTCCTAGGATGGATATATCCCAATAATCAGGATTACTAGATAAGGGGAGATATTTTCGAAAGTGATTTTTAATAGGATTAATTTAACCAAAAGAGTATGAATTCATGAAGAAGAGTATAGAATAGTGACCTTTTATATGTGAGGTGAGTGGCACACTTGTAATGTATCAAAAAGATTCAATCATACCCATGTTTTTATAATTTAGAGTGCCTAACAAATTGTCCATTATCAAACATAGAATATATATAAGGCCAAAATAAGGCCATAAAATGGATGTTGGAGATGTAGGAAGGACATTTTAGCTCTTATTATTTTATATTGACCCCCCGATAAATCTGTTTTTTACCTTAACTATATTAAATATTTTTTCCTTTCTTTATTATTCAATTTTTTTAAAAATCATTTTTACCATATTGGACATTATATATTATGTAGATTAGAAATATTGAATCCATTTTTCAAATTCAATTCACAAAAGTGGAATAATATAATTTATAATTAATCTCGTTGACACGATACGAAATATGGTTTTAAAATAGAAAAAGTCCAAAAGTACACAATGTTTTTATATCAAAATTAAATATTAAAACTAATCCAATTACCTAAATTTGATTCATTAATATAAAATTAAACTAATTTTACATTAAAAAATAATAATATAATTTAACATTTTAAATTATTTAATTGAAATGTATGTTTTCAATTAAAATTATATATTTTTACTATTCATCAATGAAAGATAATTTTCAAAAATATCCCAAAAAATTAACTGTAAGACAATTTTGGTGTGATTATATCAAAAATTAATTCTATTTTTTAGTTAAATTTTTTTAAATGTGGTAAAATTAATTTTAAATCTTGTGCTCAAATGTGATTAAACCGTCTTTTAGAAAAATTAAATTTTTTCATTTTTTTCATTTTTTCTTCAAATTGATTCTTATTTTCATTATTAAAAAATAGATAAAAATTAACATGTATAGACTATATATTTTTCAGAATTTAATTAATTATATTCATATCCTATAATAAAATGGTTTGGTTAAAATTGTCATATTTAAATAATATTTAAATAGAGTATCATGTTTTGTTTAATCTCGGTATTGCGTGAATTATAATATATCAAAGAGATTGAATTATTTAAAATGAAATAAATTAGAATGTATTATGATGATCTATTCCTTTAATTTCTGGTGTTGATTGTCACACAAACTATTTAATATGATTAGCATATTAACAAATCTTAGGGTGTAATATTCTACCCCCATAAATAAATTGAGTCCTCACAATATAATCATGATTTCAGTAATCAAGGGGTTTTAATTTGAAAATACCATTCCAGTAATCACACATCATGAGATGGGTTAATAAAAAATCCCATTTATAAAAAAAAGAAATGTTTAAAAGTCTTTTGGAATAACACATACTAGTTTTTGAAAATAGCCGAACATTGGGAGGAAGTGAAAACATGGACATAAAAGATAAAACTAACAACCAAATACAGATGGAGAGTGGTACCGAACATTGATCACTACAAGTGCGTTATATAGATAAATATATTGACCAAGATAAATAACCACATAGGCATGAAAAGTTCATTGATATCATCAAAAAATCTGATAAGTGAATAAAATTCTATTTCAAGATTCATTTCTCAATGTTGGGGGGACACATCTTTTACCTGGAAGAAGAATATATAAAAATGTACTTACTCGATATATCTTTTTTTTCATAGGAAAAGATTTTAAATTTTTTTATTTCATCACTAATTTTCCACTTTATTATTAATATAAGAAATCAATATCAAAAAATGAATTTTTATACCAGAAGCACTAATTTTTTTTAACGAATCATAAGATCCATAATAGACTGATATAATTCTTTCAATATATAGTTATTATTATAATAAAATGGCTAGTATAAGTTATCCAATATGAATAAATAATCGTATGGTTAAGTAATAAATTGATATTTAAAATTTCATCCAAAGTTCAACATTAACCATTTCATTAATGGCTATCCTTTTGACCCTTCACAAGGATAATGGTCCAAAACATTAGGGAAAAGGTTACTAAATTTTCGAAATGAACTTATGATTAATCTCCCAAAAACATCAATTGTAACTTAATATTAATATACAAAATATGTGAATACATTTATCATGTATTCTTTTCAAACATAGTAATAACATGAATTACCTTAAAACCGTAATGGAAACAGGATGTCTTCCAAAATTAAAATCTTAGGAAATATAATATATTCCATAGATCTAATCATGTAGTAAAATCCAGCAAAGATAACACCAACCCTGAAGTAACTAACCAATTTCCAGGTCACCAATCCCAACCCATAATAAAATAATTTTAAATATTATCTCAATATATAACACGTATTAAGGTTTATCATTCATTAATCATGTTTTTCAAACAAGTTTAACTTTCCACTAAATCACTTTTCCTGGTACCATTCAACTCGTGCATTCAAATCCCTTAAATATTAGTATCGTGGTACAATCCTCATATAGCTCATGATTCTTATAATGATTATATCATCTGTAAAATAATTTTAAAACATAAATATTATACCAGAATAAGAATTCACAAAAATCATTACTCTTTGTTTATATGAATGGCATAAGCTTCCCTACGAACCCTTAGCGTATTTTGAGGTATATTCCATTTACCATGGGGAATTATATTGTGTAGTTCCCCATATCATTACAATTGAAGAATTTCACATTGAAAATTTCATTCATTCCCTTGTAAATATTATCTTGGTGGAATTTCCCTCCACACTTGTATCAAAATCCCATTCTCTTTAATAAAGTACATGTGTGTTTCTTTACAAATTTATGACATGTTTGAAAATATTTAATTCCCTTCTTCCTTTAATGAATTTTATTTCTATTCATTCCTCTTCTTATTTTTATTCTCTTCAAATCCACAAGACCTATGTAATTTTTTTTTTGTCTTGATAGAACGTAGAATACTATAATAGAATACTTTAACCACACTAGAATGGACCTTTGTCAGCGCTGAACAATCACTTTTAATTGTGGAGCAGTTCAAATGAAGAATATTTTATCAGTGCAAAAAAAGAAATGTCAAAAGGGAAGTTTAACAAAACATTTATTAGAATTGTTAATGTGGGCCTTTAATAACTCATTTTTAGTGCTAATAAAGGAATCATGATAAAACATGGTAAAATTATGTTTTTTCAGACATCTATGAGCCTAGACACTTTATCAGCACATTCATGATACTTTTAATAGTAGTCCTCCACCTTTATTAGCAATTTTCACCCCAACACTCATTTAATCAGTTCATTTTATATTTCCAGCCTCATGAACACCCAAAGGGATTTGAACCTTGAACCTCACCATAAAAGATGGAACACCTTTACCACTTCACCATGTTGTTTTTTAATCTGCTCAATGATATCACTATTTATTTATATACGTATTCCCATATATATATATATATATATTTACATGTATATTTTAATTCATATATTTATATAATTATTTTTAAATACATTTATACAATATATAAGTGTGTGTGATATATATACTTACTTTTAATAAAATATATTATATATTATATTCATTTAAATAGAATAGAATGGAATATAAATATATATCTCTTTTTAATACATATATACGTTTATATATAAATAATATAAATATATTTGTATACTGTAAAAAAGTGTTAGGTATTATTTTAAATAAAATTTTCTAAATATTTATTTATTTATTTATATTAGAATATATTTATAGGTTAATATGTTGATATATATTTATCTGAGATAATTATTATATGTAAATTTTATAAAAAACTAATATATTTAATTATAAATAAAATAACGCTGTGAAAAAGAAAAAATTTTGAAAACCAAAATATTAATATGAATGTAAGACCTAGGAATAAATTCAGTCTCCACAAAAAAACTCCAATAATACCCCATTAAAGGATACTGAAAATCCACCAAATGTTAAAACATTGAGGTACCCTTACTCAGAACTTAGTTTTAGAGAACATTTGGGCCTTGTTTGGTGTTGAAAAATGTGACAGAGGTTTACTAGTATCACTATAGGCATCGAGCTCATTGTATGTTTCGACTCGATATATTGTAGATCCCAAACAAACACTCGGGTCAAAATTTATGGGTTTTTGATGTTCTATTAACATTTTCATCTTATTTTAGATCATTTTTTTTATTTTTTTATTTGATTTTTTATCTTTAAATTGATATTAAATGATTGTTTCTCAATAATAATAATTAGATTATTAACAAAAAATATTTTTTTAAAGATATTATTTTCCATTTTCACTGAAATAAATTTATATATTAAGTGTAAATACCTATTTACCTTATAAAAAACATTTTTTTAAAAAAATATTATATTTAAGATAATATAATTATATTAATATATTAATACATTATTTTTAATGAAATATAATTTATTTGAAGTATATCGTTATCAATGTTACTAAAAAACATTGATAAAGGTGGGTGTTTATTTGCACTTCAAAAAATACTGATACACCCCCTATTTGAACTTTTTTAAAAGTATTGATAACCCAATTTATCCGTAAATTTTTTAAAGTGATAATAACACTACACCTTTAACAGTTTCTTTTTATCACTATTAAAGACCCCTTTAACAATATTTTTTAGCGCTCACAGAGGGGGTATTTAACAGTGTTATTAGTTAGCGGTTTTAAATACCTTGCTCTGGATAAACACAATTTTGTAGTAGTGATAATACTATTCCGTCATAGGAAGAAAAACTTTTTTAGAATCCAAAACCCTTCAGAAATATTACTTAATCCCTTTAATGAAATGGAAAATATTGTACTCCATATTGTGTATGTAATCTGTAGCATACCCAGATAACATTATAAAGGTATCTTCATACATTGTAACACTTTATTATTTCTTTTTTTATTTAAGCTATGTAAAATTTTCTTTATTTCAATTTGTTTCCCATAGGGGAAATATTTTTTAAATAATTCAGCCTTAAAAGATTTCAATTCTATTAGTTTTATTTTCTCTTCATCCATAGTATTTTGGATCAATGTCCAACATTGATCAAATTTTATTTTGAGAAAATATAATGTAATAAGAAACCTTTCTTTTTCACCAGAAACCAATTCCATAAATGTATTCTCTAGAGATAGAATCCATTTCTAGGATACCACCAGATTAGTAGTCTCACCAAATTATGGGGATTCTATTATATAATGTGATCTAGAGTATGTGAATATCACATGAGAACAGATTTCTTCATTTGAGAAAGGTTATATATTCAAAACCCAATTAATCTCCCTTAATATGGTAATAATTTTCTCAGTTCCAGAATAAATTGTATTACCTTCCACAGAAAGGAAATATCAACATTGGCCATGAGTATTGATACCCTTTTTCTATCTAAATGTCATGTATAAAAAATTGAATATACTGGATTAGCTCAAGATATTATTAACATTAAATCATAATATATATTTATAAATATGATGTAATAATTAACATAAATTAATATTTATTCAATTTTAATCTCATAATTATAATGCTGTTGTTTTTGGGATATCTTAAATTTCAAATTCTTTGTAATGATTTTTAATGAAATTGTGAATTATCTTTATCATATCCCCAAAGATTGTCAAACCAACTAAAAAAATAAGGGTCATTTTTATACACTAGGTGATGATATGGTATATCCCATTGATCCCTTTTCAGGGTTACTACATCTAGGTACCTCTGTTCCTAAACTACGTCCACTTATAGTATACAAACGTGGATGTATTTCCTATAAACCCACATAATCACTACCTTAACAAAATATTAGGATTTTGTAAAATACATATCCTCTAAAAATATCATATGGTTATGTTCCTTAATATATGTTTTCTTACATCTAGTTCTCGTGGACTCTACTAATTTTATTTTAATTCCAATATTATTGACCCCATCCCTAATAGCTTGGACTTAGTGTCAGTTTTTTTACATTTTCATAGGTAAAAGGGGACAATTATTGAAGGACCAATCAGTTTTATTGTTTTAGAGAACCATACACAGACATGATACCCACTTTTCAGTAGGTATAGAAAATAAAACATAATACATAAAAGAATAAAATGAACCACATCCTTGAAAACTCATTAGAAGAATTCTTCTTCATATCCTTGGGAAAAGAAAAAAATAAGTGTGAGGTAAAATTATTAGTAATGGTAAATTAATGTGGAATATATAGTTAATAAATTAGTATAATCAACATTTCAAGGTAAAAAACTAAACAAACATGACATTTAAATAATTGGAAATGGAAAAATTAATATGGAATTATGAATAACTAAAAACCCATGCCATTCAAACAATAATCTGAGAATGAAACACATCCTAAGATAATATCATTATGAAAGTATCATGGATTATAATAATTTAATTCTTAATAAAGGATTTTATTAATCATTGGATGCCATGATTTCAAAGTATCATGATACCTCAACTTTTAATACCTTTTACTAGATGGGTCAAAACTACCGGGAATAATCCCATTAAAATTTTCCAACTTTTTTTGTTTCATGAGACCTACTAATGGATCAAGGGGATATATTGTACCAATATCCTCCCATAAATATAGTTTTGAATTATTCATCATAGATACAGTTATCTTTTTAATTCAGGAATCAATTTTCCTTAGTATCAAATATCCATGTTTAGTATAAGAGAAATATTTGTCAGTATTTCACTTGTTAATCAAATAACATTCAATGTAATAACTGTGTGTAAAAATGGAATATGGTATGGGAAGTAATAATATCCAAAACTAAATAATGTGGATATTTAATAGAAATATAATCTATAATGAAAAATTTGTACATTAATGTGAATACTTCAAGAGAAAGTTGACAATCGCAAAAGGATGTGAGATTGTGCAATAAATTTTACGACATAGTAATTTTCAAGTCAAATCCCCATAGATTAAATTAATAAAATTGAAACATATAAAACCATGAAGTATGAAAGAATAATGATATTAAATGTTAAATGGGTAGTATATACATCATATAAAAGTTAATTTATGCATAATAACAAATAATTCTCAATGGAATGTAAATTTAGACGAAGTCCCCTACCGCTTGCTTATATCTAGTTGGAAATGGTTTAACCTCATGTATAATGGTTTTAAGAATGTTATTAATTTATAATATAAACCTAATAATATTTTGAATATCATATATGATCCCTATATAACATTTTACCACCCTTTTGTGAGTAATACATTGTGATTTTAATTGTATATGGTGTTAATCATCTTGTTTTGTCAGTCGTGCTATATTATGAATGTTTACATTCCTATGCATATTATATATTTTTACAATAACAAAAATAATAACCATGAAATAATTATAATATTTATACATCAATTATAAATATAATACAAATATTATTAGATTATTTTGATAAGTTAGGTTTGTTAAAATCTTGGAGACAGTAGGTCGTACATACGGATGAGTAACATTTCTATTTTCCAATGATCAATATGAAAATGGCGTAAGTAATATTTTATCATTAAAAAATTATAATAATATCATATATATCGTGTTATTTAATTAAATATACTTATATATCATCCATGAGGTATGGTGATGAAAATAGTGTCACATCACTTTGTGAAAGAAGTAGCCTACACGTACATGAACAATGATATCATCTTTAAGTTAGAAAAAATAAAATTATATATTAGATTTTCAGAATGATAAATATTAAAATAAAATTATAATTATTTAATTTATATAATATATAATTATTTAAATTATCTTTATTACATTCTATTCAAAGTGTTAGTGAAAGAGAAATCATATCCCTTTATGAGACGGTAATCTGGAGTACTCACGTGCGATGATATCGTATCCCCTATGGAATAGAAATTAGGAAAGAATAATATTATAGATAATGACTACAAATGTATAATTATATTATAATTTTAATATATATACTTTCTATCCATGATCATACCCATCCATGAGAGTTGGTATTGGAGGAACAAACAATATTTGTTAGTGAGGTGGTAGTCTGTCATACAAAAGAATAGTGATTTGGTAACCCGTTTAATGGGAATGGGGATTTTTGTTGGTCATTACCTTATTATAAAAATATCTCAATATATGTAATATAATGGTGTTATTGTATCATCATGTTTTAAAAATAATTTAAGGAGACAGTGGAAGAAATAAAATAAAAATTCTTGTTGATGAAAATTACATCTTCTTCGGGTATCTTCCTTAGAATTGCACCAAATCCTTCCTAGGATGGATTTATTCAAAACAATAGGGCTTATAGTATTTATAAATGGATGTTGGGAACTTATTTTATCGAGTTTTAAATGAATAAAAACGGAGTGAATGTGTTAATAACAGATGATAGATGGTGTAATTTTATAAGTGATTTGAGTGACACACTTGTAATTTTTTAAATGTATTCAATCATACCAATGTTTTTATCATGACGAAAAGCCTAAAACATGGTCCATTAATGATCCAAAAATTTAAAAGGTTGAAATATGTCAATCTAATTTGTTTTGGAAAAGTAGTGAGGTCATTTTGAACCCTTATCTTCTTTGTTTAATCCCAAAACAAATCGTTTTTTCAATAACTGTGGTAATTGATTTTTATTATTTTCACTATTAATTTTGGTCATAAATTAATTTTATATTATTATAAATTATATATTATGCTGATTAAAAATACTGAATAAATTTTTCAAAATTTAATTCACATAATTGGAAAATATCAAATTAAAATTATGCTTGCAAGGGAGAAAAATTCACCCTATGATAATTTTTGTATTCTTATTTCAAAAATTAATTTTATTTTTTCAAACAATGTTTTTAAAATTGGTATAAAATTAATTTTAAATAATTTAAGCAATTTGCGACTAAACTTTCTTTTAGAAAAAATACTATTTTTAGAAGTCGTTTATTTTTCTTCTAAATGATTCTAATTTTCGTTTATATTAAATAGATAATAAATTTACATGTGTAAAATAGATATTTTTCATAATTTATTTTGAAAAATTCCCAACCACTAATTTAATGTCTAGGTTAAAATGATAATGTTTAAATTATTTTTTAATAGAGCATCTCATTTCGTTTAAACACAGTGTTGTGTGAATCACAAGATATTAAATATATTTAATTATTTGAAAATAAATATATCGTAATGTATTATTATATTATATTCCATTTTATTATTGGTGTTTATGTCATACATGATATAAAATATGATAATCATATTTTAATATCTTGTTGTGTCACGAATTTTAAAAATTCTTGCTTGATTTATCCAACATAAAAGTGAATTTTGATGATGAGGATGAATATATGATTCCTGTGATTTTTCTTGACGATTCCTATAACATATTAGTAGAGAATGTGATTTATATATGTCACTCACTAACCCTTAAAGAGGAAGAATCTTACCTTGTTATTGTGGAGTTTAATTTTAATTAAAAAATAAACGGGGAGGTTGAGAGTCTATTCACTAGAGGTATGGAACAATATAAGGGTAAAAAGAATGAAAAGGGCCATGTGAAATGTAATAAAAACAACCAATTCAAACCAATGTTTATGTTTAGGGATATAAAAATGTTGTGTTATAATTACTATAATCTTATCCATGTAATAGCCAAGTATAAAAAATCAAAACACAATCCTAATGAAAAAAACTATTTCCCATAGCCTTTAAATGGATTCCAGTTATCATCATTTTGAGGTTTTAAATGTATCTAGATTTTATCTCACTAATGAGTTTTCCATTTTTATGGATTCTCTATTCATATGTGTCCTTCGATACTATCTTTCCTTAACATAGATTAGATAGTTGAGGTATATTTTATCATAGGAAATAACATGAAGTGTAAGGTTCACGGAAGAGTTTATGTTCTTATTTAATTAGATGACTATTATATCATCACTATCCTAGATGTTATGTGGGTCCTAGAACTTCACATAAATCTAATTTCCCTTGGTGTTATATACCAAAAATTATATGTTTGTAGGCCATAATTGGGATTCCTTAATATCTCCAGGGGATCTAAAAATATAATCAACAGATCCCTAATTAATTGACTTTATGTGTTAAATGGGAAAACACATTCATGTAATCTATGATGTGTTCATCTGAGTAATATTGATAATAAATTTTTATATAATTGGAGATTTGAAAATTTAAGGTCTATGGACATAACATAATTGAGTAAACAATTACTATCAGAAAATGGTAGACCAATAAATCTCCCATTTTTTGAATATTTCATCTTCTATAAATATAAGATTTTTAGTTTTGATATATCATCCTTTAAAGTGAATCAACCATTGATGTATATCATTTATATTTAATGAGCCCATTATATAACAATATCCAATGGTGTATGTGTTTTTGGATACACTTCATACATGACTATTCTATGAAATTATAAATTAATAAACTCAAAAAATAAAGTTTATTGGATATATATAAAATTTGAAAAATTATAATTGAAAATTAGGCTGGAAATATGATTAAAGTCATGGTTAAATAAAATGATTTTAAGTACTTATGTATACATTTTGTCAGAAATTTAAATTCGAGGGTACATTAAGACACCTGAGGGAGACCTACAAAGGAAATGGGATTGTTTAATTCATGAATATAAACATTCATGAGAAATTACCAATCATGCATGAAATATCTAGTATACCAAAATCATATAGGGAAGAATATGCCACTATGATAATGTTATTTGTTAATAGGTTATCATAAAGTGATAATCAATTTAATCCCCTAGAGAAAATTTTGAATTGTAAAACATCTTCTTATAATCATTTAAGATTCTTTTGGTTTACTGCTTATGCCTGTGTTAAAACTGGTTAGTTTGAAGTAAGAGCTCTTAAGTGTGTATTTGTGTGATATCCAGATTGTGTCAAAGGGTATAAGTTCTGGGAAACCAAACCCAGATACCAAGGGGTTTTTATTAGTAGGGAATCTATGATTTAGGAGTTTTTTATTCATAAATTATAGTATTTCACATGCGAAAATGAATATACAACCCATGATGAGGCAATTAATCATCATTCAAAAACATAGGCTGAGGTTGCTAATGATACTCCTCCATCTTATCCTTAAAGGGAATCAACAAATGTTTCCATTTTTAATTAAGATTCATATTATTCGTCTCCTAATCCTAATAGTGATTACCAATTGACTCGAGATAGAGATAAGAGGCTCATTCGACCTCCTTTTCAATTTTAGAAGTGTGATATAGGTTATCTTTTCTTTCACATTTCCATGATCTAATTGGTGATGATCCATAAAACTATAAGAAATAATTTTATTATAGAGATTAAAAATAATGGACCACATCCATTCATAAATAGATAAATTCATTAGGTAAAACATACTTTTTCTGTTATAGATATACCTCTTAATTCTAATTTTCATTTAGTGTAAATGGATTCACAAATGAGAAAAATAACACACTATAGAAATAAAAACCAAAATTAGGGACAGATTAATTGACAATGTTTACCTTCATAGATATGATATTGATTATGGTGATATTTTTTCACCATTATTTAAATATTATTTTATTTAACTACTTGTAATATTTTTTTTATTTCAATAAAATTAAAATAGTACAACTTCATGTGAAAACCAGTTTCTTTCATGTTGACTTTAATGATCAATTATACATGAATCCTCCTAATATTTATCAAAAGGAGATAAGAAATAACCATGTTTTTGTTTTAAATAAATTCATGTATGGTTTCAAATATGCATCTAAATAATGGTATAAGAAATTTTACTCATTTGTTTCTGACAACCAATTTAATAGGATCTATCAAGAAACTTGGGTTTACATAAAATCGATAGAAATTTCAGTATTTACCTGATACTTTTTGTAGATGAAACTTTGTTTATGTGCAATAATATGAATCTCATTTATTCTATTACGTGTCAATCGAAAATTATTTTTCAGATTAATTTATTAGGACCTTCATAAAAGATATTAGACATAAATATTATAGCCAACATACTTAAAAAGATTTTATATTTGTCAGAAAATAATTATATCATGAATATTATAAAAAGGAACTTACCTAATGCCTTAAAGAATGTTAATGTTTCTTTTTGGTCCACAAATTAAATTGTATTTACCTAAATCCACTATATATACTATAGGTATTGAATATATTTAAGAAAATATATATTCCAATTTTTTTAGTATCCTAGTGTACTCTATGATTTTCACTAGGCCTTAGATAGCTTTTTCTATATACACTCTTACTTGATTCATGTCCAATCTAGGGAAACCACATTGGTATTCCAAAAAATGGATACATAGATAGTTTTCATATACTAATTAACTGAATTTTTTGTTTTTGGTAGTAATGTAAATTATGATGAACGAATTATTGGATGTATATATATTGATTTTGTAGGAAATATGGATACTATAAAGTCCCTCACGAGATATGTATTAATTTCTTGTGGAGAATCAATTTCATGAAATTAAATATAAAATATATGGTTTCACTTTCAATGATAGAAGATGAGTATGTTGACCTGACTGAGGTTTTTAAGGAGGAATTACGGTTAAAGTGTTTCATTTATAAACTCAATTTAAATTTTTTTATTATTTCAGTTTATTATTATTGTAAATGTTCCATTCATATGTCCAAAAAGTTTATTTTACATGGTTCTTCTAGAAATATTAATATTAGTTTATATTTTAGTATATATATCATTGAATCTAGAACCAAATTTTCCATAAATAAAAATATTGATAATAAACTATTAATAGTTTTAAAATGGTTTTGGTTTTATCATAATTCATGTTTCATTTAGATAGAATCAATTTAGTTCACATTAAATACCAATTGGTATATTTAAATCACAAATTTAAAAAAGAAATTGGTTGAGATTTATGAATTTACGGTTTTTTCAATTTGAATATTCCGGGTTAATAAATTTTTCCCTTTATTCATTTTTTATAAGTACATGAAATTACAAATATAAATTTTACTACTGTTATTATGATCAAACCTTTTTATTCTTGATCATAATGTTTATCCTCACATAAAATTTGTTTTAGTAACCTTAAACTAAAGTTGTTTCCATCGCAAACTTATATAGTTTTTGGATTTACAGTTTACCGTTACATAGATCTGACATGACATTTAGGTATCATGTTCCTTTAGTAGATTACCAAAATGTATGTTTCCATCACCATTACATAACTTTATTTAACTTTACGTGATACTATTTTTACCCTTATATAGGTTTCCTTATGTGAGTTCATACCTCTATGCAAGTAACAATACATAGGCTGTTACCATTACACAAGTACACTTAAGTGTGGTGTTACCTTTACTAGGGTACCGTTATGGGGTTGTTTTCATTATGGATTTAACTTTACCTAGGTGATTATTTTTTACATTTAACATTACATAATAGGGATATATCTAGGTACAGTTATGCAATAGATTTATTATCACTATTCCATAGTGGATTTTCAATTTTGTTGGTTTACCCATGCGTGTATGTCACCTAACAATTTTAATTCCCTTTATAGGATAATTCTTCTGTGATTCGATTGATCATATATTACTGGTTTCACTCTGTTTCTCGATGTGGAAAAGTTCATTGGAGATGATCTTGTTTCTAGTCTTTCATCGTCCATCGGATCCATTACTATACTTTGTTTATTGGTGAACAATAAAAAACATAAATCAGAAGAAGTGTGGTCTCCCATTCTTGATCATAATGGTGGTAATCCAGTACCAAGGAGACCAAGAAGAGGAAGGCTTCAGGAGAGTCGTACGATAAGAGATCTGAATTGATGGAGAGAAATCCTATCCGGCATAGTAAGTAGTTTTGAATTTCATTGATTTTTTTGGATTTTTTATCTTGTACGTATTTCATTTCATTGATCATAAGATAATGTTCATGTGTGTGGGTGTTTTTATTTCCAATCATATTGGCCCCAAAGGACCAAAAAATATTAAATCATATACTCTTTTCATGTCTTTAGTTTTTCTCTCTTCAACTAAATTTTTATTGTCACTGTTCTTGTCCATTGAAGAAATTTTATTTTCTAGTTTCCTTTTATATTTTCTTTACATGACTCAACTCATCATTTTTCAATAGTATTTATAATTGATAATATTATACCCTCATGATACATTTAGAATTATAATACTAAATTGAATAAGATTGTTTAACTGTTGATCTTGTATTGTTCTTCGAGGTGTATGATTCATGTTGTCACACAAATTTCAATATTATAAAATTTTAAAAATTATAAAACAATTTAATATGTTATATAATTACTCTACATTAACTAAATATATCTTTTATGTAATTAAAAATTTCATCTAACATCATGTACTGTGTAAAAACTTATCATTTTTCATACTCATCAAATTATATGGGCCATTGATATAATTAATCTATTTGAAATATAAATTAATTATTTTTTAAAATAATTTTTGATAAATAAAAAGTAATTCAATATCCAATTTCCAATGAAATAGATAACCTCAGAACATAAAAAAATGGGAATCCTGAATTAAAAAACCTCAACGCTAATTAATAAATTGAATATGAATTGGACCATAGAACACTGAGGGTTTTATAATTTTCAAATATTCACCCAAACTTCAACTTATTGATGTAAATACAATGCACATATAATCGATAAAAAATATAATTTAAGGTAATAATATATAGATATAATATAAAATATTAAAGATAATTAATTAAATTGACTGTAGCCAAAGTGAGAAATAAAATCATTATGACTTCATCTCTACTTGAGTCATGTGACAAGGGATAATAATCATTCAAATGTTTCTCCAAAATATTATTTTTACTTTTTTTCATCATTATAATTATTTTATCAACAATAAGAAAGGGGTATATCCCAATCTGGGAGAGCTATCCCTTCTATAATGACCAACATTTTTCTAAATGAAATTCCCTTTTCAAATCAATAAATGGATTATTAAGTAATGATTCTTAAAAAATGTAACACTACGTTGGTTATTTAGGACTATTATTAGTTATAACCTATTGGATTTAAATGTTTATTAATAATTATAAATATTGACAACATATTTGTGGTATGATGACCACTGAGATAAGAATATATTAGGGGTTATGATATAGTTCAATTGAAATGGGAAAAATAAGTGATGGCCATAACCAGTAGGATTATTGCCTATGAAGACCATTTTTTGGAGATTTTGATATAAATTGCATCACTGGGATTTTATCATCACTAAACCTGATATGATATTTAAAAAATAAAGCATCGGTGAAAATGTTTAAGGAATATTTTAAGTATATCAAGATCATGAACCAAACAATGTCTGATGAACCACCCCAAGAATTTTTCACCATCATGAACCATATCCTTAGGGAGTACATGGGTTTAAAAAGGGTTTATCTATCTAATTTATAAGATTATGAATTTTTCAATTTTTATTTTTACTTAAACATTTATTATATTAATATTTTTTATTATTACTTTATAAATTATTAAATAATGAGTTTGATAAAAATATTGATTTTGATATGATTAACGTCAACTTATATTTTTGGGAAATATATAGTTTCAATAAAGACACACTTTATGATGAAATTAAGAATAAATGAAACAATAATTATTTTAAAAAACTACCATTATTATATAATATTTATTCTATCATAAATGATAATATAATTTTATGAAGACACATGTAACTTTTATATTGACTAGAAACTATTATCATCATAACACCCCTTCTTTTCGATAAATTTTTAATATTTATTTAAAATTATAATTTTCATATATCAATAATGAATTTTTAAAAATAAATAATATTTTTGAAATAATAATTGAAAATTATCAAATGATAAATTTTTCATAATTTTCTAAGAGAGTCAAATTTTTGGTTAAAATTTAAATACGGTAAAAATATATGGTATGTATTACGACATCATAAAATTAAAAATGTGTTGTAATAAATACTATACATAGTATCCATGACATAATAATATGTTTACAATTTAAAATAATTTATTTTTTAATTTTTTTATTACATTTATAAAACCTTTTAGAATTCTCCCAAACATATAATATATTTTATGATTTTAAAATTAATTTTTTATGGACATGATTCCCATCCACATCACTAAGGGTATTATTTTAGTGATTTAGGTTTTTATACTTATAAAGTATTAAAACACACTTCTATTTGGGATAAAAATGGGTATAATCCATTGGAATGTTTTTTGTTTATAATATTTTCCCATATAGAGCCCAAAACCGATGTTTACAAGTAAATAAACTATCCCCACTATTTTGTAATAAAACCAATGCATCCTACAATTAAACTACAATAAAATCCTTTTGATACTAAAGCTACTCTACTATTACTTCTCTATATACCTCATCATGCATTTACAAGATCTTATGAAGCTCCTCCAAATATTTTAAAATCACCCTCTAAAGGTAAATAATCATATACTTATCTTTGTTCAAGAAACATCGTTAAATTTTTCATTATGATTTTCAATTTTCCATGTTAAGATACATTTTTAATCACTCCACAGACATTACTAATAATTTATAAGTGTCAAGAGGACCTTTTACAGTCATTAAACCCTTCCATGAATCTTTATGTACCCACATTATGTGGATTAAATTATCCTCCAATTTTCCATGCAATTCATTTTGAAGTTAATTCCCATCCTTATGATTTATGATCTTTGTGTCACACTTATGTTTGTAGATAATATTAATACGATGGGTGTGGATAGAATGATATATCACTATAACTTATTTTATAATTTTTTTATCACATGTGATAACTAGTATAGTGCATGGTAGGTTATCATAAAAACACTATGTTTTGATTTCATGGCTGTTAGACTTGACCTATATTTATGACGTCATGTTTTACGTTGTTTCAACATTCTCATGTTTTTTTTATTATACCATATAATATCAGGTTTTGATGTTCATGTTTTTGAGTCTCACCCTTTTTATGATACCTTGATATTCCTCTAAATTAACAACTACATTTTTACCTTATGATATGATTTTATTAGACCCTTACTTGGATTTATAGCTCACCCATTTTTTATGTATGACCCCGTGTTATCTAGTGTATTTTTAAAAGGTCAATTTATATTAAAAAAATGTTTTGGTGTTTTTAAATATTTTCATTTTATCACTACTTTAGGTTATAATGTTATGTCTTGAACTTACCAAACACACATGTCCCTATGATCTTTTGGGATTACATTATGTCCATCCTTAAGGAAGAAGTCATGAAATGAAGTGTATTAATGGTAGAGGTTTTCATATTTGGTATCGGAGAAAACTCAAATTATTTTTGGGAATTAGAATTAGAAAACCACATTGGAATCCTTAGGTATAAGGCCAATCCTTAGAAAATATCACTAAATTATCAAATAGTATAGAGTAAGTGGTTTATAATAAACCAAATATATATTTGGATACTACTGGTGGATGTGGTTCTTGCATAGTTGTACCTTTGGTAGTAACCATGAAAAGGTAACATTGGGAATTGACTCGATCGTCAACAGGTGCATGATAAAGTGTCCTTGTTTCACACCTAATTTGACTATCTTGGGGGATATACCTTGAAAGAATTACAAGATCCTTATAAACCATTATAAAGTGAATAAAAACACACATAAAATTCACTGTTAGGAAATAGATCGTGGATAACTTACATTGAAATCTATAAATTAACACTTTAAGGGATATATTTCACTAATGAGTTATCCATTAAATGTTTGTGGTTTTCCAATTATCTGTTTATTAATCTAATATTTCTCAACACTAATTTCCCTATATTTTATTTAATGGATGTAAATAGGATAAATCAAGTCAACAACCAAAGTGAGGGGAAATGTGGTGACTTCCCAAATGAGATTCGAACTTTATGGGAGTATAAATCAAGATAATCCTAATGATATATCACAATTAAAACATATTCTTAACACAAAAATGAATGAGGATAAACCCACAAATCTCCTTAATCCATATAAAAATGAAACTGAGTCCTTTTTTGGAAAATTACTCTAAATTTTAGTGGATCTTATAAACCCTTAATCATGGAATACTAGAAAAAATCAATTGAAAAAATAATATATACCCTTTAATTATTTAAAAAAGAGACTACCGTATTGAATATTAATTTTATGGAGGGATATGTTGATTATTTGTTAATTTTGATCAAAAATACAATGCATAAGGAGGAAATCAAATCAACGGAGTTGTAAGAATTATAGAAAAAAATTCCAAAAAATATTTTCCTTGTACACAATGATTTTAAACGGTGGGGGAATTTCATAGAATCAAAAAAATGGTTGAGGAATTTATAAGGGAGTATGTTGAAAAATTAAAAAAATTGGCATCATATGACTACAGAATTTTCATGTCCCCCTAAAATTAATGTTGAATGATTTTTCTCTAAGATATAGTTGTTTCTATGAAAAGATTTGAGACATTGAGAATTTCACAACTATGAGGAAATTATATGATCTTCCATCTAATCCGAAATGGAAATAAGTGAATCTCATAGGTATCATGATAATAGATATGGGAAGTAAGGAATGGATCTTAGTTCTAGTTATGCGATTAAGAATCCTCATTGGGGAAAGAATATCCAAAATCCCACTTATCAAAATTGTTAGAAGGAATATCCCAAAATTTCCCTGAAGGGATAAAGAAATAATTTTGGTGAGGGAAGAAAGTGTATATATCTTGAAAATTACAATGGGAGAAACCAACCAATGTGATAGAAGAGATGGATTCCCTCGTAAACTATTAGACCACTGTCCAATATTCCTATCCAAGGAACATGAACACTATGAATATCAATGCACTAAGAGATGGGTAGCTAGTTGATGCCATCAACTTATATATCATTGAGTGAAAGAGATATCTTATTCCATCACAACTACTAATGTGTATCCAAAAAATAAAGTTGTGATAGGTATTCTAGATATTAATTTAGGATCATGGACATACAATTTCATTCTAGTTCTATAAAATGTTTCATATCACAAACTTTTAGAAGAACTATTCAATTACCCCCTCAAAACATGGATGTGTTGTTACATATCAAAATAGAAAATTGAAAAATTGTCACATCCTAAGAATATACCTTTCCCCTTTCCATATTTTTGTGATGACATTTGTGGAGAACCTTTTGAAACTCCATTTAGCAAAATTTAAGGAAGATTTATGTATGGATTTGATTAACTTATATAGAGCCAACATAAATTAATGAGAGAATGAAATCATCCTCTGTATTGTGAATCACCCTCAAATTATTTAAAAGTTAAAAGAGGTGGATGAATCTAATTTGGTATCATCATCATAAAGATGATTAATATAACCTTATAAGGAATAGTATCTAGGCCAAATGACTGAGACAAAATAAAATATCACCCTTGATGACATTTTCATTGTAAGGGAATATAATGATGTGTTTCTTGAATAATTATATTTTCTTCCTCCAAACTCTGTGTTTGAGTTCTCAATTGATCTTCTACAAAAATATTTCTAAATAACCAAGTCTCCATATAGAATCTCCACTATTAGAATTGATTTTTAGAAAAAGAAACTATAGGATAATCCTGATAAAGGGTTTGTATTTCTAAGTCCTTAATAATGGGCTGAACCAATCCTATTAGTCAATAATAATGACATTTCAATGTGCCTTTTTATTGAATATTGTGACCTCAACAAGATCACAATAATCAACAAATTTCCTCTTAAATGGATTCATTAATTATTTGATCTATATGAAGGCCCACCATATTTATCTAAGGTGGATCATTTTTTGAGGTATTATCATGTAATGGTGAATAAGGATGATATCCCTATGAATTATTCTCATACAAGGTAATGGCACTATTTTTTAATCATAATTCAATATGAGATCACAAATTATCATGATATATTCATCGACATAATGAATATAGTATTTAGGGATTACCTTGAAAAAATTCTGTTTGTATTTATATATGATATTCTTATATACTCTAAAATAATTAAAGGGCATGAGATGAATTTGAACGATGTACTAAATACCTTACTGAATGAATTTTGTTTGGAAAAGTTTAGTAAATGCGTGTTTTGGATTGAGAAACTAATGTTCTTTGGGTATGTTATCACTAATAAAAGGATATTTGTGGAACCATAAAAAAGAAATATGATTGAAGGATAGACCTCACTTGTAAAGACCCATAAAATTCAAGGAAATTTTTTTATTAATTTTCATGGGAACTTTATAAGAACACAGTTTCTGACGGCACCTAATTCCGAGGCCCGGTGTGCCCGGAATCATTTTCCGAAGTTTGGCTCGGGTACATTCAGTGAACGAACGAGCGGGTTTTTCTAACTTTTAAACCGGTGCTCGGAATCGAATTCCGAGGGCATCGATGGAATCGCAACGCCGGTATTTGCTTAGAAACGCTTTTTCCGGAGTTGCGTTTGCTCGGGTGTCATCTTTAATTTTTGGGGTTAAGTTATAAAATAAAATAAAGTGGTGTGACAACATTATTTTATTTCACTTAATGCCACTTAAAGCCACTTAAGCTATGTTAAAAGGATAGGGTGGAACCGAAAATATCATACCCACTTGGTAGGATATTTGTGAAGTGGGGCCCACACGATCCCCACCATTTCTTTCCCCCTAAGTAACGCACCCGCGAAAATATTCCCAAACAAAGAAGAAATAAAGTCTGTTTTTTAAAATAATTTATCCACCCTTTTATGTACCAAAGAGAGGTAAATGATACAATCACTTGAAATTTAAATGAAAAAATAGATTGTAATTAAAATATATGGTCTTATAAGGATAACATATATATAATTTCTTAAAATGTAAATTTATCATACACAATCTCAAAAAGAAATGAGATTGTAACAAAAATATTATACCTTAAGTCTCATATTTCTTTATATGCATTCAGAACTCCTATATAGTAACAATATTTTAATAAAAAATATATTCAATTATTATAATATTATAATATTATATAAAATAATAAATATTATTTTCTTATAAAATTTTATCACCCATTTATTAACTATTCTTTATTAAAATAATTGATCTTGATAACTACTTTCTTTTCGTGAATGTTTCTGTTCAACAGTTTTGATTCTTATAACTTGATCATGGTTCCATAATATATATAATTTTAATAATCTTTAATGTCCATATTCTCTAACACCCGGAGATTTTATGAGGAATATTTTTTTATGTCTTATTTTATAAGCAACACCAATGTAATCTTTCACTACAGACAACACTGGATTTGCTTGCATTACACGCAAGAGCAACCTTCCTCGATAGGTTGTGTTGTACTCAATACCGAGTTTAACTAAATAATGATATATTATTATAAAATTATGAACTATCTGTTATGAATAGTATTAACCAAATTTTTAGTTTTATAACATTATAGTTCATCTTACACATTTTCTTGAATGAGATATGAAAAAAACAATTTTTTGGATAAAAGAAGTATTTTTTCAAAAAAATGCAGTTTTACTGCCTTTTGATGGCGCACCCATTTTAAATATAATTTTTGACAAATATTTAAGTTCAATTTTACAAAATAAACTTATTCTTTTGTATCTGGATATAAAAATTTACCTTGGATAAAATTTTGATATTTTTCTGACAACGTTCTTATTTTGATGAATAGTAAAAACACGCTAAGTTTTTCTTAAAAAAAACTTTTTCATCATGATACTTTATATGGTTAAATGATAAATTTTAAAGGTTTTAAATTATAAATATAATATATATTTTCCATTTAATATAATGTATTTAATTCCCATTAATTTTGCATTTAATTCACAGGTAAAAACATTTCAATCTTTGTCAATGTTTTAACATTTAAAAATTGTTTTCTTAACAACGGGATTAATTTTAAATTAAGTACTGCAACTTCTGTATTTTTAATTTTGAAAGATGGATTCCATATTTGGATTCAGTGGGTCCAAATTATGTTATTAGGTTACTTTTCTTTTTTTGATATTATGAATAGTAACTACGGTAATTTTTATTTACTACAATTAAAGGTAAATCAGTTAATTAAGGGTAAAAATAAGATTATAAAATTACCCTAACACATGCCAAAATTCTATTTGATTAATAAAAGTCGACCAATATCACCTAAGGGTCAAAATAGATTAGTTTCATGGATTATTGAACAATAAAAGGATATAATTATAATTAAAACTAAAGAAAGTGACAACATATCACTCTCTTATATCTTATAAGTGTAATAATTTTAATTTAGTGATAAACATAATAAAACATAGATCATGAATAGTGTATAGAAATATAATAACATTATATAAATCATGTGAATTTATTTATAATTTTTAGGGACTAAATAATTATTAATAATGATGACACAATAGTGATGTTAAAATTATTTTATTGATTGAAATATCAAATAAATGGTTTTAAAAACATAAAAATAAATATTATATGAACTATTTAATGTAATCCACGAATTTTATAGATGTATATGAAATGTTATAAATATATTAAATATTTTAGTTCAAAAATATCCTCTCTTTGGATTTTCTTTAAATTCAAATAAATGAATAGTGTCAAAATTGACACTATTGTCCATTCATAAAAATAACAAATTATAAATATGATTAAAAATCACAAAAAATTTTAACAATTATAAATTTAAATTTAAATGGTCTAAAATTTCATAAATTATCCAATCATGGACAATTAAAAATACATAAGTAAATATTTATTACAATTTAAAATTTTGTATATTATTACCGCAAATAAAATTAAATATATTAAATAAAGTTAAATCTTTCTGATAAGGTTTAAAATAAATTCCCAACATGTCTAAATTTTAATTGATGATGTGTTTTCAACCCTATATCATCTCATATTTGAATTAAGTTATTTTTGGAGGTTTTTATGTGGGTTTTGAATTTATTA
Source organism: Viscum album (assembly GCA_963277665.1). Taxonomy (NCBI): domain Eukaryota; kingdom Viridiplantae; phylum Streptophyta; class Magnoliopsida; order Santalales; family Viscaceae; genus Viscum; species Viscum album. The sequence goes on along the minus strand of OY728135.1, from coordinate 66,865,907 downwards.
TCAATTAAAATTTCTAATGTTTCTAAAGGTGCACCTCTCCTCCATTATAAAAGGGATCCTCCTCCCACTCCCCTTCATAACATTTTTAGCCTTCAATATCGGCCAAACCATATCCATTTCTCTTCTCAACTTCCCTATAAACCTACTATAGGTACTGGTCTTCATTAAAGACCAACATTTGTGCCCTAATAGGAGGTTTAGAAGAGGCGCGTCAAAGAAAAGGTAATTTCATTTACCAATTATTTCAAATTTATTTCTTCTTATAATTATTCCTCTTTATTTTTTTCATCATAAATTAATAACAACATTGTCATTAATATACTTATATGTTATTATAAATATGAAAAACCCCATTTCACCTTCTATCCATCCTACGGAAAACAAAATCACCGCGCATGCGTACGTACGGAATATCATCTCCACATCGTGGTGTAATCTGTTTTTCCACAACCACCTTACCTGGACGGATATAATGGTGTAGATAATTACTATATATGATTATAATAACATGATACTAATTCTGAGATATTCTATCATCTAATCCAATACCATTCAATACTTGTGAGAATGATATCGTCGCTCATGCATACGTATGGCTTACCATCTCCACGATGCGATGTGATTCGTTCTACACGATCATCAATAAACCATGATTATATAATTGAATTTAATGAATAAATTTGATATATATTATAATAAAAACATTATTTAAATGATATATCTATAACCTAAAAATAGGAATAAGAATTTATTCGACAAAACACTCATAAGTACATAAAGCAATGAACACCCGAATAACAAGTAACAATGAAATATTACTAATAAAGAGATAGTAATATGAATATATATGTTATCATAAAAATGATTATTATTCTGGAATAAGTCAATGACATTATTTACATCATTATACAGGAGGATCAGATATGTGCAAAGCATATCGGACCTAAGGTAAGGGAAAATCTCGCAAATCTCAATTTTTATCCGAGATTGTTTATACTTCGGTATCTATTGGGGCATATTTATCATCCACATCCATGTTTCCTGAATATGGAATTTTATTTCTATCCCCTTATAATTTTTTAAATCCAATTTTACCTATCGGTGAATTTTTAGTAAAAGATATAAAAGGAATATTTTTTGTTTTCAGTACGCGGTAGTTTTTGACTTTTCCAGCCACAGTATGAGAAGAATGTTTTTTTAACTTATATGTCATGAATGGATTTTTATGATTTCATAGAAAATTATTTCCATGAAGCTTCCTTTACATTTTTTCAAGTTTATTTTCAATTAACTTATTTTATTTTATAATTTCATGACATGTTGAGAACAAAAAATGTTTTTGAAGAAGAAAGGATATTTTCCACAAGAACAAAGTTCAAGTGATTTATCAAAATTATTTTCCATATAAGATGATATAGGGTTTTGTTTCTATCCCTATTATTACATTTATTTTCTTATGTTATGATGGAATTATTTTTATGATGTCCTTTTATCTTATATTGATTATGTTATATTATCCCATTCTATTACATGGTTTATCCTATGATGTATGGTTTATGGTTTTCTGGAACACATTAGAATGGTATTATTATGAGATGGGTGGGACCTATATCTCCCTCCAATGCATTGGGTAAAGATTTATATCTCATGAGATTGACATTGATGGAATGGCAAGTTAATCTAGTTCAGTGATACAGGACTGGAATGAGGAGTGAACTCGGTTCAGTAATGGAATTTGTCTACTATGATGTTCTTGGCAATGATTATTCACTAATATGAAATGATTTTCTATGATTATGTGTGTATTCCACAATGATTCATGTTTTATTTTATGATTATTGGGATTACATTTCACTACTATGATTCATCCCATGTCACGATATCATGATCTCTTTTGCTGGTTAATATTTTCCAAATGTTATGTTCTTACGAATATGATATGATTGATATTTTATTTTTTTACCCTTACTGATCATTTGAGCTCACCCTTTTGTTTGAGCTCAGTTGTTTATATGTTGTAATAAGTATGCTTCAATTCTGATGTAATAACAATGTACATAATGTATGGGTCATTTTAGTTGGTATCAGAGGAAAGGTATAGTCAACCATTGGAAAGTTGGATGTGAAATCCTTAGTAAGAACCCTAAGGATATGTCTAAGCACAAAACAAAATATTAGTGTTTTAGAAATGGCCATGAAGAACCTATGATAAAATCTAAAATGTGAAATTTTATTCTTGATTATGTGGTTTTCCTATCATGATTATTGTTTCTCACACTATAATTCTTGGTTTTAGTCAATGGTTGGAACCCGAAAGAACCGTGTTAATGTTGAATGTGACGGGCAATGCAATGATTGTCCCCCTGAGCAACCAAACATTATGGGATATGGAATGAAAAATATTATCTCCATACTCACACAAATTTCTCAAGCTATGAATCATGCAGGACTTCCAAATGAGCAAAGGAGGGAGAAACATTCTGTTTAATCTTTCATGAGGCACTGTCCACCTTCATTCAGTGGGTCTTATAATCCATTAGTGGCTGAACAATGGATTAGTACCACTGAAAAGATATGTTCCGTCCTTCAATGTTCTGAACATGATAAAGTCATCTTAGCAGGATATCATTTGGAAGGTGAAGTTGATCAATGGTGGAATCTTGTAAGAATACAAGGCATAGGGATGTAATTGAGTCCATGGAATGGGAGGAGTTCAAGATCTTATTTTTCAATAAGTACTTCCCTCATATTCATTGAACAAAGATGGATACAGAGTTTCTTGATCTAAAGAAAAAGGATGATGAATCAGTTGGTACCTAAGAAGAAAATTTTACAAGACTTGCAAGGTACGCTTCTGGAATTATTATCCAACCTGAGATTAAGATCGACTGATTCATTAGTGGCTTAAAACCAAGTCTTCAATGAGAGTTGGCCATAAGGGACTTAAATAGCTATGAGGAAATTGTTTAATGTGCTCTCAAGGTTGAGATGGAGATTGAAGTAACCCATCAGCCATATGGGTTTGATAAGAAGAGGAAAATAGAATTCAAAAGAAAATCTAAAGGCCACACTAAAAAGAAGATGCATTTTCCCTTAGGCTCAAAGTGTGGAAAGAAACATGGACAAAATTGTCTTAAAGGGACAATTAAATGTTTTATGTGTGGAAAATAAGGTCATCGGTCATATGAATGTCGCAGTGATGGGAAAAATATATCTAGTGATGCAAAAAAAGAAATGGCTACAAAGAATGCACCTCCTACTCTTCAATGTTACAAGTGCAAGGAAATGGGTCATTATGCCAATAAATTCCTTAATCCAAGGGTTGTTGATGATGATCAACATCAAAAAACTCTTAAGGCCAATGGGAAATAAATGTCACATGTAATTTCTATCGGTGATGTGGAGTATGATAACGAAGTGTTGAAAGGTACACTTACCATCTACTCTAATGTAGTAAATGTTTTATTTGATTCTGGATCCACCCACTCTTTTATTTCTGAAGAAGTTTCCAAGGGTATCACCATATTACCTCATCAATTAGATATTGAGTTATCTGTGACAACCCCTAATGGCACAACAGTCCCATCAAAAGTTTACAATTATACTCTGATTGAAATTTGTGGGAATGTGCTTCCGACAAATCTTGTGATCCTTCATATAGTGGAATTTGATGTGATTCTTGGCATGGATTGTCTTTCTTTATTTGGAGCTCATATCAATTTCCAAAGAAGGGAAGTAATATTTCATATTCCTAATCAATATATGATCATCTATCGATGTAAGGATGAATATAACCATCCAATGGGAATTTCTTCCATCTTATGGGTTTTTGTTCCAATAAATGAAGGTTATTTATCTCAAATGGTCAGAGAGAAACTCACTATTAAGAATATTCCCATTGTATGGGAGTTTGATGATGTCTTTACAGAGGAATTTCCAGGTCTTCCACCAAATCGTGAAGATGAGTTTTCAATAGAACTCATACCAGGTGTTATACCCATTTCAAAGACACCTTATAGAATGGCCCGAATTGAGTTATAGGAATTGAAGAAGAAACTCCAAGATAATATTGATAAAGGATTCATACGCCCTAGTGCATCACCTTAGGGAGCACCTGTGCTATTTGTTAAGAAGAAAGATGGATCAATGATACTCAGCATTTATTATTGATAACTTAACAAGATCACTATCAAGAACAAACATCCTCTCCCATGAATTGATGAATTATTTGACCAACTACGCGGAGCACAATACTTTTACAAGATTTATCTTCATTCAGGGTATCATCAATTAAGGGTCATAGGGGAGGACATAAAAAAGGTGGATTTCTATACAAGGTATGGACACTATGAATTTATAGTGATGCCATGTGTTCTTACTAATGCCCCAGTTATCTTCATTGTTCTAATGAATAGAGTCTTTAGAGACTATCTTGATCAGTTTGTGGTAGTCTTTATAGATGATATTCTTGTTTACTCAAAGAGGAAGGAAGAACATGAATATCACTTGATAATTGTATTAAAGACCCTATGAAAGGAGAAGATTTATGCCAAATTTACCAAGTGTGAATTTTGGGTTTAAAAAGTTTCATTTTTGGGTCACATAATCTCAAAAGAGGGGATATATGTGGATCCAGCAAAAATTGAGGTTATCAAAAGATGGTCGAGACCAACAACAGTAATTGAGATCTGAAGTTATCTTGGTTTGGATTTATATTATCGACGTTTTGTGGAATAATTTTCAAGATTATCAAATCCACTGACCAGGTTGACTCGAAAAGGAGTTAAGTTCATTTGGATGGAGGAGTGTGAAGAGAATTTCATGGAGTTAAAAAGAAGGTTATCCAATGAAACTGTGCTCACACTGCCTTATAGTGGAGAATGGTTTGTGATCTACAGTGATGCATCCAAGAAGGGGTTGGGGTTCGTTCTCATGCAGAATGATATGGTGATAGCTTATGCCTCACGACAGTTGAAAATCCATGAGCAAAATTACCCAACTCGTGATTTGGAGTTAGTTGTGGTAATCTTTTCATTAAAGATTTATAGGCATTATCTTTATGGTGAAAGGTGTGATATTTATAATGATGATAAAATTTTACTGTATATTTTCACAAAAAAGGAGCTAAATATGTGCCAATGAAGATAGATGGAGCTGATTAAGGATTACAACTGCTCAATTCATTATCACCCCGGGAAAGCAAACAAGGTGGAAGAAGCATTAAGTCGACAAGACCATGCTAGCTTATCCGTGATGAGGATCACTAAAGATCCAATATTTTTGGATTTACAAAGGATGGATCTTGGAATTATAATGGAAGGGGAAAAATAATATCTTTCTCAAATGAATGTTCATCCATCTATACATCTGAAGATTAAAGGGGAACAGAAAGAAGATTTAAAGTTACCAATTAAGATGAGAAATGTTCTGGAATTCCACATTGATTGTGATGAAATAATAATGTTCATAAATTGGGTTTGTGTTCCTCCCATCCCAGAATTAAAGAAGGATATATTGGATGAGGCTCCTATTTCTTCATTCTCTGTTCACCCTGGAAGCACGAAGATGTATAGGGACCTGAAAGATTACTTCTGGTGGGATGGTATGAAAAGAGATGTTGCTGAATATGTCTCTTGATGCTTGGTTTGTCAGTAAGTTAAAGCTGGGAGATAGAAGTCTAAGGGGATGTTACAACAATTACCCATATGAGAATGGAAATTGGAAAACATCACTACGGACTTTGTCACTGGAATTCCTAAAACATCTAAAGGCAACAATGCTATCTGGGTTATAGTTGATCGTCTTATGAAGTCGGCATAATTCATTGCTATTATAGAGGATTTATCTCTTGATATGATTGCCAATATATATGTAATGGAAGTGGTAAGATTTCATGTAGTACCACTTTCCATTATATCTGATCAGGATTCGAGGTTTACCTTGAATTTCTGGTGAAGTCTTCAGCATACTCTAGATACAGAGTTGAGTTTCAGCACTTCTTATCATCCTCAAACAGACGTTCAATCTGAGAGGACAATTAAAACTCTACCAGACATGTTGATAGCGTTCTCTATGGATTTTGAAGGTGGTTGGGATCAAAACCTACCTTTGGTGGAAGTTTCATATAATAATATCTTTCACTGTAGTATTCAGATAGACCCTTATGAAGCTCTCTATTGAAAGAAATGTTTAACACCAACTTGCTAGGATGTAGTTGGGGAAAGAAAGCTATTAGGACCTGATCGTGTTAATGAGATAGAAGAAGAGTATAGATCTATTCAACAACACATAAGAGAATCTCAGAGTTGACAAAAAAGTTATGCCGACAACCGAATAAAAGACCTAGAGTTTGAAGTGGGTGATAAAGTGTTCTTACGAATATCTCCTTGGAAGAGTGTAATGAGATTTGGAAAGAAGGTAAAGTTGAGCCCTAGGTATATTGGTCCTTTTAAAAACAATATCATGTTGGAAAGTTAGCTTACTGATTGAACTTCTACCGAATCTCTCTCAAGTTCATGATGTGTTATATGTATCTCTCCTGAGAAAGCACATACCTGATCCTTCACATGTACTAAGCTCAGAAGTTGTATCGTTGGAGCAAGATCTTTCTTATGAAGAATAGCCGATAGAGATTTTGGATCGTAGTGAAAAAGTTCTATGATACAAGACCATTGTCTTGGTTAAATTTTCATGGAGGAATCACCAATTATAATAAGCTACATGGGAACTTGAGGATATAATGAGGGAGAGGTATCCTCTTCTGTTTGTTACGAAGTGACGAATATCGAGGGAGAAATTCATTTTAAGGGGGGTAGAATGTAACACCATGATATTTTATGAGGAATATTGTTTTTATGTCTTATGTTATATGCAACACCAAAGGAATGTTTCACTACACATAACACTAGCTTGGCTTGCGTTACACGCAAGAGAAACCTTCCTCGATAGATTGCGTTGTACGCAATACCGAGTTTCACTAAACAATGATATATTATTATAATATTATAACAAGCTTTTATTAATAGTATTAACCGATTTTTTTATTTTATAATATTATTATTCATCTTAATCATTTTCTCTAATGAGATATGAAAACAAAATCAATTCTTTGGATAAAAGAAGTATTTTTCAAAAAATGCAGTTTTACCGCCTTTTGATGGGGCACCAATTTTAAATATAATTTTTGACAAGTTTATAAGTTCAATTTTACAAAGTAAAATTATTATTTTGAATTAGGATATAAAAATTTACGTAGGATAAATTTTTGATATTTTTCTGACAACGTTCTTATTTTGATAAATAGTAAAAACACGCTAAATTTTTCTTAAAAACAAGTTTTTTTATTAAGATAATTTATATGGTTAAATGATAAAATTTAATGGTTTTAAAGTATAAATATAATATATTTTTACCATTTAATATAATTTATTTTATTACCATTAATTTTACATTGATTTCATAGGAAAAAACATTTCAATCATTGGCAATGTTTTAACTTTTAAAACTCGTTTTCTTAACAACGAGATTAATTTTAAATTATTTACTGCAACTTTTGTGTTTTTAATTTAAAAAAATGGATTCCATATTTGGATTCAGTGGGTCCAAATTATGTTTATAGGTTACTTTTATTTTTTTTGATATTATGAATAGTATCTACGGTAACTTTAATTTACTACAGTTAAAGGTAAATCAGTTAATTAAGGGGAAAAATAAGATTATAAAATTACCCTAACACCTGCCAAAATTATATTGGATGAATAAAAGTCGACCCATATCACCTAAGGGTCTGAATATACTCATTTGATGGATTATTGACCATGAAATTGATATAATTATAAATAAAACCAATGAAAGTGACAACATGTCACTCTCTTATATCTTATAAGTATAATAATTTTAATTTATTGATAAAATTCATAAAACTTCGAACATGAATAGTCGTCAGAAATATAATAAAATTATCTACATCATGGAAATTTAATTATAATTTTTAGGAATTAAATAATTATCATTAATGATGACACAATAGTGATGTATAAATTTATTATTGATTGAAATATCAAATAAATGGTTTTAAAAATATTAAAATAAAAATTATATGAACTATTTAATGTGATCCATGAATTTTATAGATTAGTAAGACATGTTAGGAATCTATTAAATTTTTTTTTGAATATATCCTATGTGTGGATTTTATTTAAATTCAAATAAATGAATAGTGTCAAAATTGACACTATTGTTCTTTTATAAAAATAAATTATTATAAAATTGTTTAAAAATCACTAAAATATTTAAAAACAATAAATTGAAATTTAAATGGTCCAAAATGTCATAATATATCCAATTATGTAAAATTAAAAACACACAAGTAATTATTTATAAAAATTTAAAATTTAGAATATTATTACCACAAAGAAAATAAAATAGATTAAATAAGGATAAATCTATTTTATAGGGTTTAAAATAAATTCCCAACATTTATAAATTTTATTGGATTATGATATTACAACCCTATATCATATCATCATCTAATTGAGTCATTTTTTGTTGGTTTTTAAGTTGGTTTGAATTTATTATAAATTAATATTTCTTATTTTTCCAAAGGTGCCCCTCTCCCCCCTTATAAAAAAGAACCTCCTCCCTATCCTCTTCACAACATTTTGAGCCTTCAAGCTCGGCCAAAAACTATCCATTTATCTTCTACATTTTCCTAGAAACCTACTAGAGGTACTTGTTTTCTTCAAACACCATCATTAGTGCCCTAATAGGATGTTTAGAAGAGGCACGTCGAAGAAGAGGAAATATCCTTTACCAATCCTTTCAAATTTATTTCTTCTTATAATTATTCTTATTTATTTGTTTCATCATAAATTTATAACATAAGTATAACTCCTATACTTATATGTTATTATAAATATGAAAAAACCCCATTTCACCATCTATCCATCCTACGGAAAATGAAATCACCGCGCGTGCGTACATACAAAATACCATCTCCACGTCGTGGTGTAATATGTTTTTCCACCACCACCTTAAATGGATGGGTATAATGGTGTAAAGAATAACTATATATTATTATTATAACATGATACTAATTCTGATATATTCTATCATCCACTCCAATACTATTCAATAATTATGGGAACGATATCGCCGCTCGTGCGTACGTACGACTTACCGTCTCCACAATGTGATGTGATTCATTCTACATGATATTCATTAAACCATGATTATATAAACGCATTGAATGAATAAATATGATATATATTATACTAATATCATTATTTAAATGATTTTACTATAACCTAAAAAGAGGAATATGATTTTATTCGACAAAACACACATAAGAACATAAAGCAATGAACACCCGAATAACAAGTAGAAATGTAATATTACTAATAAGAAGATAGGAATATGACCATATATGATATCATAACAATGAGTATGATTTTGGAATAAGTCAATGAAATTTTTTAAATCATTATACAGGAGGTTTGGATACGTACAAATCATATCGGACCTAAGGTAAGGGAAAATATCGCAAATCTCAATTTTTATCCGAGATTGTTTATACTTTGGTATTTACTGAGGAATATTTATCATCCACATAAATGTTTCCTAAATATGTAATTTTATATATATCCTCCTATAATTTTTTAAATACAATTTAACCTATTGGTGAATTTTTAGTAATAGATATGAAAGGAATCTTTTTTCATTTTCAGTACGAGGTACTTTTTGACTTTTCCAGCCAAAGTACGAGAAGAATGTTTTTTAACTCATACGACACGAACAGATTTTTATGATTTCATAGAAAATTATTTCCATGAAACTTCCTTTATACGTTTTTAAGTTTAATTTCAATTAACTTCTTTTATTTTATAATTTTGTGACATGTTGAGAACAAAAAATGTTTTTGAAGAAGAAAGGATATTTTCTTCCAGAACTATGATCGAGTGATTTATCAAAATTACTTTCCATATAAGATGATATAGGGATTTGTTTATATCCCTATTATTACATTTATTTGCTTATGTTATGAAGGAACTATTTTTATTAATTCCATTTATCTTATATGGATTATGTTATAGAATCCCATTCAATTGCATGGGTTATGCTATGATGTATGTCTTATGATTTTGTTGCACACATAAGAATGGTTTCATTATAATATGGGTGGGACATATATCTCCCTCCAATGCATTGGGTAAATATTTATATCTCATGATATAGACATGGCTGGAACGACAAGTTAATCCAGTTCAATGATACAAGACTAGAATGAGGAGTGAACTCTTCTCAGTAATAAACATTATCCTCTATGATGGTCTTGGAAATGAGTCTTGACTAATATGAAATGATTTTCTATGATTATGTGTGTATTCCAAAATGTTTCATGTTTTATGTTATGATTATTGGGATGACAATTCACTGCTATGATTCATTCCATGTCATGATATTATGATCTCTTTTGCATTTTATGATTTTCAAAATGCTATGTTCTTAAGAATATGATGTGATTGATATTTCCATTGATTACCATTACTGATCATTTGATCTCACCCTTTTGTATGTTTTCTTTTCACCAGGTCAGGAGGAAGGGTATTATGTAGCATATGCCAAAAGGGACTATAGATATGATTAAATAAGTGAGAGACAATATAGATGATTTATGAACTAGCTGGTTATGTTTCCCAGATTCTAAAGAAACTATACCTATATGGTCCTATCACGTTTTTGTTATATGTTGTAATAAGTATGATTCAATTCGGATGTAATAACAATGTATGTAAAGTATGGGTCGTTATATATTCTCTTAAAAATGTTTTAAAAAATACCTTTTTACATTATTAAATAATATATTAATTTCAATTATACCCATATATTACTTTCTTAAAAAGGTTTAAAATTAATCTTCTTATCATTTTCTAAACACGGTATGTTTACCAACAATGTGAAAGAAATATGTATTTTAACATGTACCGTATGGAAAAATTTTCCCTCCATCATGACCAATATTTGATTAGAATAATCCTTTACAAGATTCCATGGTTCTTTTCAATGAAATTTTTTACCCATATTATATAATTAATTATAATTTATATAAGTTCATTCAAAATGAAAAGGGTGTTATCCTCAAAAAATATCATGGGGATCTTTTAAGTTATTTACTTCTATGAAAACATCCTTTGTTGTTACTTATAATTGAAAATGGATATGATCCAATGATACCATTATTATTTATTCTATATTTTTTATTATGATGAATATATATTTATGAAAATCATTTTCCTTTAATGTTTTATGTTATGAAAAAAATGATAAATGTCTTTATGACCTTGTGGAATACATTTGAACAATTTATGATTATTTGATGGTTGGGTCTATAATATCCCCCCAGTAAATTGGTTAATTTGATATTGATATCTCATAAGATAATGATGATAAGGATATACATTATTATGAATATATTTTTTCACAATTTGATTCTGGAATACGATTGCCACTAGTTTTTCTGTTGATTCCAAAATTATGGAAAAGAAAGAACAAAGGGAAAGCCTTAGAGGATTCCTCGTGAAGACTAATCGTGGAGCCCCCATTGCCCTGGGGCCAGCCCATAGCCCCCCCTTCATGAACCCGCTGTGGTGCAATGAGGCGGGATGCTCTGCGAACCAATTTGACATTTGTGAACCCATCGCTGAGCAACGAGGCGAGATGTTGTGCGAATCGATTTGACATTCGCGAACCCACTGCAGAGCAACGAGGTGAGATGCTCTGCGAACCGATTCTAAATTCGCGAACCTGCCACAGATCAAGGAGGTGGGATTCTCCATGAACCCCTTGGACATTCTCAAACCCGCCGTGGAGCAAGCTTCGCCTTCACGCCGAGCGAGCTCTGTTTAACGACACCTCTTGCCTATAAATACCAGGCTACCCCTTGAGCCCAAAGGATGGATCCTACGACCTTTCACCTTCTCAGCTCCCACATCATGAAGCAATTTCTGTTATGCGAACAATGTGCTTTTCAAGGTACTTTTTTATCGCGATGTGCCTTCCCCATTGCATGAATTCCGCCCCTCTTCAAAGAGGGATTCCCTTCACGGAGCCCACAAGCCTCCGTAAAGGAAGGCCCCAAAGGGACTCAGGTATTTGCGGAGCACTTGTGCTTGATGAAGTACCCTTCATGCACATGTGACCTGTATGCTATGTCAGGGTCACTATGCTTCACGAGGCACATTTCATTGCAATATTGAGCTTCACGGTGCACCTTTTCATTGAGAGGAATTGCTCCGTGAGTGCCTTATCACTTCGCGAAGCACCTTCCCTATACACCTATGACCTATTTCTATGCCTGGACACTTCACTTCACAAAGAACATACATTCAAAAATCCCCTCCACTTCATGGAGCACCAGAGATTCCCAAGGCCTCTACGTATAAACCACTTTTATTTGAAACTTATTTTCCCATGTGACCCTTCAGGTTTGCATGAAGTAATTTAAATGTACCTTGGGTAGTACTACACATTGTGTTTCTTCTCCTCATGCTTTTTCGCATAGGCATGCCAACGACTATTTCTTCTTCACATAGCCATGATAACATGGACCCCTCAATCAATTTCTCCATAACACCCCCTCACCACAGAATTTTCGATGCCTTTTTTCCCTCAAGGGTGGGCAGATATCAATTATGTAAGTCCTAGGTGCGTGGAGCGAACCCACCTCGTCTGAACTGTAGGAAGTTAAACTGTTGAGCACCATCATCCCCATCACATGACATTAAACTGTGGCCTCACCCTATGAATCATATGTGGGGTGCCCCATCTCGGAAGTTCTCTATGTCTACTTGTCTTTACAGTTGTCAAATCATTCCTCTCATGGAATGTGATCCTCTTTATGGGAGTGGTGTTTGTCTTTGGGGATAGGGAAACCATCTTGGTGTAAGACCCTAGATTTTCTTACTGGATGTAGCACCCCTACTCTACCAATCTTCTTCCTTCCCAAAGACCATTGGAGATATGGGCATCGGGACCTTCATTATCCCATCCCTCTCCCATTGGGCTTTGTCACCACCCATGTCTCCACCCTACAGTAAGTCCCAATCTTCATAACCCTGGGATTCTAATGACATGTATGCCTCTATTTCCTCTTTGGACTGCTAACCACGCATAAGACCTTGTTTCCTCTTTGGGCTGCAGACCACGCGTAAGCCCATGTTTCCTTTTTGGGATACCAACAACGTGTCAGCATCCCATTCCACTTCCCACGGATTCACCTTCTGCGATGTGATCGTCAGGTCATTTATTTTTATATTTTCTTACACAGAGCATGACTCATGTGGGATTAGAGCAAGCACCGACCATGACATCCTCTTTGGGCAGCCTAGAGTGTAAGCCCCAAACCCATCCCAAACTACATGGACTTTGATCCTTGCCAAGGAAAGGTATATAGGAAGACTCCCAGAGGTTCAAGACCAACACATATCAGTACCGACCACTTCACGTTGGTACACCCTCGTCCTGCATGATGTTAAACTGTACGCCCCCTATTCATCATGCATGATGTTAAACTGTACCCATTTGAACTATGTGGGATTTGATCCCTGTCTCCTAAAAAGGGTATATAGGAAGCCTCCATGAGGTTCAACCCCATCCCACGGTAAGTTGTTGTGACCCCATCCATTGGTAATTTGTTGTGACTCCATCCAGCGGTAAGCCATTATGACCCCATCCAGCGGTAAGCCATTGTGACTCCATCCAATGGTAATCCATTGTGACTCCATCCAGTGGTAATCCTTTGTGACCCCATCCAGTGGAAAGCCATTGTGACTCCATCAAGTGGTAAGCCATTTTGATCCCATCTAGTGGCAAGCCGTTGTGATCCCATCCAATGGTAAGCTATTGTGACCCATCGAGTGGTAAGCCATTGTGACCCCATCCGGTGGTAATCCGCTATGCCCCCATCCAGCAGTAAGCGATTGTGAGTCCATGGAAATGGTAAGACGTTGTCAATCCGAGCCTAGCGGTAGGCCGTTGTTGTACCTTCTGCTGGGACCCATATCACCGGTTCGTCCCAGTGGTGTCATACCATCTCTCGGGCCGCTAATCACGTGTAAGCCCCAGCATGTCATCGGGTCGATGTCCATCACATACAACCCCATTTCATGCCCCAAGCAGGAGGCTTCACTGCCTTTAGGTCCCATCCATACAGGTCGCCTCCTTAGGTGTCCCATCACATCACTACCTACGCGGATTTTGATTCCTTACGACGAGAATATGTAGGAGGTCTCGTTGAGGCTCAAGCCCAGCATCACCGTCGTTCTCAAGTCAGCTCCATCTCATTCTCCATCCACTCTATTGAACCATCCATCATCCATCCTGATTCTTACCAGGGCTGCCATATCCGAGTGAGATCATGCCAATTCACCTCCTAGCATCAGTGTTTCCTCTAGGGGTAACACCCATCTAATCCACTCTAGTCTGTGTTCCGATCTGTTTGATCCATATCCACTAGACATTAAACCTGCGGCATACCATGTCTTAACCATAGGTAGCTGTGGAAAACCCCAGATACATACCTAGGGCATGTAATTCCCCGCATTTGACATGGGATTCCTCGGGCTTCCGCACCCTCGATAATCCCTATAATAAGGGGAAGAATCCCTGACACGCCAGTGTTCTAGTGTCCATACATGCCAGTGATGTCTAATGTGACTACTCCCCCGACCAAAGGTTACTACCCTGATCTAACCCCTTGGAATGTCCTGACAGAAGCACTATAATTAACTAGTGTTCATAAAGTTATGGCACTAGGAAGAGTTTCACGAACAATGTCTTATGTCTATAAGGGAGACCCGAATTAGGTGACGAGTTCTGAGGAGGAATCTCTAGAAGGAAGAACCAACATCCCCTCATCCTATTTTGATCAAGGAGAAAACATCCCTAAATAAGGAACGACTGTCGCCCGCCTTTGGAAAGTGGGAATGAGGGACAACAAACAGTGTCTTCATCCTTGAAAGACAGCCGCACGTGCCCCTGTGAAAGCGTTAGAAACAGATATGGTGAACCTGACATGAAGGTCTTATCCTCAATATAGAGATTAATAGAGTTTGAGATATTAGTGGATTAGCATGTCACTGGATCCAGCTTTTCGGCATCGGGTCCCCCCACGAAAATAGAGGTCATGGCATGAAACTCACCAGAAGTTGGGGAAGTCATAAAGATGGACATCCTGATCTGCGATGTTGTCAGCGTGGATCCATGTTACATGCCATGGACGATGGAATATCGATGGGGAAATGGTCGTCGATTCCTTTCCTTTATGCACTAATGGGTTAATCTCTATTCTTTTCCGGAACCATGTTGTTGCACCAAGAGCCCAATCGCCACCCACCCACCGACGCCGGGGCAGGGGAAACACCAATGTAGAAACCCCACGTGGCTCGACCACTTCGGCGATAATCTCCATGACCACAGCTCTTGGGGGACTGCGCCATGTCTCTCTGTCTAAATTCATTAAACGTAGGGTGATCAACGACCTCTTACACTGATACTAGGAGGAGAGGATTATCCCAACTCGGGATATGTCCTGCTAGGATGTAGAGGCATCTACGCCTCATCACCACCACTTCCCCTAAGGGCCGTTCCAGGAGCCACTACTCCCCACTCCAACATACAATTGTTTCGGGAGCCTTTCCATGGAACGCATTGATAACTCCTTCCCCTACGATGATGAGGTAGGAGATATACAGGGTAGCCCAGCCAGGATCCCGTTTCAGGTGCTCCCACTAGGCTGCGCCAACACCGCCATCCTGTCCCACAAGTCGAGGAGCCGGTAAGCCATGCGCCTGCACAGTTGGCCCTAGTCCGGTTGACTTGACTCCAACGTCGGCCACATGCCGAGGAGGACACATACCAAGGGGCGTAAACATCAACAACTACTATGCCTCGATCCACTGACGATGTATATCATCAACCCCTCATGTATGCTGAGCAAGTGGACTTGTATACTAATCCCGTATCGAGGCCCCAACCACCCCACGTGAAGGTTGGGTCGACTCTCTCAGTCGTCGGTGCAGGTAGTGGCCGCTTCCAGTACGGAGGCCCTCCCCGTACCGCCACCATGGATAAAGTGGGTCTTCCCCGCTTCCAAGCTCATCATGGCGGGCCACATCATGCCAACCTCAGTCAGAATGAGGGACCTACCCACGATGGTGACACCCAGCACGGAAGCCTCTCCCATGTTCATTACATCAGCTATGGGGAAATTCCTCCTCGAACATACCGTCGGGGTGGGGATGTCTCACACCTGGTCAATCTCCCTCATGGTGGGCCTCCCCATGTCCTCACAATGGCTAGCGAAGGTCCTCCTCTCCTTATCAATCAGAGGGGTGAAGGCCAACTTTGCTTCCCCATCACCCAACATGGAGGTCCTACCTGTATTTGACTCAACTTGTACGAGGAACATCCTCACACTAAGGTTGCCAGGTGAAACAAGCATGGAGGTCCTACATGTGCTCCTATAGGCTCTAGTGGAGGTCCTTCCCACTCCAGAACTTGCCATGATGGTCTTCCCCATATCCCCTTTGATAATTGTCCTGGTGCTCCTCGCACCCCATCTTACTCAGAAGGGAATCTCCTCTGCCCCAACACTAGTACGGTCGAAGGTCCTACTCATGCTGGATATCTACACTATCTTGAAGAACCATCTCGGGATAGGAGGGAGGTTCATCGCCACCATAAAAAGAATTCTGAGAAGATTCGGACTGATATCAAACCGGTTTTCTTCTTAGAATCTGAGGCGGAATACGACTCAGTAATGGTGCCCTCACTGAGATCCTCCATGTCGAGGGTCGGGGCAGGAACAAAGCGCATTAGCCTCATACTTCTAGAATGTAAGGTCCATCGGATTCTCACCAACCCTCTGCAGGTATATTCAAGAGAATGGAAATTTGGAAACTTCAGAGGTTACCACTATGAAATTTCCACCATCATCATGAGAAGCGCTCTCTACCTCAACTAGCGATCACAGAGAGGTTTTTTGGGATCTAATGGTGGACGAGCATCAGTGTGGTCCCCCGCCAGGATCCATATCCCCTGTGATGGAAACAGCGGTCGTCAGCCTGTCTTACCACAATGTGGTTGCTAAGTCACTACACTCTTCGGAGGATATCCCTGGATGTGACGGGTTGACAGCTCACTCGCCGTATTCTCCACCGGCTAGCCTACTGTCCCAGCGGTCTGCTTTGGTACCACTACCAGTTCCCCATCCACCTTCAGTTGATTAGTGGGGCAATGAAGGGCCATACCCTGAATAAGAGCCTATGAACTTATGAGATATCCTTCCAGTCGACCACTTTCCTGAGATGTTTTTTCCGGTTGTAGCGCCGAATTTTTGTGCACCAGAATCCCTCACCCAAGAAGAAGTTTAGTGTTTTCACTAGAACCTCGGGGCAACTCATTTTCATCTTCATCATGAGGGAGTGTCTTACCCTAAGAACCAAGAGAATTGTGAGAACATTGACGAAAAATTCCGTCTAGTTGATTTGGCCATGCTCCCTGTGTCCCAGCGTCTTGAGTCACCAGGTCACCGTTTGGCCCTCCAGCAATGGTCCATTCTGAGTTTCAGGGTACTCATTAGGATTATCAAAGAGGCTTCTCCCCATGTACAAATCTGTGGATGGGGGAAGTATGATTCCCTCCTCTTCAGTCCTATCCAGTGACAACCCAATTCGCCAGGCAACATAGAGGATATGCCTCTAGGAAGAGTCGTAGTAAACATGGTGGACCTGCTGGAGGGTGAGAATGAGCTAGAGTTTCTTGGAGAGGACCTACCCCTAGAGGGAGCGTCACACTTCTTGGATCCATAGGGAAGGATTACCCATCAACAGAAGAATCTACTGGGTGTTCCCATGCTCACCGAGGCACCAGTCCTCAGCCGGAATTCCAATAAGTTCAAGGTACACCTCGGATCTTCCAAACCCCCTAACCCGTCTGGCTCAATGAAGAAGGCAAAAGAAGGCCCCGAAAAAGCTGAATTGCCTCAGCAACTCACCAAACAGAATAAGGTGGTCGACGACCTCCTTAATGAACACGCTATTGTGCAACGGCCGGACTACGATGATCCTAGGCCGGGGCAGCAGGGGCTTGCACAACTTCCCCTCAGCGAATTGCTTCCAGGTGACCCTGACCATCCTTCCCATGCATACATGATTAAGGCTGGAACTTATGGCAAGAGGGTGTGGTATGTCTTGCCCAATCCTCTTGAATGGAATGAAAATCTACAGGACCTAGCTCAGATTCTCCCAACTGCCCCACAGATCGTTCCACCAGCCACCCACGAGCTACTGGGATCACTGTCAAGACCAGAACCCCTGCCTAGATGATCTAATAGCGGCACTCATTACCCAGCTTGAGTCATTAAAAACGCGACAGGTGTCAATCCCGCCTGATGGAAAGCCTTATCCGGCATGGGTGAATGATATACCAACACCCTCGAGTTTCAGAAATCCCACTTTTCCCCCATCATTTGATTCCACATGCTTACATTATGAATCTTGAATGATGATTACTACTTTGACACCCTTATTGATCATGGTTATATATATGACTATATTTTGGAGTTTTTGATGATGATTTTCTGGTTATGAATATTTTCTATGGAGAATATTCACTTGATTATGTTATCATACCCTTGTGGTCATTTGATTCTCTCTTATGATTGAAATATCCAATGTTTATCTTTACTGAGCATTTATGCTCACTATTTCATATTTTTAACTTCAATGGGTTTAAATGGAAGGATTTAAGTTTCATATTTTTGAAAGGGTACTAAAATGATGTTATTTGTGAGAGATGTTGATAATATTTTAAGAAATAATCCTCAATAATGTAAACATTTTATATGTATTAAATATTCATCTAAAATTATGTAATATTTATGTTTGTTATTCACTACAGGAAAATGGCCGTTTAGCGGCGGTTTTTTCGTGGAGGTTTTAAAAACCGCCGCTAAACGTGTTTCGGGCCGCCATTTCACTGCGGTTTTTAAACCACAGCAAAAAAAACCGCCACGAAATTCCTTAAAATTTATAATATATATTTTATTTTTTAAATTTTGTTAAATTTTTTCGAGGAATAGCGGCGGTTTTTTTAAAAACAAAACCCACGAAATAGTGGCAGTTTGGGTAAAACCGCCGCTAAATGAAAGGAAAAAATAAAAAAACATGGGAAACCCCAAAATCACTAAAATGGCCATAACTTTTGATCCAGGCATCCGTTGGAGCGCCATTACTAGTCAAATAGAAGAACAAGAAGAGATCTAGAGGCAAGTTTAATCAAAACCATGAGATAGTATAAGGTGCGGATGATATGAGATTTATAAGAATGTTGAAAAAAGTTCTCCAACTTCAAACGGCCCTAACTTTCACTCCGGGTGTCCATTTAGGCTCTACCACATATCAAATCGAATCCAGCGAAGAGACCTACACAAAAAATTGACAGAAATAATATTTTGTCATGTTTTTTGACCCCAAAACCCCTCCGAAGGCCTCCAAAACCCTGTTTCTGTCACCGGTGTCCCGTCGAACTTGTCTTCCAATGGACCTAACTTTCGATCCACATGTCAGTTCAGACTCCTCCACCTGCCAGATCATAGCTCATTCCATGAGATATAGTTTGACTTATCGTGGCACCCACATGCACTCCTAGATTATATGTTATGGCCTTTTTAGTGGGTATCATGTTTGTTATGTTTTTCGAATCCTTGTTTCTAGCACCCGTTCTCTGTCAGCTTTTTTTAATGGTCGTAACTATCGATCCGCCGGTCCATTCAGACACTTTCACCTATGAGGTCGAAGATCATTTCAGTATCTTAGATTTGATAGGTCGCAGATCTGAAATGGACTCTCGGATCTTAAGTTATCTATGTTAATTTGAGTCCAATTTTTTATCACTTTATGATTGTTTTGACGGGTTTTAACAGTTGCTCCATTTATTACTGTTTATTTGGGTTTCCATGACTTGATATCTTTATCAATGGTTTTTTTTGTGGGTTATTATGATGATTATGTTGAATTATTAAGGGGTTTTCCAGAGTTGTCATGTGTTTTCATGCGTTCCCATTCGTTCTAATGCCTCATTCTTCATATGCTTCCCCATCCGTTTTCATGTGTTTTCATGATTTTCCATCCCTTATCACGTATTTTCATACTTTTTCTTGTATTTCCTTTATTATTTATTATTTATTATTTATAATATACATTAATATATTTATTATCTATTATTTGTTACTGGTTATTTATTATTTATTATTTATATTTATTTAATATTAATTATATATATGTATTTATTTTTTATTATTTTTATTTATTTATTATTTATTATTTATAATATATTATTAAATATTTATTCTTACTAATAATATAATATTATTATTACTAATAATAAAATATTATTAATAATAATAATATTTGTTACTGGTTATTTATTAATTATTAATCATTTTTTATTATTTATATTTATTTATTATTTATTTTTTATATTTATTTATTATTTTTTATTTATATTTATTTATTATTTATATTTATTTATAATTTATATTTATTTATTATTGATGATTGATTATTGATTGTTGATTATTGATTATTTATTTATTATTTATTATTTATTATTATTTATTATTTATTATTTACATTTATTTATTATTTATTATTTATTATTTATTATTTACATTTAATTATTATTTATATTTATTTATTATTTATTATTTATTATTTATTATTTATTATTTATTATTTATTATTTATTATTTATATTTATTTATTATTTATTATTTATTATTTATTATTTATTATTTATCATTTAGCGTTTATTATTTATTATTTATTATTTTTTATTTTTTATTTTTTATTTTTTATTTTTTATTTATTATTTATAATTTATATTTATTTATTATTTATTATTTATTATTTATTATTTATTATTTATATTTATTATTTATATTAATTTATTATTATTTATTAATTATTAATTATTAATTATTAATTATTAATTATATTTATTTTTTATTTTTTATTTTTTATTAATTATTAATTATTATTTATTAATTAGTAATTATTTATTATTTATTTACTATTTATTATTTATTATTTATTATTTATTATTTATTATTTATTATTTATTATTTATTATCTATTTATTATTTATTATTATTTATTATTATATATTTTATATTTTATATTATATAATATATAATATATAATATATATATTTTATTATTTATTATTTATTATTTATTATTTGTTTATTATTATTTATTGTTTATTATTATTTATTGTTTATTATTATTTAATATTTATTAATATATATTATTTATTTTTAATTATTTATTATTATTTATTATTTATTATTTATTATTTATTATTAATTATTCTTTATTATTATTTATTATTTATTATTTATCCTTATTTATTATTATTTATTATTAATTATTAATTATTAATTATTAATTATTAATTATTCTTTATTCTTTATTATTTGTTTATTATTAATTATTATTATTTATTTTTTGTTTTTTATTTTTTATTATTTTTTATTATTTATTATTTATTTATTATTTATTTATTACTATTTATTGTTTATTATTTATTGTTTATTATTTACTATTTATTGTTTATCATTTATTAATTATTATTTATTATTTATTACTTATTACTTATTATTTATTGGTTATTATATATTATATATTATTTTTTATTTTTTATTTTTTATTTTTTATTATTGAATTTATATCTATTATTTATGTATTATTTGTTTTTTTAATTAATACTCATAATTATATTAAATTCTGTCTATTAACCACATGGCGAGCTTGCTGGAGTGGTAAAGTCTTTGGAAAATATGCAAGAGGTTAGGGGTTCAAATCTCGCTAAACGTAGTATTTCGTTATATTGCATAGACATGTGCCTGGGCATGTCCATGGGATGGGCATGCATGGATAAATAAAGTAAATAAAGTAATACGAAATAAATATAATAAATACGATATAAATAAAATAAAATAAATAAATAAATAAATAAAATTTATAAATAAAATTAATATATAAATAAAATTCATAAATAAATAAAATTAATAAATAAATAAAATTAATAAATAAAAAAAATAAGTAAATAAAATTAATAAAATAAATAAAATTAATAAAATTAATTAATTAATTAAAAAATTAATAAAAAATTAATAAAAATTTAAAAAACCGCCGCTAAAAAACTGCCGTGAAACGTTCTGCGACGGTTTTAAATACCGCCACAAATAGTTTCCCGATGCACGATTTTGCGGCTGTTTTTCAAAACCGCTGCCAATCTATGTAGCAGTGGTTTAAACCACCGCGAAACGTAAAACCAAACCGCCACTAAATGTCTTTTTTGCCGTAGTGATTCTTGCGTCTCCTCATTGTTCATTGATAAAATTATCACTTGAGAAGATAGTATTTCAATTTTAGTTTCAATTGAAGGAGTTTTAAAAACTATTTACCTCATATATCCCTATAGTAGGGGATCTTGTATTGAATTTTAGTGAGTTTTTTGAGATCCACTTTATCATATCATTAATCTAATAAGGCAACTTTTTGAATTAGGGCTCCTCTTAATAAATCATCCAATACATTTTGGTCATCTTCCAGGAGTCCATGGTAAAATAATACAAATAAATGGTAGTATTCAAAGGGATGACATGGGAAATATGATATAAGATTAATTAATATCTCGCAAAACTCAAAGGGATTTTAACAGCATTCTTGATTGATCCCATATATCTCCTCTCTTAATTGGGTAATCCTTAAAGTAGGGATGAATTTTTGGAGGAAGGCCCTCCGATGCTCAACCTAAGTAATGAATTTTATAGGTTGTAAATTATACATCCACTCTTTGGTTGGTCCTTTTATAGATAACATAATGTTCTTCTATCTAATTTTAGTCTTAGGAACTCATCTAGGCTTGAATCTTCTATAGAAATCCCGAAATAATTTTAAATTACTATTGGGATACTGTTTTAATAAACCATAAAATTTTAGTATCACTTGTATCATTCTAGTTCCAGGATTAAAATATCATTTCTTATTCAATTAATATACGTATATATTATTATTAAAGGTAGTTTCATAAATATCTCTAAGGTTATTATTTAGTTGAGTTAAATTTTCCTCTAAATTTTCACTTTATAGGGTATATATAGTTAATAAAGAATAAAAGGATGGGGGTTAGGTCAATGGGACTATGAAAAAATTATTATACACATTATTAGTGATCTATAGATCTTCAACTCTTACCAATTTCATTAATTCAACCTCTAGATAAAAATTAATGAGTTGATTTGAACTAGTCATGGTCATGTATAAAAAATATTTTAAATGAAAACAAATAAAAGCAAATAAAAACAACCAGAAACAATTCCAGATTGGCGAGGAACCTATCATGGGGTTCTTAGAAAAAAAATTGATCCCATGTTATATATTTTTTTAGTGGGACATTGGTATTATCTAGAGAGGAGGGAGTTTTGGGTGTGTTTTAATTGGGGGTGGGGGGTCAGTATGTGAATATAATTTAAATTGATGATCTTAATGATTTCTGTAAAATAAAAAGAGAAATAAGGATTTTGGAATCACTTCTAATAGATTACATTCTATCCTCATATATCCCTCCAACTCACTTTTTAAATCGATATTGTCATTATTTTTTCTACTCTATACGTCAAACTAGCTAAAACCTCACCAATTATCCTCCCATATATGATTCATATTGAACTTGAAAATGAAAAAATCACTACATATGCTACTCACACCTTGCCTAAAGAATGGATAAATATCAGAATTTATATTTTTTCCAATTCTAACAATAATAGGTATTAAATAATTATGAGATGTCCTAGGTGTGAAAACCAATGAATAAGGGAAGACGATTTTAAATTTAATGCTAGTGTAAATCACATACATTCTAAAGAAAATAATATCTTTCATAGAAAATGAGTTGAATGTATTTATCACTAATGATCAGAATTAATTATAGGGGGATGGGGATATTATCCAAATCTAGACCATTAATGATCTAATGTGTAATCACAAAAGACATTATTGAAGGAAAAATAATGAAATTTAGTATTAACTCATCTTGTTAAATTTATTTGATCCACTTCACTATTCCCTCAATCAAGTTCTTATAGAAGTGTTTATGGATCCTTCACATGGTTCAATATCATTATCTCTGATGCGAGAAACATGAAATTCTATTCTTTATTTATCAACTCTAGTAATGTAAAAATCTTTTAGAAACTTGGTTCCCATTTCCATTTTCTTTGATTATTGCTATTTATATAATCCAAGGGTTAAAATTCTTTAGGTGGGTACCTCAAACATTATCATTGTGGATTGGGTCCATGATCTCCTCCTCCTTCTCTAGATTTTTAATTGCTGGATGTGTAGAGGATCAAGAATGTACTTTCTTGATTTGGGTAGGCCATGGGAATGTAAATCGAATTTATTTTGAACCCTACTTATTTATGGTTTTTTCATTTTGAAATCTATACATCCTATATTTTTTACAAAGTCATGAAAGTCATGCTATATTGTTTTACATGCACCACAACCATCTCAGTGTATTATATTATTTTTTTACAAACACCAACTTCATTATGGGTCAAATATATACTATGTAGTTGTAAAATGACTGTAAATTACCCTTGAATATACTCCTTTCAATCTACTTTATATTTTTTTCCTCATTCATCAAGTATAAATATATAGATGAATGTTATTCGCAACTCTACATCATCATTGGAAACTATACATTGTAACTCAACATCAGGTAATTCAGAAAAATCTCAACTCACGATAAACTTTATGCTTTCCAAATAAAATCTAAGTCACAACTCCATTTCAGTTTATTTTACAATTCTTATTTTAGATGAACTCTACGTAAAAAATCAATCTGGGAACTCTACATGAGTAAATTTATAAAATTTTTAATTAAACCCTCAAATTCCATATATCATTCAATTTTTGTTTGGGCCAATCTCATCTATTTTGAGGCCGCTTAAAACATCTCAAAAACACTTCCAACTTCTCGTAGACCAAATTTCCCATCCCTTTGTCATTTTTATGACCTAAAACCATGAAAATAAAGGGATTTATAATTAGGATTGGTCATGTTTTATCATATAACAATATAAAAAATTACAAATAATAGATATTATACTTTTAAAACATTTAAATACAAAATCTAAAAAAATTATGGCTATTAGTTACTTCCATGAATGAGTAAAATAACTAAAAAACAAGATTAAATCCATTTAGTAATTAAAATCCTAATTTATAGAAGTGAAACAAATCAATTAATTAGTCAATGTCATGAAACATTATCTAGTTAATTATCAATGACAAATAGTAAAAGAATGGGGAAAATTTTATCTCATCAATCTATTATCAATTATTCATAGCCCAATATCATTTATTCTTCATCTTCTTCTAAGAAAAACTCCATTTGTGATAAATCTATATTTTCAAAGTAAATACTATTAGTTTTTTAGTGAATTTTAGAATATGTAAAAATATGTGAGATTATATTTCAAGCGTCCCCTACTAATTTATTCATTAGAATCTATTGTTCTTCATTGAGTGACTTAGATAAAAATATCTAAAATGTGTGGGAGTGAAGGGTATTATATTGTTTCTTCCACCTCTTAGATTTCTTCTTGAGAAATAAATAAAGTATCTTCCAATTTTAGTTCTTCATATTATTTTCCTTTATATATGAGTTTTTTAGGGTGGTTTCCATCATATAAATAATTTACTTTAACTATATCATCTCACTTTATTTATCAATAAATTTCTTTTCTAAGTGGATAGAACTATTAATGAATTCTTTAATCTCCTCCGGTGTTGGTTGTCATTCATATTAATGGTGTGGGGGTATATATAGATTATGTTTATTCAATTCATTGTTGTAGTATCTTTTATCCTCCCTTTCATTCATATGTTCCATGGTTTCATAAGATAATACTTGTGTTTTTGGTTGGGCTCCCATGGGATTATAGATTGATTAGTATTAATAATTTGGAAATGTGTATTTCTATGAACTTAAATGTGATTATATAAATCTATTTAATCTGAAAAAAACATTAGTATCCATTATTTAATCATCGCACTTTGATGTTAAACCTAGTTATAGAAAAAGAAAGAAATACGAAATGTAAAAAAATGAAACATTAAACAAAGAAAAAATGAATGAAAAGATACTAATTACTTATGTGAAAATTTATTAAATGTTCATATAAACTCCCCAGTAATAGAAATAAGTTTTACAATTATCATTTTTGAGGAATATCAAATTATAATTTATAATCCCCTATGTACAGTTTCGATCTTATCATAGGGTTTTCTCTCAAAGAGCTAATCCAAGAACACTCACAATTCTTTATAAATTATGTTTGTTTTTGTTATTTTATAAATCATAAAAATATAAATATAACTGGGCTTTAAAGAATTAAATTATAAATAATGAAAATGAAAAAAAAATAATGGACTGTAAGAAAGGAGACACCCATAGATTCAACTGTAATGATCCTTCATTGTCTCACTGCTTTGATTCCCAAATCCTACTATTTGTGTGATTCTTATTAGATACACACACCCTCAATAAATAATTTTTTTGAATGAAAACCACACCTGAGTAACTGCATATGTTATCTTCTCACCACAATATACTGTGTATCACAACCATTAGTCCACACACCACTAATTCTAATAATCATATCCTACACTAATGATTCAGACAGTGGGAGAGAAAATCATTTTTAAATATGTTAAAAGAAATGGGGAAAGGGAATATTTTTGTACTACCACTCACCTCTACCCCTAGATAACCAAATAACAAAAATAAAATCATAAATTTATGTAGATCATGTCAACATGTGATCTACTAGTTGTCATCTAGTGAGTGATCCGATGGTTATCCTCTCATTATAGAGGATATCTTGAGAATCAATGTTATGAAAATCAATAGAGAAAATATACAGGATGACGACAAAATGATATTGAATAGAATTAATTTATATAATTTGAAAATAAATAAAAATATATAAATACTTAAACTAAACCAAGCCCAGGCCAAACCTAAGGTCATAAATCCTTTCATAATGGATAAGAGAAATATATATAGCATTGAAAACCCTCCTTCTCTATTATCCTCATATTCAATGTTGAGATCCATCTTCCAAATCTTAACCACATGTATGGGCTGATGGATCTACATTTCTTTATGAAGCCCCTCTTGAACATTCCTAGCTTAGAAGTTCCAAATTTTCATCCCATGATCTTAACCTTCTTCCAATAATGTATGTGTGCTATATGTAACACATATAGAATTTCTTCCTATTATGAAAAAATATCAGCAATGAGAATTTATTTTAAGTCATGTCCAATTCATTTTGTGAATTTTATATTTTAATTCCCTCATGATGAAAATAATTAACCAACACAATTACTTCTTCATCTTTATATGTTTCCAAATTCCATTATCCAAGATATGCTTCTTGTTTTTTTAGAAAATCATACATATCATCTTTTATATATTTTCTCATACACTATGATCTTTTATGTGATCTCTTCCAATGTAAATATCTTATGTATTAACCTTTTCCTTAGAATAAATGTTATGTATCAGCTTTCTCCTTGAAAATATGTTATCCATGTTCTTTCCTTAGGAAAATATCATTTGTTTTATCTATATCTTCAAAAAGAAAAGGCATAAAAAATCTCACATAGATCCTCAAAAATATTATATATCATCTTTAGTAGTGAAAAAATATTACTTATATGTTTACCTCCCCTATAAATATTGTTTATCATCTATACTCATGGATATCACAGGCCTTTTCCGTATTTTTCTAGTCCACAACTTCTGAAAGTTACACATAATAATAAAAAAACACAAATTGATATAGGCCTTGTCTGCATTAAGTCCCAAATGATTAAATAAGATAAAAACATGAATATCAAGAAAAAAATTTCAATCATAGAATCTAATAATAAATTTATGTATTTACAATTAATTTAAAAAAGGTATTAAAATAACTAAAAATCCATGATTAAATCTATTAGACATTCTAATTATAGATTCAAAAAACATCATAAATGATTTAATTAGAAGTACATTATATTAATTATGCAGTTAATTTACATTGAAAACTAGAATAAAATTTTGAATTCCTTGATCTCATCAAGGATCTATAAAATATATCACGAGAATAATAATATTTTTTATAATGAAAATCCAATGTTTCCAACTAAATTTTAAAAAATAAGTAATTCATCTCAAAAATCACATTATCATAATGGTAGCCAAATTACATGATCTTAACCTTTCATTATAAATCTTAAAAATAGTATTTTATACATTATTTTTAATTCAAATGCATCATTATTTTATTGCTCTCTTATTATATATTTATTTTATTCCATCATATTTTCTTTAGTGGAAGTTTGACGGGGAATTAAAAATAAAAAAAATACAAGTTTTCTATAATGAGACGAGGTAAATATTATGTAAATATATATAAATAATGAAAATATTTAAATAAAAATAAAATTATACTAGTACTAATTAGGTCATAATGATTATGATAATTTACCTAATATATAAATGGATGATTGGGGATTCTAATCAGTTATGCTTAAAATTTTCATTTGTATATACCAATAATATCAGTATTCTCTTTGTTTTATATGTTTTCAAAAAATATTATTTCACAATTATTATCATTATGTGATAATGTATTTGTAAGAAATTTTAATGTTACTAATTGGGACATATTTTTTATTGGGGTATATGTTGTAATCTTAGTTATCTTTCATGATGAAAGATTTATTTCCTTATATTTCCTTAACTCTGTTTTTTAATTCCCCTTCTACCGTTACATACACTAGTTAATAACTTCTATATCCATTTTAAAATATATTTAATTTAATATAATTATAAAATGAAATACCCCTTCTTTATTTCATTATTTTATAATATTGAGGACCATGCTATAAAAATTCAAATAGCATCTTCCACCATTTGAGTACCATCATCATCAACGAGAATAGATAGCTCAGCTCTCAAATCATGACTAACTTGAATCTCAAATCTCACAAAGACTAATGACAATGATTTACTATAAAGGGTACCTCCTTAAATGTTTTACAACATATCTATTGTAATGATGAAGTGTGTGGGTGTTGATAGATATGAATCACAATCACTTTAAACCGAAAACACTATAGAAATGTAAAAAATAAAAACAGGTCTTCATCACAACTATTATTGAATATTATAACAATATATTACCTAATTTATTTTGGCTATTTAAGTAGGAATATTTCCCATGAAACTATGGGTCCATGGCCTTGGGTATTTTGGTTTTTAGTGAATTGATTATTTTTATTGATCCCCACAAAGAATACATTATAGTAATTCATTTTATCTTCTTAACTATTTATTTTATGTGTTTAATCTATCCTATAGGATATATAACATATAATTAATTTCTTTAACTTGCATATAATTTTTTTATTGATCATATTTTTACAAAGTAGTCTCTCTATGGTACTCCAAAACCCACCCCTCAAACATTAACATACAGTTGTAGACACTACAAATAAACAATAAGTAGATCCTCATCACCAATGTAAGTTTACTTATATTTTGTCTAAAACACATAAAAATGGAATACTAAGTAGTGGTTAATATATTTTAAAATTAAATAAAAAGTAAATTTATTTATTTCAAACATATGCATGCCTCCTATATTTTTTGTGTATTTAATCTACTATTTGTCTCTTTAAATTTACATGAAGTTGAATAGAGAAATATAAATACTTTGATTGATCTATCTATATATAAATACATAAATATAAATTATGTTTTATATTTTTTACATTAAATTTAAAATATAAATTAAAAATAAATCCATTCTTAAGTTAATCACACCAAATTATCAATTTTTTATAGGATATGCTGTTTTTGTTACATGTTTTTTATTCTTTAAATTCCTTTGTTATTTTAAAATTTACACGTATAATGATTAATTAATTAGAAATGTTATTTTAAATATATAAAAATAAGTTAAAATTTAGCTATTTATCCCCCTCATGTAAGGAAATAATAGAATACCATGTATATTGTTTTTATATACTATTATATATAGATAAAAAGAGATATGTGAACTTAATACTATAATAAAATTAATTATATATACATATTATAGACCATGTTACATTGTAATTTATGATATTTCATTTTACTTGTCACTGTGATCATTGAAAATATATTTATATCAAATATTTTCTTGTGCTATATGATATCAGAATCAATATTATATATTCTTATATGTTTTTTAAATTGCCAAATATTAGAATTTTAAGACATTTATGTAATTGCAATGAATATTTAAGGAATTAAATAGTAATAATTTTTTATTGAGTAAATATATTATATATTTTAATAATTGTAATATATGACCATTATTCAACTAACCCTTGGAGTATCCAAGGTCTACCTATATAATGGAGGATATTCATACAATTATTGTATCATAGTGTGACTTGTATTTTTGTTTAAACAATTTGTTTTTACTTTTTTCACCCTTTTTAGGGATTCTATAAGGCCATGGAGATTGTAGAGAATTATAATTAGACGTTTTTTAGGTGATTAACCTCCCCATGGATACATTTAGAGGTGGGATTCTATTATCTTCCACTAAGGGGTATCCCTTAACAACATATGAAGTTAATATTCAATTACAATATAAGTTTTGTTCTTAATTTTTTTATGTTTTCTTCTAAATCTCTCATTATAGATCCCATGTATTAGGATTTCTGAAAAGTTTCAACTATATTTTAACCACAGATATTTCATAAAAAACACTTTATAGTTGGTTATTGAGGATTGAAATTCACATCAATATATCTATGATATTAAGTGGTAAAAGTCATTATGAATCCCATGTGACTCTTTCCAATAACCTTTAATGTGAAATTAATCCAAATTCATTCTAATATAAATTTATTATAAAAAAACACAGATAATAATTAATATAGTAATTGATTTGGGAAAAAAATATAAGTGTACTAAACTTGTTACCATAGCTCATTCCCAAATTACCATGTTTATTATATTAACAATAAATTTCTATTTATCTATTTAAATAAGCACATTCATTCAAATAAAAAAATTCCAATATTACTAATGAATATGGATTTGTTTCGGTCAATAAGATGGTTTTTCTGATTCCAACAAAAATAAAATTGATTCCCTATACTCCATGCTCTAATAAACTTATCTAACACTGTTATTGGATGATACTTGTTTTTTTTCCAATTCATGGAAACCCATACAATGTTATCCAACTATAGTATTTCTATTATACTAGTCCTTTGTGAATAAAAAATGATCTAGTATAGAATACATTAACTAAACCACAAGTTAAAAAATAAATTAAAATTCATAATGATTATATCAGTTGTAGAACAATTAAATAAAACCCAAAACACATCAAATGTATTGAACAAAATTATTATAATATTTTTATTTTATTTAATGGTGGATGATCTTTTCCTACCCTATTGATTATTCAAATCCCATTTATATGATTGAATCAACATGACAGACAACATATGTATTTGTACCATTATGAAATTATTGTACTATACCAAGGAAATGATCACCCTTAATGAAATTATAACTATATTTTTTATCGGTTTTAGTTTATTAAAAAAAATAGGCTAATTAATGTCTTATATGATATGGTATATAAAATTTTTTAATATACTTTCAATTCCCTTAAATATGTATTTATTTTATATCCTTCATTACAAAAGTAAAATTATATGAATCTCAACTATATTTTTTTGTGGTTCAAAATTGATATATATTTAACTAAAATATATTTTTATAATTAACATGATATAAATGCATTGTTCTAGGAATACGATTAACTCTATTAATTTTCAATAAACTATATTAATAATGTTCCTTTGTATATAATTTATATATAGTGACATATGCTTCTCATAAATAGATATTACATATTTCTAGATGAATATTCAATACATTACACTAACATGCACCTTGGGGCCATAATATTTTAGTGTCATTGGAGACTAGGTCCATAGTATTCTAATTTTGTGACAGATCATCAACATCTACAAACAAAATCTTACAATTTAGTACAATTAACAAACATACCCAACATAAAAAAATTCTTCATAACCTGGGGAAATGAAACATAATAATGGGTGTTATTAGATGCTCAGTAAGGGTAAATAGGGGACATACATGTTTATAGCATGAACATAAGGGTATGAAAATATGAGAATAAAATTTGAAAACCATGACCTTCATATCAGAGATTGTAACATTGAGTATTGGAATATATATTTAAAGTTCATAAGACACGAATCATAAGATAATAAACAATCATGACACATGAGAGAATAAAATTTGAATACGAAATATATTTTTAGAATACACATCTACTTATAACATTGAGAACGTGCATAAATAGAGAATGTTTCTCTCCTTACGTTAGGGATATTAAATTAGGCACTCTCATAAACTTACGGACTTGAAACAACGTCCATTTATTACATTATGGAAATTAAATACATTTCTAGAAATAACTGTATGAACATGTAATCATGTTCACACATAACATTGTGAACATGTAATTAGGTTCATGAAAAATATTTTGAACATGTAATCAGGTTCATGCATAACATTACGAACATATAATCAGGTTCACACATAACATTGTGAACAAGTAATTAGGTTCATGCAGAAAATTTTGACCATGTGATTAGGTTCATGAATTACATATGTACTCATGTGTTATCCATATTTACTTAATGAATCGAAGGGATATAAAGGTACCACCCATCATATAATTAAAATCATACTTATGTGTGTTATATGATATTAAAAAATCAACATATCATAAACCATGAAATGAAATGGGTTTCATAAACATTTAATAATATCATAACCTATGTATAATATATAAGTTTCATATTCAATTTATAATTTCATCATAGCATAACCTGTGAAGAAAGAAGCGGGTTTCATAAGAATTTTATCATGGTATAACCCGTGGAAGATAAACGGGTTTCATAAACCTATTTTCATGATAATCTATTTGTGGAAAAAATAATAATGGTATCTTTGGTTTATTTCCCTAGAAAATTGTAATTTATATAAAAGGATTTGGTATTAGATGAAGAAAGATTTTTAAAGATAACATGTAACATTTCTTTTGGAAAATAACTATTCTTTGAAAATAAAATTTTAAAACATTTAATTCCTAAAAAAAATTAAAATATTTTTGTTTGAAAATAAACATCAGACATTATAAATGTAGACTAAAATAAAACAATTATCATGAACATATAAAATTATTTTCATGATGTATAACTTAAAATAAATATTCCTTTCACATTTTCGGTAGAAGCCAAGCAAGAATTATTTAGAAAATGACATTAAGATTGCTTTGATTTTTTTTTGAAAAAATTAAAACACAGGTAAAATTTTATTTAATAAATCATTTTATTAATGTTAAAAAAATTGATTCTATTCTTATAAAAAATTATTTTGAACGAAAAATGGTTTTCAACCAAAGAAATAAAGATTGTTTTTATTAAAAAACATTCTTTTAAACTCATGAATTCATAAAGATAAGTAAATGAAAAGAAAACATGTATTATTGTTAAATTTAAAATGGGTTATAAAATTCATGAGTTTATTAAGAGATAGATTATAATTTTTAATCATTGGAAGCACAATCATAAATAATCCCAATAAATGGTGAGATTGTATCCTAGAACCATTGCTTCTTTGGTAACATTGAATCATATTCCCTATGAAAAAATAAAATAAAATAAAATATATATTATCATGAGAATAAAACAGTTCATGTTATTTAATGTAAAAGGGGATATATATATACACTTAATTAAATAAGATAGGTGCATATCATAACATATGTCTCACAAACTAAATTTTGAGACCAAAATCTCTCTCCACTTTGGTAAATTTTGTACCGTAAACTTCTTGAAATAGAGGTACTAAAATGGATATGTAAATCAAAATAATTTTTCTGGATAATAATAATAAAATAAAATCATGTTCATTATACAAACCACATTAATGAAATAAGTGGTTTATATGGAATGTATCTCAAAGAAGATAAACGTAAGATGGAAATACATTATCACTTTAGTATTATTTTGTATAATAAGAAAAAATAAAGAATAACGTCAAATAAAAATTTAAATATCATTAAAATTTTGATATTAATTATATAAAATGTAAAATTTTAAGTATATACACAACACAAAATAAATTAGTAGTGAATTTTCTTATGTCTTTCAAAAATAAAAGAGATACTAGAAATTACTTACATTAAAGTTTGACTTCATTAATACAAGTTTGAACCTCCTATATAATAAATATAAGTTTATTATACATATATTAAATAACCATACATATATATATTATTCCATATATGATTTACGTATGACCAATTATTACTCATTTATTATCAATTTTTTTGTTAAAATCATGTTTCACGTAATAACCGCATTGTTTTTCATATATGTTTTGATTTGTTATTTTAAGACCTCTTAATTTGGTCATGGTTCCATCATACAAATAATAATAATAATTAAATAATTATAAAATTTATATATCAATTATATTTTTAATACCATTCCTCAAATATGGTTTTGTGAAATGAAGTATGTTATGATCATGAAGACATGAGGTTGTATGTACACATAAGTAATGTTTCTATTTTTCATCATTAATTATGGAAAGGAGGTAAGTAATATTTTATCTTTACATAATGATATTAATATTATAAATAAAATATTATTTCGTTATATATATTTATGTATATTATCGATGTGGTTTCTTGATTAAAATATAGAGTCGTGATGCTTCGTGAAGGTGATAGTTCATGCATACACAAGACATGTTATCATCTTTTAGTTAGTAAAAAGGTAAGAAATAATATGAAATAGTATATTTTAATAATGATATATATTACATTTATTTATTAATTATTTCATTTATATAAAATATAGTCATTAAATATATACTTATTATTTTCTATGTATGAAATTTGTGAAAACGAATCACATCGCTTCGCAAGGCGGTAGTCCGTCGTACACACGAGCGGCGTTATTATATCCTATAAAATATGGAAAGTAAAAAAGGTTATATATAATATAAATAATATATAAGTATAATAATATTCAAAATATCATATATATACTTTATATCAATCATAATACCAAACCATGAGAAGCGGAAATGGAAAAACAAATGACATCAGTTTGCGAGATGGTAGTCCACCGTACACACGAATAATGATTTTATAACTGATTTGATGGATGAGGGTATGATTTTAGGTACATTAATTAACATAAAAACATATAATTATATTTATGATACTTATTTTATTATATAATAATGTTTTAATAATAAATAATGTAGGTGGAGGAAGAAATAAAATATCAATGTTCATTGAAGAACGTTACATCTTCTTCGGGAAACCTCCTTAAGTTCACACAAAAATCCTTAATAGGTTCGAATTATATTAAAAACAAGGATAATAAGATCATAGGAGGAAATTTTAAAAGTTATTTTTTAGGTATTTTCTTAACGAAAATTGTTTTAAGGTGTGAATTGGAGAGGATGTGGTAACCTTTTATAAGTGAGGTGAGTGGAACACTTGTGCTGTTTTCGATCGAAAAAGGTTTACCCATTTTTTTCTCCTGAAAAAGGATGTAAATAGAGTATTATAGATAATTTTACATGATATGGTAAAAATATTGCCACAAAATATAGTTTATAAATGTTTTTATGTCATTTTAATCTTTATCTTTTTAGTTTAAACCCCCGAAAATCAATTTTTACGTTAACCGTTGTAATTAATTTTTCTGTTTTCTCTATTAATTTCTGTCAAAACATAAGCTAAAATTATTATATTATATAAATTATTTTGATTCTAAATATTAAACTTATTTTTAAATATTCAATTCAATAAGGTGTCAATAATATTTTTAAAATAATTGTCACAAACACAATGAGAATGTTGGTTTTCAAAGAGAAATGGTTCAAAAGATTAAAATGTTTTTATATAAACATTCTATATGAAAATGATTAAAATTACAAACATTTTATTAAAAGATATATAATTGAACAAATTTCACGTTAAAACCATTTTATAATATAATTTAACATTATAAAAAATATAAACTAAAAGAAAGTTTTCAATTAAAATGAATTATTTTTCATAATTCATCAATAAAGTAATATTTTCAGAAAATTCTGAAAAAATCACCCAAATATAAATTTGAAATGAATATTTATAAAATAAAATTATTTTTTCAAATAAATTAATGAAATTTTAAAAAATTATTTTCGAAATAAGTGTATAAAAATGCGACAAAATTGCTTTTCAAAACAATACAATTTTCGAGCCTAAAATAAGATTATTCTTATCTCTAAAATAGAAAATACAATACCTGAAATTGTAAAATTTTATTTAATATATACTATATAAATTTCATTTAAATAATTCAAAGAAATTGATTTTTTAAATTTATTGAGTTAAAAAACATTTGTTTGTATAAAAATATTTTTTTTTGGAAAAATATTTCTTTTATTTTAATTTTTAATTAAATGGTCACAAAATAATTTATTTTATATACTTATGTAAACCATTTATTTTAATAATTTAGTTAATCCAATTCATACCCACCATTCCAAAATAATGGTTACAACTATCATATAATAATATTTTAATAATATGACATGTTTCATTTAATCTCAATGTTGCATGTAATGAATGCTAAACTCAATGATACATGTAATATAAAAAATCTATGTGATTAAATTCATTTGGAAAAATAGATATTTCAAAAACATTTAGGGTGTTACACTCTACCCCCACTTAAAATGAATTACTACCATGAATTTTTTCTGGGTCATCAAAGGTTTAACATTTGAAAATTCTTTCATAGAAACCCACATCATAAAAAGGATTAATATAACATCTTAATTAAAAAGATAAAGGTATGTATGAATTTCATCTAGAATAAAACATACTAGATTTCCAAATATGATATCATATATTTGATGTGAAAATATGGACATAAAATAGAAAAATAACACCCAAATGATGATAGAGAGTGATAGAGAACATTACACATAATAAAGTGGGTGATCTAGGTAAGGTTAATGACCAAAAATACATAAACCAAATAAGCTTGAAAAAAGTCATTGATATCATAAAAAATGATGATACCAAGAAAAGTTTTTATTTTAAAATATTTTTCCTAATGTTGAGGAATAATTTTTCAATATAGACAAAAACATAGAAAATGTACTTATTTGATATGTTTTAATTTCATAGGAAATATTTTATCCTTTCGTTGTTCCTTGATTAATTTCCATTTCATCTCATACTCTATGTGATAGATTCTTGTTCATGTTTGAAGAACTAAATAAGATACATAAAATAAATATAATTCATTCCTTCTACCACTAGTTAAAAAGGGTTAACACTGGTTATCCAATATGGATAAATCTTTAAATTGTGAAGTAAAAAATTGATCTCTAAAACCTTATTCATGTTCAACATAAACTATTCCAGAAATGGTTAACCCATATGGCCCTTCAAAAAGTTAAAAATTTAAATCATTATAAACAAGGTCACTTATTTTCCAAAATAAACTTATCATTAATTCACCATATACCATAACCCGGTTCTTGATTTCCACATACCAAACATTTGAACACCTTCAGCATGTATTCTCTGGAAAAATGGTAATGACCTGAATTACTGTTAAAACATTTTGAAAATATACATGATTCATCATTCTTGAAATAAGAACCTATATTATCTTACATATTCCATAGATCTAATAATTTTGTAATCTCCAACAATGAAAATATTAACCACTTTCTCAACAAATCCTTTATCAGTTCTGAGGTCATCAACACTACTAAATTTACTTTATCTATATCAATCATCTCTTTATCCAAACTGAAAACCATTTTATAAACCTCAAGAACATATTAAGGGTTATCTTCTGTTAATTTTATGTTTTCTATAAAATATTACATTTTCATTAATTCACATTTCTAGGTCATTAGTACTGGTCAATGTATTCTTACATATCCTTAATAAAATACCTATATTGAATGATCCTTATATAATTCAAGATTCATATAAAATGTTTCTGAAACTCCTTTATATAAACACTATAAATATTTTACCTCATCCTTATTCTATTAACTAGGCTTCATCATCTTATTCTCTAATACATCGTTTCTTTAATATGTCATTTGTATTCTCTTCCTCATTAGAAATATAACAAACACTCATATCACCTTACTGATTCTCTTCATTATCTTTCCCCCCTTGGAAAATGACTTTCATAATTCACAAAATTTCAACATTTAATACATTCATCCTTTGATATTACTATTGTGATACCATTATTACCATCCATTTCATTAACATAACTTTTCAGTTTTCTATTGAATTTGATTTATTTTTTCCTTATTTCCACACCCAAAACATATTCCCATTCCTTTAAGACATTCCCTTGAGTGCTTCTTCCCACATTTTCAACATATATGAAACTGAGTATTCTTTCCTCTATTGTATCCACTACTTTAACCCTCGGTGGACTCGATGTTTCTCTTCCTTGGTGAATCCTAGAATTGGTTAAGGTGAATATTCCTAATCATGTTTTTTGATAACTGATTAGGAATAATCTGAATATCGTTCACTCCAGTCACCATCCCATATGGATTCTCATTAGAAAATTTTCTCTTAAATTCAATGTTAACCTAGTTCCTTCTGATTTCTACCATTGACTAAAACCATAAATTTAGCGTCAGCAATGATATTTATAATGGAAAACCAGATAGTTTGAAAAATCAATTATATTAGGTCTATGTAAAGACATATTATTTTAAATCTATGATAGATTATGTTTAACCTAGGTCGTCTATGATCATCATCTATTTAAATGCTTTTTGATCATTCATAAATAGTTTGTAAATTTCCAAAGCATATCCACTAGGAGTGTGAAACTAGGTTTGAATCAAGGTCCATTTTCATGCATTAAGTTACAATAAAGCCCAACTCAATTTTCCGTTTTCAGAGTTATTCCTCGAGGTACCTATGTTCCAAATCTAGATCCAAATGTAGTATCCTGATAGGTATTCAATTTATTATAAATCACTTTCTCTATCCATTACCAAAATTCTAGGAAATTTTCATTTAAATTGAATCATCCATAGATACATACCAAGACATATCCTTATAAATATCCCTAGGTATCTCACTAATGTTTTCTAATTCTAATTTCCAATGGATAACAAAAACATTCTACTAATTCCAACTATAGGGACCTAGGATTCTCATACATAGAAATTACATATTTTTAGATGACTATTCAATAAATTACACCACTAAAATCATGAGTATAATAATAGATTAGGGTATATGGAGACTAGGTACACAAAATTCTACTTTGGTGAAATATCTTTAACATATCCCATCAATATCTCCCCCATTAGTACTCTTCACAAACATACCCTACTTAATACCATTATTCATAACCTGGGTAAAAGAAACATAAGAAAGTGTTATCTCATATACTCAGAAAGGGTAAACAATTGATATGTGTAGGCATTACGTAAATATAATTATATGAGAATATGGGAATGTTATTTGAAAATTTTACCTTGTATATCAAATATCAAAATATTGAGTCATGGAATAGATATTGGAAGTTAATAAGACATGAATCATAGGGGGAAAAAAATAAAATGAGCCATGAGAGAATAACATTGGCATAAGACATATATTTGTGGCATAAACATCAGATTATTACATTGTGAACATGCGTAAAGAGAGATAGGTTCACTCCTTAAGTTAATGACATGAAATCAGGCCCTTGCAAAAAATTATGGACATGAATTAAGTTCCATAAATAACATTATGAAAATGAATGATAAGTCCACACATATCACTTTAAACATGTAATCAGGTTAACAAATAATATTATGAACATGTAATCAGGTTCACACATAACATAGTGAACATGTAATAAGGTTCACACATAACATTGTGAACATGTTATAAGGATCACGCATAACATTGTGAACATATAACCAGGTTCAATCCTATCATTGTGAACATGTAATTAGGTTCATGAATAACATAATTACTCATGAGTTATCCATATTTTACCATTTCATGGGAGGGAGATATCGGTCCCACCCATAACATAATTAAAATCATAATTAGGTTTTCCATAATATTATAAAACATTTATGATATCAATACCCATGAAATGAAATGGATTTCATAAAAAATTCATCATATCATAATTTATGGAAAATATATAGGTTTTATAATCATTTCATCATTTCATTATAGCGTAACCCATAGAAAAATTAATGGGTTTCATAATAATTTTATCATGGTATAACCTATGGAAGAGAAATGGGTTTCAAAAACATCTTATCTTGATAAACCATTGACAGAAAGAATAATAATGGTATCCTTGATTTGTATAACATTAAAATCATATTCTATATCAAAGGATATCCTCATAGATGGAGAATTATTTTTCAATATCACTTTGACCATTTCTTGTGGAAAATACATTTTCATTGAAAATCACTTTTTAAAATTAAAAATTCATAAAACATTTTGGAAATAATAATCATTGAAAAAAAACATGCAAACATATAAATTAATATTAATAGAAAATAATTATCATGATAGTGTAAAATTTCATTCATGTTGTACACGTTAAAACAAACATTTCTTTTAAATTTTTGGTAAAATATAAAGGGGAATTATTAAGAAAATGACATAAAGATTCATTTTTAAACATTTTATAAAATGTAAAAAATGGTAAAAAATGTATTTAATAAATTATTTTTTTAATTTTAACAACATTTTGGAAAACATTTTTAGAAAAAATTGATTTGGAAGAAAATGGATTTTCAATGGAAGAGAGAAATAAGGATCTTTTTTTAAAAAACCTTCATTTTAACTCAATAGTATATAAAGATAGTAAAATGAATTGAAAACATGTTTTTAATGAAATAAACATATTAGAAGAACTTCATTAGTTTATTGTGATATATAGCATAATATTTCATTATTTTATGTACAATAATAAACAATCATGATAAACGATGAGATTGTATCATAAAACCCTTACCACTTGGGTACATTAATTCATAACCCTTAGGAAAGAATAAAATTAAAGGAAAAATATAATATCATGATAATAAATAAATTTGTGATATTAAATGTTATAGGGGTTTTATATACACATCATAAAATAATACATGTTTATAACGTGACCCATGTCTCCAAGAAGGCAAATTATGACAAAAATCCATTACCGCTTTTGTAACTTTTGAACTGTAATCATATTGAAAGAGAGGTACAGAAATGGATATGTAAATAAAAATTATTTTTTATGATAATAATTATAAAATACAGTCATGGAAAATATACACACCCCATAAAATAAATAGGTGGTGAAAAAGAAATGTGTCTCATGTAAGTAAGAATTGAGTCAGAAAACTCTTACAACTTTAGTAATATTTTGATTCCTAACACCCAATAATGAATTCAAAAAAATGAAACTTGAAATATAATGAAAA
The DNA here is from genome assembly GCA_963277665.1 of Viscum album. Classification (NCBI taxonomy): domain Eukaryota; kingdom Viridiplantae; phylum Streptophyta; class Magnoliopsida; order Santalales; family Viscaceae; genus Viscum; species Viscum album. Next base: position 66,824,118 of record OY728135.1, on the reverse strand, counting down.
TTATGAGATTCATGATATAAAATTTCAAATGGTAATTATATAAACCAAAAAAAATGAGTGGTGAATTTCTACATGTCTCCCAGAAATAAAATAGACTAGAAATCTCTTACCTAATGTATCCACTTCATTCACACATGTTATAACCACTTATATAATACATTTAGGTTTATTATAAATCTATTATATAACCATAATTATATATTCTATAACAAATATGATTTACTTATGACCATTTATAGTATTTTTATTACTTATTCCATGTTAAAATCACATTTTGTGTAATAACCACTTTGTTTTTTGTATGTGTTTTGATTTTTTTTATTTTTGGTCATATTACATTGATCATGGTTCCATAATATCAAGAATAATAATTATTAAATAATTATAATATTTATAAATAAATTATACTTTGAATTAAAATCATGAAATATGGTTTTGATAAATAAATTACATTACTATCATGGAGATGGTAGGTCGTACGTACGCATGAGTAACATTTCTATTTTTCAATGATCGTTAATGAATTGGGGTAATTAATATTTTACCTTGAAAGAAATATCATAATATCATAAATAACATATTTATTTATTTTAAAATACTTATAAATATAATACATTTCGTGTGGTGATGAAAAGAGAGAGTCACATTGATTCATGAAGGTGGTAGTACACATGTACATGAACGACGTTGTAATCATTCAATGAGTAAAAATGTATGAATTTAAATTATATATTATACTTTTATAATGATTAATATGAAATTAATATAATAATTATATCATTTATATAACATATATTCATTAAATGTGTCCTTATTATTTTCTATGTAAATGTTTAGTGAAAACGAATTACATCGCTTCGTGAGGCTGTAGTCCATCGTACACACATACGACGTTTTAATATCCCCAATGAAATGGATCTTTAAAATTTTATATATTATATATTGACTTAATATGAATAATTATGTTACAAATATCATATATATACTTTATATCCATCATCATACCAAACCGTGAGTGGTGGTAATGGAAAAATGGAATGACATCAGTTCGTGAGGCGGTAGTCCTCCATCCACCCTAATGATGACTTCATAACACATTTGATGGAAGTGGGGATATTTGTATTTCATGACCATAACATCAAAAAATACCATTATATTTAATATATTTAGGTTATTATATCATCATGGTTTAATAAAAAATGATGTTGGTGGAGGAAGAAATAAAATAAAAAATCTCGTTGAAGAACATTACTTATTCTTCAGGAAACCTCGTTATGTTGGCATTTAAACCCTTCATAAGTTGGATTTATTTATAAACTAAGGATTATAGTATGAGATGAATAATTTTTTTAAGTTATTTGAGCAGGTATTTTCTGAATGAAAAGGTTTTAATGTTTCTAAGAGGGGAGGAGAGGCGGTGGCCTATTTTAAGTGAGGTGAGTGGCACAGTCGTATTTGTTTGAAAACAAAATGGTTTACCCACATTTTTCTCATCCCACAAGGCTCAAAAATGGATTATTAATTCTTCATATACAATATAGGTTTGTGATATCTTCATAAAATATATTTTAGAAAAGTTTTTATATCATTTTAACCCTTATTATTTTAGTTTAAGATAGTGCTAAACCCAACATTACCTTATCTGTGGTAATTAATTTTTATTGTTTTCAAAATTTGTTTTGGTAAGAAATTAATGTGACTATATCATATAATATAAATTATTCTGATTAAAAATGTTGAATAAATTTTTAAAAATTAAATTCACATATGTGTAAAATTTTAATTTAAAATTAATCCCTTTGATATGATGAGAAAGTAGGTTTTCAATGAGAAAAAGATCAAAAGATTACAATGTTTGTATATAAAATTTCAGTAAATAAATTATAAAAAAACATAAATTGGATTAATAGATATATAATTGAACCAATTTTACTTTAAAAAAAATTTAAAATTAAATTTATCTTTATAAATAATTTAAACTAAAATGTATTTTTCAATTAAAGTTCATCATTTTTCACTATTCACCAAAAAATTAATATTTTTAGAAAAATGTCTAAAATTAACCCAAATATAATAATTAAATGATGATTTCAAAAATGAAATTTATTTTTACCAATTAATATTTTAATTTTTCTATAAATTAGTTTTAAAAAAATTATGGAAAAAGGAGACAGAACTGCTTTTTAGAACCATATTGTTTTTAAGCCTAAAGTTGGATTTATTGTTATATATTTCCTAGAATACACATTAGATGAATGTTAAATAGTCAATTAAATATATAATATATAAATTTCTTTAAAATAATTCACCAAAATTGGTTTATTTAATTTATTAAGGTAAAACATGTTTTTTTCATAAAAATTGTTTTCCATAAATAGATTTCCTTTATTTTCATTTTTAATTAAATAGTCACAAAAGAATTAATATCATACAAATTAATAAACCAAATATTTTCATAATTTTTTAGACATTTTAATACCTTCCATTCCAATGTCTTTTCGATGACTATCATATAATAATATTTTAATAATATGTCACGTTTCATTTAATCTCAGTGTTGTGTGCAACACAAGCTAACCTCAGTGTTACATGTAATGAAAATATCAAACAGATTAAATTCATTTGAAAAACATATTTCACAAAATCTCAAGTTTTTATAGTATATATATTAATTATATAGTCAATATATGAAATTTTTGCACATATTTTTCCTTTATATAATAATCATATACTCCTTCCACAATGGATTTATAATTTTTTAGAATGATAATTAAAAACTTTGTCTCAAAATAATCTTATAAAGTGTGGATTGATTATTTTTAATATCCAAATATCAAAATTTAATTAATTGAAAATTCCTATGAATTTTCATGTGAGTTTTAACATGTAAATTAACTTCATACTATTATAAAAAACATATAGGTGAGATTTATCCCAATCTATTATGGGTATTGAAACAACCAATACTCCTCAAATACCTTCACTCAAGATGTTATTTATGTGGAAAAATTTTGATATCCCGATTCATTCTATGTCAGATAGGTAACAAAAAAATAATTTAATTTTTTATTGAATAATATACCATTCAACAGTCATAATTTTGGGTCATATTAGAATTTTAATATAAATGTTCAGTATTTTTATATTTTATTTAATAGGTTACATCCATCTTAAATGTGTAGAACTATATAGTCAGATTGATCTCCATAAATTAAACATCAAGTGTACCATAATATCAAATAATAAATGTGTAAAGAATCTCTTGAATTCACATAATATTATAATATTTTTTCTATAGCGGTAAATTTTTCCAACTCAATAACTTTTCTAGATATTGATTTGAAAAAAAATAATAACTTATAGATTAAGTATAAAACAATTTGTAGAAGAACATATTATACAGTGATATGAGTTATTTGCTGCATCAAAACATGAAAATAAAGTGATTTTAAAATATTTAAATTAAATTTCATCATGGATTTAGTATTCTTGATATTTTATGAATAACCATATAAGACAATTACCTCATGAAGACTGTTATAAAATTTAATTCATTACTTCTACAAATGTTTTTGAGATTATAAATTAATGAAAATGAATTTTTTATCCTTCGTGGGTGTCTCCATTTCCTATATCCTAAGTTAAATCAAATATAACCTTTCCTTGATTTCATATATAATTTTCCTTATGAATTTAGTAAAAAACCATTGGCACTATCACATAAATATTTCTCTACATGCATGATGTATAAAGCAGTGTAACAATCAAACACATCTAATATGGTTATTTAAAAAATTTAAATCGTTCTTTCAAAAAATTATCATAATATTTTTAGTGAAAACATTACAAAAATGTGTTAAGAAGATCCTTTACATTCCCAACATTACAATATCCTATTAATGGATAATTCACACCTTCTTCCATGTTCTCATCGAGTTATTTTGTCCAAAAATGGTATTTATTTCAACAAGGTAAAAATATATAATGACAAATAAACTTAATGTTCTTGAAATGTTTCAATGTAACTATGTGTGTACCTTCTTTACATACAATAAAAACAAGCCTTGATTTAATATTATACCATAGAAAATTACCATGAGTAGGAAATCCATTTATCATACGAAATAAAATAGATCTCAATATTATTTTTTTTGTAAGAATCATACTCTTTAATACCCATATCCCAATTTAGTTTAAAATAAATTTTTTAATGGTTCCAAATAAATTTCAATTTTGTTACTAGGTTTTTATGGGAATGAAATAATTATAGACAAAATTATATACATTAACTTTATGCATAACTATGAGGATAAGATATTATTTTAAAATATAACTAGCCATCTAAAATGAGTATAGATTTTCACACTGTGGATTCATTTTATTCATATATAATTAATGTATATGATTTCTTAATTTCTCAGTTTTTTCTATGTAATTATTTGAAATATATCTAGTAATATTTTTTGAGATGTTAGTGAGATAGAATGAGATTCCAAGGCTCGGTGAACCCAAAATTGTTATTTTTAAAAATATTAAATATTTTAATATCTCACAAGAGTAGTTTCCTGAAAAGATTGAATAAATCCAAAAAGAATTCTTGGATTTAGAATCTAATACCATCGTTGAGTTCAGAGTATGGGTTTAACCTTATGCATGACATAATTTTTGTCAGGTCCAAGAGTTTGTGAAAAAGTCATTATATACATAATTGATTAATTAATTAATTAATTCAAAGTGAAACATAAACCTAATATTACTCTACATAAACACACTTATGGATAATTACTAGGGTTATCCACAAAACCCATATAATTTATATAAAGCATTGGATCATGTTTTTGCGAACAACAGTAATGGATCGAGGATCGTTAATGCCAATAGAAACCTAGGATCTCACCATGTACAATTAAGTGGATTAGTTATTCATCAGCGATCGATCCATATAAAGGAATGATATTTATTTTATGTGTAATTTTCCCTTTTTTTCTCATCCTTTTGGGAACATGAATTAATTTACTGATAAATTAATTTATAGATCAATCATATTATGGGTGGGGGATTATTTTATAGGAATTTTTGAATTTATTTTATTGTATAATTTGTATCTATCTGTGCATTATTCGCATGGAAATGAACCAAGAAAAACATGAATAACAGTTGAGGTCCAATCCTCATGTTTTTGTTTTGTGCATTTCTTCCCCCGTTCTTCAGGAGTTCACCGTTGGAATTTATTTTGGCTAGTGGTTTGACAAATACCATGTAATCAATCATTTCGCACTTGTTTCTTGGCACAATCGATTGATACCACATATCGAAGCCTAATTTTAGGATGGGATTGAGCCTTGACACTGGGGATGATGAATTAGAAATGTTTTAGAGACATTCTTATGTGGGTTTTGGCATATGATGAAGTCGTGGCTTCAGGTAGGGATTTGTGATGAATCAGAAGCGATAATCTATCCACTGAAGACAATAACGTAGATCAATCCCTATATTCGTGATTCATGGGAATTTTTGGTAGTAGAGACGACCATGTCCGAAGACTAAATGAATAACTATTGGATTCTATAAATTTCCGCACTACAAATCCTATAATATAAAAACACACGTCGTTTGTGGGGACATGTTTGCGGTGCTAGGCTTCAACATTAAATTAAATATCACATTCCATGTTGCCTATACCTAGAGGTTCAGCGTTTATCCAAAAGAATACATGGTTCTTGACATAGCTAGTTACATGACCAGACCCGAGTACATAGGAGGAGTTTTGTACTCAGAAATGGAATGGTACATGGAAACATCCAGGTGTACACGGACACATACATGGGCCTGGAACATGATGAATGGGTCTACCCAGTGACGAAGGAACACACCATGTACATCTTCAATGATAAATTGGAGTCCTTTTTCACCATATTGTGGTCTTTTTTTGTTAAGGGTGAGTTCCCTCAATCCATCCCTATGAGTGTATAGTATGTAATTACATCCTGATCATAGGATTGTGATCCTATCTAAGGGATTGGTTTTATATATAGTTTTAGGAATCTCTTCCAAGGCTTGGATGGGATCCTCTATCATCTTCTACCTTAGGTGTATTTCTTGGAATCAGTATAACCAACTATACATGGGTGTTGATCCCCTACATAGAGAGTTAATATAGTTTGAGTTGCTGGTATAATGCATAGACCTGGGTGTGATCCCCATCTGTTTATCAATATCATCATACTTCTAGCATGTACGTCTTTATAGAGTGACCCAATGAGCAAGATATCTTGGATAGACACCATCAGTGCTATCAAAATCATAGAGTGAGTTCTCCTGGGTGAGTGTGGTTTCATACTGTTGATTAAAATAATTGGATCTTAATGCGGTTATGACCTTACCTTGAGAATTAATGTCTACTAAGAGTATATTTGGATATTTTATTATATGTCAAATATTTTGATTGAAATATCATATAATGTGAGGAATACTCTTGAATATTTATTACTCAGTTTTTTAGTGGTGTCCTACTATTTATTCTTATACTCACCCCTCCATGGGCTCTTCCTTCATGTATCATGTCTTATGAAGATTATCTTCTATTCGATGAGGTTCTCGGGGGAACAAGATTAGATAGAGTTTAGAATTGGGAAAGACATGCCATTTTTATATGAGGAGTCACAGTTGACCATTTTCCACTCTTCCTATCAGGTTGGAGATCTTTTCTGATTTGGATTGGATTGTAATTTGTCCCTTGATTCTTCCTTGTATTACTATTAAAATTTGATTATGGGATTAAAAAACGTGTGTGGATTTGGTATCATTGTTTTAAGTTTCATCATTTGTATTGGCTTGAAGATGTGGGGTTGCATACATGTACCTTATGCAAATACCTCCCTTGTGAGTGTTATGATTACTTGGTGCTAGCCACCATCCCCTGGCCTATTAGTTGAGAGATTAGGGCAGTTACACTCAGCTTATCACTAGCCATGTGGGACCATGTGGTCCAGGTCATGATAGAGTGGATTCAGATGGGGTGTTCCATCTTAGGACAACATTTTAGAGTTTTGTCTAGCTATGATATTGGTTTGGGTTTTATGGAAACACTGTAAGGTGTTTCAAGTTTGGATCTCATCCCATGTACACTAGTGTTTGTGTGGTGGATGACATATCCATACACGTAGAATCTGAATACCTACCTTTTGACTTGGTATATGTAGAAATTAGTTGTTTGGAAGAACATCGATACATGCATCATATAGTAATGGGTTGTGTTTCAATGTCATTCTTGATTCAACTCCCAATATATAGTTGTTTACCATGGTACATCTTGTCTATATTATGTTGTGGTGCAAGAGTGTGCATTGGTGATAAGTATATTTCATGTATAGAAGACAAAAATAGTGTATGTATGTAGTGGACACACATGGGATGAAACATTGGTAGTAGGTAGATGATGGTAAACAAAAGGATATATACATGCGATACATTTCTTCAAGTAATATTGGGACCGAGGTCATGTGGTTCACGGCTCTAAGGATGGGTTTATTCATTCTAGGGAGAGGGAGCACTACTCTTATGATGGTTGGGGACATCTAATGAAAGATTGACTGAACCACCGTATGGATGAGAGAGAGACAGTGGATGGTCCACCCAGGCATAGGCCATGATAAGAGAAAGAAGGTTTGTAGATTGGTGGACATGTAAGAGGAGTAGGGAGAGCTGCAAGAGGTGGCAAATGGTTTGATATTTTTATACCACTACCCCTAGATGGTCCTTTCCAGGATCATAGAGATGGTGGTCAGGGGGGAGAACAACGACAGTACATGGAGGCCTATGATCTAGGGATCATGGGGATAATAATACCTATGCCATGTTTCTTTTATACCCTGGCTTCATTTTTATAAGACAATGGTGTGAGCCAATATTTTATTTCTATATCCATAGATTGAGACCTAGGGGATCCGGTTGAGCCCTTGGCTAGACCCGTATATGATATTACCCAATCCGGATTCAAGTATCACTGAGAGGGGGAGGGGTTAATTAGTCATATCATTCCCTTTTAATTTTCCTTTCTTAAGAAACAACATTCACCTCCTATTAAATATTTGTTTCCATCATGAAAATAAATCCAACACATAACCACATGAACAAAAACATTTAAAGGGTTCAATACTGAAAAATAGTATCTAATCGTTTTTATGGTTTAAAAATAATCCAATACCTCGCATTCAATTAGAAAACAATACTTTAATGTGATATACAAGAGTAGAATATTCCATCAAACTCATGAAACACTATGTTTATTAAAAAAGTTCAGGTGCTTTATATAGCATGAAATGGTGTAATTAAATTTGTGTAATAAAAATGTTACGATGCTTCTTGATCAACATTCACACATGTTATATTTGAAAAAAATATTCACTCTATTATCCCGTTTCATGTAAGAACTTCATGGACTTCTTAATTATGCTCATTTAGATTTCCTAGTCCAATTCCCATGTTTGATTTCTTAATACAAAAATAAAGATTCTTTAGAATACCATTTAAATGATCTAAACCACTTTTGATTTGAGTTTAAAAATCCCAGTTTGGTTCCCAAGTCTAATTCCTAAGTTCGATTGCTCAATGCAGAAATATTACTCTGTCATAATACCACTTGAAAAACACTTGACTTCTTATTCTTCAGTCTGAAACTCCTAGTCCAATTGCTCAGTCTGATCTGGAAGCATTTTATTCGGTCTTCTTTATTATATTCCATATATTTGGATACCTTCATTAAGAAAACACAATCTGGAAACTTCTTCTTGCAAGAAATATAGATATTCTCTCTCCTCTTTCGTGATCGATGCGTGTCAAAAAAATATATGAAATATACTCTACTCCTTTTATAGACACACCAAAATGGTTTAACCAGGATTCTGAAAAGGTTTTCCTGGTTCACCAAATTTCTAGAATCATTAATATTTATTAAATCTCAAATATGTCTTTGACTCATTCAATTCTCCATGAAATTGGGATTTTAATTTGAATTCTTTAACCTTTCAGGAATTTATGATCTTTTCATGAATTATACTCCCTTTTCTCTTTCTAACAAATCTTCATTCTGATTTCAATTTTTCTTTCTGATTTTCCCATTATGATCTTCCATTACGATGGTCATTCTGATTTCTTGACCCACTTCTAAATCTAGAACTGAATAATTATTAACAAACATTCTTCCAATTTTGATTCCTGGATTTGATTACCCAATATGATTTCTCCATTATGATAGAAGAATTTGGTCACTCCTATTTTCTTTACCCACTTGAAAATAAATCATAACTAAAGATATTTCAATATGTTGATCTAACCACCTGAAAGACTATTTTTTCATTCGAATTTCCTCATTATAATGGGAGGACATGTTCAAAAAAAATTTATTCATTACATTTCTCTATACCAAATATATGAAGGAATGCACATGTCTTCTCAATAAGATTCTAGGAACAAACACTTATTCTGATATTTTCATTACGATAAAGACACCAGATTCTTGATAACATTTCTCAGTATCAATTTGTGAAAAAATATATCTTCCTATTAGGAATCTCTCTATCAACTGATAAAAGAAGGGAAAACAATTCTTGGAACTCTAAGATATATTTTTTCCCACTTTCAAAAGGCCTTTAAACAAGACTTTTTATCTTATTATTTTCACTTTTGATTATGATACTGATGAAAAATATGTAACTACTAAATTATTTCTATAAAAATATTACGCTTGTAATCCTGACTTCAATATTTTTAATACATTGAATATTACCTTTAGCAACACTTGAATTTATCAATGAAAGTATTGTAACTTCCCATTCCTCCAGTAACCATTTCATTATTTATAATCATACTTGAATATTATTATCCAAAATAATATTGGTATCACCTTTTCCCTCCATTCATATATAGAGCTAGCATCACATGTTTTATAACTTACATATGTTTTGGGGGAAATAAAAAACCAAAAAACATCATCATATTTCTATGGGATCTATAATGAATGTGATTTCTATCCTCATTACGATCATAACCACATTCTAAACCTAAGGTGATTCTAAGGATCCTTTTCTTATAGAAATTATTATTCCAAATATGATGGAATTTCTTAAGCACTGTGAGTTTGATTTTCTGATTATGATAGTAAGTTTATTTTTTCAAAACTTTTTCAAAGTGAATTAATTTATCCTCTCTGACAACAAAAGACAACAAAATTGTAAAAACAATCTTCTTCTTACATAAAAACCTTCTCCATCCTATTTGGTCCCAATAATATTCTCCTTCGGATTTGGTTGTCAACTATGGTTCATAAATCACTGAATATTTGTAACCTCAATATATGGATTACTTTCTGACAATTATATGCCTATGTGAGTTAAATAATTGTGGGAAATAAGAATAACTGAAAGCCAAAACATTCTGTCTAAAAGAATTGACTCGAGAAAAACAACCTCATATTTCATTGTTAGCTTTGATTCGTAGATTCTATTCCTCATCATTCTTCCTCAGCTTTCTTCTTTATATTTCTTCATCAGTTTTTCTTACATAGTTTTTTCCTCAGGTTTCTTGCTCTTCTTTAATCTTCATCTTTCATCCTTAGCTCATCTCTACTTCATCGACTTCCTTGGAATACAAAAAATTTGTTTTCTACAACCACTCTAACAAAGAGTTATAATAGTTCACAAACTTACATGTTGAAATGATAGTTGACCCATAATGTCCCATTTTTTCATGCTTCCATAAAGATATATTTATGAAACAACTATCCCCCTTGAAAACAATATCCAAAGGTAAGATGTGATAGGTGAAAAAACACATACCTCAACGTTGATGAGAATGTGGCTGGATGCCCATGTGCATCCATGATTTATAAAATAATTCCATTGGCAATGTTTCTGTGAATATTTCAACAATTATTTCTAATATAGGAACATACTATATCTTCATTTCATTCTTCTCTACATAATATTTGAAGAAGCTGTACATTATATTAAATTTTGTTGAGTGAGAATGATGTACCAGATTTCTTTTATGATTGATTAAATTTTGATTATCACATAACAATAGGAAGGGTAACATAACTTCATCAATAAATTCATATAACTGAGTTTTCATCCAAATAAGTTGGCCAGTAGCTAAAGTAACGACATCATACTCAGCTCAGTCATACTGAGAGTTACACAATTTTGTCTCATTGTATGCCAACTAACAGAGCATTCCCATGAAAAGAAAACTCCACCATATGTAGATCTTATATCATCAACATTTCCTATCCAATCACAATATGTATACCCAAACAATTCAATTACTTCTGAGCTATCATACCTAATTATAAAAATTAGTTGTGCCTTTGATATATCTAAGAATTATTTTTCCAAAATGTAAATGTGATTATTGAAGAGAACTATGAAATATTTCACATAAGGTTGCAACAAAAACAATGTTGGGTCTTAAGGAATTCAAATATAAAAAACTTCTAATCATCTTTTGAAATTGTTTCTAGTCAACTTAATTAACTTCTCCATCTTTAGAAAATTTTGTTCCCACTAAAATTGGTGTCGAAACTAGTTTTACATTTTATATGGTTAACTTATTAAGAAGTTCCCTAGCATACTTTTCTTGAGAAATAAAAATCTGTTTTTTTTCTTTTATAAGATTTGTAACCCAATAAATTATTTCATTTCACCCAACATGGACATTTCAAACATTTTCATTGTCTCTTTAACAAATATTTAACATGTTCTTTTGTCATTACCAAAAAAAGGTAATGTCTTCATAACAAACAATTATGATAAGGGAAAACTCCTGACTTTCAATGAATTAAATATTTCTATCAACTATTTCTTTATTGAAACTCATATTCCATAAGAATGTATCCGATATTGAATACCAAGCACTAGGGCTTGTTTAAATCCATAAAAATATTTCTTCATCTTACATAGATAACTTTCATCTTACCCAACAACAAATCCATATGGTTGTTCAATGTAAACCTTCTCATTAAGACCACCATTCAAGAATGATGACTTCACATCCATTTGAACGACTTTTTAAATTCATTGTGCAGAAATAGTAAGAATGATTCTAATTTTATTCTAACCTTACCACTAGAGAAAAATCCTAATCAAAATAAATACCTTCAATTTGTGAGTAACTTTTTCACACTAATATTTCTTTGTTCCTAATGACTCCACCTTCTTCATTCATCACGTTCCAAAAAAACCATTGTGCTCCAATATTTTTTTTACCTGGCTTGGGTATGGGCTCCCATGTATCATTCTTTTATATCTGATCAAGATCTTCATTCATAGACTGATCCCATTCTAGATGCTCAAAAGACTCATTCACATTTTTCATCTCCACTTTTGAATACAAATAAGTATGTGAAACAACTTTTGATGTTCATATTGTTAGAACCTTATGATGTTGATCACCAATAATGTTCTGAGCCTCCACTAGATTCCTTATCCCAGGATGAGTTATTTTAGTTTCATCCTCATCACTTGAAATAAGTGAGTCTAATTATTCTTGTTGAGTATGATTACTAATGTTGGTATGCTTATCAAAATTATTAACAAAAATTTCCTTATCCTACCAACTTCATTATCTACATGAGTTTGTTTATCTTCCTTAGGATTCTCAATATTTTTAACATCAATAGAATCAATTATTCTTATTTTTTATTTTTTGAAATATCTATATCTTCTTCCTTTTAGGGAATAGCTGAGGAAAATTCTATCTTTACATCTATGATCAAACATTCCATTGTTTCCTCCTTTCCTCTTTAAGATTCATGGACTCCCAAAAGATCATAAGTCTTTCACACATTGAGTTTTATCATAAAACATTTCCAATAGAGTCATATCTTTAAATGAATGATAGAAATATTAGTTTTGGATAATCATATTAGTACTAATGGGTCTCCACCAAAATTAATGAGAAAGACCATGTTCATGTAACGTAGTTCTCTTAATTTCCACTAAGCGTCTTTTATTTATTTTTGAAACCCCAAATTTATTGGGAGTATATGGTGATCTAAAATCATAACGAATTCAATTCTTCTCAATATAAAATTCCACATATTCATCATTATACTCAAAATGGTTATCAATTCTTAAATTCTTCATAGAATACTCACATTTCTTCTCATCTTTTACATTGAAAATTGTACACAATTTGAGATATTCTAACTTGTCTTTCATATACATTACAGAAGTAATGTGATCAAAGTCATAAATTAAAGTGATGAAGTACTTATCACTATTACTTTACTGTTTTCTCATTATTCCATAGATATCAGAATGAATAAGTTCCAGGGGACTTTTGGAACAAATGTCAACTTTATTATGCGCATAATTTGTAATCTTTCATTTTTGAAAAATAGTACAATATGAATCCTCTATTCTTGACGTATCAAGAATATCTTGGACATTGCCTCACTTTGATAACTTGATCTTTTTTCTCTAAAACATGTACCCCACCCTTTTATACCAAAATTAATTCACTTCCACTTTTCCTAGGTAACAATAGTTTATTATTTCACCAACATGAAATAAGTTTTTTTTCGAACATTGGACTCTTATTACAATCTTTCCATATTTATCACTGTTCATAATAAACGCATATTTTATGATGATAATGGTTTTTAACATAATCACAAAGTTATGAAACACTCTACGTGTATTGTTTCATCTGATCAACATATAAGGATGTCTTGGATTTTATCTTTTATTTTCCAATGATGGTTGGTCCAACGCCTTTTATTATCAAAGATTCATCATTTCCAAATGTCGTTATTCCATATTTGAAATATTTCAAACTATTCAATTACTTTATGTCTTCTTTAATATGATAAGAACACCCACTATTAATAATACAAGGTCATTCTCCCTTTATAGCTTTCCAAGAGGTTTCAACAAGAAGAGCCTTCTCCTTTTTCACCTCTAGCTTATGAGAATTGTTAAGAAACATTTATTGCACTAGTAAAAAAATAAGACAATACATAGAAATATTTCAAGGTTGTTTGCATCTTTTAAAAATGGTTTCCAGGGGATGGAACCTATTTTCTACATTTCCATCAATCGTCTTAAGATTCTTCATAACTTCCATGTCAGAATTCTTCTTTTGAGAGAATTGACCCCCCCTCAACCATTGCCTTCCATAACATATGGAATAATGGTAATATTTTTTTTATTGAACCGAAACATATTTTCCATATGTTTGAATTCAAAACAATACCTTAATTAATGATAGAAAGAGTACTTTACTCTAAAATATTTGGGTTGACGGGTATTTTGAGTATTTTTCTCGCCAACTTTCTTAATAGAACTTTGTTGACCACCAAACTTTCTATTTTCAATCAAAAAATTCTTATTTGGCTCAAATTTGTTTTAGACTTATCAGAACCAGAATTAATAGAATCATTTTCATATTCAGAATGTTTAGAAATATTATGGGACTTAAAACTTTTTGAAAATTTTGACTTCATGTTGTTTTTAGTCTTGGTCATATACAAAACTTTTCTATCATTCTTCTTTTCAGAAACATTTCTATATTTATTTTAATAAATAAAATAAATTTTTATCAACCTTTGAAAGTGAATTTTTATCCTTCTCAACATCTTCATTATAAGAACATTCAAAAATTTTAGACATAGAGTTTTTAAAACAGGAACCTCTTTGCTCTACTTTAGAAACTTTTTGTTAGGCAAGATCCAACTCTTCTTCGTTTTCCTTAATCTTTACTTCCAGATGTTCATAGTGATTCTTTTCATTCTCAAGATAATTCTTCAAATCATTTATCTATTTTAAAAGTTTACTTTTATATTAGGAAAACCATCTTGATTGTTTTTTGAGGAACATTCAGTTATCAATTTCATATTTTCCTTCTCAACACTTTTAATATTTCTTAGGCATTCATTCAACTATTGTTTCAAATGAAATTAAAGTTGAGTTTATTATTCTTATTCAGAACCGCTACTTTGAAAATCATCAATATTCACTATTGTAATCAAAGTATTCTCTCAATATTTCATAGCATTATATTTTTTAGATTCATCTTCACTATATTAATATTCTTCATCTTTAGATAAAAATATTATTCTTTTATATTTTATTACATTTTTATCTTTCCATCTAGAAAAAGATTTATCCTTATCACCCTATTTCTTCCACAATATTCTTGGCCTTCGTTCATCTCCATCACTATCCTCTTATTTCTTTATTTGAGGGAAATTTTGTAAAATCCCAGGTAAATAAATAATAATACATATTTCATATTTATTAATATTTTTGAATTAAATATTCATATTACTTTAATGGGGTTTCTATCTTCGATACAGTACCAGATACGCAACAACGGGTTTCGTTGAAATCTTACGTTACACACTAATAATATAATATTATTATTTTAAATGGTAGTTAACTCCTAGTCATTGTATTGGAAGGAATGGACAAAACTAACTAAAATATGATTATATATGTTTTTTAAATCTACTTACATTTATCCAATAAAAAGTTAGTGGGTTAAAATATGAATGAATCTAATTTTAAGCATAATTTACATTAAAAGGCCGATTTACCACTTTTTAATGGAGAACCATATTTAAATATAGGTTTGGTCACCTTAATACATTATATTTGACCAAATAAAATCCTTATTTATAATGGAGACATCAAAATTTACTTTGTGTAATGTTTTGGAATTTTTCCGATAAAGTTCATTTTATTAATGAATAGTGAAAATATTTTATTTTAAATCAAAACTACGTTTTAATAAAATTTATTTATATGGTTAGATTATCTTTTTAATTGGTTTTAAAGTGTAATTGGAATTTATTTTTACCATTTAATCCAATATTGGTCATTGGAATTAATTTCACATAGAAAGTGGACATAAAAAAGTGTCATTCTTTTGATAGTTATTGTTTCGTAAAAACTCGCTATTTGATTTAAAATGGGAATTAATTTTAAATTTATTAATGCAACATCTATGTTTTTAATTTAAAAAAATAGACATTATTTTTGAATTTGTAATATCAAATATATATTAGGCATAATTTTTGGTATTTTTCTGAAAAACATCAATTTTTTATGAATAGTGAAAGTACATAGTAGTTGTAAGAAAAACAGACTTTTTCATTAAAATGAAATTTCACCACTTCTGTGAATTGAATTTCAAAAATAAGAAATACATATTTATTGTTATTATGTAAAATTTGGTTCAATAAGATGAATTTTTTTTCGTGAATATTAACTTTTGACTTTTATTTACCACGGTTAAAGGTAAATATGAGAATTCAAGGTAAAAAGAATATTGTAATAATTCAAAATTAACATAACACTTGTCCTAAAATTATTGGATGAGTATTGGCCGACCTTGGGCTTACTTGTGTAGATTATCTTTTTAATTGTTTTTAAAGTGTAATTAGAATATATTTTTACCATTTAATCCAATTTTAGTCATTGGAATTAATTTCACATTGAAAGTGGACATAAAAAATTGTTAGCCTTTTGATAGTTATTGTTTCTTAAAAACACAGTATTTATTTTAACAATGGTGATTAATTTTAAATTTATTAATCCAACATCTATGTTTTGAATTTAGAAAAATAGAACTCATTTTTGAATTTAGAATTTCAAATATAGCTTAGGGTGAATTTTTGGTATTTTTCTGAAAAAATTCAATTTTTGATGAATAGTGAAACCACTTAGTAGTAGTTAAAAAACCGACTTTTTCATTTAAATGAAATTTCACCACTTCTATGAATTGAATTTCCAAAATCAGACATACATAGTTGTTGTTAGTATATAAAATGTGGTTCAGTAAGATGAAAATGATTTTTGGTTAATAGTAACATTTGGCTTTTATTTACCGCGTTTAAAGGTAAATAGGGTAATTCAAGGTAAAAAGAATATTGTAATAATTCAAAATTAACTTAACACTTGTCCTAAAATTATTGGATGAGTATTGGCCGACCTTAGGCTTCCTTGGGTTGATTTTGGGACCCCATCAGAGAATACTGACTATGTAATTCACCCTGGTAATGTAGTCCTCATCAGATTCAAACTCACCCATTATTAGATAATTATAATTCAGCCTCCATATTTATTATTTTTCATTATTGATTTTTATATTTCCTTCATATATGTTTTTTAAATTTTCCTAAAAACCTTTGGCAGTGGAAGCAACATTCACACTTAAAAACTAACATTCTGAAGGGTATGAGAGTAAATCATTTTTATCACTACCATAATTCTTAATATTCATCTAATAAAAAGGTGTAAGTGGAACCTTATAACCAATAAGAGTTAATCCATATATTTTAACTTCCATAACATATTACCTAAGAAACATAAGATAAGGAAACATTATATATTTCCACATATGATATTTCATACCATCATTGTTTGGAATACCTCTACTATTGACATAATTAAAATTATATATCACAACTTATCTTTAAAAAACATCAACAAAGAGTAAATGAAAGGATCCTTCGCTCTCATTCTAATTAAGATAACCCAACCAGGATTCAAGTATCACTGATAGGGGGATAGGTGAATTAGTGATATCTTTTTATTTTATGTTTTCTTTTTTTAAAAACAACCTTCACCTCCTATTAAATATTTATTTTTCTACTTAAAACCAATAAAATACATAACCACATGAAAATAAGAATTTACAAGGTTCACTACTCAATAAGAGTAACTAGTCCTTTGTATGGTTCTAAAATAATCCAATGGCACACAATCCACTAGAAAAAAAATCCTTTTGTGTGGAATGGAACAAGTAGGGTATTCCCGTACACTTGTGTAGCACTATGTTTAATACAAAATTACACGTTTTTAATGTAGCATAAAATGATTTAATAAAATTTGTGTAA
The DNA here is from genome assembly GCA_963277665.1 of Viscum album. NCBI lineage: Eukaryota > Viridiplantae > Streptophyta > Magnoliopsida > Santalales > Viscaceae > Viscum > Viscum album. The sequence continues at coordinate 66,806,219 of OY728135.1, read as the reverse complement.
TAAACATGTTATGGTGATTCTTGATCAACTTTCACAAATGATATATTTTAAAGAAATTATTCACATTATTATATATAATTTGGTAGGAACTTCCTAGACTTCATGGTTATACTCTGTCCCATTTCCTAGTCTGATTACCAAGTCTGATTTCTCAATAAAGAAATATTTATTTATTAGAATACTGCTGAATCAATCTGAACCACTTCTAATTTGAGTTTGGAAATCCCAGTTTGATTACCAAGCCCAGCTACTCAATATGGAAATATTACTCTATCAGAATACCACTTTGGTGACTTCGTCTTCATCAGTCTGGTTCTCCCAGTATGATTTCTTATTCTGATCCTAAAACATGTAATATGATCTTATCCATTCATTTCCTTCTTTCTGGATAAATTTTTCCACAAAACAAAACACAAACACTTCTTATAGATATAAATATAGATTTTATATATCCTATTTCATGATCATTGTAAGTCCCAAAATATATAATGTGTTCTCTTCCTTTTTTCAATATTCCATAATGGTTTTAGAAGGATTCTAAAATGGGTTTCCCACTTCGCCAAATTTCATAAATCTTTAATATTCCTTAAATATATTATATTTCTTTAACGCATTCAATTCTCCATTAAATTTGTATCTTTATTTGGATTATTTAACCTTCCTTGAATTTTTTATCTTCTATATAATTTATATCCCTTAATAATTTATAACAAATCTACAATATGATTCTGATTTTTCATTCAAATATTCCCATTCTAATTCCCCATTAAGATGGTGATCCTGATTTCCCAACCCACTTGTAAATTCACAACTGAATAATTCTTAAACAAATTCAATTTGATTCTGATTCATGATTCAGATTTCCCAATAGGATTTCTTTGTTACGATAAAGACATTGGGTCACTCTAATTTTTTTGACCCACTTGCAATCAAATAAAAACTGAAGATATTTCATTACATTTCCCTATACCACCTGAAAGACAATTTTCCTTTTCTGATATTCTCATTATGATGGGAGAATATGTTCAACAATTGTTTCTTCATTACATTTATCTACACCAAATATAATAGGGAAGAGATATGTATTCTCGTTATGATTCACAGAATTAACTCTCATTCTAATTTATTCATTACGATGAAGACAACAAAATCATGAATACATTTCTCTATATTAATTTGTGAAAAACAAATGTATTCTCATTATGATGCTCCATACCAACTGATAAAAAAAGGTAAACAAATTATTCGAACTTTAAGCATTCTTCCATTCCCACATTCAAAATAACTTTAAATAAGACTCTTATTTTTCTTATTTTCTCTTCTGATTATGATACAAATGAACTACCTGTAACCATAAACTTCTTTCTTTCACAAACATATTCTTTTAAGAATGACTTCCACCATGACCATGAATACATTGAATATTAGATTTAGCATCGCTTGACCTCATCAAAGAAAGTATAGTAACTTACAATTCTTACAGAAACCCTTTCAATATTTCCAATCAAACTTGAATATGAATATCCTAAATAAAATTGGAAACACATTTTCCGCCTTTATTTTATAAATATAGCATCAGAACTTTTACAACATACATATGAGTTGTTGGAAATACAAAATAGCATACCATCATCAAATTCCTAACAGATAAATTCTGAATCTAATTCCCTTACTCATTATGATCATAACATCATTCTGAACCTAAGGTGAGTTCGATGAGCCCTTTCTTCTAGAAAAACTACTTCCAAATATGATATAATTTCATAAGAATTGTGAATCTGATTTTATAAAAATGATGGTTAGATTGGTTTTCCAAAACCATTACAATGTAAATCGATTTATCCTCTTTGACAACAAAAGAAAACACACTTGTAAAAAAATTCTTCTTACTTACAAAATCTTTATCTATCAAGCTTGTTCCTAACATTATGCTTGGATACCCCGACTGGAGATGACTCGTTGATCACATACATTTTCCAATAGGGTTCTCTAATGTTTGGAGGAGAGAGTTTCTCATTGGATATCCTTATGGCAGCGATGGCGCCCTATGACATCATCTTAGGAATGGACAAGTTATATGTCATTTGTACATATATTGACTATTTTAAGTAGAGTATGTGGAGATTCAATGTTTATGGGATGAGATTTTCCTTATAAGGAGAGAAAGAAACCCAGTACGAGCTAGATGAACTCATTGATAAGATATTCTATATGATTACTCACTAGTTGACCAGAATGACTCTTAATGAAGTGTATATTATGGGATACAAGTTTCTTATTGGGGTCGATGAGTATGAGTAAATCTTTCCTAAGGATGTTTCATGATTATGTTCCCATATAGAGATGGGTTTATGTACTGAGTAACACCCAGGGATACTGTAGATATCTACTATGGTATATCATATGGATCTTTTAGAACTTCATGATCTCAAGGTGAAGTTAGAGGATTTGTAGAGGATGTTTTTTTATGAGACCCAATATTTCCTCATGGGAAGCCCCAGTTTTGTTCCCCAAGAAAGAATATGGGAACATCAATTTATGCATGTATTATCGATGTATAATCTAAGTGACTCTGAATATTAAATATCCACTACCGATGAGTAAGGAACTCTTCGATCAGTTGATAGGGGAGTGATGGTTCTCGAAGATTGAACTTAGATCAGGCTATCACCATTAGTGAGTATGAGTTAAGGATATATTGATGACGACAATCAGATGTCTCTACAGTCACTATGAGTACTTGGTGATTCCATTCAGCATGATGACCACCCCAACGTTGTTAATGGGAATAATGAACCAAATATTTCATCCATTCTTAAACAAGTTTGTGTTGTTATTCATAAAAAAAATACTGGTATACTCTATGTATGAGGAGGCATGTGCGAGATAGTTGAGGATAGTTCTAGACACACTCTGATTGCACTGATTTATAGGAAGCTCTCTATGTGTTAGTTCTAAATTTAGGAGGTCTACTTTCTCAAAAATGTTATCTCAGATGATGGTGTAGTAGTAGACCTTGAGAAGGTCAAGACACTATTATCTTGGGATCCACCCAAGAGTGTGAAATAGGTGTAGAACTTCCTTGGATATTTAGGACAATACAAGAGATTTATGCCTGATTTCTCAAGAATTTTACAAAATTTGACTTCTTTGACCTAGAAGGGGTATATGTTCATGTTGAAATAAAGGTTATAGTAGTCTTTTTATGAGTTCCGGCAGAGTTTTATGAGTTTACTCATCTTTAGATTATAATAGGAAGGTGTTTATTACAAAGTGTTTTGCGATGCATTGGGGACCAAACTTTTTTGTTTGCTGATTTAGAGGAAGTCTATGATTTTCTATGCGTCTTAGTAGTTGAAAACACATGATCAGAAATAAATAACCCATAATCATGAGTTTGTAGTAGTAGTATTTACCATGAATATGTGGTGAAACTACCTTATGGGTGAGTAGTTTATAATCTACTCTGACCATAAGGATCTTAACTTGAGAAAGAGTCAATGGATAGATTTCATCTATGAAAATGACTTTGATATAGTCTATACTCATGGGAAGGGGAGCATGGGGGAACACACTATTAGTAAGAGATCCTTTTCTTGTTAGTTTGCAGAGGTGCTAGAGAAGTTTCACTCATTGTTGTTTTCCATAGTGGATGATGATATTGCTTCTAATCTTCAACAGATGGTTGTTAACCTACCGATCTTATAGATTGATATAGAAATTTAAGCTGGATATGCTGATTTTAAGACCATACACACTCAGATATCCACTTTACATGATCTTGATGGATTTTATTAAAGTGGGGAGCACATTATCCAATATAGAGGAAGTATGATGGTATTATTGATGTTTTGGAGGTGGGGATGATTGAATATTGTACTGATCCTTTAGATATACATCTATATGTTGTGAATATGTATAAGGACCTCCAATGTTAGTTTTTGTGGATAGACAAAAAGAAGGGTTTGGTAGAGTTTCTCTCTCGATGCCTCACTTTTCAATAGGTGAAGGATGAGCACCCTGTTCCATCACATTTATCACATCCCCTTGAGGTGACAAAGTGGAAGTTGGATGAAATTTCTATAGAATTCATGGTGAAGATACCATGTACATATAAAAGACATGATACCATCTGGGTGATCCTAGAAAGACTCACTAATTCATACCAATCTCAATCTATTCGGGAGCAGAGTTCAGTAGACTTCATGGGACACCATTACATGTGGAAGATAGCCTGGATCCCCAAAGATTACTCAATGATATTTTAAAACTATGATGCTCACTTCATATCATGATTATAGAGAGGATTGTAGGTTCCCTTTGGGAATTAGTTTCATTTGAGAATATATTTTCAGCCCAATACTGGCGAATATACTGAGCAAACCCTTATGGTTCTAGAGAACATGTTGCAGCCTTACATGTTATAATATGATCGTAGTTGGGAGGATCATCTACCCTTGGTGGAGTTTAAATATAATTACAATTACAATTCCACCGTTAGTATGGAACTATTAGAGGCCTTGTGTAGAAGAACCTATAGGTCACCACTTTTTTGTACTAATCCATGTGATTTAGCACTCATGGGCCTAATGATGGTGAGATATAGGATAGAGAAGATGTAGATCATTTAGAATTGGAAGAGGACTATACAAATCATCCATAAGTGCTATGAGGACTGATGATGGCGGCCTTTGGGGTTCAAAGAGGAAGACCATGTGTTCCTGAAGGTCTCACCATGATGTAGATTATAGATATTTGTCCAGGGTGACAAGTTATCCCGAATATTCATTTTCCCTTTTTAGAAATTGCGTAATGTCATTGAGGTGTAGTATATCTTGGATCTAATATAGCAGTTAGATTGGGTACACAATTTCTTCCACGTGTCACAGACGAGGATATTGTGCACAACTCATCATATGTTATCAATTGGGGTGAGCTAGACATCAAGGATGGAGTTACCTTTGAAAATTACTTGTTGGAGATCAAGGATTGGTATGAGAGGATCCTCCATGGATGAGTTATTCCTTTGGTTTGTGTCTGATGCACTAGTGCAGAAAACGTTTTTTACGTCGGTTATTTTTTATTATTTACGTCGGTTTTTAGGCGACGTTAATACGGACGACGTTATAAATAACGTTTTTTACGTCAGTTATTTAAAACCGACGTAATATCCCTAACATCACGGTGGTTATCACGTCGGTTCATATAATAACCGACGTGATAAATATGCGCGGGGGGCTTTATCACGTCAGTTATTACCTAAACCGACGTGATAAAACGCCTGGGATATCGTTTATCACGTCGGTTATGTCATAACCGACGTGATAAACCCTTCCCCTGGCCTATTATAACGTCGGTTATTTAGGAAACCGACGTGATAAAAAGGCCTGGGAAACGTTTTAGCATGTCGGTTATTCAATAACCGACGTGGTAAATCGATTCCCAGGCCTTTTATCACGTCGGTTATATTAAGAACCGATGTGATAAAATCCCCGGGAACGGTTTATCACGTCGGTTCTAGAAAAAACCGACGTGATAAACCCCTACCGATTTATTTACCACGTCGGTTATTTTATAACCGACGTGAAAGAAATTATTATTTTTTTAAATAATTGCACTGCTCTCACCAAAAAGCAACCAGAAACCAAACAAAAATAGCCATGCCAGCCCTCCCCCAAGCCCCAACTGAACCCCACCCTCATCTATACCCACCTAACAACCTGGCTAGCCCTCCCCCACCACAACCCTTGGACACCCCTCCCATATCCCTTAGACAACCTCCACCCCTTGGACACCCCCCCCCACCCTCATTTACACCCCCAAGACCCCTAGTACAGCCTCAAACACCCATTGGACACCCCCCCACACCTTGACAGCCCTCCCAGACCCCTTGGACACCCCCCCCCCCCTCATTTACACCCAACCTGCCCCTTGGACACCCCCCCACCCCTTCGACAGCCCCCCCCACCCTCATTTACACCCCCCGAACACTAGGACAGCCCCAAACACCCCTTGGACACCCCTCCCATATCGCTTGGACACCCCCCACCCCTTGGACACCCCCCACCCCTTGGACAGCCCCCCACCCCCTGGACACCCCCCCGACCCCTTGGAAACCCCCCTACCCCTTGGAAACCCCCCATCCCCTTGGACAGCCCCAAACACCCCTTGGACACCCCTCCTATATCCCTTGGACACCCCCCCACCACTTGGACACCCCCCCCACCCCTTGGACAGCCCCCCCCCCCCCCCCACCCTCATTTACACCCAACCGACTCCTTGGACAGCCCCAAACACACCTTGGACACCCCTCCCATATCCCTTGGACACCCCCACCCCTTGGACACCCCCCCACCCTCATTTACACCCCCCCCCCCCGACCCCTAGGACAGCCCCAAACACACCTTGGACACCCCTCCCATATCCCTTGGACACCCCCCAAACACCCACCCACCCCCTTGGAACCTCTCCCCCCATACCAAAATCCAGACCAGAAAAACCATCAACAGTAGACCAAAACAAGAAGTAGAGAAAAATTAAACATTCACTTATATAACATTCAAAACTTACAATGTCAACTTCAAAAAAAACTAAATCCAACCTAAACGACTACGAAATACACAATTACATTGACAATATTCAAAATTACATTTTACATTACAAACAACTAAAAGTCAATCAAACCTGTAAAATAATTTGACCACTCCACTTGTAAGTGTTTGATATCTTCAGCAGTAAAGGGTTGAGGGTCATCAAAAAGCTACAAAGGAAAAGGATAGTAGTCAACGTGTATAATGAATAAATCAAATTGAAATATTATTAGAAAAAGGAAATCTTACCAGGTCAAAACTCAGAACTGTCCCAGTTGTTATTATTTCATACATAAATCTTAACATGTAATATCCGCATTCGATGATGCCTTGTTGCTCATGACATTTCTGTTTGAATGAGTGTAAATTCAATATATTATTTTTATGTAATAAATCAAAATGTACAAATTATAAATGGATATTTACCTTCGCATGTACATATTTGATCTTGTAATTCCTTTTCTTTGCGCTTTTTCGAAAGTGGACCCATGCCCTGTTAGAAAATAATACGAATGGGGTAAATTTAAAATTCATTATAATATATAAAACTATTGTGAAATTGAAACTTACGTTTCCAATATATTCTTAAAACTTTCTCGCACATCATCATGGAGAGAGCATATCCAATAAAGTGTTTTCTCCCTAGGGCAAAAAACCCCTAACATCCAATGATCCCTGAGAAAAGGAAATTTAACGTTAGTGGTTTTTTATGTTAAAAGATAATTAACTCTTTGAGAGGGATGTGTTTCATACCTCTCACAAAAAGGCATCATCCAACACTGTGTGATTACATTCTTTTCAAATCTATCAGCAATATAAAGCATTCTTTGTTCCTCATCCAATGCACATGCTTCAGGGGAAATCAATTGTGGGTCCACGAATCCATATACATCTGTCAGCTCATTCCTCTCACAAATTTTATACATATACCTAATACAAAGCAGACATATGTATACATTTTTAATAAATATAACGCAAGGAAAAGGAGTTAAGACTTACATGATAAAAATTTGCACCACGTTGATGCCCAACTTATCTCCAGTGACAAACTCCATGATATCAGTTTTCATAATCCCCACACATAGTTCACGTCCACAGACATGAGCTTCCATTGTAAAGTCATAATGATCCACCAACAAATTTGAATATCTTGACAATTTGTCAAGACTGCTAGTATCTGCATCTGATGTCATAGCTATCTGTCTTTGTTGTTGTCTATACAGTATTTATTTACCTTTGAAGTATTCCTGTAAAAATAAATTGAAAAATATATTAGTTTTCAAATGATAAAACATTAATAAAAATATAAAATAAAAGATATAACATCCATACCTCTATGGTAATGAGTCGAAGAAGTCTGGATGGCCAAAGTAAAAAATGGCCGATACTATGTCCAACTGTCGTCACCTCATCTGTAGGTAATGGTATCCGAGCTGATCTATCTATAATATCCTGTACAGTGACCCTCTGATTCTCTACCTCTAACTGTTGATGATGAACTGTATCTCCTATACAATATACCATCCCATATGCAACTATATGATGTTGAGGATCATCAACATACAACTCACAATAAGTAGGTAGCTGCGGCGGAGGAGGAGGATCAAAAATGGGGTCCGCAGGCTGAGGTGGGGGAGTGGGAGCTACTGGGAGAGGTGGAGTGGGAGCTGCACCCTGAAATTGTCTTTGCAAGTCTGCAAACATTAACTGCACCGATGCTCTAATCTTGTCCTCCATTGTCGCATTAATATTATGGACTTCAGCCTCCAACGATTCTATTTTTTTTTATAAACTCCTTCAACGTTAGAAGTTGAGGAACGTGGCAACACTTTTCTTACCGATACACCTGCCGGATATCCTCTTACACGGCCAGGATGTTCGGGCTTTCCCAATGCCACAGATAAAATATCTTCCCTCCCAGATGGTGTAAATGTCCCCTGTGAACTCTGCTCCTCAAGAGAGTCCTGTAATAAGTAATTGAACTTTTCTATAATGATTGGAAATATATGACGAAAATAGTAAACTTAAATAAATAAAATAGATATCTTACAATCCTCTCAACTACGAGTCTCGATTCTTCCGAAAGATATTGTCCTTTTTTGCCCTTCCGAGCTCTTTTCCATTTCTCATGTCTAGATGGAGGGGATGGAGGGGCCACCTCTCCAGAGCTTGAAGACTCAGCTCTTAGTTGTTGAAATTTTTCTGCCATCATTTGTTCTTCCAATAATGCATACCCTCCCCGAGATAAACTATGAGGGTATACATTTTTAGATTGGATCTCTTGATGAGCTTTCCTTCTTTGCTGTAAATTAAGAATAAGTAATCATTAACAAAACAATAATAAGATCATTTATATAAGAAATCTTATAAAAGTTTACATTGCCCTTACCAAAAATGATTCTTTTCTTCTACTTTCAAAAAATTCTCTCCTTGTGTCTTCATCTATAAAAGGATATATACGACATGGATTCTCACGACTCCTATGACTATAAATGAAATCAGATGAGAGGGTAGATTTGAAATCCCTCCATCTCCTAGCAGCCAACGATAAGCATTTCTTCCTGACTCCTCCAGTGTCAGGAATATCAAATGTCATCTGATAAAAAAGAGGTTAAAAATATTATATATACTAGAAACATTTAAAGAACAGTCAAACAATAGCAAAATATCTTACCAAGATGGTCTCCCACAGCTGAGAAATTATCGCCTTATCCACACTTCTCCAATCATCATAGAGAATGCTTACTTTGCTCTTAGCCTGAGTTGCTACAAAACCCTTAAAATCTTTAGCATTTGGACCTCTAGGAAGATCATCCTCATCAAACTCCACGACTATCCTCTCCTCCTTCGTACGGGCAAGTGATAATTGTGGTAAACGTGTGCACCCACGCTTACCAACCTTTGAACTCTTTTTCGTAATAGGAGCATGTGAATGTTCCTCCCCAGATGTATGACCAATATGCTCATCTCCAGAATCATGTGGCTGATCAACTGATTGATCTGTCATTTTCCTTCAAATCAAAAAAACAAACATTAGTTCACAAATAGAAAAGTGTACTAAATTACATAATAGTAAACATCGGTAATATGGTAAGCATGTTAAACAATGATAAACATGGTAAACACAGGCAAAATGTTGCCAAGGAGTTGGCATAAGAAAGCTGAAAAGTGGAATCACTGATGCCACCGGCCGGCCGCTGGCTCACCACCGGCCAGCCGGTGGACCAGACAGAGAGCCTTCCTCTCTGTCTAAACCACCGGCCGGCCGCTGGCTCCTCACCGGCCGGCCGCTGGTGATCCAGACAGAGAGGAAGGCTCTCTGTCTGGTCCACCGGGCGGCCGGTGGTGATCCAGCGGCCGGCCGGTGGACCAGACAGAGAGCCTTCCTCTCTGTCTGAACCACCGGCCGGCCGCTGGCTCAACACCGGCCGGCCGCTGGTGGTCCAGACAGAGAGGCTCGGTCTCTGTCTGGACCACCGGCCGGCCGCTGGCTCAGCACCGGCCGGCCGGTGGACCAGACAGAGAGCCTTCCTCTCTGTCTGAACCACCGGCCGGCCGCTGGCTCAACACCGGCCGGCCGCTGGTGATCCAGACAGAGAGGAAGGCTCTGTCTGGTCCACCGGCCGGCCGGTGGTGAGCCAGCGGCCGGCCGGTGGTTCAGACAGAGAGGACCGGTTGCCGGTGCGCCCAGGACTTCTCTTCTTTACGGTTTTTATTGTTTTATCGTTTTTGTTTGATACATATTTTAATAAGTAAAAAATTTACAGTATCTAACATTATATGAAAAAACTAAATGTAAACAAGAAATAAACTTGTGTTACCTGTAATTTTAGGAATGTACAGTTGGATTGTTTTCCCAAATTCCTTCGTCGTGATCGTTCCTTATGGCACAAACCATGTCTTCAACATACTCATCATTATGTTCTGTTAATCTTTCCATGGAAGTAGGGATCTCACATAAATCAGCATCTTCATCAAATTCATCCTCACCAACATATTGGTTTTTCCCTTGTAAAACAACAGCCCACTGCATATCTGATTGATCTACTACATAGAAAATTTGTTTGGCATGTGTTGCCATTATAAAAGAATCAGCTGTGTCTTCCAATCTATTCAGATTAACAAGTGTCATTCCAAATTCATTGTGTCTGACACTGTTGTTACCGATAAACCATTTACAGTTAAAAACGGGAACTTTAATTTTAAAGTAATCAGCCTCCCATATGTCTTCAATCACTCCATAATATGCACTTGATGCCGAAATTGGGTTTCTGTCCTTAGCACTCGAAAAATGCATTGCTTCTGCAAAAACCAATACACCACTATTCTGAACTGCACTTCTGTTGTCCTGAGCTTTCGTATGAAATGTATAGCCATTAATGTCATAAGCGGACCATGTTATCACATTTAAAGATGGACCACCCACTATCCATTTTAATGTCTCTGATACATCTGATCTACCAAGCAAGGTCTTTTTAAACCATGGCAAAAAAGTTTTGTTGTGCTCATTCAAAATCCACATTTCTTTCTTCTTTGGATGACATTGTTTCAACTCATTAATATGCAATGTGATATACGGTTGAACATCAGCTATGTTATTCAAGATGTATGATTCTAAATTCTTCATATGTTCAGCTGACAGTGATTTGACTTTCAAGCCACGAATCCCCTTTCCCTCATTATTAACCCGTTCATGGCGAGATGGAGGCAAACCTATATGTTGCGCCGTAGCCAAGTAACTCGTACAAAACTCTGCTACCTCCTCAGAAATATACTTTTCAATAATGGAGGCTTCAGGTCGATATGGATTTTTAACATATCCCTTTAATATTTTCATATACCTTTCAAAAGGATACATCCAACGAAGATATACAGGTCCACAAAGCCTTATTTCTCGAACCAGATGAATCAGTAAATGCACCATCATATCAAAAAAAGTTGGAGGAAAATACATTTCCAAATGACAAAGTATAATAATTGCATCCTTTTCCAAAATGTTCAAAGCATTCACATCAATCGCCTTGTTTCAAATTGAATTGAAAAAATAACACAACCTCATTATAGTCTTTCTGACACGGATGGGCAATATTCCACGCAGTGCAACTGGTAGAATTTGTTGCATCATGACATGACAATCATGTGATTTCATACCTATCAACTTCAAGTCTTTCAATGAGACAAAATTTTTTACATTTGAAGAATAACCTTGAGGCACTTTGATATCATGAAAACACTGATAAAAGCTACTTTTCTCCCTCTTCGATAATGTATGACAAGCCGGGGGAAGAAATGTTCGTCTTCCTTTAGGAGTGGGAGCTAACTCCAAACGTATTCCCATTGACAGTAGGTCTAACCTTGCATTCAACCCATCTTTTGTCTTTCCTTTAATATCTAGCAATGTTCCGATCAAAGAATCACAGATATTCTTCTCCACGTGCATGACATCAATATTATGTTTGACTTCATGATACCTCCAATATGGTAGCTCAAAAAATATTGACCTTTTCTTCCAAATATGTCTATCATTACCAGATTTCTGTGTCTTTCCCAATGTCACATCAAGGTTTTTCACCCTCTCAAAATACAATTCTGGGGATAAAGGTTGAGGAGCAGTATCAAATTCTTGTGAGCCATTGAATGCCTTTTTTAGTCTTCTATAAGGGTGATCCATAGGCAAAAACTTTCGATGACCCATGTACACTGTTTTCTTCCCATGATGCAATTGACAATATGACGTCTGTTGTTCGCAAATTGGACATGCTTTATGCCCTTTAACACTGTATCCAGACAAATTTCCATATGCTGGGAAGTCATTTATAGTGAATAGAAGCACTGCATGCAGTTGAAAATATTCCATTTTATAAGAATCATACACCCTAATACCATCAGCCCATAAAAGATTCAAATCATCAATCAGCGGTGACAAGTATACATCAATATCATTGCCGGGTTGCTTTGGACCAGAGATCATGATACTCAACATGACATATTTGCGCTTCATACAAACTTCAGGAGAGAGGTTGTAAATTACCAATAAAACAGGCCATGAACTATGTGTGCTACTGAGGGTTCGGTATGGATTCATTCCATCTGTGCACAAGCCTAGTCTCAGATTTCTAATTTCATTTCCAAATGTAGGGTACTGGGCATCAATTTTCTTCCATTGTGGACAATCAGCTGGATGACGTATTTTTCCATCACATACCCGCTCATCAGCATGCCATCTTAACCTTTTTGCATCATGTGAATTAGCAAATAAACGTTTGAAACGAGGAATTATAGAAAGATACCAAAATACCTTTGAAGGGAGCTTTGTAATCTCTACATCAGCTTGTGATTTTTCTTTCACCTTATACCGTGATGTCCCACATTTGGGACACTCTTTCAGAAATTCATATTCCTTCCTATATATAATGCAGTCATTCGGACATGCATGTATTTTCCTGTATCCCAATCCCATTGGGCATAATATTTTTTTGGCCTTATAATGTGAATATGGAAGATCGTTATCTTTTGGAAGAATGTCTTTCATCAATTGTAGCAGCTCTGTAAAACTTCTGTCACTCCATCCATGTTTCGCCTTCAGGTTAATCAATCTTAACACCGCCGACAAAACCGTAAAATCTGTACAACCAGGATATAATGGTTTTTCGGCATCACCATATAGACGTGCAACTCTCGGTTCTATCTCAATTTGTTCTGCTACAATATCGCGAATCATTTCTTCAATTCCATCGGAGTTACCATCTTGCGATTCATTATCATCAGTGACATTCTGTCCAGTTTCGCGATGCCAAATCCAAGGGTTGTAACTCGGATTGAAACCATGACAAATCAGATGATCTTTTATCTCTCTACTTTTCAACTTCTTCATATTCAGACATTTCAGGCATGGACAGAAAAAAATGTCACTACTTGGAACATTTCGTTTAGCAAATTCCAAAAAGGCATCAACACCTTCCTCATATTCATTGCTCATTCGATGTGCCGTAATCCAACTTCGACTCATTATTACCTATAACAAATAGAAAAAATATATATATATTTTAGATAAGACAAATATATGTTTATATGAAAAAAATCATAATTTGAATATAACAATTTTGAAATATAAAACAAATCGATGTGTAAACCCCCCTGGACACCCCCCGACCCCTCTGGACAGCCCCCCACCCCTCCTGGACACAACCCCCCACCCCCGACCTGCTTGGACACCCCCCTGGACACCCCCAACCCTCTGGACAGCCCCCCCACCCCTCCTAAACACCACCACCCACCCCCTACCCCCTTGGACACCCCCCTGGACACCCCCCAACACCCACCCACGCCCTTGGACAGCCCCCCACACCCACCCACCCCCTTGTAAACCCCCCTGGACACCCCCGACCCCTCTGGACAGCCCCCCGCCCATCCTGGACACCACCCCCCACCCCCTACCCCCTTGGACACCCCCCTGGACATCCCCCAACCCTCTGGACAGCCCCCCCACCCACCCGGACAACCCCAAATACCCTCTGGAGAGGCCGCCACCCACGTGGACAGCCCCCCACACCCATCCACCCCCTTGGACACCCCCCTGGACACCCCACCGACCCCTCTGGACAGGCCGCCACCCCCTTGGACAGCCCCCCACACCCACCCATCCCCTTGGACACCACCCTGGACACCCCCCGACCCCTCTGGACAGCCCCCGACCCCTCTAGAAAGCACCCCCACCCCTCCTGGACACAACCCCCCACCCCCGACCTGCTTGGACACCCCCCTGGACACCCCCCAACCCTCTGGACAGCCCCCCCACCCCTCCTGGACACCACCCCCCACCCCCTACCCCCTTGGACACCCCCCTGGACACCCCCCAACACCCACCCACACCCTTGGACAGCCCCCCACACCCACCCACCCCCTTGTAAACCCCCCTGGACACCCCCGACCCCTCTGGACAGCCCCCCGCCCCTCCTGGACACCACCCCCCACCCCCTACCCCCTTGGACACCCCCCTGGACATCCCCCAACCCTCTGGACAGCCCCCCCACCCACCCGGACAACCCCAAATACCCTCTGGAGAGGCCGCCACCCACGTGGACAGCCCCCCACACCCATCCACCCCCTTGGACACCCCCCTGGACACCCCACCGACCCCTCTGGACAGGCCGCCACCCCCTTGGACAGCCCCCCACACCCACCCATCCCCTTGGACACCACCCTGGACACCCCCCGACCCCTCTGGACAGCCCCCTACCCCTCTAGAAAGCACCCCCACCCCTCCTGGACACAACCCCCCACCCCCGACCTGCTTGGACACCCCCCTGGACACCCCCAACCCTCTGGACAGCCCCCACACCCCTCCTGGACACCACCCCCCACCCCCTACCCCCTTGGACACCCCCCTGGACACCCCCCAACACCCACCCACACCCTTGGACAGCCCCCCACACCCACCCACCCCCTTGTAAACCCCCCTGGACACCCCCGACCCCAAATCCATGCACCTATGCCATGGTTGTGTGTGAATAAAGTAGTAACAACTGTAAAAGGGCAACCCATCCAAATGGACACGCCCCAACCCTCTCGGAGATTTATAGAAAACGATGAAAAATTAGTGAAATCATAAAATTACTCAATATTGCAAGTCGAACAAATAGATCTAGGGATGATAAATAAGATTATGGTGCCAAAACGAGTTAAAAGGGTTCGCAATCGAAGAATCTTAGCTAGTTTCAACAAAAAAATTACAACACATATATATTTACTATCCGCGAAAAAAAACGAACGAGTGGGAGGATTACCTGAGTGCTGTGAGTTTAGATGATTGATCCGAGGAGATTAAATATGAGAAACGATGATCGCAAAACGAATCTAAACCAACGAAATGGACGAGCCGATTCGGGTTTACGCGCGAGAGAGACGAGTCGCGACTGTCGAAGGTAAACTCGCGAATGACAATCCACGGGTCTGGGTAAATTTTTAAATGAGTTATCACGTCGGTTATTCAATAACCGACGTGATAATTGTTTTAAAAACATTTATAACGTCGGTTATTTCAATAACCGACGTAAAAACCTTCCTCCGATTCATTTTTTACGTCGGTTATTATATAACCGACGTAACAAATGGCTCAAAATCCGCGTTTTTTTACGTCGGTTATGTAATAACCGACGTCAAAAACATCTGCGGATTCTTTTTTGACGTCGGTTATTTTATAACCGACGTAAAAAAGCCTTCAAAAACCGCGTTTGTTACGTCGGTTATTCAATAACCGACGTCAAAGGGCCTTCGAAAACCGCGTTTGTTACGTCGGTTATAAAAATAACCGACGTAAAAAACGAAGCCGCGCGATTAATAACGTCGGTTATAAAAATAACCGACGTTAAATGTGTACCGAACACAGGTTTTTACGTCGGTTATTTCTTAACCGACGTAAAAAACCTCGTTTTACATATTATGACGTCGGTTTTATATAACCGACGTAAA
This sequence comes from Viscum album, assembly GCA_963277665.1. Lineage (NCBI taxonomy): Eukaryota > Viridiplantae > Streptophyta > Magnoliopsida > Santalales > Viscaceae > Viscum > Viscum album. The sequence goes on along the minus strand of OY728135.1, from coordinate 66,790,158 downwards.
AAATGGTGACGTAAAAAACGTTTTCTGCACTAGTGATGGAATCAAACAAATCATTAGGATAGAACCTAAGAGTAGAATACCCAGATGCGAGCTCAGTACCCACATCTTTTTATATACTGATTTTTTATTTTCAGTAAGAAAATCCATATGTTTTGGATAATTTAATTTCTATTTCATTACCATATAAATATATTAAATATATCTAGTAATATTTTCATACCTAGGCCCTGATATGGCATGAGATTCCAAGGCCCAGTGAGCACAGAATTGATATTTGAAAAAATATAAAATATATTAATATCAAGTGAAAGACTTTTTCTTCAAAAAGTGGAATGAATATTAAATGGAGTCTCATATTAGAAATCTAATAACGTTATTGATTTCAGAGCATGGATTTTACCCTAGCACGACTTGATTTTTGTCGATGTCGGGAGTTTTTGAAACCATCATCACATGTATAAATAATAAATAAATAAATAAATAAATTTTAAGTTATGTAGAGACCTTATCATCTTCTTTATAATCACCCTTATGGGAAATTCCCATGGTTGTCTACACAAACCTAGGAATTGAGATAAGGCATTAGAGGCAGGTTTATCGAATCACGACCGAAGATCGATGATCATTCATGCCAACAGAAATTAAGGATCTCACCACCGATAATAATGCATATTCTCTCTTCATAAATGATTGATCCATCTTGAGTTAGAACATTTTTATAAGTATTTATCCCCATTTTACTCAACTTATGATGAACATGAATCAATAATTTAATGTATTGATTCACGGATCAATATCATTATGGGTGTGATATTATTTACTGGGAATTTGGGGATTTAATTTGTTGTTTAATTTGTATATCATTTTTTCGTTATAACAATAATGAATCTAGGCCATCAAAAACATTGGAAGAGGTCCATTCATTATGTTTGTTTTTTTACATTTCTTTCTATATTCTTATTTCATTCATAGCTCATATTTGTTTTGGACTGTGGGTCGATAAATACAGGGTAATCAAACATTTTGAGCAAATTTCTTGGTGAAACTTATTGATATCACGTATCCATTTTGGAGTTAAAAGTGAGACCATGCTATGACTGTGGTGATTAATAATAAAGGATGGATTAGAGATGTTTGATCATGGGTTTTGGCATATGATTAAGGCACATATTTGGGTATTGATTTCAGGAGAATCAGAAGCTATAATCTAGTCACATGAAATATTGAGGTTATCCATCCTCCAGATGAGAGGTTCATCGGAGTTACAAGTGATAGCAGAAATGGAATTAAGATACCATGTGAAGAACCAAGGGATTCAAGAAATTGTTTCATCAAACATCTTCTAAAATAATAACATGCACTGTGTGTGGGGACCTAGTTTCGGTTCTAGGGTTCCACGAGAAATTAAATGTCACATGTTGTGTGACAGGTGTCACATGTCCTATGACCTATACTGAGTGGCTCAGGGTGTACCATAGTGGATTCATGGTTACAGACACATAATGGTATATGACATGGCTAGAGTTAATGGGATGAGTAATATACATGGACATTTTTACGACCTTGTTTTTTAATTAAAATACATTGAAATATTCCTATATATATTTCCAGAGAAAGGGGCGGAGACAGAGTTCAATGTCGAGGCCTAGTGTGACCATAATTAATTTTATAAAAATATTAAATATAATTTATATTATGAAAAAATGGTTCTTAAATAAAATGGGATAAATCTTAAATGAAATATTTGTTCATAAATATGAGACCATATTTGAGTCTGAAGTGCAGTGTTTATGCTAAACGCAACATAAAATGGGTCAGTGAAGGGTGTTCAGAATCCTCACTCATTGGCGGTACGTTTAGTGGATTAATTAATTATTAAATTAGTAAATAATTCATTTTTTACCTAAAAAATTCTATAAGAATATTTCCTTGGTGAAATCTATATAGTTAGCTACATAAATCCTACGAGAATTCTAGAGCTCCTCCTTTCTATTCCATTGGTGAGTCACCTCAGATGCTAAAAACTGTCGGATCAGATCAGATCAAAGAGTAGATAATGAAATTATGTCCTTCAAACATAGGAAATTGTGTTATTAGATGAAGAACAATCCAAAATATAGGTAGGACTAATCAATTTTTGGTTAATTTTGTTGTTGATTAAAGTGATTGAGCAGATCGATCTCTTCAATTGATCTGTTCCAATTGTGGCCTATGAATACACATACATACATGTTTAATTAGAGTTATATTAATATTTTATAACTGTGAATGCTTTTTTATTGTCATTGTCTAAGAACACTTGGCAATGATCATTTAAAAAAACCTAATGCCTTTCTCCCGTATTTCTGCACGTTTATCACTGGTAGGACCTCGCGGTCCTGGTTTAACATTGTTAGGTGCTACTAAGCCTAATTAGACCCCAATAAATGGTGTAGAAATGGATATAAAGTATTGGATCTATATAATAATGATAAAACATGAATATTTGCGATGAAAAAAATTATGTTTTTGATGATTTAAGATCAATAAGTCAAAATCGGATGTATTGGTGGCTTATGGGACGAAGGATGGATCTCTTAGTATCAAAAAATCAGTTTTTCTGGTGAACAGTGGCTGAAAATGATAGCTCCAATCCATATCCACTATTTTTCCTAGAGATAAAGCATAAATCGAAGCAGTAGGATCAGATTCGAGGAGTCAAAAGCGAATATGAGAATATGTGAAAATCACAACTACAACCCGTGTATAAGGATGAATACATGGCTTATATCCCCTTATGTGTGATGGCTAGGATTTTAAGAAATATTAAGGATGCCATGTCGTGTATCCCTCCTACACACCATGTACCTCATCCAAAGGTGGATGATCCATGTGGCACACTACATGGATAGGACTCAATGTGGGAATACAAGTCCTTGCACATGGACCTATACTGGAGTACATAGACATGGACATTTCACACCAGCAGTACCCCATGTAAAGCAACACGTCATTTACTAAAGTACACATACATGTGATGAAAGTACATGGATGTGGCCCGAAATACAAGGATCTGTCAGAGTATGCTTGGATATACTGTACAGTCCACCTATACAGTATGTACTACTACACAAATAGAGGTACATGTACTGATTTGGGGAATCGTAAGGTTGCTATGTGACACCACATGTCATGTGGTTCCCTTCACATTCTCCGTACCCCTTGGTTCTTTTTTAGTAAACATTAATGTTTCATATATCCTTCGTTTGAACTCAGATTTTGGCCCATGAGTAATCTATCCAGTTTTTTTTCACATAGAACGTGATAGTTTCCTCTATTTCTTCTTTAGTGATATGATGATGAATGTTTTGGGAATGAAACTTTGTTAGGAAATACATGATTATGGAAGTGATCACACAATATCACAAGATACTATCCAGTTTTACCCACCAGTAGAGTTGGCCAATAGATTCCTTGATGATTACTAAGTTGTAGGCACTAGTAGACGTTGGTAGTGGATTCCTCGGTGACTACTGAGTTGTACCCTCCAGTAGATTTGGGAAGAGGAGTCCTCAGTGACAACCCAGTTGAACCCTCTAGTAGAGTTTGGTGGTGGAGTTCTCAAGGACTATCGATTTGTAACCTTGAGTACAATTGGGTGGTGGAGACCTTGATGAATAGAGATTTATACCCTTCAAAAGATCTAGGAAGTGGAGTCCTTGATGGCTACCCAGTTTTACCTGCCACTATATTGTGGAAATGGATTCCTTGACGACTACTAAGTTTTACCCTTCAGTATAGCTAGGCAATCGAGCCCTCGATAACTACCATGTTGTAACCTATTGATTTTTACCATCCGATAGACCTAGGTAGTGGTGTCCTTGATAACTATTGAGTTGTTCCCTTAGTAGAGCTGGGGAGTAGAGTCTTTGATGACAACCCAGTTGTACCCTCCAGTAGATATGGGTAGTGATTTCATCGACAACTACAGAGTTGTACCCTCCAGTAGAGCTGGGCAGGGGAGTCCTCAACGACTACTGAGTTACACCATTTGATAGAGTTGGGAAGTGGAGTCCTCAATGACCTTAATGCCTACCCTCTAGTAGAGTTGGGTAGTGGGTCCTTGGTGGCTTTCATTGTGGATCCCTCCTGTTTTATTAGAGCATAGTTCCTCTAGATATAGATTTCTTCCCCTCGACTGTTCGTCTTAGTGACAAGTAATAATTTGACATGGATGGTTGCTTTTGGGAAGATGCATGAGATTATAGGCATCATTGATTCACTTTTGGAACTATTGGAAACTCTTTTTTCTTGGGGTGATCTATGATATAGAGATATCCTTATTGTCTCATTTGGTCTTATTTTGACTATGCATATATATATATATATATATTCTTCTATATCCATATCCTTTATTTTGGATACCCTACCTTCAAGCGAGGTGAAGACGTGTAAGGTATACCATGTTCTTTCTATGTAAATAATCTCATGGTTGGATGTGTCTACTCTTCTATTATATGTGGAGAAGAATCGATGTGTAGTTCATCTACTCACCTTGTTTATCCCCTTATGTTTGAACAAGTTTACATCCACTCTTGTTTTGGGTTGATCTGTTCTCTCTGACTGCATCTTGTATCTACTACATTTCTAATCCTTTTGAATCTCTTATTGACACCCGTTCAGCTTTAAAAATTTCATATTGGGTATTTATATAATCACCCTTGAATGGGATTTTACCACATGTGTTGTGTCTTATGTAGATGATATAAATGTACGTGGTGACTTTAGAGGAGCTTAGGGATACCTGGTACATTTGACTGCATATGGTGGTCGCAGCTTTGGATTCACGAGTTAGGCTCTCTCAGCAGTTTACTTCTCAATTATTTGTCATTTTGGGGAATATTTTTGGTTGCTTATGAATTTTTTACCATTTTTTTAGTTTACATTTTCTTACTCATGTACACCCAAGATGCTATGAATGCATGGTCTAATTTTTTACCGTGTTTCATCTTTTACTCTTTCCCTCTACACTTTTTTATCGAGACGATTGTGTGTGTGCATACATGTACCTAGGAAAAGGCCCCCCCATATAAGATATTCCTTCGGTGCTGGTCTCCACCGACTATACTATGGAGGTATACATGGGGTAGTTACGGATCAAGCCTCAGATTGGGTTTGGTAATGACACATTGGTATTAGAGAATGTTCATTCCATGGGACGTTGTTAAGACTATTCCCCTTATGAGGATTTGGTTTGGTTTAGGGAAATAATTTCAATGTGTTTTGAGTGCGGATCGTAGGCCAGGGAGTCCGGTGATGGTGTGGGTTACTGACATATCCATTCATAGGGACCTTTAATTCCTTCTCATTGACTCGATAAACTAAGACATTTGCTGCAAGGATCAGTGGTAGATGCATCATATAGGATTGAGTCTCCTACTTTCCTTCTTGATTCATTTACCCATTATGTATATATATATATATATATATATTAATTTATCATCATATGACTATTTTATTGCTTGATAACTTTTAGGATGCTTCCATGATGATAGCCAGCTAGGATACCAGTTTGGATCGTGACAACAATTTGATGATCTGCGAGAGCTCAGTTCCGGGTCCATTATAGCGACCCTATCCATTTACATATAACATTACAATGTTTTAATCATAATTATACATCAAATCTCAAGATGAGGATCGTGAAGTCTACTTCCTTGAATGTCTAGGAACATAAAACGTAAAACATGGAACTAAATAAAACATTTCTTTATTTATTCTTCATAAAGATCCCCTGGCTCCATTTTGCTCATATATCTTCATAGGATAACCTAGGGATAACATGAACAAAGGGATGAGATAAAATCCTATTAAGGGAATAATAATGAGAATTAATCCATAGAACAGGGGTTAGGAAACAAGACATAAATATATAAAAAGACATGTATCATACGGGATCATAAGATATAAATATGGAGTCATATAAACATGGAATCATAGAAATTTGGAAGCAACATAAAAATTGACTTTAGTACGAGTCAAGGATAACTGCCAACATCGTTTCCCATAGTAGCACAAGCCAAGGATAACTACCAAGACCATCGCACATAACATCTTAGGTGACTTATCTTTACCCAATGCATTGGAGCACTATTTGGGTACCCCCATCTTAACATGTTCGTGCATAAACATAAGGGAACCCATGGATGGAAATGGGTATCACATTCATGACATAGAGAATAATGAATCGTTGTATAATAAAAGTGTCCATGTGAGAAAGGAATTAAAACACAAATGGACATTAATATGGTAAAATAAACATATATCATGGTAATTGATGTAAAACCGAAGGTACAACATGTAAGAAGAGTATTTAGGAAATTATTAGAATTAAAACATTTTAGTGAGGTTTTATGGAAAACACTAAAGAGAACATAAAATAGAAAAGGGGATAAACTATTACAAAAAACCATAAGTGAAATATGATTTTTTTTTCAAAATAAAAATACTGATTATATAAAAACATAGGTCAATTTAAACAAATTATAGAGTGCACTTGAAATCAGGTAAGAATTTGGGATGTTCACTTAAACGAATATGGTTATTGGGAAGTATCGTGGAGGGAATCACATAAAGGAATGTATATCCCAAAAAAATAGTGAGGTATGGATCTTGAAACATGAGTTCGAAGAATATAAATAGTATTTATAAGTTTTACATAAAATGAAAAGTCAATTTCATTTGGGTGAGAAGAAAGATAGAGCAACCCGAAATAATAAAGGCAGTTCAGGTAGAATTCTTTATGTATTATCGGCATGGTATCGGGTGTAATTAAGAGATATTAATGAGAATGAATGTAACTTTTCATATTTTATACATCATGAGAACAGTATGGGGGAGTTTTTTAATCATACCCCACCACTAGTAATTACACATAATAAGGGTATAACGTAGAGGAAAATATTGAATAAAAGTGAAATGCAAAGGATCCCTTAGCTTATGTTTCTTGGTGTTTCCACTTGTTATTAATGACCTGAATAAAGAAAATGGTTTATTAAATTATAATAACATAACCTTCTATAAATTGAAAATATTTAGACGAACCTTTTTAAGTTAATTATAGTCTTTTTTGATTGGTTGTAAGGTTCAATTTCATTGTTCTGGTCCGTTTGCTTCTTTGGTTTTAATGGTCAGTTCATGCTCGTATAAACATGTATGATGAAGGTGTTTGTCTAGAATTGATGTTATATGTTATTAGTGAACATCCAGAATATTACATGGTTATAATAATTCAATTGGTTATTGGTGGTGGAGATGAATTATTATATAAATCCTTAGTGACAACTGTTTTGGTGAATCAATGGGTCTTTATTACAACAAACATGTTTTTATTTATAACTTAATAATATTTTTAAAAAAGGATTACAGAACCTTAATATTGATATATTAAATATATAAAAATCAGTTTCAACCATAACACAAATGCTTTCATGACCAGAATTAAGGATGATAATAGAAAATGATGAACTACAATCATTGAATGTGCTAAATTAACACATCTCAAACCGTGTTTTAATTTCTTTCAAATAGAAGGAACGGAAAGGTGAGATGATAAGTAAATATCCCATTATCGTAAAAAGATTCCATTAAATATATGTTACTGGATTTGTCATACCATTTTGATGAGTACATGTTAGGAAAGAAAAGAGAACATAGGAACTTAAAAATGAAAGAAATAAAATAGGAATTTTACCTCTTGAATCAACCTTCCTTGAGAGCTTCTTAAGGGGTATATTTTTGTCTTTTTAGGATATGAAAGGATTTTGGACGTGTTGAGAGAGCTTGGGGAGTGATATAGGTAGAATATTGGAAAGGAACAAGGCTTGAGAGGTGCGAATAGAAGAAGAAGTGGGTGGGGGGGTTATAGTGGAGGAGAGGAGTGTGTTAATTTGTTTTTTAATCATTAGTTTATTAAGTTCCCTCAAGACCAAAAATAGTGATGATTACATGAACAAAATAAGTATTGTGTGAATTTTTGTTCGAGATAATGGACATACATCAGCCATACATCAGCTGAAGACATCATAATTCATGTATTTAGCATTTATCGAAAATTATCGTATTTTACAATTCATCAAATAATTAATCTATTTTAGAAAATTCCCAAAAATTCACACTAACCTTTTCTCGACATGTAGAATCCAAAAATGAAGTAAATATTTCAAAAATAATTTTATAAATATTATTAATTTAATATTTAATTAAAATCACAGTTTAGTCGAAAAATAACATTTTTAAAACATTAATTTTCTGATTCCAAGATATAGGTATATCGTACTCCCACATGAATCTTATTTATATACTATCATAGGTAAGGTTACTATTCATTAGGGTATGTCACTATTCATAAGGGTAAAATTACTATTCATAAGTGTATGTTACCATTCACCAAAAAATAAGTTGGTCATATTATACTCCAAATAACTTACAGATCACAACCGTGTATGTTAGATTTTCGAAATTCAAATCATAGAAGTAAAAAAATTGTGTTTAAAGGTCACATAGCACACATTAGTTCATTATGTTGTGATTTCATGTGATTATATGACATAATTATAAGAAGGAAATTTCCATTGAAATACATTGGGTCGTTACATTCTTCCCTACTTACGAAATTTCACCCTCGAAATGTTTTTTACATTATAAGCCATAAATAGGTTCGGATACTTTTCATTCATCGCCCCATCCAGTTCCCATGTTTCCTCTTCGTACATATGATTCCTCCATGTTACCTTGACCAGGTGAGTAGTCTTGTTACATAGAGCTTTATCTCTATGATCCAATATCTTCACTGGTTGTCCCTCCTAAGAAAGACCATCCTCCAACTGAACCACCTCTGAAGAGAGTACATGTGAAGGGTACAGTATGTACTTCCTTAAGAGGGATACATGAAATAGATAATGTACTTTTTCCATGGTAGGCAGAAGTTCTATTTGATAGACCAAAACCTCGACATGATCAAGAATATCAAAGGGGCTGATTCACCTGGGGCTTAACTTCCCTTTCCTTACAAACCTCATGATCTTATCCCATGGAGATATGCCTAGAAATAACATGTCTCTACCTTTGAACTCAAGGTCTCTTCGACAATTGTCTACATAACTATTCTTTCAACTTTGGGCTACCTTGATGTGCTACTAAATGGTTTTAAACATCCCCACCATTTCATCATCCATTATACATCCTAGCAGCTTACGCTCACCGACATCATCCCAACATACTGGTGTTCTGAACCTTTTCCCATAAAGGGCTTCATATGGTGACATTCGGATGATCGAGTGTAAACTATTGTTGTAGGATTATTAAACCAATGGAAGATGTTGTTCCCATACTCCTTTAAAGTCCACATAAAATTCTCTCAATATATCTTCTAATGTCTGAATAGTCTGCTCAGATTGGCCATCAGTTTGAGGATTATAAGCCATATTGAAGTTCAGTTCAGTGTTTAGAGAATGTTGATGGCTTTTCTAGAACTCTAAAGTGAATCTCGAATCATGATTGGTTACAATAGATAGTGGTACTCTATGCAAACATACAACTTATTTGAGATATATCCATGAATGTTGATCCACTGAGAATTCCTCTAGAATTTTGATAAAGTGAGATGTCTTCGTAAGTTGGTATACAATGTTGTAGACGCCGGAAAAGTCCATTGTTCCCAAACGAAGCTCCGGATGCGGAAAGCGAAGTGATATTTGGAGTCAGAGGCACGTTCCGGAGGGCCCGGAGGACTTGCGCAAAATTTCAGAGACCCGCGCGCAAAGTTGAGTCGCGGCGCGCAATCCTCCCGGGATGCGCGCAATGCGCTGGGCCGGCGCCCTATTTTGCGCGCCCGTGGCCTGCGCGGTTCCCTTGCGCGCCGGGTCCTGATTCCTCGCCCGCGAAGGGAATTCCGCGCCCGCGACCGGATTCCGCGCCCGGGGTTGCCTATAAATATAAGGCAACCCCCGACGTTTTGAAGGTTTCCAGAATCCGAAGCGTCGCTCGTTCGCGCAATCCAACCCCTTCCGCGCGCAATGCTGATCTTCAGGTAACCTCCTTTCTTTCACGCAATAGAGCCTTGGGGTTCGCCTTCGCGCGCAATCCCCTTGGATCCTTTCCTTTGAATAATCCTTAACCCGAAGGCCTTTGCGCGCAAAAGAAGCCTCTTGCGCGCAATTGCCCCCGGGTGCGCGCAATCCATCCCGATTGCGCGCACCCCCCTCTTCAAAGTGGCCATTCGTTAGAGAATGAGTCGTTGCCCCCGCGTGCTACCTGAATCCCGGTGTGCGCAATCTCAATCATCCGCGCGCAAAGGGCTGGCCCGATTGCGCGCTAGCCCGCCATTTTGCGCGCCGACCCGCGGTATTGCACGCAAAGCTCCTCTTTTGCGCGCAAGCCGCCAGGGTCGCCTCCCTTGACCCCCTGAGGGTACCCGCCTGCGTGGCGCCCGATGATCTTCATCCTGGGTGCCCGCACCGTGCGTTGTCTTCCCGTGCGGCCCTTCAGGCTTGCGCGAAGTGACACGGACCCATCGGCGGCAACCAACGTCCAGCATGACGTTAAACTGCACATACGTCCAACATGACGTTAAACTGCACATACGTCCAGCATGACGCTAAACTGCATCCGTCCAACATGACGTTAAACTGTACTACGTCCAAGCTGCACGACGCTAAACTACCTAGCCCCTATCGTCCGTGCTGCAAGACGTTAAACTGCCAAGCACCTTCGTCCTCAACACACGACGTTAAACTGTACTTCGTCCGGAAAGACGTTAAACCGTCCGCTTCGTCCTCAACACACGACGTTAAACTGTACTTCGTCCGGCAAGACGTTAAACCGTCCGCATCACCCGATCCCGTGCCTCGCACGCAGGGTCCCCCCCCGGTTTGGATGTGGGCCCCACCCGCTCGTCTCTGCAGGGATGTCGGGATTGTCCCTCTTTAGGGACGATTTAATGGGAGCGGCTTTTCCCTACGGGGGTAGGGTATTACAAACCCCTAGTTTCTTGTGGGGGGCTGCACATGTGTATCTCCATTGCGCTCCCCCACTGCCGAAGCTAGTAGAGGGTGTGACTGGGATCGAGGTGTCTCCTACTTTCGGTCCAAGTCCCTTCCAACTGAGTTTTTCCGCATCCGGGCTGCCTCAAGTGCGTAAGTCCTGACAGAATGAACTACGTGGACTTTGATCCCTGTCTTCTAAATAGGGTACGTAGGAAGCCTCCCTGAGGTTCAACCCCACCACCTGGTCGTCCCGGTCGTATTCACGTCGGTTCGTCCATCAGTGGACCCCTCCAGGGTTCACGCTTGCGTCGATTCACCTATGAATCCGCCCCTGTGGGAGACTGCCCGTGTGTATCTCCACTGTGCCTCCCCACAGCCCCTTTTTTCCATCGTCCAGCATGACGTGAAACTGTGATCCACCCGGCCGTTCCATCCCCCTCTGTGCGAGGTGGTTCGGTTCAATCCTCCGCCCGGCGGCCTCGACCTCTTCGTGAGTCGGCTTGCCGACGTCCAGCATGACGTTAAACTGTATACCCGAACTACGTCGACTTTGATCCGTGCTAACGCGCGGTACGTAGGAAGCCTCTACGGGGTCCAAGATCTTCACTCCATCATCCATCCTGATCCTTTCCCGGGCCGCCACATCCCGGTGGGGTCATGCCACTTCACTCCACTCCACATCACTTGGGAAGCCACCCATGCGCTGGCCCCAGCGTCGGAGGTTCCCCGCAAGGGGTTCTGTCATCTGATCCACTCTTCGTGTTGATCAGTCCGATGCCGTCCCCGCTGGACGTTAAACTCGCGGCATACCCCGTGTTAAACATGGGAAGCTGAGGAAAACCTCAGGGGACACAGTTCCCCGCACCCAGTGCGGGATGCCTCAGGTCATCATGCCTTCGAGAAGCCCTATTAGGGACGAAAGACAGACGTGCAGAGCCGCAGTGTTACGACACGCCCCCAGCACCCAGAGCCACCCGGCCTCCTCACCGCAGGTTGCTGCCCCGACCAGACTCCTTGGAGCGTCCGTGCGGAAGCAGCGTAATTAACCGGTGTCCATGAAGATATGGCGCCGGGAACGAGATTCACGAGCATGTCTTAAATCTATGAGGGAGACCCGGATTAGGCGACGAGTTCCGAGGAGACGTCCAAGGAAGGAGGAGCCGACATCCCATCATCCCGGTTTCGATCAAGGAGCAGACGCCCCTGAATAAGGGACGGATGCCGCCCGCCTTTGGAAAGCGGGACTGCGGGACCACAAGCCGCGCGCCCATCCCCTCGGGTTGACGGGTGCACGCGCGAACGCGTCCTGGCGGAACAGCGTAACCCGACGCACATCCGCACCGAAACAGAAAAATGGTGAACCCGACGTGAATCTCTTCTCCTCGATGCGAGGACCGATGGCTTTCAGAGGTGTTGGAAGACCAGCATGTTGCCCGGCCAAGCATTCAGTCTTACCCGCCAGGGGCTGGGGAAGGGACATCGGGCACTCCGTCTCGCAACGTCGAGGGCCTGGGTTCCCCCCACGGAAGGCGTCGTGGCGCTAATGGTTGGTTGTCGATACCTTTTTCCTGTCAGTGTTAATGGGTCCTTCTCCCTGCTTTCTGAAATCAGGTCGCCCGATCCAGTGCCCGATCGCCACCCGCCCACTGGCGCAGGGGTAGGGGAAACACCGACGCGGTTACTCCGCGCGGTCCCGCCCGTTCCACAGCCGTCCCAGCAGCCGTAATTGCGGGACAACCACGCCCTCTCTCCCCCTCGGAGGTCATCCAGAGAAGGGTGATCAACACCCTGGTGCGGAGATATGAGGAAGAGGGAGTCATCCCCACTAGGGACATGGCTCGCCTAGACCTTGAGGAGGCTGCACCTCGCCACCACCGCCGCCCCCGAGGGCCGCGCAGGGAGGCACCGCTGCCCACCTCAACGTCCAACCGCTTCGGGAGCTTATCCCCGGAGCGCTCTGACAGTTCCCTTCCCTATGCGGATGAGGTGGAAGATGCCCGGGATCACCCTATCCGGGATTCGCTCCAGGGATCTACGGTAAGGACTCCCGCTAGGCCTCGGCGACACCGCCGCCAGGCCTCTCAAGTTGAAGAGCGGGCTCTCCACCTGCCCGTGCCGCTCATCCCGACTCGTCTGTCCCGACGCCAACGTCGGGCACGAGCGGAAGAGGATGCCCACCTTGGGGCCCTAGAAACAGCGGCCGCATTGGCCCAAGCCACTGTTGGCTCCAGTCGCCAGGCCCCTGCGCATCCTGAGCGGGGGAACTTCTATGCCCGACCTGGATCGAGGCCTCGACCGCCCCAAAGGCAGGTTGGGTCGACTCTCCCGGTTGCTGGTGCAGGCAGTAGCCACCGCGGACCACCTCGCGGTAGCGCTATTCACCAGCGGGATCTACTCCGTGTGGCCGATCCAGGAGGCATGGGTCATCCCACCTTCCGATCCCGGCCCGAAGGCCTGCCCGGAATCATCTCTCCCCGCGTCCCCTTTGATATCTGTCCCGGTGCCCCTCGCACCTTTGTTTCCAGTCCTCTTGGCCCCAGCACCAGTGCGGCCGGAGGACGCCAGGACAGAGATCAGCCCTGCCCCGAAGAACCACCCAGGGGCAGGAAGGCAAGGCGTCGACGCCGAGGGAAAAATGTTACGGAATTCTGGACAGAGATCCGACCGGTTCGCTTCTCTGATTCAGAGGCGGAGTACGATTCGGCGACAGAGCCCTTTCCCCAATCCCGCCAGTAAAGGGCAGGGGTGGGAATGCGGCACGTCAGCCTCGTGCTCCCCGAGAGCGAGATTGATGTGATCCCCGCTTCTCTCCGAAGGTATATCCGGAGTAACGAGGGCCTGGTATACCCCCAAGGATCAAGCTTGCGGTTGGTACCGGCCCCTCCGGAAGTGCCTTCCATCTCGGTCGGAGAAGCCGGAGACTTTTTCTGGGGACCGACGGTCGAACCACGATCTGGTGCACCCTCGGCGAGCACCGATGCTACGGCAGGATGTTCGCTCGCCGGCCCGTCCTATCGTGATGTGGTAGCCAGGGCACCGCCACCCTCAGAGGGCGGCCCGGGATATGGAGGCCAATCGGCCTGTTCGCCGTATTCACCGCCGGCCAGCCCGTCAGCCCGGCGGCCCGCCTCGGCACCACTGCCGGTTCCCCGTCCGTTCCCAGCCATTGAAGAGGACCAAGGAGATCTGGGTCCCGAGTTTGAGTTGTGGAGCTTCTGGACCGTCCTTGCAGAGGGCCACTTCCCTGAGAAGTTTTGGCCAGTCGCAGGACCGGGCTTTGATGCACCCGAATCGCTCACCCCGGATGAGTTCGAATGCTTCCGCCGAACTCTCCGGGAGACTCGCTCCTGTCTTCACCGCCTACAAATGCCATACCCCGGGAGTCAAGCGCACCTGGAGGATATTGGTGAGCAGTTCCGTCAAATTGACCTGGCCATGCTCCCCGCGGTTCGGCACCCCGGGTCATTTGAGCACCACGAGGCCCTCCAACAACGATGCGTTGTGTGTTTTCAAGTACTCCGCAAAGTTATCGAGGAAGCCACTCCCCACGTGTATATCCGTGGATGGGGGAAGTACGCTGCCCTACGCTTCAGTGTGATTCACCGACAGCCCGATTCGCTGGGTGGCCCTGAGGGTATATCCCCAGGGACAGAAACGGTCAATATGGTTGACCTGTCGGGAGAGGGGAACGACTTGGAACTTCTCGACGGGGGCTTCCCCCCCGAAGACAAGCCGTCGTCAGAGCCATCGGTGAGAGTCACTCGTCATCAGAGGAACCTCCTGGGGCTCCCCGCACCAACTGAAGCACGGACGTTGAGCCGAAACGTCAGCAAAGGAAAAGAGCACAGCGAGGCTATAAAGCCCGCCGGCCCATCTGCCTCCATGAAGAGGGCAGAGGAGGATCCCGAGAAGGCTACGCTACGTCAGCAGCTCGCCAAACAGAAGAAGCTGGTTGACCAGCTCCTCGCCGAGCGCGCTGCAGAACGGCGGCCTGACTACGGTGATCCTAGGCCAGGACAGCAGGGACCGGAACAACCGCTCCTCGACGAGACTCTCCCGGGCAACCGTGATTACGCCGTGTTCGCCGACAGGAGAGAGGCCATTGCCTACGGCAAGAGGGCGCGGTATGTTTCGCCACACCCTCCCGAGCGGCGTGACTACCTGAGAGACCCCGCTCGGATTCCTCCCGCTGCCCCAAGGGCCGCTCCGCCCGCCATCCCACGAGCTGCCGAGTTCGACGACCCGGTCGACGACCCGATTGAAGGGCCATGCAATGCGCTCGTGGTTAGAGATCCTCGCCAGGACTGGAACCCATGTCCGGACGATCCGATGGCCGCACTCATTGCCCGCTTGGAGGCCTTGGAGACTCGGCAGGTGGCGATCCCACCGGACGGCAAGCCCTACCCAGCATGGGTGGATGACATGCCGGCGCCTCCGGGATTCGGGAATCCCACTTTCGCTCCCTTCAACGGGACTGGAGATCCGCCACAACATTTAGCCCACTTCAACTCGAGGTGCGGGCCTATGTTGGGGACTCCGGCGCAGCAAGAGGCCGCTAAGCTTCGCTGCTTTGTTCAGACACTGGAAGGGCCAGCATTTGTCTGGTACAGCCAGCTCCCCATCGGGTCGGTAACCAGCTGGGAGGACCTCCGTAGACAGTTCCTCTACCAGTTCAGTTCCACGACCCGGAAGACAAGTATCGCAGACCTCTTCAAGTGCAAGCAGAGGCCTGATGAGCGAGTCGCGGACTTCGTCGCCCGATGGAAGGGTCTCACGTATTCCCTTGACATGCAATTGACTCAGGAGCAGTTGCTGACAATGTGCGTCGGGAACGTCAAGACCGAGCTGGTCCCTTCCCTGATCACTCAAAATTACCCCGGAGGGTTCAGGGACTTCTCAGACAAAGCTCAACGTCTTGAGGAAGCCCTGCAACAGGCCAGCCAGGCACACCCGCTGCCTCCTATGATTCCTGCAAGGAGAGTCAGCAGGGCTGAGCCCGCTGCTGTCGCCCAGATAGAGGCCCCCAGGCCATTGGAGCTGCTGCCGGCGAGGCCAGCTCGACAGCCTCACAGGAATCCGCCTCCACGGGCTCAGTTCCCGGCCCAGCAGCGGTAGCCTCAGAACCGGCCGGCCCCTCCGCGTAATGTACCGCCGCAACCCAGGCGAGATAATCAGGGTCCACCTCCTCGGCCGGCCCCTCCAACCCCTCGTCAAGACCACGCTCCCAGGGGCCCGCGACACTTGACTTACTCATTCCACGAGGATCAGGTCCCCGGTTATTTCCGGAGCGCTCTGGAGCAGAGGATTGTGCGACTGCCTGAGTGTTGGAGGCCAGAGGAGGCACATCTTACGAATAACCCCCGCTACTGCCCCTACCATCGGGCCCTGGGGCACACCATCCAGCGGTGCTATGTGTTTAAGGATTGGCTCCAAGACCAGATTAACAACAATGTAATCAGGTTGGGCCCAGCTCCAGCACAAGTGGCGGGCGTGTTCGTGGGATCAGATGACGATAGTGGCAACGAGGACGAATGGCAGCTGGTCTCCGACCGCGGATCCCAGAAGTATAATAACTGGATGGCCCGCAAGACGACCATTCGCGCCCATGGAATCATCCGTGCACGCTTGAATCAGCCTGAGCCCCCAGAATCTGCGGGTGCTGCTTCGGCATCGTCGTCCCAGCCTGCCTCTTCCAAGAGGAGCAAACGGCGGCAGCGCAAGAAGGAAGAGCGCGCCCCGCCAGTTCCGCCACTATCCCGCACTCTCGGCGATTTCATGCCCCCGGAGATGGGGGTCCCTCCTCGGATCCGCCCGGTGATGGATGATTCGTCCGATGACGGTATTGGGTACGCTTCGGTTAACACCGTCGAGCTGGTAAATCCCTTTTCGGTTCCCGACGTTGAAGAACACCAGGTGGACCTCCCTAGTGTCCCCGGTCGTCGCCACCGTCGGAAGAACCGCAGCAGCAGGAGTCGCCGGGGCACAGCCGTTGGTACCTCTAGCCAGGCCGTGCACGCCACTGAGACTAGGCAGCAGGCTCAAAACCGAGCACAACGTGCGCCGCCCCCCCATTCGGGGATGACGGATTCGCCTCCGCCGCTGTTTGTGGTGTGGGACTAGGCAGAACCGCCTCAGCCGCGTCGCGACCAGCTCCGCCCTGCCACGGGTTCATCCCGGCCTCCTGACCTTAGTACGGTGACCATTTCCCGGACTGCAGCCAGTGAACAACGAGATGCGCCAAGTACCAGTCGGCCGCCGATCCAACCGGCAAGGCCCGTCATGCCGCCAACCGCAGAGCAACCTCCTGCAACCAGGGGCTCGCGCTTGGCCAAAAAGTATGATGTCCTGAAGCACTTGGCCGACATCCCAGCAAGGCTCTCCATCCTTGAGGCTCTGCGCATGTCATCTGAGATGCGCGAGGCACTCGCTGAAGCCCTGAAAAGCCCCCTCCAGTTTGAGACAGAGGTTGCGGCTGCAGAGGCCTTTCACGCCGAAATGATCGAGGACACCGAATGTCAGGCAGTTATCTCGTTCTCTGGTAAGGATGAAGACCCTCCTATACAGGGACATATCCGTCCGCTGTATGTCACTGTCCAGTTCAATGGCCTTGAAGTCCGGCGCTGTCTTGTCGACACGGGGTCCGGGATTAACTTGATTCCAACTCGGACGCTCCGGAGGTTGGGGTTGTCTGAGGATGACTTGATTCCCTCCGACCTCAGGATCCAGGGGTACGACCGCACCGAGCAAACCCCGGTCAGCAAGATACATGTGAAGACCCAGTTCGGTGACTTGGTTGCCAACACCGAATTAATGGTAGTCTCTCAGGACACTGCGTATAACGCATTGATGGGCAGGCCATGGCTCCACCTTCACGCGGCGGTTCCCTCGTCATACCACCAATGCCTCAAATACTCCCTTAATGGTCGAGTAGGCGTGCTTCAAGGAGATGCCTCTCCTTTTGCCTCATGTGAAGCCCGCTATCTGGACGCGGACTATTACAAGAGCAAGGATAGGCAGATCATGGCAGGTGAGGTTGAGCCTGTCGCTGTTGCAAGTGATCCCTGGGCAAGTCTGGATGACGCTTACGTCCTCCCGGTTCACCGGTTGGACGTCGCCATGGTCTCGACGGCCCGCGAGTCTCCTGATGAGATGACCGAGACCGCCCGCGCCAGCGCCAGTGGCCCAGCAGGATCTGGTAGCCCCAATGCAGTTTCCAACGTAGTCTCTCCCGTGGACGATCCCTCCCCGAGTGGAGAGGACGTGGAAGATGCACCCCCAGCCTTTGAGGAGGGCGTCCCCGCCACGGTCGATGAGTTAATACAGGTGAACCATGGAACCGAGGCCGATCCAAGACCCACATTGGTCAGTGCCGCCATGCCCTCTGAGGAGCGGCAGCAGTACGTGGACTTTCTCAGGCAGCACCGTGATGTGTTCGCTTGGGGCTATGACGAGATGCCGGGGCTAGATCCTCAGGTAGCCGTCCACCGCCTTGGTCTCCCGGCGAACCATCGCGGGTTCAAGCAGCCTCCCAGGAAGATGCACCCGTCCCACGGTGCCATGGTTGAGGCCGAAGTTGACAAGCTTATCAAAGCCAACTTCGTGAGGGAAGTTCAGTACCCCAAATGGCTGGCCAACATTGTGCCGGTCAGGAAGAAGAACGGGCAGATTAGAGTCTGCATCGACTTCCGCGATCTCAACCGCCACTGTCCGAAGGATGATTTTCCCCTTCCAGTGACAGAGCTGTTGATTGACGCCACGGCAGGGTTCCAAGCCCTCTCCTTCATGGATGGATACTCCGGATACAACCAAATCCGGATGGCCCCTGAGGATGAGGAGTTCACTGCCTTCAGGGCCCCCCAAGGTACCTTTTGCTACCGGGTCATGCCCTTCGGCCTGAAGAATGCAGGTTCCACCTATCAACGGGCGATGCACCGCATATTCAAGCCAATCCTCGGCACGCTGGTGGAATGCTACGTCGACGACTTGGTTGTCAAATCGCGCCAGCGTCAGGACCATCTCAAAGATCTT
Source organism: Viscum album (assembly GCA_963277665.1). Taxonomy (NCBI): domain Eukaryota; kingdom Viridiplantae; phylum Streptophyta; class Magnoliopsida; order Santalales; family Viscaceae; genus Viscum; species Viscum album. Next base: position 66,771,106 of record OY728135.1, on the reverse strand, counting down.
GAGAAAGTGTTCGGCTTCCTCCGGTCTCGCTGCCTGAAGATGAACCCATTGAAGTGTGCCTTTGGGGTCACCTCCGGAAAGTTCCTTGGATTTGTGGTAAGATACCGGGGTATTGAGATCGACCCAGAGAAAATCAGGGTGATTAGCCAAATGCCTCCCCCAGGTACCATCCGGGAACTGCAAGGGTTCCAAGGCCACTTAGCCTATATACGCCGATTCATCGCGAATCTGGCCGGCAAGTGTAAGCCCTTTTCTCGGCTCATGAAGAAAGGTGCCACCTATGTATGGGATAAAGAGTGTCAGACCGCTTTCGAGGAAATCAAGCAGTACCTGCTTCAACCTCCGGTTCTGATGCCGCCTGTATCCGGGAAGCCGCTGGTCCTCTATGTGACCGCCCTGGAACGGTCCCTGGGTGCCCTTCTCGCCCAGAAGAACAACGAGGGAACGGAGAATAGCCTCTATTACCTCAGTCGCATGCTCCTCGATGCGGAAGTTAGGTATTCCCCCATCGAGAAGAGCTGCCTGGCGCTCGTATTTGCCGTACAGAAACTACGACATTACTTGCAGCACCATGAGGTACAGTTGGTTTCTCGGGTAGACCCGTTGAAATATATCCTGAGCCGGCCTATGTTGACTGGCCGTCTAGCGCGGTGGGCTGTGATTCTCCAGCAGTTCGACATCAGGTATGGGTCTCAGAAGGCCATCAAAGGGCAAGCATTGGCAGACTTTCTGGCAGCTCACCCGACCTCCGCGGATCAGCCGCTGGATCTAGGCTTTCCTGATGAGACCATTCTCTCGGTTGATCGAGCCGATCCATGCTGGCAGATGCACTTTGACGGTGCCTCCCGGAGCCCCACCGGTAGAAGACTCGATAATCCTAAGCTCAACAGAGTGGGCTTGGGTATCGTCTTCGTTACCCCGGAGCGAGCCATGCTGCCATACTCTTTCCTGTTGTCAGAGGGCTGTACCAACAATGAGACGGAATACCATGCCCTCATCAACGGCCTCGAGTTGGCTCTCGAGATCGACGTGCCCCGTCTGTGCGTGAAAGGGGACTCCGAGCTGGTCGTTAAGCAGATCAATGGTGACTATGTTGTTAGGAAGCCAGAACTTGTGCCATTGTTGGAGTGCACCCTCCTTCTGATGGCTCGATTCCCTTCTCGGCCAGAAATTGTCCATATTCCCCGGTCGCAGAACGGTCGAGCAGATGCTTTGGCCAGCCTTGCTGCGTCACTTGCAGAGCCTGAACAGGACAACCTGATCGTCCGCGTGACGCGCCGCAGGCTCATCGCTCCCGTTATCCCGGAAGAAGATCGCAGCCCGTTGGTAAGTAATCTCACCACGGTTGCCCCTATGCCCGGAGCCCCGAGTACCCCAGATATGACAGTCGGATCAGCCCCTGATTGGAGGACGCCTTTGGTTGAGTACCTCCAACATGGCATTCTTCCATCGGATCGGGCCGAGCGCGAGCGAGTTCGACGCCGCGCATCGCAGTTTGTCCTCCAGAGCAGCCCCGGCCTGGAGCAGATCCTCTACAAACGCGGATTTGATGGTGTTCTCCTCCGTTGCCTTCAGGGAGTTGAGATCCCACGAGTCATGCAAGAGGTTCATGTCGGTTCATGCGGTGCCCACCAGACTGGGCCGAAGCTGTCCCAGCAGATTCGGAGGTTGGGATACTTCTGGCCCTCCATGATCCATGACTGCATCGAGTATGCCAGGAGGTGCCATGCGTGCCAGGTTCATGCGAACTTTGTGCATCGGCCGCCGGAGCCTCTCCATACCACTAGGTATTCCTGGCCCTTTGCAGTCTGGGGTCTGGACGTTGTGGGACCTTACCCGCCGGCGACAGCTCGCCAGTGCCGGTTCATTCTGACCGCCACGGACTTCTTCTCCAAATGGGCAGAGGCGATTCCGCTCAGAGAGGTCAAATCCTGTTCGATCGCTGACTTCGTGACCTCCAACATCATCTATCGATTTGGAGTGCCTCACTCTATCCTCACGGATAAAGGAACCAATTTCCGAGCAGCCGAGTTGAAGAAGTTGTACGCCAAGTATAACATTCGCTCGAACCATACATCTCGCTATCATGCGCAGGCAAATGGACAGATCGAGGCGTTTAACAAAACCTTCTCTAACATTCTGCAAAAGATGGTTGGTCAGAACAAGAAGAGTTGGCCGGACAAGCTCCCCAACGCCCTCTGGGCTTATCGGACGACGACTCGCAATTCCACCCAGATGACCCCTTATTCCCTGGTGTATGGAGCTGAGGCCGTCCTGCCCATTGAGATCCAGTTGCCGTCCTTGCGCACTGCGGTCTACGACCAGCAAGCGCCGGACAGAGTTGCTGAAGCCCGTCTAGTCGAGTTGGAAGCACTGGATCAGAATAGACTTCGCGCCTTGCACAACATGGAGAGGCATCAAAGCAGAATGGCTCGAGCATTCAATAAGAAGGTTCGCCTCCGCTCCTTCCTGCAGGGTGATCTAGTGCTAGCCCTAAGAGCACCGATTATCCCCGGCAGGAAGCCGCCCAAGTTGGAGCCCAAGTGGGAGGGACCTTTTGTTGTCCACAAGGTCTATCCCAATGGCGCGTACTCCCTAGCGACTATGGATTGTGAGCGTGTCACTCCTACCACCAACGCTAGGTTCCTCAAGCAGTACTTTGTCTGAGTGTGCCAACGTCCTGCACGACGTTAAACTGCATACGTCCGCGCGGCAAGACGTTAAACTGCCAAGCATCATTCATCCAAGATACAAGACGTTAAACTGTTCAGCATACGTCCTGCACGACGTTAAACTGCATACGTCCAAGCTGCACGACGTTAAACTGCCTAGCATATCGTCCGCGCTGCAAGATGTTAAAATGCCAAGTGTTTCGTCCAACATGACGTTAAACTGTACTACGTCCGAGCTACAAGACGTTAAACTGTTCAGCATCCGTCCCGCATGACGTTAAACTGCCCCTCGAGAACTACGTGCGGCTTGATTCCCATCCTTATGGGATACGTAGGACCGTCTGGACATTCATGTTTCAGGCCCAGCCCCATCCTTTGGGAGTTTTCATCCCATCTCGGGCCCTTGGACCAGTTGCCTCCGGGTGTGCGGCGTATGGTGTGAACGCGGGGCTATGCCCTCATTCACGTCGGTTTGCTCGCCACGCTGTACGTCCCCCACGTTTGGGGATGCCTCCTGCTCCCCCCTTCCTTTCTCGTCCTGCATGACGTTAAACTGCACTTCAAGAACTACGTGCGGCTTGATTCCCATCCTTATGGGATACGTAGGACCGCCTGGACATACATGTTTCAGGCCCAGCCCCATTTCCCGGGAATCTCTATCCCGCGTCGGGCCTCTGGCCCATGTTCCCCTCCTTTTTGTGCGAGGCGTATCGCTTGAGCGGGGGATTATGTCCTCATTCGCGTTGGTCTACTGGCCGCGCCGTACGCCTCCCCCCGTGTGTGGGACTACCCCACACCTCCCATCGTCCTGCATGACGTTAAACTCCCTCTCGAGAACTACGTATGGCTTGATTCCCATCCTTATGGGATACATAGGACCGCCTGGACGCTTGTGTTTCAGGTCCAGCCCTGTCTCTTGGTTGATCACGGGGATCTGCCCTCTTTTGGTTGCTCTCAGGGGGAGTCCTCCGACCCTTTTCGGTGATCTGTTAACATGTTTTGGGTACTTCGGTCTATGACTCGTAGTGTCAGATTCAATCCCGACAAGTCCTGTGTTGCTTGTCAGGCCTCGCGCTTCCTCTTGTTCGAGCCTTCACTCAAAGGGATCCTCGTTAGCGGTTTGGGTACGATGCCTCAGTGCTCTCCTACCGCTCCGGGTCGATTTACCGGCGGGTCTTGGGCCGCAAATCGATATGAATCCTGCGATTGAGCGGTTGATGCTCGTTTTCTTGCCCCGTCTTAGGCTGACGCGATCGGATGTTGTGTTGCGAATATGGTCAGCAACGTCCTTGATCGCCATGTCGGCTCTTTCAGGCTCTGAACATTGGTTGCGCAGTCCTCATCACACTCCTCCTTTGTGCGTTGTAGTGGAATCTCGACACTCTCTTCATACTGACCTTCAGTACACCTCTACACGTTAGGCAGACCAACCAGGGTAATGATGTCGTTCGAGGCTCCCATGATCTGAGCACCAAGGATATATGCGGATATCCTCCCTAAGGGCCATGCGTAGCTGGACCCTCGTCCCCATAAGGAGGAAGGAGTCGCCCGAACAATCGCGTTCTGGGCCCAGTATATCTGGAGGCTAGCATCTCTGCCCCTCGGGTGATGGACATACGCAGGCCCCGATCCCAAGACTCTTCTCTTGGAATCGTGCGTGACCGCAGGGCTGGGTATGTTCCCACCTCCGCCGTGTCCGCCGTACCTCAATAAGCGGGTTCCTACATGGTCCGAACCACACGACCTTAAACTGTGTTGTCTGGTCCTACCACGCGACCGTAAACTGTGATCGTCTTGGCCGCCCGACGAGAAACGGCACTGCATCGTGATGTTCTCGTCAGGGGACACTCATGTTGGGCACTGGTTAATAACCACGCCATTCATCAATGCCTTCCGTGGTTTGATTATTGTGGCGACGCCAGAGATTTCTCAATCACAGGCATGTCGCCGCACAAAGAAAAACCATTCATCTTTAAGGACAAACAAGAAACATCAAATGCCGCTCCTTCTGTGTGCGAGGGTCAGACCCACACTCTTCCCCGCGCTGGTGCCCGATTGTGTTGCGCCGCGCTTCAAGAACTACGTGTGGCTTGATTCTCATCCTTATGGGATACGTAGGAACGCCCGGATGTTTGAAACTTCGGGTCCAGCCCCCCACCTCTTAGAGATTCCCCCTTCTCTGGGGAATCCGCCGCCTTCAGGTCACCCTCAAGGCGTGTTCCCCGACCCCTTGTAGTGGTCCACCGGTGTCAAGAGTACTCTGGTTTATTGCCAGGAGGGTCAGGATCCGCTTGGTCAGGTTTCCTTTACTTTTCAGGCTTCGTGCTCCCTTTCATTCGGACCCATCATCTACGCCCTGGGTGGAGCCCCCGTTAACGGTTCGGACACAATGCCTCAGTGCTCTCCCACCGACTCGGGCCGGTACCCCCAATGGCCTCGGGCAGCAAATCGATATGAATCCTGCGATTGAGCGGTCGATGCTCGTTTGCTGCCTCATTCCACCAACGGTTAGTGCGATATTGATGCTGCTTTTCCGCCACGGTCGGCAGTGCTCCCATATCGTTACCCCGGTGCCCCCAGTCCTTGACTGAATGGCCGCATGATTCACATTTTCCACCTCCCATTCTGACCAGGCGAAACCTCGACACTCTTGACACTATCCCTCAGTGCATCTTCGCATATCCAGGGGATAGGACCACGATGTGGCGTACTTTGAGGTCCTTATGGTCCGAGCTCTAAGACCTTAAACTAAGATCTCTCCTTATGGTCCGAGCTCTAAGACCTTAAACTAAGATCTCTCCTTATGGTCCGAGCTCTAAAGACCTTAAACTAAGATCTCTCCTTATGGTCCGAGCTCTAAGACCTTAAACTAAGATCTCTCCTTATGGTCCGAGCTCTAAGACCTTAAACTAAGATCTCTCCTTATGGTCTGAGCTCTAAGACCTTAAACTAAGATATCTCCTTATGGTCCGAGCTCTAAGACCTTAAACTAAGATCTCCCCTTATGGTCCGAGCTCTAAGACCTTAAACTAAGATCTACCCCTATGGTCCGATCTCTACGACCCTAAACTAAGATCTCCCCTAAATGGGATTCTACCTCCTGCATTACGTTAAACTGCACTCTTAGAACTACGTGTGGCTTGATCTCCAGCTTGATGGAGTACGTAGGAACGCCCGGGCATCTCAACTCGGGTCCAGCCTCACGGATCGTTAAGTCCCGCCCCTCCTCGTCGCCGGCCGTCTGGCCTGACTTCGGGTAGAGTGGTGCAGTAGTGATATTCTCCCCGATTCAGCTCGGGATGCCCCATTGCAATGATGGGAAGTGACGGTTTCCTCGTCAAAGAGGTGCTGTCTGAGAATTGGGGTGATTCACGGCCAGATTAGTGCATCCGCCTAATATGCTTTCCCCACGGTGGCGCAATTCTGAGAGCGTTGGATTCTGTCCGAACAAATCGTCACTTCGCCCCACGCTTCGCATGCCCTGTTGATCTGGATTTCCACCCTTGTGTCTGAAGGAACCCCAAAGCGGTATTCATGATGACATGTGGTCCGCCTCCTGCAATATGAATGATGACCTTCGGTCCGTCTATTGCAGTTTTTATGGTCGATCCACTGTCCGCCTACCGTCTTGGGCATTTCCTGGAAGGCCGACCGTTGTGGATGTCTGGATTCGGGACACGCGATTCACCCTTTCTCATTTCCCTATGTTCGGATAAAATCTCAACGCCCCTAGCGTTGTCCCGCTCGTGTGTTGGAACAAATTGGGGGGATGATACATTGATTAGGTCTGAGGTCTCCTTTCCTAGGAATGACCTCCCTCTTTTATCCAGCAATCCAGGCCCAACTATGGATGCTTGATGCTTGGTTAACGCTCCCGCAAGACAGTGAATTGTGGTTGAGCATGTTAAGCCAAAAGATGCAGATAAATATATTGATTCATACAAATGGATCAAAGTAGCAGAAGCAAATGTTTTGGGAACGGCAAAACAAATCCCTTAGGGATTAGCGTGCTGAATGAGTCTTTCTAATGCCGCTACCCTTTGGCTGGTGGCCTCCAGAGCTGCTTCTCGCTCTCTGCGTGCCCTCTCTTTGTCGGCGGTCGCAGCACGCAGTTCGTCGATTCTGGCCTGTGCACGCTCCCGCTCGACCTGAATTGTGACCATCTGTTGGCCCGCCTCCGTCAGCTGTACCTGGGCGTCAACGAGCTGGGCTGCTAGTTGCTCCACAAGCTCGGTACACGTTGCGACGAAGGCCTCCTTCCCTGCTGCCTGCCCTTCGAGGTGCCGGACTTCCTGCTCCGCCGTGAGGAGCGCCCGCGTGCTCTCCGACATGTCCCGACTTTGTGTGACGTCGGCACGCCGGCAGCTCTCGCGCATCTTTTCGGCCATGAAATCACGGACCGTCAGATGGAGGCGTTGAGCATCAGCTCCCCCGGCACACAGGAAGCGCAGCCAGGTTTGAAGTGATCCCATGCGCCCCAGCCACTCCGATGGGTCTCGCTTGAGGAAGCGCTGGATGCACTTCCACCCCCTGCGGCGCGTTATCCGGCTCTCCTCGACCGCCTCCGCGTCCGAGTCGTCCATCTCCTCGGGGTCGGCAGGCCGGTAGGCAGGGAAGGCAGCCAGCAGGTCTGCTGCAGGGTCCGCCCCTGGGAGGTCCTCATGAGGGATAGGTTCCCCAACATCTGGGAGACCTTCTTCTCTCTCCCCAGCGGCGCTGACACCCTCGTCAGCCCCCGACCTCTCTCCGATGTCAGCACCGCCGGCGTCCGCAGCCCCCTGATCAGCAATTGGTGGGGCCGGCTCGGTTTGGGAAGTCTGTTCCGGAGCAGGCGGCATGTCCACCACTGGTCCACTCGTAGATGGCCCGGGTTCGGCAACCCGACGAGCCTCCAGTGTTGAGATCACTGCGCGGGGCATGCCATGGTTAGTCACGGATCGTCAATGGCAAGCACCAGCAGTAAAGTAAGGAGACTTACGGGAGGTCAGAGCGCCATCTTCCGCTATCCCGGCCGCCGCAGGAACAGTTGCAGCAGGGGGCCCTTCCGCGCTTGTCAATTCGATAATGGGTGCCTGGCCCCCGCCTTGTCCTTCTGGCGCCCCACCTACTCCCGCTGAGGACGCCTGACCAACATCCCTGCGCTCCTGAGAAAGATGGAGAAATGGGTTAGAAGCTGCATAAGAGAATGGATGAAGCAGATTGAGTAGGGATAGAAGCGGACCTCGAGGAGCTCAGTGACATCGACATTGTCAGAGCCGGCCACCTCGCCGCTCTCCCGCGGACTCCCCTGATGGGATCTTCCCTCAGAGCCTTCATCCTCCCCCATCTCCTCCTCTTCCTCAGAGTCGTTGCTACTGTCGTCTTCTTCCGGCGGCATCTGTTCTGGAGCGGGCTCTAGACCGAGCATCACCTTCACCAGAAGGGATGGCTCCGCACGCTGACCACGTTGGCGCGCGTAATCGTCCATGGCCGTCAGATACGCATACTGCCGGTTGATGTCCACCCTGTCGGCAATATGGAGGCGCCCGACCTCTGGCAGATGGATTCCTTCTCTGAGAATCTTTCGCCAGATGGCGTCGGTCCCCAGTGACTGCCGCAGGGTCATCCAGGCCGACCACAGCGCCGGGAAGACTGCATCGTGGGGGGGTTCGAGCAGACGGCTCACCTGCTTCCCGGGCCGCTCTTCGACCACCGCGCGTGCCCCCTCTCTGGGCGCCGAGGTCGTAGCGGCAGCTCGCGATGTGCCCGCCGCCGAAGTCCCTGCCCGCGCCGGCTCCGCTGCTTGGCGCGCCTCCGTTCTCCCCCGTGTGGCGGCGCCTCGCCTCCTTCCTTGACGGCCGGTCTCCGCACGGGTAACCTCGAGCCGCCGAACTGGCTTCCGTAGAAGCCCCTCGGGGTACGCGATGGCCCAGTGTTCGGCGTACTTGGTTGCCAAGCCTGCGTCAACCCCGGTAGGAGGGAGAGTGATGACGTCGCCAGAGCCGAAAGCGGCAAACATCAGCCACATCTGGCGAAGGAAGCAAGGGTTCGTCTCCTCTCGGACAGCAGTGAATACCCTCTTCGGCATCCGTTGAAGGCACCCGAACTGCCTGGCGAACCGGGTTGGCACGTAAGGCTCGCAGATCACCTTCCCGTCGATCCGAGCCACGAGCACCCCGCCCCGCATGTTCAGGAAGTATTCATGCTGCTCCAGCGGACCCTGCCCATTGTCGATCATCTGGCCGACGGGAGTGGAGAACAGAATGAAGTTGAAATTGGCATGATTGCCAATCCGAATCCTCACGCCCTCCTCACTTAGGGTCATCGGAGCGACCCCCGCGATGTTCAGCAGGGAGGGTCGCAGGCCGTTGCCCGGAGGAATGATGGCGTTCGGAAACGTGTACCCACCGAGGTGAGCAGCCACCCAGCCGTGGAAGAACTGAAAGGGCACACAGATCCTTCGTGGCGACCCCCCTCGTGAGATGCATCCCAGGATGGCATACAGCCTCGCCAGCACTGGGACCCCGAGGTTGTATCTTTTGTTGGCGGCCATAGCGCCCGCCACCGCCAGTGTCGCCGGGCGAACGCCCATTCTCGCGTCCCGCACTGGCAGGAGCCACCCACTCAGAAAGGCGGCCAGGAACGCCGCGTACCGGACATTTGGGTCCCGGGCCTCGATGACGTGGTACCCCCATGAGCGGTAGTCGCCCGTCTCCAGGACCCGCCAGTACGACCCGTTCCGGCTCCTCTGAGCTGCGGTCGGGCACCTTGACCGCTGGGTCATGGTCCAAGAACTGGCCGAACCACTCCTTGTAGGCTATGTCCTTCTGGAATTCCTTGACCCTGAGCCGCTCTATAGCCAGGTCCAGCAGATGCCACGTCAGGATGGGAGTCCGTGACCTGTCACCCCTGGTGTTCCTCGGAGGCAGGAACTCATCATACTGGTAGCCCTCCAGCGGGATACCTCCGATGCAGTGGATGTCCCAGAGACCGATGCCGACCTCCCCATGGTGAAGATGGAAGGTGTTGGTATCCGAGGACCAGCGGGTGAACAGCTCCGGCCCGAGCTCGGACTGCTGGTAGAAGTGGAACTGCGACGTCCACACCGCCTCAAACAGGCCGATGTACCGCAGCTCCTCTGCGAAGTGATCGCAAGTGTGGCGTACCCAGAACGCCCAGGCCCACTCGCTGGTGAAATTGCCCCCAGACCGCAAGTCCCAGTCCTTCAGCCAGCCCTTGGTGTCGTCAGTGACACTCTGGCGATATGTGCTCGAGTAGAGGGCTGGAGAATTCTCCGCAGTAGGCTCACCCCCGTCAATGGTTCGCGTCCTCGGGTTCAGGACATAGACATCCAAGTGCCTGGTCTCCCTGGCAGGATGCCCATTGTTGGTGATGTTATAGCGGGGAAGCTCGTCCTCCCGAGTCACCCAGGTCCGTGGCGCATCAACCTCGAACCCTGGCACCGGAACCTCATCTAGGATGCCGAAGTTCCAGTGCGGCAGGTTGTCCGACAGTGGATATGTCTTCAGGGTCGGCGTCAGCCAGTCGAACAGGGATTGATTGTTGGAAACAATCTCCTTGGCTCCGTAAACCTCCTCGTTCACCGCCATCTCTGCTCTGCGAATGGCGGCATCCCCCTCATTCCCTTGATGCGTGGCCATCTCAGATGTTTCGGGAGTCGTGCGGGTTAAGGGATGAAGCGTGCGGGATCGGACGAGGCTGGTAGAGAAGTTTGAAGGTTGGCGCGCAATCCAAGTGGACGGCGCGCAATCGGGAAGAATGTCGCCCAATGTTCCGGGTTTTCGCGCAAAGTCAGGCGAAATCCGGATGGTTTTGCGCGCCGATCGGGCGAATTTCGCGACCGGAAAGGGCAATTTCGCGCACGAGAGCGTTGAAGCTTATCGCGCGGAAGGCCTGTGTACGGAACGCGGAACCCTGGACCCCTATTTATAGACGAGGCCGGGATTCCGCGCCGCGCGGAACGCTCGATTGCGCGACCGCGGCTGCGAATTGCGCACCCGGCGCCCCTTTTTGCGCGCCTAAGTCCCGCGCAGCCCAGGACTTCGGCATTCCGGCGTCTCCCTCGGAACCCGATCGTTGCGGCCTCTCGCCGATCAGATTCCGAGGGGGGGCTTTTGTAGACGCCGGAAAAGTCCGTTGTTCCCAAACGAAGCTCCAGATGCGGAAAGCGAAGTGATATTTGGAGTCAGAGGCACGTTCCGGAGGGCCCGGAGGACTTGCGTGAAATTTCAGAGACCCGCGCGCAAAGTTGAGTCGCGGCGCGCAATCCTCCCGGGATGCGCGCAATGCGCTGGGCCGGCGCGCAATCCTCCCGGGATGCGCGCAATGCGCTGGGCCGGCGCGCTATTTTGCGCGCCCGTGGCATGCGCGGTTCCCTTGCGCGCCGGGTCCTGATTCCGCGCCCGTGAAGGGAATTCCGCACCCGCGACCGGATTCCGCGCCCGGGGTTGCCTATCAATATAAGGCAACCCCCGACGTTTTGAAGGTTGCCAGAATCCGAAGCGTCGCTCGTTCGCGCAATCCAACCCCTTCCGCGCGCAATGCCGATCTTCAGGTAACCTCCTTTCTTTCGCGCAATAGAGCCTTGGGGTTCGCCTTCGCGCGCAATCCCCTTGGCTACTTTCCTTTGAATAATCCTTAACCCGAAGGCCTTTGCATGCAAAAGAAGCCTCTTGCGCGCAATTGCCCCCGGGTGCGCGCAATCCATTTCGATTGCGCGCACCCCCCTCTTCAAAGTGGCCATTCGTTAGAGAATGAGCCGTTGCCCCCGCGTGCTACCCGAAGCCCGGTGCGCGCAATCTCAATCATCCGCGCGCAAAGGGCTGGCCCGATTGCGCGCCAGCCCGCCATTTTGCGCGCCGACCAGCGGTATTGCGCGCAAAGCTCCTCTTTTGCGCGCAAGCCGCCAGGGTCGCCTCCCTTGACCCCCTGAGGGTACCCGCCTGCGTGGCGCCCGATGATCTTCATCCTGGGTGCCCGCACCGTGCGTTGTCTTCCCGTGCGGCCCTCCAGGCTTGCGTGAAGTGACACGGACCCATCGGCGGCAACCAACGTCCAGCATGACGTTAAACTGCACATACGTCCAGCATGACGTTAAACTGCACATACGTCCAGCATGACGCTAAACTGCATCCGTCCAACATGACGTTAAACTGTACTACGTCCAAGCTGCACGACGCTAAACTGCCTAGCCCCTATCGTCCGTGCTGCAAGACGTTAGACTTCCAAGCACCTTCATCCTCAACACACGACGTTAAACTGTACTTCGTCCGGCAAGACGTTAAACCGTCCGCTTCGTCCTCAACACACGACGTTAAACTGTACTTCGTCCGGCAAGACGTTAAACCGTCCGCATCACCCGATCCCGTGCCTCGCACGCAGGGTCCCCCCCCGGTTTGGATGTGGCCCCCACCCGCTCGTCTCTGCAGGGATGTCGGGATTGTCCCTCTTTAGGGACGATTTAATGGGAGCGGCTTTTCCCTACGGGGGTAGGGTATTACAAACCCCTAGTTTCTTGTGGGGGGCTGCACATGTGTATCTCCATTGCGCTCCCCCACTGCCGAAGCCAGTAGAGGGTGTGACTGGGATCGAGGTGTCTCCTACTTTCGGTCCAAGTACCTTCCAACTGAGTTTTGCCGCATCCGGGCTGCCTCAAGTGCGTAAGTCCTGACAGAATGAACTACGTGGACTTTGATCCCTGTCTTCTAAACAGGGTACGTAGGAAGCCTCCCTGAGGTTCAAGCCCACCACCTGGTCGTCCCGGTCATATTCACGTCGGTTCGTCCATCAGTGGACCCCTCCAGGGTTCACGCTTGCGTCGATTCACCTATGAATCCGCCCCTGTGGGAGACTGCCCGTGTGTATCTCCACTGTGCCTCCCCACAGCCCCTTTATTCCATCGTCCATCATGACGTGAAACTGTGATCCACCCGGCCGTTCCATCCCCCTCTGTGCGAGGTGGTTCGGTTCAATCCTCCGCCCGACGGCCTCGACCTCTTCGTCAGTCGGCTTGCCGACGTCCAGCATGACGTTAAACTGTATACCCGAACTACGTCGACTTTGATCCGTGCTAACGCGCGGTACGTAGGAAGCCTCTACGGGGTCCAAGCTCTTCACTCCATCATCCATCCTGATCCTTACCCGGGCCGCCACATCCCGGTGGGGTCATGCCACTTCACTCCACTCCACATCACTTGGGAAGCCACCCATGCGCTGGCCCCAGCGTCGGAGGTTCCCCGCAAGGGGTTCTGTCATCTGATCCACTCTTCGTGTTGATCAGTCCGATGCCGTCCCCGCTGGACGTTAAACTCGCGGCATAACCCGTGTTAAACATGGGAAGCTGAGGAAAACCTCAGGGGACACAGTTCCCCACACCCAGTGCGGGATGCCTCAGGTCATCATGCCTTCGAGAAGCCCTATTAGGGACGGAAGACAGACGTGCAGAGCCGTAGTGTTACGACACGCCCCCAGCACCCAGAGCCACCCGACCTCCTCACCGCAGGTTGCTGCCCCGACCAGACTCCTTGGAGCGTCCGGGCGGAAGCAGCGTAATTAACCGGTGTCCATGAAGATATGGCGCCGGGAACGAGATTCACAAGCATGTCTTAAATCTAAGAGGGAGACCCGGATTAGGCGACGAGTTCCGAGGAGACGTCCAAGGAAGGAGGAGCCGACATCCCATCATCCCGGTTTCGATCAAGGAGCAGACGCCCCTGAATAAGGGACGGATGCCACCCGCCTTTGGAAAGCGGGACTGCGGGACCACAAGCCGCGCGCCCATCCCCTCGGGTTGACGGGTGCACGCGCGAACGCGTCCTGGCGGAACAGCGTAACCTGACGCACATCCGCACCGAAACAAATGTCCCATATAGCATTGTTTCCTATGGATGTCCTTGGATGTTCAGTGACAAATTCCATGGTAATGTTCTCCCACATCCATATTGGTATGGGTAGTGGTTTCATAATCCCCTTAGAATTTTTCCTCTCATCCTTCACTTGTTGACATACCAGGCACTTTGATGTATATTCAACAATATCCCTTTTCATATTGTGCCACCAAATGTTTTCTCACAGATCTTGATATATATTTCTGTTCCCTTGGTGAATAGATAATGTCATGATATGCACATCATTCAAAATATCCTACTTTATCTCTAGATAATATGGTATGAATAATCATGACTAAAATATTACATCTCCTTCCTCGTCAATCATAAACTCTGAGGATTTCTTATATGTGATAGATTCCACCAAAATTTCCACATCTTTTCATTTACAATCCTTTATTTTCTCCATGAGATATGGTTGAACAATAATTTGAGAATGTATTGATGATATTCCACCCTTAATGATTCCCATGTCCATCCTGAGAAAATATAAGAAGATCAGATCCTTTTCAAATCACATCATTGATAAAGAAGTAGGATCTTTTCTACATAGAGCATCTACAACATTGTTTGTCTTACCAAGATGGTAGTAGATTGAGAAGCCATAATCTTTGATGAGATTTATCCATCTTCACTGGCGCATATTAAGCACTTTTTCTGTGAATATGTATTTGAGACTCCTATGCTCAGTAAATATCTCATACTTCTCCCCTAGAGATAATGCCTCCAGATTTTATACACAAAAATCATTATCTCCAACTCCATATCATGTGTAAGAATGTTTTTCTCATGAATTTTTAGTTACCTTGAGGAATAAGGTATCACTTTATAATTCTGCATCAGCACACAACCATAGCCCTTCTTTGAAGCATCACTGTACACCACAAAGAGTTCTACACTTGTTGGGAGTGTGAGTACTAGTGCAGTGATAAACCTCTTTTTCAACTCCTCGAAACAGTCTTCACATTCCTATGTCCAGAAAAACTTTACTCCCTTTAGTGTTATGTTGGCCATTGGGTTTGATAATCATGAATTGTTTTTCACAAATCGATGATAATACCCATCTTGTCCGAGAAAACTCTGGATCTCCAATAAAGAAGTTGGCCTCATCCACTCTTCGATTGTCATTGTCTTAGAAGGGTAAACATATATCCCTTTTCTAGTTATAACATGTGACAATAATGACACCTCCTCCATCCAGAACTCAAATTTTCTATACTTTTCATATAGATTTTTCCATTTCAATGTCTTCAAATTAGTATTCAAATGCTCCTTGTGTTCCTCCGTTCTGTAGGAGTATATCAGAATATCATTAATAAATATGACAAAAAAAATTTCAAGGTCATCTCTAAAGACTCTATTAATTAAATCCATGAAAATTGCTGGATCATTAGTGAGTCTGAAGGGCATCACTATGAACTCATAGTGTCCATAGCTTGTTCGAAAGGTATTATTGTAAATATCTTCCATCCTCACCTTTAATAGATGATATCCTGACAGAAGGTCCACCATAGAGGAATAACTAGCCCTGTGATTCGAATCGAATAGGTCATCTATCCATGGAATGAGATACTTGTTCTTTATTTTGATTTTATTGAGCTCATGATAATCAATTAAGAGGTGCATTGATCCATCCTTCTTCTTGATGAAGAGGACTGGCACACTCTATGGTGAAGCACTCGGGTGTATAAAACCCTTTTCCAGATTCTCCTGCAACAGCTTCATTTGCTCTTTTAGCTCAATGGTGGCCATTCTATAAGGTGTTTATGATAATGGTAGATATCCAAGAATAAGTTCAATTGAGAACTGTACATCAAGATCAATTGGAAGACCAGAAAACTCTTCCATGAATTCATCAGTGTAATTCCTCATGATAGGCATGTATTCAAGCATGATTCTATCTTTTGTATCAATCATTTAAGCTAAATATGTTTGCTCATAAGGCAGAAATATGGACACTTGAGACAATGATTCTAAAGAAGATTGATCCTCTTCATTACGCATGTAATGAATCGTAGGATGCTTTGGGATGTGAAGTGTGATATTCCTTTCCTGATAGTTGATGTTGTATTTTTATGAAGATCACCAATCCATGCCCAAGATAGCATCAAAATTCACTAAAGGAAGTAAGAAGAAATTTAATGGGAGGTTTAGTCCACAAATGTTAACCAAGGAGGAGTTATAAACCATGGATGCAATAATTTACCCATTATCTGTTCTCATAGATAACTTGTCCTCCAATTTTTGAGTTACTGTTTAAGTAGTTCTACAAATCACGCATGATATGAAAGAATGCGTAAAACCATAATCAAATAGTAAATTATCTATTCTTGAAGGAATAACTATCATACCTATCACTACATTGTTGTCTGACTGCACCTCAGTAGTAGTGATAGAATAATACCTTCCTTGTTTCCTTAGAGGTTTTTTTTGATTGCCTCTGACAACCCCCATCTTAGGCTAATTGTTCGCATAATGCCCATGATCCTTGTTGTTGTAACACTGCACCAATGGCTGAGAATTGATCTGAACCTTCCTTTATTCTTCCACCTTAGTGGTGTTTTTCATATCCCTTCGGCAGTTCATGGCTAGATGTATCACATATCCATATTTTAATATATTCTTAGTTCCCATTAGATAGTTCCCAAGATGATTATTCCCACAAATTTTACAAGTGGTATATTCGAGCTTCTTTCCATCATGGGATTTTTTTGTTGAACCACCCATGTGGTTTTCCATTTTATGGTTATTCTCACTGATCCAATGAGACCACTGAGAGTCTCCAATCTCTATTTCCACATTTAGGGAACAATGGAAAATATCTTCAAAACTTTTAAACTATCAGTTCGTCAATACCTTTCATAGACTCAGATTTAGCCCACTAAAGAAGTGACCCACCTTTTTATTGGTGTTCATGATAAATTCGGAGATGTACCTTGAAAGCCTTGTAAAGTGTGCTTCATACACCCCGATGGACTCATCATCCTTGTACTTGAGATCAAGGAACTCTTTTTCTGTTTTATGACAGTGGTTTTGAGGAAAATATTTATTGAAAAACATCCTCTTGAATTCCTCCCAATCCATAGAATCAACTTCCTACTAGGTCTTCATATTATTCATTACTTTCCACCACTAATCAACTTCCCCATCAAACTGATAGGCCGCCAGTGCAACTTTCTATTCTTTTGAGCACGGGATGATGGAGAATATCTTTTCAATGGAGTTAATCCACTATTCCAGGAGGAGGGGATTAGAAGATCTTCTAATCATGAGAGGCCTTTTTCGCATAAATGATTCCTCAGAGACATTCTCTTTCCTTGGAGGGGGATGCTGTTCCACATGATTCAATTTATTATTAATAACTTGATCCATCTGAGAAATTACTATCATTAATTTTTAAGCACGTGTTCCCATCATATCAAAAATTTAATTAGGGAAATATTCACATTTCCGATCACATTATTTGTTGGAACATATTCTTCTATTTCTTGCTATTAACTAAGTAAAAGAACCTACAATTAGAGATCTAAAATAATTAGTTATTAAACATAAAAAAGAATATTTTTAACATAAAGGGATACATTTGTAAAAGAGAATTATATCCTAACTCGTGATTCCTTAGGTTTAAATCTAAGTAATCCTCGATCTATTTCTTTTCTTTTATTCTTATGGTATTTTTTTATTCCCTTAATAATGGTTTTTACTAATCACATGAATTTACCAAGGCATATCCCCTCGGAGTTTCAATAATAATAGTGCAGCAAGGCTCATTTCCATGTACTAGGGTACCCCAGGTAAAGCCCGAAACTCCTTGTCGGAGTTTTCCCTCCTTGGAACATCTATTCCAAAGCTGCCTCTACCTTTTTCCATCTGGGTAGGGATGCATTTTCTTGATAAAACACTTACTCTATACTTAACAAATCAAAGGGGTGTTTTCTTATACATTGTGTTATCCTTCAAGTTCTCACTAAGGTTATTTATTCCAAATCTGCAAAAATAACTAGACCATCCTCTAATACCGACTATAGCAACTCTAGCCTTTTACATATAATATTACATGATTTTAATCATATAATTATATATTAGAGTAAAAGCCATGGATCGTGAAGTCTAGTGTCTTGGATGACTAAAAAACAAAACATTTCATTATTTAGTATTCATAATGATATCCTAACTTCCATTGTGCTCATACATATTCATAGGATAACCTGGGGATAACATTAACAAAGGGATGAGCTAAAAGCCGAGCAGGGGAATAAAAATAAGAATAAATCCATAGCACGTGGGCTAGGAAACATAAAATAAGGAAATAAGAAGGAATGTAACATAAGGGATAATAACATATAAACATGGAGTCATATAAACATGAAATCATAGAAATGTGTTAGAAAATTATAACATGACTTTAATTCGAGTCAATGATAATTTCCAAGATTATTTCCCATAGTAGCACAATCCAAGGCTAACCTCCAAGACCGTCGCACATAACATCTCGTGATACTAAACATTACCCAATTAATTGGAGAGCAATCTAGGAACACCCATCTTAACATGTTCATGAATATTTTTTCCACATAAAAAATCATACATAATCAATCATACATAAATGTAAGGAAACCCATAGAGAGAAATGGGTATCACATTCCTCACATAAATTATAATGAAAGAGTGTATCATAAAAGTTTCCATGAGAGAAAATAATTAAAACATACATGGAAATTAATAAGGTAAAATAGTAATATAGCATGGTAAGTGATGTAAAATAGAAGTTACAACATGTAAGAAGAGTATTTAGGAAATTCTTAGTATTGAAACATTTTAGTGCAGTTTTAAGGAATACACTAAAGAGAACATAAAATAGAAAAGGGGATAACCTTGTAAACAAATAATAAGTGAAAAATTAAGTTTTTAATAATAAAAATATATATTTTTAACAAAAAATTAGTGTTTAAACAAATGATATAGTTCACTTGAAATCAGGTAAGAATTTGGGATGTTCCCTTTAAACGAGTTTGCAAATTGGGAAGTATCGAGGAGGGAATCACTTAATAGAATGTATATCCCTAAAATATAATGAGGGATGGATCTTGAAACATGTGTTTAAAGAATATAAAAATTATGTATAATTTTTACATAAAACTAAAAGACAACTTCATTTGGGTAAGAATAATGATAGACCAATCCGAAGGAATAAAGGCAGTTTGGGTAGAATTCCTTATGGATTATCGGCACAGTAGCTGTTGTATTTAAGAGGGCTCAACGAGAGATAAATAGTATTCTCGTATTTTATAAATCATGAGGAATGTATGGGGTAGGTGATTAATCTTGCCCAATGACTAGTAATTTCACATATAAAAGCATAAGATAGAGTAAAATCTTGAATAAAAGTGACATAGAGAGGATCCTTAACCTTAAGTCTGTTGGTGTTCTCCACATGTTATTAAGGACATGAATAAAAAAATTAGGTTTATTTACTAATAATTACATAACCTCTAAAATATTTTAAATCTTTATTATAACCTTTTTAAGTTCATTGAAGGCCTTTTGGATTGGTTAGAAGGTTCAATTTCATAGTTTGGGTCTGTTTGCTTCCTTGGTTTTAATGATCCGTTCATGTTCGGCTAAACATGTTTGATGAAGGTGGTTGTACATAATTTAAGGTATATGTTATTAGTGAACATACATTATATTAAATGATTATAAGAGTTCATTTGGTTATTGGGAGTGGAGATTAATTATTATATAAGACCTTAGTGGAAACCGTTTTGGTTAATCAGTGGGTTTTGATTACAACGAATATGTTATGCTTTATAAATTAACAATATTTGAACAAAAGGATTAGAGAACCTTAAATAGGATATATTAAATATATAATAATCTGGTTAAACCATAAATCAAATTGTTTCATGACCATATATAAAGATGATAATAGAAATTGATAAACTTTTGTCTTTGAATGTGCTAAATTAACATATCCCAAATGGTATTTTCATTTCTTCAAATAAAAGGTTGGAAAGGAGAGATGATAATGAAATATAAAATTTGCATAAAACAATTATAGTATATTTATGGTACTGTATTTTTCATACCGTTTTGATGAGTAGAGGTTAGTAAAGAAAAGATCACAAGTGAACTTAAAAATGAATGAAATAAAAGAGGAATTTTACCTCTTGAATCAACCTTCCTTGAGAGATTCTTAAGGGGAGAGGTTTTGGTCTTTTTAGGAGACCCAAAGATGTTGTACATGGGGAGGTATATTTGGGAGATATTTGGGCATACTATTTTCATGGAACAATGCTTTACAGGGGTGAAGAGAAGAGAGAGTGAGGGGGGTTTTATAGTGAAGGAGAGGAGGGTTTTCATAAATTTATAATCATTAGTTTATTAATTTCCATCAAGACCAGAAATAGTGATGATTCCATAACCCAAAAATAGTAATGTGATCATGTGAGTTCGAGGTAATGACCTTACATCAGCCATACATCAGTTGATGATTTCATAATTCATGCATCTAGCATTTATTGTAAATTATCATATTTTAGTTTTCATCAAAAAATTCAAGTATTTTAGAGAAATCCAAAAAATTAACACTAACCATTTTTTGATGTGTAGAATATAAAAATAAATTCCAATTTTCAAAAATATTTATCTAAATATGATTAATTTAATATTTAATTAAAATCACAATTTACTCAAAAAATAACAATTTTAAAACATTTGTTTTCTTATTCCAAGATATAGGTATATCGTACTCCAACTTGAATCTTATTTATATACTATCATAGGTATGGTTACTGTCATTAGTATATTTCACTAATCATAAGGGTAAAACACTATTCAAAAGGGTGTGTTATTATTCACCAAAAATTATGTTGATCATATGAGACTCCAAACAACGTATTGATCGCAACCGTGTATGTCAGTTTTTTTAAAATTCAAATAACAGAAGTTACAAACTTATGTTTAAAGGTCACATAGCACTTATTAGTTAATTAGGTTGTGATTTCATGTGATTATGTGACATAATTATAAGAAAGCAATTTTCATTGAAAAAAATTGGGTCATTACATCCATCCTACAAGATTCATCCCCTGGGAGGGTATGTATCAACACCACCACCTATTGAAAAATAGATCATCCCATAAGAGAAGGTTTAGGATGTGGGTAAGATTAGCACACTCCTTGCATTCCTACGCGAGTGGTTTTTGAGTTCCTGTGGCGATCCAGATCATTAGACATTGGAGGATTGGCTAAAGTCGGTGGTTCATATATTCATGCTTTTTCAAACCATAATGGATCAGGTGGTTTCACTGGTAGCTAGAATTTTCAATGGAGTAGTTGGGAGTTGGTGGAGAATTGTTACATAGAAGAATAATGAGTCAAAACTCTTGTGGACTAGTTTCCAGCAGTTGTTCTGTGAGGAGTACTTCCCCTCTGGTTGCACTCAGTTTAAATTTATGAGATCCATGAGCTACAACATGGAAGGATGATGGTGGAAGTGTATGCATCGAGGTTCACAGAACATACCCAATAATACATTGACATTGATCCGTGATGGATACTTCTGATAATGGAAGTTTCAGTAGTGACTCTGTAGAGATATTTAAGATAGTGTATTTTATTTTTGAGTCCCCACCTATATTGGGGTGTTGGAGTGGTAATGGATGATAGAGATCTTTCTATTACTGGGACACTAGAAAGATAGACTTGGAAGCGAGAATCATATAGTTGAGTCGTCTGCAGTAGCTAGAAGGTGAAAATATGTGGGATCTTGGCATAAGAAGTTCCTTCACAATTAGGCTCAGGCATGAGGTCATGTAGTTCAGGGACCAAATAGTGCACTAGGGAATCCCATATAGGGTCAATGTTATGCTTGTTATGGGAGAGTTCACATAGCATGTAACTTCATGACCAGACATACTGAGGAGTGCATGAAGGTGTTTGATGGATCACCAAAGAAGAGGCAGCACCATGATCAAAGATCTCCTAGGTGAGGAATGGTTAGTCCGTAGTGGGATATCTAGAAGAGTATAAGGAGGAGCTATGGGTGGTCGATGATACTATAAGATACTTTCACCACCATTCCCAGGTGCCCCACACCAGGCTCAGGGATCTGGTGGTCGGGGTCGTAGAAAGCTGTAGGATTTAGAGGCTTATGACACCGAGTCACATGAAATGATCAGAGGTATGATCAATGTTTATTCTAATATTGTTTTAATATTAATAGACACATGTTACATAAATTCCATCATATTTATACTCCAGGTGTGAGATCTAGAGCTACAAATTTTAGCTCTATCACAAAAGCTTCGTCTTGAGGTTCTAATAGGGAACACTTCTTTTGTATCTTTCATCTCCCAGTAGTGTGAGCTATCGCTTCATAGAGAGAGATTCACGTGGGAACTTTTGGTCATCATGATGTAGCCCTATGATGTCATCTTGGGTATGGATGGTTTTCCTTGGTCTGAGCCTAGATTGACAGTGCCCACAGACTAGTCCCATGCCTATGGATTGATGGGATGGGATTCTCATATTATGGAAAGAGAGATATCATGGCAGAGAAAGTGGGATATATGAGAAGGAGAATGCAAAACCATCACCCATTAGTTGGTGATATTATCCATTGTGGATATATTATATTCAATCATTTGGATTCCTTCTATTATGAAGGATTATATGGAAATCATCCCCAAGGACGTTCTAGGACTACCTTTGAGGCAGTAGATTGAGTTTTGCATCAAATTGCATCCCATTAAAACTCTTATATATTATAAAGAATATCATATATCCCTTTCTGAGATCTAGTAGTAGAGGTTGTAGTTGGAGGCCCTCAAAAACAAGGGTTTCATCAGATCCAGTGTTTTACCCTAGGTAGATCTGGTGTTCGTGAAAAAGTGGACTAGAGCATGTGGATCTTCTTGGATTATCATCACCTCATCCAAGCCATGATATAGATAAATCACTCATTTATGAGGATTGAGGACCTATTTTACAAGTTTTGAGACATGATATGGTTTTATAAGATCGATATTATGTCCGAATTTCACCTCTTGTTGAATCATGAGGCTAAAATTCCAAATACAACATTTCCATGTCACTACAAACACTATGAGTTTCTAGTGGTGCCCTTTGGTGTGATGAATTCTATTGTTGTGTTTATGGATTTGATGAACGGAGTTTTCCTGCAACACTAGGACCAAAATTTGGTCATATTCATTGATGACATACTCATCTACTCTGTATCTATAGTGGAAAAAATACAACACTTTAGGATGCTTCTATATTTTCTTGAGGAGAACAAAATTTATGGGAAACTCTAGAAGATTCACATATACATTAATGAAGTTCAATTTCTGAGTCATGTCATGTCTAATCATGGTTTATCCATGGAACCAGCAAATAGCGATACACTTCTCGTTTGGGATATACCCAAGCACATGTCATTGGTGAAAAGATTTCATGGTTTGGTGGGGTACTACAGGGGGTTTGGGGAATACTTCTCTAGAATTTCATCCCATTTGACCACCCTATCAAACAAATGGAAGTCTGTTACCTCGTATGAGAAATGACATGGGGCCTTCGAAGAGATGAGGAAGAGGATTATTAGTGCTCTTGTATTGAGACTACTAGAATAATGAATTGAGTTCATAGTGTATTGTGATTCCTCGAAAGATGGGCTCAGTTACATGTTGATCTAGTGGTAGGCAGTTATCACATATGGGTTGAGGATATTGAGACACCATGAGAAGAACTAAGCAACTCACGACAAATATATGGAAACAATAGTCTTCACTCTAGGGATGTGAAGGCATTATCCTCTAGTGGAGAACATTGTGGTCTACTCAGACCATCAGAGTATTAGGTACGTCTTCATTTAGAGGTTCATGAAATCAAGAAAATGGTGTTGGTTAGAGTTAATGTAGGACTATGAATTCAAAATATTCTATACTCCGGGGAAGGGAAATATAGTTGAATATTCCCTTATTAAGAATTCATAGGCTCTCTTGGTGCGGTAAGTTAAAAGGAAGTTTCCTCTTTGTAGCTAACCTTGGTGGAGCAGGAGGGTACATAATTTAGTCAATTGATCATGTTGAATCCTTTTCTTCTTGAGAATTTGAGAGATTACTAGAAGTGATACATATACTACAAGGTCTTACATGACTAGATAACAAAATGAGAATCGTCATATAGATATTATGGAATATAGAATCACATTATCTTTTTCTAGGGATTGGCGGTGATTCCTATCACGATGTGAGAGGAGGTGATGTGAGAGTTCCACACTTATCCCATAGATGTATATCCAAATGTTCGGAAGATGCATATATACCTTTAGTGATAGGTTTAGGGGTTCAACATGAGATGAAGTGTATCTGAGTTCGTCACTCGGTGCCTCACCTGCCAGCAGGTGAAGACTGAGCACCTAGTTTTGGCGGTCATGATGCATCCCCTTGAGATCCATAAGTGGAAATGGGATGACATATCTATGGAATGTTTCAAAGGGTTTCCATGAACATCGAAGGTCCATGACACCATCTGGGTGATATTATACTGACTCAGAAATTTGGCACACTTACTTTCAATCTGGGAGAAGATTTTGGTGTAGATGTTTCGGCAGTTATACATTCTAAATATCATTATCCTTCATGGGGTTCCCTCGATGACTGTCTCCTATCGTGACACATGGTTTACATCACTATTATATAGATCCCTATAAAAGGAATTCCGGATAGAAATGGGGATGATTACATCCTTGCAGCCCCAAAATGATGGGAAGACCGACCACACTATCCAAGTGTTGGAGGATATGATGAGGAATTTAATGTTAGAATTTTTCTGAAGCTTGGAGGATCACTTTACATTTCTAAATATAGAAAACTACTACTACTACCACTCTACCATCGGCACGACAACTTTTGAGTCTCTATAAGGGAGACACTATATGTCAATATTATGTTTGAAAGAGATTGGAAATACATCTCTTGTCGGACCAAAGATGTTGTAGGAGAAGAAAGAGAAAGGTCGGGTCATCCATGAGAGGATGAGGAAGACCCATTTTTGGTAGAAATCTTATATAGATGAACATCATAGGCCCTTGGAGTTTGAACAGGGAGAACATATTTTTCTGATAGCATCTCACAATAAATATTTTAGTGTTTTGATCAGGGGGAAAGCTATCCCTGACTTTCATTGGGCTGTTCGAGATCACTCAGAGGGTTAATGATGTTTCTTACCACCTCACCCTATCCCCACAGCTAGAGGAGGTTCATGATGTCTTCCATGTTCCATATCTGAGGAGATACATGCATTCCCCCACACATGTTATTGACTATGGATAATTGGACATGGAGGATGGATCCACCTTTTTGGATCACCAGATGGAAATCAATAATTGACAGCGGTGGACTATGTATGGATTGACCTTCCCCTTGGTTTGTGTGTTGTGGAATCAGAGGAATGTATAAGAGAGTTATAGGGAGTGGGAGAGCTAAGTGAAAACTCATTATCCCAAGTTATTTTCATAGTTTTGATTTTTGTAGTTGAAAATATTGAATGAGGGAATCATTTAGAGATTTGGCTTTTCTCCTTGTATTACTTTGAAATATTTCTATATATATTTTCAGAGTTGCGCACTCAGACGACATGTGATTCCATGTCCTTGTGTTCCCAATATTTATTTTATAAAAATATTAATTATATTTTATATTATGCATGCATATTTCTTAATGAAAATGGGATAACTCTTAAGAAAACTAAAATCAGAAATCTCATAACACAATTGAGTATGGAACATGGTGTTTACCCTAGGTGCGACATAAAAAGTGATGGAAAGTGGTGGTAAAACTCCTATCTCATTGGTAGTATGTTTAGTGGATTAGTTAATTATTATATTAAATAATTAATAATTTTTTATGTAAAAAAATTATATAAGAATTATTCCATGGAGAGTTAATCAGGGTTCGCTGCATAAACCCTAAGAGATTTCTAGATCTCCTTATTCTTCCATCATTGGAGAATCAAGTTGAATGACCACCAAATGTAGGATTAGAGTTGATTGAAGAACAGTAAATGAAATTAAATCCTTCAATAATTAGAGTGTGTGTTCATCGATGATGAATGATCCAAACTCCAATTAATACTTTTCATTTTGTTGTTTATTCACTTGTGGATTAAACTAATTAAGTAGATCGATCTATTATATCAATTTTAAATAATTCTGACCTATGAATGCACATACATACTGGTTTAATTTTTGTTATTTTAATTTTTTCTAACCCCAGATCTCCATTTTTGACCATGGTCGAAGAATTATTGGAAAATATAGTTTGAAAATTTTTTGGGGTGTCTTTATCTTAAATTTATTTTCATTCATCATCTGTAGGATCAGGTAGTCCGGGTTTGACATTGTCTGTCAGTACCAAGCACAAATCATCGAGAAATAGCGATCGAGGCTAGCATCGATGAACTAAGTCTAAATTTGATTTTTTTAATAGGTACATATGATAGTTTTGATTATTTAAGATCAATGAATAAAAAGATGAATTATTGGTGGCATATTAGCCAAAGAAAGGATCTATAAGGATTGACATAATCTATTTTTTATAGAAAATGGAGACCAGAAACAATATATCTAGTCCGATTCCACTATTTTTAGTTAGAGATAGGGATGAAAACGAAGCATTGGGATCAGATTCGAGGAGTCTGAAGTGGATATGTGAATCGTTTAAAATCCCAACTGCATGTCATGTACAAGGATGAACACAAGACATGTATCCCCATAGGTCAAACAGCTAGGGTTTTTGAGAAATCATAAGGATGGAACAATGTGTATTCCTCCTACACACTATGTACCTAATCCCTGGGTGGATGAGTTGTGTGATGGACCACACAGACAGGACTCTAAGTGGGAATACACTTTCATACCCAAGGTTGTGTACTAGAGTACACAAATACGTCCAGATCACATGGGAAACAGTCCATATAAACCAATACACCACGAACTAAAGTACAAGAACATGGATAAAATGACATGGCTCGGTCCCAGTTATCATGGACACACCGTGTAGTCCACCTGCACAGTGTGCACTACTACACAAACAAGGATCCATGTATTAGGCATGGACACGACTAGGTGATGGAGATGGACCACACATCGTTTGGGTCCCCTCACGTGATGTGTACCCTTTATTTTCTTTTTAGGAAACATCAATGTTCTATACCTCCTTTGTTTGAACGAGTATTTTGGTCTAAGAGTATCCTATCCTAAGTGTTTTTTCACATAAAATGTTATGGTTCCGTTGGTTGTGGCTTTCTAGATATAATGATGAATGGTCTAGGTCTGACACTTGGTAATGAGATGCTTGATGACGGTAGTGATTGCACATGATCACTAAAGACTACAGAGTTGTACCTTCCCATAGAGTTTGTTAGCAGTGTCCTCAATGACTACTCAATTATACCCCCCCAATAGAGGTGGGATGTGGAGTGCTCAAATATTATCGAGTTACACCCTCTAGTGTATATTGAATGCGGAGTCCTCAGTGAATACTGGGTTTTACCATCTAGTAGATATGGGTAGTGGAGTCCTCAATGACTACTTAGTTGTACACTCTAGTTGAGATGCATTGTGGATTCTTTCATGAGTATTATGTAGTACTCTCTAATAGAGATGGAAAGTGGGTCCTCAATGATAGAGTGGAGCCATCCTATTTTACTAGGTAATGGGTACACTACCTAGAGAATGTGGCTCCTCATCTATGTGCCATAGTAAAGTGGCAGGACATGACTTGGAAAGTTACTTTGGGGTAGACGCATGAGATGTCGGGCATCGATGATGGACTTATAGAACTATTGACAACACTTCCTATTGAATTGAATTGTGAGATAGAGATCCCCTTAAAGTGTCATTTTAGTCTTTTTTGACTAAGAATATATGTTTATATTCTTATTTATCCATATCCTTTGATTTGGTTACTCAGTTTTCACGAGAGCCAAAGACAAATGAGGTATGACACATTCTTTTCGTGTCTAGTTTTTTATGGTTTAATGTGTCTACTCTCCTTCTATAAGTTGTGAAAAATCTATGTGTTGTTCATATACTCATCTTGTTGATCCTCTAGTGTTTGGACGAGGTATCCTTTACTCTTGTATTGGGTTGATCATCTCTCCTTGACATTATCTCGCATCTATTATGATTATATTATGGTTGCATCTCTTATGACTACCCTTTTATATTTCTGAGCATCCTTCTGGGTATGTATATACTCATCCTTACTTGGGAGTTTCTGAAACATGTTTTGTCTTATAATGATGATGGACATGTCAGTGGTGACTTTAGAGGAGCTTAGGGAAACCTGGTAATTTGGACCGTGTTTGGTGGTTGCAGCTTGGGATTCAAGAGCTGGGCTGTCTAAGACGTTTAATTTTTCATTTTTTAGGTTGGGACATATTTCTGGATGGGTGTGTATTTTTCCCCCTTTAATTTTTATTTTCCACAATCATAATAATTTACACCCTAGAGGTTATGAATTCTTGGTTTAATTTCTTGTTTTGTTGCACATTTCACTCTTTCCCTCTTCACTTTTGAATGAAGATGGTTGTGTGTGTGCATAATGGTACATAGTAAAAGGCCTCCTTTTTTTAGATATGGCTTCGTCACTGGTTGCCACCCCACTGGCCCATGGAGGAGGAATTGAGGTAGTTTTGGATCATTCCACGACTTGGGTCAGGATGTGACAGACATGGCCCAGTAATGGACATAGAAGGGTACAAAGACACGTCTAGGTGTACATAGGTACAAACATGGTTATGATCCATCATAAACATTTAGAACTATTGCAGAAGGTACATGTCAGTACTAATAGTACATGTCGTTTACATCTTTTAATATGACTTGGAGATCTTTTTTCCAATAGCATGGATTATTTTCCTAAAGGGAGAATTCCGTATATGAATCCCTATTAAGATATTGAATGAAATTACTTCCTAATAATATGATTTTGATCCTCTCTAATAGATTAGTTTCTAATAGATTTCTAGGAATCCATCCCTATAGTTGGAATGGGATCCCTTACCATCTTTTTTCCTGAGTGGGGTTCTTAGAATCGGCATGAACAACTATACACAGGCATCGATCCCCTCATTAGTGGGATAATTCAGTTTGGGTTGTTGTTATACCACATTTCCCTAGGTGTGATCCCTACCTATGTATCAATCTCTTATGATTTATAGCATATACTTCCTTATGGAGAGACCCAATGAGCCTGGAATCTCAGATGGATTTCATTAGTACTGTCAGACTGGTCGATTGAGTTCTCCTAGGAGAGTGTGGTTTTAGACTCTTCATAAGAATAATAGGTTAGAAATGTGGTTGTGACCTTACCTTAAGACATAGTGTTGACTATGATTATATCTTGATTTTTATTGTATGTGTCATATTACGATTGATATATCATGTGATGAGCTAACTACTCATGATGATTTATGCTTAATTATTTTAGGATATCTTACTAGGTATTGTTTTACTCACCCCAACATGGACTCTTCCTTCATGTGTCACATCTAATTTAGATTATTGACTATTTGATGGGATTATCAGTGGACCAAAATAATATGAGGGTTATATTTGGGCTAGGCAGTTCATGGTTCGTACCCAGTATCACAATTGATTGTTTTTACCTCTTCCCAGTAGGTTAGACTTATTTACTGTTTTTATGGGCTTGTATTTGGACCTTTATGTTTTCCAGTATTATTATCGTACTCTGTTTTTGGGATTTATCTAGGTGTATGAATTTGGTATTAGTAGTATTTTATAATTCAACATTTTTATAGGCTTAGAGATGTGGGTGTATATACATGTACATTAGGTTATGGCCTCCCATGCAAGTGTTTTGCATACTCAACACTAGTTGACATCCCTTGACCTATTAGAGGCAGACTTGGGGTGGTCACACTCAGCTTATTGTCAGTCAAGCGGGCCTGGTGGGTCTGGCCATGAAAGGTTTCATATTTCATTTCAAAATTTGGGATATTGTGAGTGAATTTTCTCCCATTGATAAGAATATATGTGGAATTAAAGTTACTCATTTTGAATTATATTAATTAGTATGCCATGATAACTAAAAATAAACATTTGAAGTTCCTTACATCTGGCTAGATCATGAAATGATTTGAAAGTACCAAATGAATTTCAATGGAATTGGTTAATTTTTTATTTATTGAGATACATCACATTGAGGTAATTTTTTAGTGAACCATACTCCCTTTAGAATAGAACACTATCATTGGAATATACATTTAACTTTTCATAGCTCATACCCACATAAAATTACATATGTTCACATCCATTGGATAAAAAAAGCACAATGTTGTCTACCCACTAGAGACATTTTCTTTTTTCTCATGTTTATGAAAATATTTAAAAATTTGATCAATTTTATAATAAATTACGCATTATTAAAAAACATCTCGATCAATTTTCCTTGAGATATATCAACATAATCAATTATATATGATTCTTGAAGGTCTGGTTTCCTAGTCTACTGAATGCCTAATAAAATATTTGATGCCTTCATGATATTCCTTTAATATTTATTTTAAATTCATATGTATTTATGTAATAATTTTATAAAATTAAAAATTTTCTTACTAATAATTACAAATGAGTATTACAACACATCACAAATCATATAAACGTATAAAAATATTTTATGTAAACAACCATGGTTCTTATTATCAATGTGAATTTAACATCTTAAGAAACGTGTCAATAAATATTATATCATTACCATAGAATAGGGAAATGGAAGCACCTCATTTTATCAACGCTAAAAAACACGGATAAAGGTGGACCCATTATCAACACTTTTCTTAGCATAGGTAAAGAGTAGATTTATTAGCGCCGGTTTTAGAATTTATAAATGTTATTAATAAAAAATATTATTAATTTATATAAAATTTCTATATTTATATTCAGAAATAATTTTTATTTGTATTCATTAAACAAAAAATACATGTATATTAATAACGTATATTTTTTTAAAATTAAAATATATATATAATGTTTAAAAAAAGTATTTCTAATATTATAATTATATATATATATTTAAAAAATTATAATATTAAAATAAATTACATTAAATAATTAATATATTAATCAGATTTATCAGATTTATTATAATTATTTGTTTCATTAGTCTTATTAGATTTATTAGATTTATAATTATTAGATTTATTAGATTTATTAGATTTTTATATTCATTATATTTATTACATTTATTACATTTAATATATTTTTTAAATTATTATTATTTTTTTAATATATTTTTTAAATTATATATATATATATATTTTATTTTATTTATATTTAAAATATATAAACACTTTTAAATAAGTATATTTATAATTCATTATTAATTAAATATATATGTTT
This sequence comes from Viscum album, assembly GCA_963277665.1. Classification (NCBI taxonomy): domain Eukaryota; kingdom Viridiplantae; phylum Streptophyta; class Magnoliopsida; order Santalales; family Viscaceae; genus Viscum; species Viscum album. The sequence goes on along the minus strand of OY728135.1, from coordinate 66,740,117 downwards.
CCAATTAATTTTATCAATAAATATATTGATCATGCGTGAGTATAATTGATGTGCATATATGTTATGAATCATAATGTATGTTCATTTATACATTACACCCTTCTTATTATGTATGTTGTCCATATGTGATGGCTAATTTTTTATTATGTATATTTTACTAGGAATATGACAAATTTATGTTACCCATATCAAAAATTATGTACTAAAAATACTCATAAAACTACATTAAATGTATTTAAATAATAAATATATTTATTATATTTATAATTATTAAATTTTAATGATATATAAATATTTTTTAACTAATATATTTATTTATAATTATATATATAACCATATATATATTTGAATAATTATAAAATTATAAAAAATACATATATAATTATATATATGTGTGTCTATAAATAATTATCAAATTATAATAAATATATTTATTATACTTAAAAAGTTATTAATATATATAATAAATTAAATATATTAATAAACATATGAAAAAATTTATAAAAAAATTCAAATAGTTACAATTATAATTCCCAAATAAATATAAAAATATTTAAATAATTCAAAAATTATAACAAATATATTAATTATATATATTTATAAAATTATATATATATTTCTTATAATTTAATAACTAATTAAATTTATATACATGTATATATTTATATTTATAATTACGACCATAAATAAATAAATATTTTTTAAAATTTTCTATTCTAAATAATATTATATTTATTTATAATTATAAATATATTTAAATATTTATTTATTTAAATAATTATTAATTTATAAAATATATATTTATTATTTTCATATATAATGTTATATTTAATTTAATAAATATACTTATAAATATATAAAAATATTGATAAATAAATATAAATATTTATAATTATAATTATAAATAAATATAGGTATATATAAATAATAATAAATTTATAATAAATATTTTAAATATATATATTAATAAAAATATAAATATTAGAAATATAATTTTTTTTTAGAATTTTATAATTATTTAAATAAATAAATATTTATTTATTTATAATTATAAATATAAATAAATATTCATTTATTTAAATAATTATAAAATTAGATGAATTATAGTTATATATATTTGTACTCTTATAAATATATATAATTAATATATCTATTATATATTTTTCTAAGACTACAAATATAATTAGTATATTAGTTATACTTTTATAATTATTTAAATTATAATTTTGTAAATATAACTATTTATATATTTATATATTTATAGTTCTACTTATAAATAAAAATATATATATTTATCATATATAGAATTTAATAAATATATATGATAATATATATTTTTATCTGTGCTATATTTTAGCGCTGATAAAGATACCTTTTATCAGTGCTAAAAAGCCCTAGTAAAGGCATGTTTTATCAGCGCTTTTTTATTTTAGTGTTGGTAAAACATACATTTATCATCAATTTTTAGCTAGCACTGATAAAAGGTCCACCTTGTTTTAAAAGAAACCCTAGTTCATCCTTTCTCACTCCCCTCAAGCATTAGTGGAAGTCGACCGCTACGCCCCTAACCTCTCATCTGCCATGACCCCTCCTCCATCGTGAACACTCATCTGCCACGAACACTCCATTTCCAAGAACCCTCCCCCTCTACAAACCCATTTCTTCCATTAACCCCACACCAAGCATTCTTGAAACAATTATACCTCATTTTCTGTGTGGTTTTTACTCCAATTATACAAAGAAACATCAAGGAAGTCTCATTTCATTTGATTTCATCCTTTTTTAAGTGTTTTTATTCCCCCATTCTTGAGTTCTTATTTTCCAGCTGGTTGTTTGACATAATTTTGGTCTGATATTCTATTTTTTTGGGGAACTATTCAAGTTTGAGTTTGGATATTTCCTTAATCGGGCCTTGATGAGGTGTGGCTATGGTTTCACACCGAAATCTGAAGGTTTCCAAGGATGATGTAGGTTATGAAATGATTTTACATTATTATATTATTTTAAATGCTTGATTCTTTGGTTATATAAGTCCAATGTATTATTCGTGTGGTGAAAAACATGGTTTGGAAATGGTTTGACATGCATATGTGTGGAAAGTTGGGTTTTGAGAGTAAATTGGTTGTATATCTTATGTGATTTTTGGTGGTGTTCCTTGAGAATGGTATAAGATTTGTATGAAAGGTGAAAATTATTTTTTCGAAAGATATATAAAAGTGAAAACGTGTTGAAATTGGACTTCTCCAAGGGAAATGGTTTTTTAGTTTGTGTTTTCTTCCTTGTTGGGTAACTTAAATTCACCTTTGAATTGTGTAAGTAATGTAAATCATGGTATGCAATAGTTTTTATGTTATCATGATTTTAAAAAATGGGCTCTACCCATATTATTGAACCATTGTTTAAGATCCCATCAAAATGGTGATAATTTTATCGCATCAGTGAAGCATACTATGAATTTTCCCTTGTTTGGTCTTTATTTTGAGGTAGTTGTAATGAATATGATATAACGTTCCGACCCCAGTTACCCAGAGTAGGTGCATTATTACATAACATTGGCATGATCACAAGGGATCAAATCCCGAAAGACCGATCAGTTTAGTATCCTTGTAAGTACTAGATAAATTCAAAATTCTTACATTACATAATGAAATAAAAAAACAACATTGTGTCCCCTGTTAACACTCTTATATCCTTTAGCCTATTCCAGCAGGTTAATCGTAATATACCTATTTGCATCCTGTTAAAATAAAACATAAGAAAGGGGTGAACTCAGATTCTCAGTAAGGATAACAATATAGAGGAAACATTCATAAATAATCATTAACATTTAAGGCAATGAATAAGACTAGAACACACGCCTTTTAAAATTAAACTTCTACATAATATGGAGAAGATAAATTAAATAATGACATTTACCTATTTACATTGATATTCTACTAGTCGAATAATCACATGTAATATCAATAGTCAATTTCATAATGATGGAATTCAAAATGTCGGACATCATAACCACATAGTCAAGGCTTCATGCCAAGACTACAAATATCATTTTTTCAAGGCCTTGTACCAATACACTAGTTTGTCTCATGAGACCTATCGATGCATCGAGGAGTTATAACTGGATCCACCCGTCACTTACTAAGTCCAATGAATTCCTCATATGAATGGGTGAAACATAATATAAACCCTCATATTAAAATTAGCATATGAAATGTCAATATTTTAACCACAAACCTTGATTGGACTAAAAATAGCACATGCAAAGTCAAACATAACTCATTCAATAAAATTTGGATGATTGTATTATAATAAATCAACCTCAATAAAGAATACAATATACTGATGTATATGAACATAGATGAAAATAGTCATTAAATCTATTTTAGAGAAATTTCCCCTTTTTCTTGGAAACAATTAAATATCGCACTATTTATCAAATAAGTCGTTTAAAATAGATTATTGAATCAAAGTGTCCCATAAGAAATTGATACTTTTAAAAGGAATTTGAATTTCAAAACATTTATCTCCATATAAATAAATACATAAAAACACTTTTAAAACCTGGACATTATTGAGAAATATTTAGAAGAATAAATATTTAAAAAATTTAAAACAATATTTTAGTTAAAGTGTTCCTAACCAAATAAGAGACACTTGAATACAATTAATTGAGGAATAACATTAATAAAAACATTATAATATCATGAAAATAAATGGATTCATTATATAATATGTCAAAGTAAATATATACCCCATATAAAAGTGAATTTGTGCATAATGACAAAGAGATCTCAAAGGAATGTGAATTGAGATGAAATACCTTATAAAGACTGTATCCTTAGATTAAGGATTAATCAATGAAATAATTATGTGTGTAAAGTATAAATACTCTCAATATAATTGGATATTGAGTGTAAATTAATCATATTACATTCACACATATTCTTGTAAAAACAAAACCAATGACATGGATGTTTAACTCAATGAATGAAAATTGAGTTAAGATTACCCTTAGAAAGTTCATATCTATGGAATGTGAATTTATCAATGGAGGTATTATGTGTATAGAAAGGTATATCCACATAAAGGGGAGTGGAAATTACTACATAAATAATAAATAGTGATTCCACCCATAAGCTTGGAGTAAACTAATCAATGAAGTATGCTTAAAGCCCAATGAGTGGAAATTGAAATTGGAAATTCCCTTACTGATTTAGTAACTTACGAAACATACACCCCATGAAATCATTATCATACATTGAAGATGTAAATAACCATAAATTTATGTATATTACAAAAATAATATAATCATGGGAAATACATAGACCACACGAAAGGAAATAGTGGCAATATTGCATGAATCTCACATGAATAAGAAGTGAGATGAAAACTCCTTACCTTATACTTTTACTTAGTCGAGGTTACGTTAAACTCATGTATAATAGTTAAATAATTTTTATTAAATTATACATGAACCACATGCATAAATATGATATCATATATTATCTTCTAATATTTCTTAGTTAATAATATTTTAGTAGTATTATTGTTTTTGGTGTTAACTGATTCGTTTTTCTTTATATGTTTTGTTACGTAAGTGATGTATTTTGTGGATAGTATGTATTTTATTCATATCCATAATATTATTAAGTCTTTAAAAATTGTTTTTAATCAACAAATGATAATTATTCTTGAATAGTTACGATGAGGAACTACATCTCATCCCGTTGTGGAGACTGTAAGCCATACGTAGGCAGAAGCGACAATATAATTATTTTGATGGTGAAATCGTATATAATTGGATTTAATATCATATATACAGAATCATTAACATATTATATTTATTATTTAAATTAGTTATATGCATTATTATACCCATGCAAATAATGTTGTTTTTGAATAACAAACTACACCATGACGTGGAGACGGCAAGTCGTACGTACGCACGCATGGGGACTTTGTCATTTATTGGATAGATAGAATAATGAATATGGTTGTACCATATTTATAATAATGCCAAAGTATGTAGGAGGTAACAGAGTTATTATTTTTGTATGAAATCAACAAATAAAGAAGAAGTGGAAAAAGAAAAGAACTTGAAAGAGGGTGGTGAAATTATTACCTCTTCTTCAGGTTCTTCCTATTGATTTGATCAAAAGGGCTCCTTAGGTTATCTTTCAGATCAATTTAAGGACACTAAAATGTACTGACATAAGTTGGGAGGATATTTGGGAAGGGGATGGCTGATCTAAACGGCTTTGGAGATGTGAAATTAAGATAAAAGGAAGTACCCTTTTATAAGAGGGGTGAGGGTCACTTTAGGAAAACCTTGAAATATTATTTTATAATTAAAAACATTTCAATTTCTAATGGATCCAAAATACGTTATTTCGAGTATAAGGTGGTTATGAGTTTAAATAAATTCATCCAATATGTTTTAGACAGGATTAGGTCACCATATTAACCTTATCGTTTAGATTTCACTCTTAGTTAAATAGTTTGACATTTACCATGTCTCTTTGTATTTTTATATTATATGGTTAATAAAGATACTATAAACTGCAAAGAGAACCCCAACTGGTTTATTATTGATATATCTAACCTTATATAAGTCTTTTTTCCGAAACATATATTTTTAAGAATATTATATCAATTAATAATAAGTATTTGTTTTAAAAATTCAATTATGTCAATTTTGACACTATTTAGTATTTTATTTTTCTAAAAGCCATACAAACTTTATCAGTTCGAATAAAATTTATTTAATCAACCCTAAAATGTCATCTTTACCAATAAAATTAGTGTAATTCATCATAAGTCTCACTTTACATTTATTTGGATATTTATAATATCAATTATTTTAATATTTCATTAATAAGGTAATTACTGCACCGTTATTGTGTTATAAATAAATTAAAATATTTTATGTCTAAAAATTATAAATAAAATACCATTATGTAGGAAATATTTTTATCTTCCTAATGAATATTTATAGTTGATATTATATTGTGTATAACCTTATATTAAAAATGGTTTAGTTATTAAACATTGAATTTAACTCTTTCATCTATTCATTAAATATAATAATAATAAATGTCCTAATTTAAATCAAGTGGACCAAAAGGTTAATATTTTATTAATAAGGTTGTTTTTAGTCGAATTAAACTTATCTAATAGATTTAGAAAATGTTTTATAGTAATTATAATATCAATTTTACCCTTAATTACCCAATTTACTTTTAACTGTGGTAAATAAAAGTCATGAGTTACTATTCACAAAAAATTATTTTCATCTTATTGAAGTAAATTTTACTTACAGATGTCAATCGTGTCTCTTGAATTTTTTAAATTCAACTATTGAAGTGTTAAAATTATGTTTTATGCAAATTTGTAAATTCTTCTAGAAGGTGGGTAAAAGACGGTAAAAGGTTTAATAAAATTTTATACATCTAATTTTATTATAAAAATGACTCCAATTAATCGACTTGAACTAATATAGGTATTATGTATATATATTTACATAAATAAATAAAATAAATAATTATTTAAATAAAAATCCAATTTTTAAACAACAACGTAGTGTTTTTTCACTATTCATCAAAAATTGACTGTTTTAGAAAAATACAAAAAATTCACCCTAAGATAATTATAATATTAAAAATTGAATAATGAAATATATTTTACCAAATTAAAAACATATAAGTAGAATTATATAATTTAATAATAATTCCCATTGTCAAAACCAAAAAGCGGGGTTTTACGAAGTAAAAACAATCAAAAGAGTGACATGGGTTAAAGTCAAATTTAAATGTAAAATTACTTATAATGACCTAAAATGTATTAAACGATAAAAATATAATATGATTATACTTCCAAACCATTCAAATTCTTAATTTAACACTATAAATTATTTCGATTAAAAAGTTGTTTTCAATTAAAAGTTAGTATTTTTCACTATTCATCAAAATATGAATATTATTAGAAAAGTACCAAAAAAATTTCCCAATTAAATTTTTATGTCCCTATTCTAAAGTAGAATTTAATTTCATTAAATTTCATATATTAAAGTGTCAAATATTCATTTTAAAAAGAGTTTTTCTTTTAAAAGGTGGTAACATTTAATTTTTTTAAAATTACTTCTTTTATCTGAAAAAAATGAATTTAATCATATATTACATCTAAGAAACAAATAATATGGATTCTAAATTTATATAGAGTATATAAAATTCAAAATATAGTTAATGATATTCATAACCGCTTTTTAAACGGCTATTTTGCTAAGTCATTGTGCGCTCGAACTCAGTTTTGTGTGTAGTACAATCTATTGAATTATTTTAATGAAAATAACTTACTATGAAATCTTGGGGTGTTAAATTATTCCCCCATTTTAGAAATTTCATCCTTGAAAATTAGAAATTGTGCTTTGGAACTTCATTGAAATTCACACATTGGAAAAAGAGTCAATAAAACTATCACTTTAAAGGAATGAAAGAGAAGTACAACGGTCACCTGAGATAACCCATACTAGGATTCCATGTAGGAAAATTGGATAGGGAATATAAACTATGTGTCATGTTCTGAGGGAGAGTGATAGAAAACATGATTAGGATAAAGTTAACAACAAGAAACCACTAACATGTGATGGGATAAACGGTCATTAGTTTCCCAGTAGTAAAATTATACGGACAACATTTTTTTGTTTTAAGTTCCATTTCATAAAGTTAAGGAATTTATTTATGAGATTGATTAAGAACATATAGAGACATACTTACTTTTTAAGTAGAGTTTAATCATTTAACAAATTTCTACCACTAACTCATTTTTTTTCCAAACAATGAGTATTCAATATGACTTGGTCACACCTAGAGTGCTAGAATCAACTTCTAGAGAATCAGATGATCCATAATGGAAAAACTATATACTTCCCTTGTCTTTAGAGATTATCCAAAACAAAAATGTTTACTACAAGATCAGATTATCCCTAAAAAGGATAATCCTTTAGAGAAAGAAATACTAATCTTATTTCCTAAAATTAAACCAACAATACCCAAAGTTCAATAAATACCATTCAATAAACAAATTTCCTTAAAATCATTCAATATAATCCAAAATAATATCGAAACCCAAAACATATAATAATTTGATTGTATATTCTTCCATGTTAAATTATATCTCCAAATAACATCGACTAATCTTAAAGTCACACACTTAAAAGTAATTAACCTTATCACATATTCTCTATGATAGGTTAATCATTTCCATAAATAACCCAAATCACTAAAAATATGTAATAAAAACATAGATAAAAATCCACCATTACTCCTAAAATGAAATCACATATTATTCAATTTTCATTAGGCATATAGTGTTCCCAACAAAGTGAACGTCTTCGAGAATAAAATTTATCACATAATCACCAAATAATTTTTCTATACTAATTATATCCATTTGAAAAGACATAAGATCCCAAATCAACATATTATCGATCAATAAAATCTTCTAACTAAAAAAAATTATACACAATAACTAGGGACATCACGTAGTCCAGTGGTAGGTGATAAATCTCAATCACACTCTTGTTGTGGGTCTGATTTTCGTATCTTTGTCTAACGCGGTGGGTTGTAACACGGTCTGTATGTTGTCCTTTTTCAAAAAATATATTTTATAACATTCCCAAAATGACATAAATGCCTAAAAATAACCATAACATAATTTAACAACAAATTTTATTGCATACCTCGCATTTTCATCCCAAAAAATAATAACGTGTAATTTCCTCAAATCCAAGGATCACATAAACCCAAATGTTTAATTATGACTATATCCATAAAAGAAAAGATAATTCTTCCTCAAATAGAATTTGACATAACAAACTATAGGGTTACACATACAAGAGAAAAGTCTTCCAAAGTAATCCAATAAGCAAAGAGAACTAATACTTTTAAACATTTCTCCATCCATTTATTTCAACATAGTTTTTTCCTTGACCAAGAGGTTGTCCTATAGACTATGGAATTCACTTGATTAATGCCTAGGTCCCCTACATTTAGGGAAAATGACTGTAAATGGATTCTTGGGATCATTTTTATTTTTCCCACAGTAGTCTTCAATTTTCCTCAAAAATTATTTAGTTTATGTCATTCATTACCACATATAAATCATTTATTTGTTCCATTGAGAAAATTTCATAGGTGTCTCCTTCTACATTTACTGCATGATGGAAATTGAGCATTCTTTTCTCCATGGTATCCACTGCTGGAGCACTTATCATTGACCACATTTATCTTCTTTGTTGAGTCTAAGAGTTGGTTAATATATATGTTGTAGATCATATTTTTGGAAAAATAATTCGGCATGAACAAGATATCTTTTAAACCTATTAACATCCCATTTCGTTTCTCATTTCCCCCACTATGCCCACCTTGTAAATCATATTCAATTTTACTATGAGATCCTTGGAATCCATCCATTGACTAACACAAGAAAGTATACTGTGAGTTATAAAATCATTTAAAGAATACCATAACACCTTATTTTCAATATAAAACACCTTAGGATTGACCGTGGTTATTTATTCTCATCTTATATTAAAATCCTTCAAATCTGTTTGTAAAGAAAATGTTAATTATCATAAGAATATCCCCCAGTAGTGTCATAACCAAGAGTGAAACAAGGCTCGTTGTCGTGTGCAAGGATACCCTAGGTCAGACCCGAAACTTTTTGTCATAGTTTTCACTCCTAAGTACATATGTTCCAGAGCCACCTCTACCTTCTCATATCCAGAGATGGATGTATAGCTTGGAAAATACACAAAATATCTACATTACCAAAATTCTAGGAAGTTATTCTATACAAATTCTAAAATTATATCTTAGATTAATGTTCTCTAAAAAGAGTTTATCTAAATCTAGTATGCATTTTTTATAATAAACTTTCTATGATATCAACTGTAATTCCCCAACCCCAGTTACCTAGTGTTAGTGCATTATTACATAACATTTTCATGATAACAAGTGATCAAATCCTGAAAGGCCGATCAGTTTAGTAGCTTTCGAAGTTTTAGATACATTCATAAGTTTTACATTACATCCTGAAATAAAGAAAACAACATTGTGTCCCCTTTGAACACTCTTATATCCCTTATCCTATTCATGAAGGTTAATCATAATATACTTTTTTGCATCCTGGTAAAAATAAATCATAAGAAAGGCGTGAGATAATATGCTTAGTAAAGATAAAAATATAGTGGAAAATTTCATAAATAATCATAATCATTTAAGGAAATGTATAAGACTAAAACACAAGCCTTTTAAACTTAAACTTTAGTATAATATGGCAATGATAAATTAAATAATTCCATTTACTTATTCACATGGATATTCTACTAGTAGAAAAATCACATGTAATATCAGTATCCAATTTCATAATTATGGAATGCATAATGCTAGACATCATAACCACATAGTAAAGGCCTCGTTCCAAGACGACAAATAAGATTTAGTCCAGGCCTTGTGCCAAGAAACTAGTTTGTCTCATTAGATCTACCGATGAATCGAGAAGCTATAGCTGGTTGCACCCAGATCTTACTAGGTCCAATGAATTCTTAATATGAAATGGTGAAACATAATCTAAACATTCATATTAAAAATAGTATACTAAATGTAAATATTTTAAACACAACCCATGATTGGCATAAAAATAGCACATCCACAATCAAACACAACTCATTCAATACAATATGGATGATTGAATTATATTAAATCAACCTCAATAAAGAGTCAAATACACTGAAGTATATTGACATAGATGAAAATATTCAATAAAACAATTTGAGAGAAATATCCCATTTTTCTTGAAAACATTTAAATGTCGCATTGTTTATCAAAGAAGTCGTTTAAAAGAGATTCTTCAATCAAAGTGTACCATACCACTTTGAAACTTTTAAAAGGAATTTTAACATCAAAACATTTATTTCCATATAAATAAATACTTAAAAGCATTTTTAAAACATGAACATTAATGAGAAAGATTTAGAAGAATAAATATTTAAAACATTTAAAACAATATTTTAGTTAAAGTGTTTCTAACAAAATAAGAGACACTTGAATACATGTAATTGAAGAATAACATTAATAAAACCACTATAATATCATGAGAATAAATGGATTCATGATATGATATGTCAAAGGACAGTATATACATCATATAAAAGTGAATTGGTTCATAACGACAAAGAGGTCTCAAAGGAATGTCAATTAAGACGAAATACCTTATAAAGACCATATCCTTAGATAAAGGATGAGTCAATGGAATAATTATGTGTGAATAATATAAATAAAATCAATATAATTAGATATTTAGTGAAAATTAATCATATTAAATTATCACATATTCTTGTAAAAACAAAACCAATGACTTGGATGTTTTACTCAATGAATGGAAATTAAGTTAACATTTCCGTTATAAAGTTCATATCAATGGAATGCGAATTTATTAAAGGATTTATTATGTGTATTAGAGGTATATCCACATAAAGGGGAGTGGAAATTAATACATAAATAATAAATAGTGATTCCACACATAATCATTGAGTAAACTAGTCATTGAAGTATGCGTAAAGCCCAATGAGTGGAAATTGAAATTAGAAATTCCCTTACCAATTTGGTTACTTATGAAAGATACACACCATGAAAAAGTATAATACAATGAATATTTGACTACCCATAAATTAAATTATTTTACACATATAATACAATCATGGGTGGTACATACACCACATAAAAGGAAATAGTGGAAATATAGCATGAATCTCATGTGAATAAAAAGTGAGATGAAAACGACTTAACTTGTACTTTTACTTAGTCGAGGGTAAGTTAACCTCCTGTATAATAGATAATTAATTGTTATTAAATTATAAAATAACCACATACCTAAATATGATATCATATATGATCTTTTAATATTTCATTGTTAATAATATTTTAGTAGTATCATTGTTTCGGGTGTTAACTGATTCGTTTTCCTTTATACGTTTTGTTACGTAAGTCATGTTTGTTATGGGTAGAATGTATTTTATTAATATCCATAATGATATCAATTATTTAAACATTATTTTTAATCCTCAAATAAAAATTATTCTTGAATGGTTACGATGGGGAATGATATCTCATCACGTCGTGGAAATGGTAAGCCGTACATACGCACAAGCGTCAATATCGTTATTTTGATGGAGAAATATTATATAATTGGATGGTATATCATATATAAAGAATAATTAAAATTTTATATTTATTATTTACATAATTTTTACTCATTGTTATACCCATCCAAATAATGATGTTTTTGAATAAAAAACTACACCACAATGTGGAGACGGTAAGCCGTACATACACACGTATAGTGACTTTGTCATTTATAGGTTGGATAGAATTAATAATATGGTTGTATAATATTTATAATTAAATAACAGTATTTATGAGGTAATATAGTTATTATTTTGTTATGGAATCAACAAATAAATAGGAAGTGCAAGAAGAAAATAACTTGAAAGAGGGTGGTGAAATTATTACCTCTTCTTCAGGTGCTTCCTTTTGATTTGATCAAAAGGGCTAAATAAGTTGTAATTACGATAAAATTAAGGACTCTATGATGTATTGAATGTAGTTGGGAGGTTATTTGGGTATGTTTTGGCCAAGTCAAATGTCTTTGGAGGTATTTAATTAAGAGAAGGTGAAGTACTCCTTTATAAGAGGGGTAAGGGTCACTTTATGAAAAACCATGAAATATTATTTTATAATAAAATAATTTTTGTTTTCTAATGGATATAAAATTATTTATTTCAAGGATAAGGTGGGTATGGGTAAAAAACCTATCAACCAATAGATTTTAGACTTTTTTAGGTCACCATATTAACCTTATCTTTTAGATTTCACTCTTAGTACAATAGTTTGACATTTACCATGTCTCTTTGTATTTTTATATTACATGGTTAATAAACTTACTATAAACTTCCAAGAGAACCCTAAGTGGTTAATTATTGATATATCTAACATTATTTAAGTCTTTTGACCGAAACTAACATTTTTAGGAATATTATATCAATTAATAATATAGTATTTGTTTTAAAAAACTCAATTATGTCAATTTTGACACTATTTAGTATATTATTTTTTTGAAAGCCATAAAAACTTTATCACTTCAAATAAAATTTATTTAATCAATAATAACATGTCATAATTAGCTATAAAATTAGTTTAATTCATCATAAGTCTCAAATTACATTTATTTTTATATTTAAAATATCAATTATTTTAATATTTCATTATTAAAGTAATTACTCCATCATCATTATGTCATAATGAAATTAAATTATTTAATGTGTAAAAATTATAAATAAAATAAAATTATGTATGAAATGTCATTAACTTTCTAATGAATATTTAAAGTCGAATTTATATTTTGTATAGCCCTATATTAAAAATGGTTTAGTTATTAAACATTGAATTTAACTCTTTTACCTATTCTTCAAATAAAATAATAATAAATGTCCTAATCTATCCAAGTGAACCAAAAATATCATATTTTATTCCTATGCTTATTTTTTGTATAATTAAAATTATCCAATAGGAATAGGACATGTTTTAGGGTATTTATAATATCATTTTTACCCTTAATTACTCTATTTACTTTTAACCATGCTAAATAAAAGTCAAAAGTTACTATTCACCAAAAATTATTTTCATCTTATTGAACCACATTTTACATAATAATGTCAACCATGTCTCCTGGATTTTGGAAATTCAACTCACAGAAGCGTTAAAATTATGTTTTATGCAAATTTGTTAATGATCCTAGAAGGTGGAAAAAGACGGTAAAAAGTTCAATAAAATTTTATACATTTAATTTTATTATAAAAAAGACTCCAATGAATCACATTGAACTAATATAGGTATTATATATCTATATTTACATAAATAAATAAAATTAATATTTATTTTAATAAAAATATTTTTTTTAAACAATAACGCAATATTTTTTAACTATTCATCAAAAATTTAATGTTTTTGAAATATACCAAAAATTCACCCTATGAAAATTTTGATATTCCAAAATCAAAAATGAATTCTATTTTACCAAATTTAAAACATTTAAGTATCATTAATTAATTTATATATAATTCCCATTGTCAAAACCAAAAAGTATGTTTTTAAGAAGTAAAAACTATCAAATGATTGACATGTGTTTATGTCAAATTTAAATGTGAAATTAGTGACCTGCATTGTTTTAAACGATAAAAATATAATCTTATTATACTTTTGAACCATTCCAATTCATAATTTAACACTATAATTTATTTTGATTAAAAATTTATTTTTCAATTAATATTTAGTATTTTTCAACATTTATCAAAATATGAATGTTATCAAGAAAATACCAAAATTTATTCCAAAATAAATTTTTATTTCTAGATTATAAAGAAGAATTTAATTTCATTAAATTAAATATATAAAAGTGTCAAATATTGGTTTTGAAAAGGGTTTTTCATTAAAAGATGGTAAAATTGCATTTTTTGAAAATTTATTCTGTTATCTGAATAAATGAATTTGTTCTTATGTTATGTCTAAGAAACACATAATATGGATTCTAAAATTATATGAAGTATATAAAATTCAAAATTCAGTTAATACTATTCATAACCACTTTTTGAGCGGCTAGTTTGGTAATTCGTGGTGCCCTCGAACTCAGTGTTGCGTGTAGTGCAAACTATTAAATTACATTACAAAATAACTTACAATGAAATATTTGGGTGTTACATATGAAGTTAACCACCACTCAGTAAAAACTGGTTCTAAATAAAATAGAGGTTTTCTCTCCATTTTATTCTATCCAAAACTTATGTAGACCATATTTTGGATGTGGTTCCTCCTTTTACGTTGCAGAAATCATACTCTTTAATCCCTACCTATAATACCCATCCACCTTTAATGATCAGTATAATTTCAACATTTCTTTCTTCTCTCTTGGATCCAAATTCTCATGGACTCCCCTTTTCAAAAAATTCTAATGCTTTCATCTCATGGTCTTCCATTCTACTGAACACCTTGCTTCTGAAAAATTCCTAATCAATGTAAATTTTGAACTCTCCAAGAGTAGAAAGGCCATTATCCCACAAAATATTAATCCTACACAATTTAATATCAATCCAAACCTTACCCATTTCAATAGAACCACTACTTTGTTACTAGTGAATTTCCATAAGAATTTTAGAAAAACACTTCACTAGAGGAAACCTAGTAGCCTTCAAACCAAGACTTTCTATTGAGTTTTGATAAAATAATCACCATATGTCATGTAACCAAGCCCTAATAAAAATTTGTCGTAACTGATAGTATAATAAGAAAAATATATGATACCACTATCTTGATTTTGTACTCACCATCAATCCTAATTTTAAACCCCCAAAACATATATTAAATCCCCTAAACATACACATTGTAGAAGAAATTTCAGAACATACCTGAATTGGAAAAATCACCAAACCTGATGTATAATAGCATAGAATTAAAGCTACAACTATGTTTTTACATCAAATCACTACCTTCTAGTTCTAGTATCCTCATGGTTTTGAAAATACCTCCCCTAGAGGAAAATGCACAATAACGGATAGACACATGACAAAAATGGAATAAGAACACCATATGAAAATTATATTGTTTGGATGAAAATCCTAATTCATTTGGGAATACATATATATTTTTATTAAGGGATACATTTATTTATAAGGTATACATATCTTTTGTAAGCCCTACCAATCCAAAGCTACATGAGACAAC
The DNA here is from genome assembly GCA_963277665.1 of Viscum album. Lineage (NCBI taxonomy): Eukaryota > Viridiplantae > Streptophyta > Magnoliopsida > Santalales > Viscaceae > Viscum > Viscum album. The sequence goes on along the minus strand of OY728135.1, from coordinate 66,724,284 downwards.
TTATAGACACCCTATTCAAATAACCAAAACAACACATGTGATGAATCCTTCCACCCACAAGCACTCAATAGTGAATCCCCTCAAAGGGAGAAATGATATAATTCAAGTGATTATCAAGTAATATTTTCTTCTATACATAATTTTATATCTTAATATATAAATTATTATTTTATTACAATGTTAAAAAATTATAAGAATAAATTAATAACTATTGATACTCAATGTTATCAAGTGGTCATGAATTTTAGGTAGATGCATCCACCAGAGGTACCTAACCAAGATTTTCATTAGTAAATTTTCATTAAAAGGTTCTATACTATTTTGGGACATAATGTTGTTAACTCCATTAATGAGTTCTAGATTGGTAATAATTCTCTTGAGACTTATAATGATACTCTCATCGCTCTGATTCTAGAGTTTATTGATATGAGTTCAGTTAAGGATTTTATAACGACTAGTCTTTGTAATGTAATTTATAAAGTCATTTTGGATATTTTAGACAATAGACTAAGGAAAATTATACCATCTATTAGTTTACTACCACAGTTTGTTTCTCTTGTTAAAGAGTTATATGATACTACAGTCTCAACGAAGTAGTCTTCAAGCATGAAAATTATTTGGAATATTAATCCTTACTCATTTTTTGATTAATTCAACCTAAAGGATGGGCTCCAGAACATAGAGCTAATTATGTTTATTTAGGAATCATTTATTTCAATATCTATATATGTGGTAATTTTGAAAGATATTATTTATATAAGTGGATGGTGTAATGGTAAGTTGTCCAGAAGTTACGAATAGATGTTATAGCTTTTTTAATATGTGGTCTTTTATGGTGATATGTTAAGGTATTATCCTCATTTTATTGAGAATATATTTTTGTAATGTAAGATTCATTCAATTAAAAGTAATATTGACATTAACTATTCATGAAAATTGAATAGTTTTAGGTTGAAATTATTCAGGTGTAATAAAATATATATGTTCAATGGGGAGACTTCCATGAAATTTTTGAAGTCGGTGAAACTCGATGAATAGCTGATATTTAATATAAGAATGTGGGACAACATGCACAAGAAACATGTGATATATGTGTTTTAGAATACTAATTGAGAATAAAAATCATTTCATGATAATATTTGGAACACTAAATTATAATTTTATTATGGTGATTTTGTTAGGGGTTCACATTTATCACTAGAGGGTCGACCGAGATTCTTCCTGATTGGAACTGATAAGAAGGACTTAACCAATAATGTGGTATGGTTGCATTTCATAGATGTTTGTGAAAGATATAAGATCATAATGGGAGATTGATTAAAACACCAGTCTCAACCATAAATGAGTTGGGTACTGAGTATGAATTATATTGTGATGTATCAGGTGTTGGGTTTCAACAATTAGAGTCCATGATGGATATGTGGTTTCTTATGGTTCCATATAGTTAAGAACACATAAGAGAAACATCCCAAATCATTTCTTAGATTTAGAAATAGTTGTTCTTTCTATGAGGTGTTATTGGGATACACTAAAAATTGTGTATGAAATATATTTAATCATATCATGAAATGAACAATTAATAGCAGAGAAGGTATGGGTACCTATAGTCCTTCAACTTTTACCTAATGTATACCATCAAGAAGGGGATTTTTTTTCTAATTTACTATATTATAAAGATCAATATTAGGTATTACATGATTCAAGAATCAAATGGATGATGGTTTCCCACTTTGAAGAGATATGACTTTATGTTCAAAAGTATCATTGTCAAGTGAAACTTAAATCTTTATCTATCAATTATTCACTCTTCAGTAGTATTATGGGAGTAAAGTATAGGATTAGTACTATTTATTAATGGGAGGCATGATAAAACGTTTATATAATTATATTTTATAAAATCTTGGTTATTTTTTATTCATTTATCTTTTGTAATGTTCTAATCATGGGATTAATGTCTTTGTGAAAATTCCCAAGCAGCTCTTTTAAAATGATTCAAGTGTTTTGAATTATTTCTTAAAAAATTATATGTGTTATTCATAACATTTTATGGTTTAAAATAACTTTATAATTATTTAAACACATGGAATGGACTTAGGTTGCATGCCATGTTTTTCTCAACCCATATGATTGTCTTTCATAACGGGATGTGAATGTTTTGAAAGTGTATGTAGTGTTGGTTTTATTTTTACAAGTGGTGTGTGAAGTTCTAAATGATACTTTTTAAAATATAGAGGTTTTTCAATAATTTTTAATTATTAGGATTGATGGTTCATGAAGTTTACTTGACTTCTTTAAAAAATGAATTGGGGTTTTAGAAAGAGTGTTTGAAACTAATATGTTTATATTACAAAGGATGTGTTATTTTAAAGAGGAATTTGTGTAAATTGGTGGTTTTTTAATAGGATTTAAATTGTGATTTGGTAAATAGTTTTCAAAGGAGACATAAATTATATATATATATTTTAGACTTGGGTAGTTTTTATATCACCATTTTGTGTATTTTTTTAAATAATAAGATCCCTAAATCAAAATGGATCGATATGAATAAAGAATGTATAGATTCCAATCATTCGAAAAAAGAGTATGAAGATGGAGTGAAAGAGTGCATCGAGTTTGAAAAAGATCATGCATATGACCCTTCTGAAATCCTGATTCCATGTTGATGTTGTTTTTATTCATGACAATTTAGTCCATATGATTTGGAAGAACACTTCTTATATCATGGAATAGATCAAACTTATAAATATTGTAGTAAATATTGGGAAAAATAGAATTTTTCTAGTGGGTGAGATAACACTAAATTTTATGGATCGTCTGATATGATTACAAGTGTGGACAATGATGAACACTGTTTTGAGGACGTGATAATAGATGTGAATGATGATGAAGATCATATTGAGTAAATGACAAGGACAATTAAAGTGGAACATTGTGATTGTCCAAAATTGTTAAAGAAAATAAAGAGTTGTGAAAAGACACCATTGTATGGTGGTTGCACTAAATATACATCATTTTTAGATGTATTGAAGCTGTATAATTTGAATGCAGGAAATGAATAGAGTGATTATAGTTTTAAACAATTACTTGCCCTATTGAATTACATGTTCCCAAAATCTATTGAGCTCTTGAGCCGAACATAATATGTCAAATGAGTTTTATGCTCAGTTGGTAAAATATCTAAAAGAATACATGCATTATTGAATGATTGTATACTATTTCACAAGGACCAGAAATCACATAGAAAATGCCAAAATTGTGGGGATTATTGATACATGAAAGATGAATCCAATCCTATGAAATTAGTATTGTATTTTCAAACCATTCTGATGTTTTGGAGCTTATATGGAAGTGAGGAGATTTTAGGGAAGTTACCATGGAATGCGGACAAAAGAAATAAAGATGGGAAACTACGTCACATGGTAGACTCTCCTGGGTGAAATAAAATTGATCGTGAGTATCCATAATTTGGAAATGGTCTGAGAAACCTAACTTCTTTCATTTTCTACAGATAGAGTGAATCCTTTTTTTATCAAAGCAGCACTCACAATACATGGCTGATTATGTTGGTAAATTATAAATTTCTATTGAGGTTATGCATGAAATGAGAACACATCATGTTATCTATTATTATATCAGGACCAAAACAACTTGTTAATGATATTAATGTTTATTTAACTCTATTGATCTAGGATTTGAAATTGTTATGGGATTCATGTTTTATGTGGTATGATGCTTACAGAAATGATGATTTCATGTTGAGAGCCATATTTTATGGGACGATAAATGAACTTCCTACTTATGGAAATTTGTTAGGATATTTAATTAACGAATCTCTTGAGTATCCCATTTACGAACAAGGTACACTGTGAATTTAGTTTAAACATTCATTAAAATCCTCATTTCTAGGACATCACAGATATCTACACCGAAAATATAATTACTGTTCTTGGATAACATCATTCAATGGAATTTCAGAAGAATATACAATAATTTCTCCACTAATAGGTGATCAACTATTTGAGAAAGTAAATGATTTGGACACTGCTTTTTTAATACAATTTTTTGAAAAACCTCACAAAAAATAGTTGGAAGAAGAGATCAATTTTTCTTGGATTACAATAGTAGAATTTTTTGTATATCAAACACTTTCTTGATGTTATGTATGTTGAAAAAAATGTTTGTGGTAGTGTCAACGACATGTTTCAAAATGAACCCAGAAAGACAATTATGGAACTAAGGCTAGATTGGACATGGTTAAATGAGAATAATAGAATATTTGGCACCAGTGGAGGGTGAAAAATGAACTTTTATTCTTCCAGTTTATTACACTATTTCCAAGAAAAAGATATATCAATTTTGTAACTTCTTGAAATACATAAAGGTTCCGAAGGGGTATTCATAGAATATAAATAACATCGTTTCAATAATCGATTTAAAGTTAATGGGTGTAAAATTACTTGACCACAATGTTTTGATGCAAGATCTAATTATTTTATCTTTACGTTGGATTTTTCCCAATAATATCCATCATAAATTAACCAAACTCTATTTCTTCTTCAAAGATATATGTAGTAAAGTTATAGACCTTACAAAATTTCCGATTATGGAAAGATAAATTTCCATCATATTATATTCATTGGATTAGTTCTTCCCAACAACATTCCTGGATATGGTAGTTCATTTTATGGTTCACTTAGTGAGAGTGATTTGACTATGTGGTCTTGTACACTATAGATGAATGTACACCGTTGAATGGTGTATGAATATTTCGAATGGGTATGAAAAAAATCGAAGTCAGATAGAGGGTTGAATTGAGGAGAGATATATTGTTGAGGAATCCATTTAATTATGTACATATCTGGTGTGGAAATAATTGATCTACCAAAATCTCTTCACCCTGGGTGTCTTGCGAGTAAAAGAATATCTAGAATAAATGTTTTCACAATCTATATTGCAGATCAAGATCAGGCCCTCCTTTAAGTTTTTCATGAAAATTTCGTGGTTTCCCCATATGTAGGAACCCACAATAAAACTCTTAGGCATTTTAATCCATCAAGGTCTAAAATATGGATATGAAATACACATAATCGACAGTTTATATGATAGTTTTGGGACCATAATATAAAGGAGTTAGATGACAATCTGGATTCAATTTTAGAATGACTTCGATGGCTAGTAATAGGACCAAGTGTGTATGTATTATCTTACAAAGGCTACATAATTAATGGTTATAAATTCTATACAAATAAGAATGATGAAGATAGTACCATGAAAAATAGTGGAGTTGCCTGCATGGATGAAGTGATGCATGTTTTCGTTACTAAGGATTGATATCCAATTTTCACGAATATCTCATAATTTGGAATCATCAAAAAAATATTGGAGCACGATTATATAACATATTAAGTGCCAATATTTCAATGAATTTTTTTTATAATAGGAGTGCTGTTAAAATAGATGAATTATGATTTGTGACAGTTTATTTCAGTAAGTAAGGTTACAAAGATGAACCATTTACAATGGAATCACATGCAGTATACTTATTTTATGTTCCAGGTCCCTCAAACCGAAAGTAGTCAATTATTCTGTTATCGAGGAAAACCACAGTAGGGTCAGATGAAAATTCTACCAAGGAAGGCACTTTAATTGGGATTTTGTCAATCATTTATCAGTCCTCCCAATGTAGATGACATTTTTTATGTTAGAAAATACCATAATGAATGGATTTGGATCGTCAATAGAGGGGTCAAATCCATTAATCCTTTAAAAAATAAAACGAGAGTTCAATATTTAGGTTATATATATTTTTTGTAATATACATCATGTTATCTCATTTTATTATCCATTTGTTTTTAGAATTATGTAATCTAAATTAGATGTTAAACCACTTATGTAGATAATGACTTCCACACGTGATAGTTCTCCCAATATAGAGGAACAACATGTCTCTCAACTTGCTACTACTTATCGTGTAAAGGATTGACCTTATGCATGTGTTGGTACTCTCATTCCTGAGAAAGAATAGGTCTATCAACATACAGTTGCAGAGAGTGCATAGGAGCGACCTTCTTCACATGATGGTGCTCCCATTCCGGGGGAACAATGGGTTTCTCAACTTACTACTAATCCCAGTGTAGAGATACAACAACCATCTGCATGTGTTGATGCCATCGATCCAGATGAACATATAGATGATGTTGATTCTGGGTAAGTGGTAAGTGATGAAGGCCTGTCATCAGTGAAAAAAAGGTGCATCGTAGTTTCATGGTTTTAGAAAAATATTTAAGGAAAAAGCCAAAGGAATAAAATACGAGGTTCGATGGAATGTGGGGGTCGACATATTAACCCCAAAAGGCCATGTTCAGTAGTTATATTACAATTGTCACTTGACAATATGTGCCAATTGGCATAGATTCATGGCACTGTGTTGTGATAGGTCTTAAGAAACTGATGTGGGAATAGATTAGGGTCACATTATTTTATTTTTTCCTTATTTTACTAAAAAATTATATAATTAAGCCTTGAATTACTCTTCATTATCCATTGGATAGTCCATTTATAGTAGATGACTACCACAAGAAGTATGTACTAATTCTTGAAGGATAGATTCATAAAGGATTTCACACAATCCTAACAATACATCATCTTAAATATTCTTAAAAGAAAATAAACCATCTCATAAAGATTATATATGCACACGTAATAACCTAACAAATGTGGGATTTGGTTACTGGAAGTCATGTGGATGTGTCTTTTCAGATACATTGTGGCTACTCATATGCTGTTTGAGGATACATATATTCATAACTTTGATTGAAAATTTTTTATTTATGAAGTTTCAACTGAGTGATAAAAATAAGGAATGAGCATCAAAAATAGTGTACTGCTACCATAAAGCAATGATGTGGTACTCATCACTGGAAAAAATGGGTTCATATTTAAAATATTCTGCAATATGTTTATGTGACATGAAACAACACCATAATTATGTTCCTCTATTTATATAAATATTGATGACTCAAAATACAGAGCCACTTCCATCCCACCCCATGTGTTATGGAATAAGTAACATGTAAATAAATATGGGAAAATAATAGATGAGAACACACAAAAAGTGTGGGAATCTTGTGTAAATATTACATAATAAAAAGTTATTTTTCTTTAAATCACTATTACGTAACATTGATCTATTCTTTCCCTATATTTTCTATCCGATATAATCACTATAATTAGTCATAGTTGTTTTGGCTGAACACAAACTATTAGTGGCCATGAAGTGTCTAGGACAGTATGGCCACGTCAGAGGTGTGAGTTTCTGGTTGACACCCCAAACATATTTTGAGAAAATACGGGACAATCAATGAGAATGAATAAAATAGATGAGAGAAATAATAGTTACCCTTGAAGGACAATTCCAATGGAAGAGGTAGATGATGGAAACATTAATGAGGGATAAGCAATGAGAATAATAATGTCAAGAATATCTACTATGTGGAGATCCCACCCCACCCCACTAGCTATGTGGATTGGAATTCTCCTCATAGAGATGTTGTAGTAGAGGCAATCAATGCTATAAAAATGTTTCTGTAAAATCTGAATTAGACAAACACTGATACCTTTATTTAATTATATTTTACAAGGTGATAATGACTATTATTTATATATATCAAAATCCACTCATCACATTATATAAAGGGATAAAGTGTTCAATATTCCAAAATACATGCTACATAATAGAACACTTCTAATAGGTCATGTGCGAGTGCCGGTCGACGTAGCCGATGAGCCAGCCACAGAGCTACATATGGAAATTTTTTAGGATGATATTAATATGGTCAAAAAAACAATTGGAACATTCCTCCCATGGCTGTCACATATTTTAAAAAACATTTCTTGAAAGAGTTATGAATTTCCAATTTACTTTTTAAGCTCAACCTTTAACAGTTAATGAAAAAATCCATAACTAATGAATGTTATTACAGATGAAAAAAGTGAAGGTGTTGAAATGAAAGAGTATCTCAAAACAATCTAATGTATCGACCAAATGATCAAAAATATATATCAAAAATAAAATTACCACAACCTTTCTATATCCACATTTAATATCATTCAAGGCTCATGTGGATACAAAGTTAAATGACGATGGAAACCTCATAGTAGAATTTCAAGAAAATATGTACGGAGAGAGTGATCAATACTTCAACAGTGTCAAGAGTGAAACTGAAATACTCGACTATGACTGGCTAGGAAGCTCAATTATAAATCTATACATGAGTAATGATCTCAGGATTTAATTTTACAAAACTAATATATTGTGTTAATTATGGCTAAACACATTTCATATTTTTGGCAGGCATATATATGAAAAATAATTGAAGGGATTTTCCAATGAGATAAATTTAGGACTTGTTAGTCATCATGTTACCTCAATAGAACAATATAAAATATAACACAATAAAAGGATGAAATATTGGTAGTTCTGATGAAATCCATTGAAAGAAAAATTTAGAATGACAGACTCTATTTAATACTAATGATGCAGGGGTAAGACTCTACAATTTAATCATATCACATTTAATTTTATTTCCTTCATTAATTATTCTATTTTGTGTTTTTTGGAAACATTGGATCCTCATTGAAGTAAATTTGGATACTCTAAATATTTATTTTCTATATTCAGTGCATGGATATCTAACAAACTATCCACACATGATGGTGTTTGTCAACTTTTAATACACTACATCCAACCTTTCCGAACTAAACATCAAGTTACATAAATTATATTATATTTTAATGAGGATTATGTTATGATAGGGTGGTACATAACTATTTTCTAAGAAAAATGAATGATTCCAAGGGCTAAGGATAAGGAATAATATAAGTACAATAACTGGATAAGTATCAGGGTATATATAATAGGATTTCACTATCAAAAAACATATCAAAATAAATTAATTATTCTCCTCAATATTTCTGCAGTATCTGAAACAAACCAATGCAAAAGATTATGGTTATTATGTTTTTAAATTTTTGAGAGAGATAATATTCCATGAATAATCTATAATCCTTGAAAAGGAATTTTCAAAGATAATAAATATTTCATTTAAAATATTTATTAATCCTTTGTGTATTTAAATTCATCCAGTACTACTATGTCTGTCAAAATGTCTCATATTCACAAGAAGACATAGATGCACTTAGAAATGAATTGGTAGCATACCTTATGAAATAATGTACACAAATACCATGAATATGTGACTTCCATATACAGGGTATCAATTTCTAAGGTCAATATCACCTTCTAACATCTTTATACTATTGTTATCCTTATATGATCATGGATATCTCAATTATTTACACTTATTGAACATCTATGATCACACATTCTTATTTTTCATATCCATAAATTATTATGATTGGTTTTATAAATGATGTCTTGGAAGGCCAGTACAACTCAAAGTGTCTGTTTTTATTAAAAATTGACATTAATTTAAGAAACAAAAGTGACATACTGAAAATAGAGAAAACACATTTATATTGTTTTGATATTTTAGTAAAACGATCTATTGGTAATTTTTGATGTATAGGGATCACCTACAACTCAATACGATGCATGGTGAGGCTGGTAGGACTCAAAGTGTCTTTTTATTTTAAATTGACATTAATTTATGTAAAAAACACATAACAAACTGAAAACTGAGAAAAAACATTTGGATTATTTTTATATATTTGTAAAATGATATATTAGTCATTTATGACATGTATGAATTATTCTCACCTCAATACAAATTACATGTGTGGCTGGTATAACTCAAATTTTCTTTTTTTATTTAAAATTGATATATATTTAAGTAAAAACAACAAGTGACCTAATGAAAACTGGGAAAACATATCAATTTATTTTTCATTTTTTAGAAAAAATATCTATTAGTCATTTTTAAAATGTAGGGATCATCCACACCTCAGTACGATGCACGATGTGTCTGGTAGAATTCAATGTTTTTTTATTTAAAATTGATCTTAATATAAGTAATAAAAACACTAACATACTAAAAACCAATATAATGAATTTTGATTTTTTTCATATTTTATGAAAATGATCTATTAATAATTTTGGAAGTGTGGGGATCACTTGCACCTCAATAAGATGCATGGTGTGGTGGGTAGAAGTCAAAGTATCTCTTTTATTTAAAATTGACATTAATTTAATTAAAAACAATAAGTGACAAACTAAAAACTAAGAAAACAAATTTGAATTGTTTTTATATTTTAATAAAATGATCTATTTATCATTTTTGACTTTTAGAGATTATCCTCACCTCAATAAGATGGATGGTCTGGCTGGTAGAACTCAAAGGGACACTTATTATTTAAAATTGACACTAATTTACGTAAAAACAACAAGTGAAAAACTAAAAACATAGAAAACACATTCATATGGTTTTGATACTTTAGTAAAATGATCCTTGAGTCATTTCTAATGTTTTAGAGTCAACCAAACCTCAATCTGACACATGTTGTGGCCAGTACAACTCAATGTGTCTCCTTTTATTTAAAATTGACATTAATTAAAGTAAAAACAACAAGTGACATATTGAAAATTGAGAAGACACAATCAAATTTTTTTGATATAGTATCAAAATGATTTATTAGTCATTTTTGACGTGTAGGTAATAGCTTCACCTCAATATGAGACATGGTGTGGCCGATAAAACTGAAAGTGTCTCTTTTTCTTTAAAATTGACAGTAATAAAAGTAAAAATAACCAAGGAAGTACTTAAAACCAATAAAACACATTTTTATTGTTTTGATACTATATGATAATTATCCACGAGTCATTTTTTATATTTATGAGTCAATTGTAACCCAATTTGATGCATAGTGTGGATGGTAGAACTCAAAGTGTCTCTTTTTATTTAAAATTGACATTAATTTAAGTAAAAACAACAAGTGACTTACTGAAAACTGAGAAAAATCATTCATATTGTTTTGATTGTTTATAAAAACGATCTATTAGTCATTTATATGTTTAGGGATCAACCTCACATAAATAAGATGCATGGTGTGGCCAGTAAAACTCAAAGTGTATTTATATTTAAAATTGACATAAATTTAATTAGAAACAACAAGTGAAATACCTAAAACTAATAGAACGCCTTGTTATTTTTTTTATACATTATTTAAATTACCGATGAATTATTTTTGTTGTTTAGGAGTCACTCAGACCTCAATCCAATGCACAATGTGACTGGTAGAACTCAAAGTGTCTATTTTTATTTAAAATTGACTTTAATTAAATTAAAAACAACAGGTGACATACTAAAAAACAAGAAAATGCATTCTCATTGTTTTGATACTTTAGAAAAATGGTCCCTGAATCATCTTTGATGTTTAGGAGTCTACTGAACCTCAATACAATGCACGGTGTGGTCGTTACAACTCAAAGCATATCTTTTTATTTAAAATTGACATTAATTTATGTAAAAAAAGTGACATTCTGAAAATAGGGAAAATAGATTAGGATTGTTTTGATATTAAAGTAACATGATATTTTAGTCATTTTTAATGTGTTATGATCATGGTCACTTGAATATGATTCATGGTGTGGCTGGTACAACTCAATATGTCTCATTTTATTTTAAATTGACATTAATTTAAGTAAAAACAACAAGTAACATACTTAAAACAGAGAAAAAAATTTGTATTGTTTTTGAACTTTAGGAAAATGATCCATGAGTAATTTTTGATGCCTAGGTGTCAACATAACCTTAACCTGATACACGATGTAGCTGGTACAACTCAATGTATCTCTTTTTATTTAAAATTGACATTAATTCAAGTAAAAACAAAAATGGCATACTGAAAACTATGAAAACACATTCAGATTGTTTTTATATTTTAGGAAAACTATATATTAGTCATTTTTGACATATAGATATCATCCTCACTTCAATATGATGTGTTATGTGTCTGGTAGAAATCAAAGTTTCTTTCTATTTAAAATTGTCATAATCTAAGTAAAAACAACAAGTGACATACTGAAAAACAAAGAAATCACATTTAGATTGTTTTGATATTTTTAGAAAATTGTCTATAATTAATTTTTGACATGTAGGGATCAGTTGTGCCTCAATACGATACACAATGTGGCTGTTATAACTCAAAGTGTCAATTTTTATATAAAATTTACATTGATTTAAGTAAAAACGACAAGTGGCATACTAAAAACTGAGAAAATACATTCATATTGTTTTCATACTTTAGGAAGACTATAGACGAGTCATTTGTGATGTGTAGGAGTCACCTGTATCTCAATACAACAAACAGTGTGACTGGTATTACTAAAAGTGTCTGTTATCAAATTAAAATCGATATTTTAGTTCAAAATGTGTCACTCACTAAAAACCAACCAAACATGCTATGATTGTTTTTATAATTTAGTCCAATGATTCATAAGTAATTTTTTATATGTATGAAGAAGTATCACATGAAACCGACATATGATAAAACTGATAAGATTCTAATTGTATGGTTTTTGTTTGAAATGACATTTTAGTAAAAAACACAACTGACATACTGAAAACCATGGAAATGCATTCGGATTGTTTTGATAATTTTGGAAAAAAATTAGTAATTTGTTATAGCTAGGAATCATCCTCACCTCAATACGACCCTTGGTGTGGCTGGTACTACTCCAAATGTGTCCTTCATTAAAATTGTTATTAATTTTCGTAAAAGAATAAGTGACATACTCAAAACAGAGAAAACGCATTCAGATTGTTTTGATATTTGAAGATAATGATACATAACTAATTTTTAACATGTAGGTATTAACCCCACATCAATAGGACACATGGTGTGACCAGTATAACTCAAAATGTGTCATTTTTAATATATATGGAAATTACATTAATTAATTCTTTCATATTGATGTTTAATTAATTTATTTATTTTATTACTAATATAATATTTGTTTTCATATAAAGGTGGAATATTTTTCTTGGGTTGAGGTGATTTATTTGGAAACTAATACCATGGGAAGATATTTTTGAGAGGGGTCATGGGTATCAAAAGTTGAAATATTAATATTTTAGAATGTTTTTTATAAAATTGTAAATATAGTCATATAAAACCTTTTTTCATGTAAATAATTGTGTTTATTTTGTATATACCATAGGTGGAAAGTTTTTTATTCATGATGTCAATTAAATATATATATATTAGGTTTTCTTCTGGTGTGCTCTTTAAATTGCAGTTTTCTTTTGGGGGGGTTGTATGTAAATTGCAGGTTGGGTGTGGTGTTATATGTGTTTAAATTGTCAGTTTGTTATGTTGTTATATAAACAGCACACTGTATGGGGTATCCCTTTATCATCACTATTTTTAGCACAGATAAAGGGTACCCCTTATCAATACTGTGATTAACATCTCTATTCTGTGCTATTGAAGTCAATTTTACAAACTATTAGAGGTCATATGTGTAGTAGTATAATGGTCCCATGTTCCTTGGGATGTACTATGTCCTCCACTTTTTTATCCAAACTGAAATCTCTTCATACCTTCACATTTCTAGCAAGATACCCTACACATGTCCAATATCACCATCTTCCCACAACTTGTTTTTGGTAGTTTTCATCCCTGATGTTATCATCATGGCCCGGTTCACCCAGTTACATGATATCCTACGTTTTTATAACTCATCAATGCTACTGGTCTCCCATCTACCTAGCATGGCTCCCCTTCAACAATACAGAAGACACACGAAAATTTTATCTAACTCACCATCTGTGTTCTACCCTATAGACATTAACACACATAGTCCCACTGCCACTGTTGTCTCCCACGCTCCTTCATTTGTTCCATGGGCCCGCAGGATCTTGGAAGTGTGCATGAACATACACTCATCAAAACACAACCACATTTATCACCTTAATATATAAATATGTCTAAACAGAAAAAATAATCATATATATATATATATATTATTTTTTCACATGTGTCATAAGATGTTAATGTTATATTGGTAATAAGAAATGTGGTTGTTGACATAAAATATTGTTATTCATTTATATGATTTATGATGTGTTGTAATGCTCAATTGTAATTATTTTCCAGAAATTATTTCATGTTATCAAATTATTAGATAAAAATGGATGAATTTAAATCACCTGTAGAATGAATATCAGGAAGACATCAAATATTCTATTAATTGTTTAGTAGACCATGAAAATAGACCTTCAAGAATCATATATCATTGTTTATATAGTTAATACTCAAGGAAAATTGTTCAAGATGAATTGTAATAATGCTTAATTTATTATCCAATTGATCATATTTATAAATGTTAGTATAACCATGAGGAAAAATTAAATGTATCTAGTTCGTAGATGAAATTGTGCTTCATTACTAAACATATTTATTTAATCAAAGGTTATCTTCTCTGGGTATGAGCTATGAAAAGTTAAATGTATATTCCAATATAGGCATCCTATTCTAATGGGAGTATGGTTCACTAAAAATTTCCCTCAGTGTGATGTATCTCAATAAATAAAAAAATGAACCAATTCCGTTGAAATTCATATGGTACATTCAAATCATTTCACGATTTAGACAGACATAAGAATGTCCAAAGGTTGCTTTCTTCTTTATCATGGCATACTAATTAAAATAATTCAAGATGCGAAACATTAATACCGCATAGATTATTATAAATGGAATATAATTGAACCAGAATATCCCAAATTATGAAATAAAATATGAAACATGTCATCACCCAACCCACTAGGGACCACTTGACTGATAATAAGCCGAGTATGACCTCCCCAAGTCTGCCTCCAATAGGTCAGTGGTTGGAGACTAGTGTCAAGTAGGCATAACACTAACATGGGAGGCCATAACCAAAGATACGTGTATGGAAACCGAAATCTCCAAGCCTATACATATGTTTAAATGTAAAATACAATTGATACCAAATGCATGCACACAACTAAATCTCAAAATTAGAGTACGATAATAATACTGGAAGACAGAAAGGTCCAAATATAATCCAATCAAAAACTGAACATAATTCTATCCTATAAGGATGTGGGGAATATAATAAAATTTGAATCTAGGTATGGTCCAAAGAATATATAGACCAAATATAACCCTCATCATCTAATTGTCCACCGAGAACCCCATCAAATGGTTTATTGTTTACATTATACATGACTCATGTGGGAAGATCCCATACAGGGGTGAGTAGAACAATACCCAGTAAGATACCCTAAAATCATTAAGTATAAATAATCATGAGTAGTCAGATCATCATAGGATATGTAAATCATAATATTAGACATACAAAAAACATCCAGATATACTGATAGTCGAAACTAAGTCTCAATGTAAGATCACAACAGCATTTACATCCTAAGATTCTTCTCAAGAATCTGAAACCACAGTCTCAATGAGAACTCACTCTGTATGTATGATAGCACTGATGATGTCCATCTAAGATTACATGCTCATTAGGTATCGTCATAAGTAAGTACACACTGAAAATATGAAGCAATATATACATAGTTCGAGATCAAACCCATGTCTATGTGGTATACCAACAACCCAAACTCGATTCACCCACTAAGGAGGGGATTGACACCAATGTACCATTGGTCACAACAATTCTAATAACCCCACTAAGGGAATAATATGATAAAGGATCCCATCCTATCCACAAGGATGGATTACTCCAAGTATATCAGAAAATAATTAATTATAGAGGATCAAAATCCTATTATCAATAAGTAATGTAATACTACATACTTATGGGGATTCATTTAGAGATTGCTTCCTTAAAGAAAACTAATCCATCCTAATGGGAACAAAATTCCAAAGTTATCTTCAAAGAAGTAAACAATATGTACTATTAGAACATGATATGTCCATTTAGCACCAATTCTAATTCTGTATCATGGATCATACCCATGTCTATACCTATGTACACCTAGACATCTCTGTGTACCCTATCGTGTCAACTACCGGGCCATGTATATCAAAACCCGACCCAAGTCAGGGATCGATCTGCAACTACCCCAAGCCATCCTCCATGGGATAGGGGTGGTGACCAGTGTTGAAGCCATATCTGTCCAGAGGATGCCTTTTCCTAAGTACTAGTATGTACACACACAACCATCTTGATGTAGAAGTGCAGAGGTAAAGAGTAAAAGATGCAACATAGAAAGAAAGTAAACCAAACATGCATAACCTCTAGGGTTTACATGATTATGATTTTGGAAACTAAAAAGTAAATGGAAAAAACATGTCTAACATGGAATATGTCCCAACATGAAAAAATTGAAAATGTAAACTACTGAGAGATCCCAAATCTTGAATCCCAAGCTATGACCACCGTACGTGGTCCAATTTACCTGGTACCCCTAACCTCCTATTATGTCACCACTGACCTATCATGAATCATAATAAGACACAACACATGTTGGAAAATCCAATGCAGGGGTGAGTATATACATACCCTATAGGCTGATTTGAAAGGTAATGGGGGAGACGTAATAGATACAACATGAATAGAAATAAAATATATGCAAGATGAAGTCAAAGAGAATAGCTCAACCCAAACCAAGAGTGAATGTATCCTCATCAAAACAGAAGAGGCTCTATAAGGTGAGTATATGAATAACATATCGATTATTGGCCACCTATAGAAGGAGAGTAGAATCATTAAACGATGGGAAGCTAGACATGGAAAGCACCTGTCATTCCCCGCACATCTTCACCTATCATGAAAACAGAGTAACCAAATACAAGTATATAGATAAATAATTATATATATTTATATATTCTTAGTCAATAGAAGCCTAAAATGAGAGTTTAAGTGGATCTCCATCTTAGAGCTCAATGCAAGAGAAGGGTTTCCAACATTTCCAAAAGTCCATCTATGATACCGAACATCTCACGCATCTATTCCAAAGTAATCGTCCAAGTAAAGTCATTCCATATCACTATGCCACACAGTTTAGGGGCCACAATCCCTAGCTAGAGAACCCAGTCCCAAGTAAAATAAGAGGGATTCACTCTGTCATCGAGGACAAACTTCCCAGCTCTACTAGAGAGTACTATTCGGTAGTCATCTAGGACTCCACTGCCCAACTCTACTAGAGGGTATTACTCGGTAGTCATCTAGGATTCCATTACCCAGCTCTAATTGTTGGTATAACTTAGATGTTTTTGAGGACTCCATTTCCCATATCTACTAGAGGGTATTACTTTGTAGTCATTGAGGACTCCACTTCCCACCTCTATTGAAGTTTATAACTTGGAAGTCATCGAGGACTCCATTTCCCGCCTCTATTGGAGGGTAAAACTCGGTAGTCATCAAGGAATCCACTGAACAGCTCAACTGGAGGGTACAACTGACTAGTCTTTAGTGATCCTGCACAATCACTACAATCATCGAGCATCGCCTAACCAAGTGTCAGACATGGAATATTCCTCATCATATATTGAAATCTAAAACCTAGGTAACCATCACATTCTATGTGTAAAAACACTCAGGATATGCTACTCTTAGAAAACAATACGAGTTCAAACAATGGAGATACGACAACTTGATGTTTCTTAAAAAGTAACCCATGGGTACAAGACCAATGAGGGGACCCACAAGGCATGTGGTCCTTCTCCATCACCTGGTCATGTCCCTATCTAGTACATGACTCCTTTTTTGTGTAGTAGTACACACTGTGAAGGTGTATTACATGGTGTGTCCAAGCTAATTGGGACCAATCTGTGTTATTTTGGCCATTTTTGTGTACTTTAGTTCTTAGTGTGTAGCTTCGTATGGGGTGTCACCTATGTTATCTGGATGTGTCTATTTACTCTAGTATATGACCTTGTGTCTGGTTGTGTACTCCAAAATGGAGTCCTGACCGTGTGTCCTATCACACAACTCATCCACTTGGGGACAAGGTACACAGTGTATTGGAGGTCTATACATAATGGCATCCTTATGATTTTTCAAAACCCTATCTTTCTCACTTATTGGGATACATGTCATGTATTCATCCTTATAAATGAAATTCATTTTCAATTTTCATAGATTCTCATATCCTCTTCTGACACCTCAAATCTGATCATGATGCTTCAATTTCTTATTTATCTCCAACTAAAAATAGTGGATCTAGACTGGATCTATTGTTTCTGGTCTCCATTTTCCAGAAAAATGGATCCTATCAATTCTTAGAGATCCTTTATTAGTCAAGTATTCCACCAATCCTTCCTCTTTTGATTTCTTGATCTCAAATCATTGAAATGATCATATATTCCTTGCACAAATTCCATATATATCCTTAGTTCCTCGGTCCAAGTATTCATCGCCATTTCAGTATGATATATAGGGTTCTGATTAGGATCATTACTAACCGAAAATGACTAACCAAGACCATAGGGTTTTAACAATGATGAACAAAACAAATTTGTGGAGAAAGGCACCATGAAAAATGTTTAAAAAATGTTTTCTAAGAATTATGGTCCAATGATCAAGAAAGGACATCCGTGGTTAGAGAAAATTGACATAAATCAAATTAAACTACTACGTAGGAACATGATTAGGTCACAATTAGACCAAACAGATAGAAGAAATGGATATACTCAATCAGTTTAATCAGCAAGGGTGTAAACACAAATTTTACCAATCCTACTTGGATTTTGGATTGTTCTTAATAAAAGAAAGTGCTGACAAATTTTTGAAGGATTTCATTGTGTTTTTTGTGCTCTAATATACTCTAATCTGGTGTTTCTTCATCAACCAAGGTGGTTCTACAATTAAGGGAGAATAACGAGCTCTGGAAATCTATTAGGGTTTATGAAGCTAAACCTGTAGAATTCACCTTGGAAGTATTATAATATAATTATTAGGTAAAAAATAATTAATTTATTAATTTAATAATAAATTAACCCATTGAACACACCGATGATGAGAAAGGAATTCGAACACCCTATTTCGACCAAATTTCTGTCATGCCTAGGGTAAACACCGTGTTCCAGAATCAACTATGACCTCAGATTTCTAATCTATATTTTCTAAGAGTTATCCTAGTTTCATTAAGAACCATTCATGAATAATTTAAAATAAATTGATTTTTTTTAAAATTAATTCCAGACACATACGGAATTGGAATCATACATTGTCTCAGTGCTCTGCTCAAGATATATATATATATATATAAATATTTTAAAGTATTAAAAGGAAAAACCAGGTATGTACATCATTCCCTCCTTCAATATTTTCATCCCCAAAATTCAAAACAAAGAAAAACACGTGGGATAATGAACCTTCACATAGCTATCTCGCTCTGAGGAACTCCCATGCACGTTCCTGGGCTACCAAAACATGTGATCCAAAGGGATGTTCAATCCACACATAATCCTCTAATGCTGATCATTGATCACCACTCAGTGATACAAAAGTGTGGCTCCATCCTTGATGTCCATTCTCCCTAGTTAATAAAGTGTGTGGAGACATTCATGTATCTCCTTAGCAGTGACATGTAAAAGACATCGTGCACATTCTTCAACCGTGGGGGTAGGGTGTAGCGATATAAAACCTCGCCAACCCTCTACACAATATAGAATAGCCCAATGAACCACAAGGATATTTTTCCTATTTGATCAAACCACCACAATCCTCGTTGTGGGGATACTCTTATAAAAACATGGTCTCCCTAATCAAACACCAAGGGATTACGATGGAGATCTTTGTAAGATTTAGACCTGTTATGGGTTTTCCTAATCTACACATGGATGGCCTAGACTTTCTCTTTTATCACCTGTATCATCTCTGGTCCCAAATGAGATGTCTCTAAAATCTCTACCCAACATAATGGTGACATGTAGGGTCTCCCTTAGAAAGCCTCAAACGGTGCCATGCTGATAGTAGAGTGAGAGTTGTTGTACACAAACTCTATCAAGGTAAAGTGATCCTCCCAACTCCTGCTAAAGTCAAACATGAAATCCCTTATCATATACTCAAACAAATTGATAGTGCACTCGATCTACCCATAGATTTGTAGTTGAAATTCTATACTAATCCTTATTTTGGTCTCGAATACCTCTTATAGGCCTCTCCACAAACGTGATGTAAACCGCATGTCACTATCAACGATAATTGTCGAGGGAAACCCATGAAGGAGAATGATATTCCGTATGCACAACTGCCAAAAAATCTACACCAAACTCTTCTCCATAAATTAAATGAAGTGTTCAAAACTTGTGAGTCAGTCTACTATCACCCAAATGTGTTTTCTCGATTTTATGTATGTCGCATGTTGTTTTTAATTAAATTAATTTCAATTTTAAATAAAAATACACATTGAGTTCTATCAGACATACCGTGCATCGTATTGAGGTGTGGCTAATCCCTACACATCAAAAATGAATAATAGGTCATTTTTCAAAAAAAATCAAAACAATATGAAATTGTTTTCTTTGTTTTCAGTATGCCACTTATTTTTTTAATAAAGTTAATGTTATATTTTAAATTAAAAGAAACACTTTGAGTTATACCAGCCACATTATGTGTCGGATTGATGTGCGGTTGTCTCCTACACATCCAAAATGACCCATAGATCGTCTTCCTAAAGCATCAAAAACAATCCAAATGTTTTTTATCAGTTTTAATTTTGTCACTTGTTTTTTACATAAATTAATATCAATTTTCATAAAAAGAGACACTTTGGGTTGTACCGACCACACCATGCATAATATTAAGGTTAAACTGATCCCTACATGTCAAAAATGACTAATGTATCATTATCCTAAAATATAAAAACAATCTGAATGAATTTTCTCAATTTTTAGTATATCCTATGTTACTTTTACAAAAAGAAATTTCAATATTAGAAAAAAAAGAGACACTTTGAATTTTACCAGCCACACCATGCAATTAATTGAGATGTATTTGACTCATACATGTCAAAAATGGCTCATGGATCATTTATATTGTATCAAAACAATAAGAAAGTGATATCTCAGTTTTCAGTATGTCACTTCTTGTTTTTACTTCAATTAATATCAATTTTAAATAAAAAGAGACACCTTGAGTTCTAATAGTCACAAAATGAATCAGATTGATTTTTGAGGGATTCCAAAACATCAAAAATGATAGATGGAACGTTTTAATAATGTATCAAAACAATCCAAATATGTTTTTTGATTTTAGGTATGTCACTTTTTGTTTTTAATTAAGTTAATGTTAATTTTAAATAAAAAATACACTTTCTGTTCAACCGGTCACACCATGCCTCATATTGATATTTGGATGATCCCTATATGTCACAAATGACTAATAGATCATTTTACAAATATATAAAAACAATCGAAATTTTTTTGCTCAGTTTTTAGTGTGTCACTTGTTGTTTTTAATTAAAATAATGTCCATTTTAGGTAAAAAGAGACACGTTAAGTTATACCAGCCACACCATGCCTCAGATTGAGGTGAGGTTGACTCTTAAATGTGAAAAATAACTCATGGGAAAATTTTCTAATGTATCATAATGATCCGAATGTTTTTCTTAGTTTAATTACATCACTTGTTTTTTACATGAATTAATATCGATTTCATATAAAAAGAGACAATTTGAGTTGTACTGTCCACATAATGCGTCTTATTGAGGTGTGGATGAACCCTACACATCAAAAATTAATAATAGATCATTTTACTAGAATATTAAAATAATCATAATGTGTATTCCTAGTTTTTAGTATGTCACTTTTTGTTATTACTTAAATTAAGGTCAATTTAAAAAAAAGACAATTTGAGTTGTACCAACCACACCGTGCGTCATATTGGGGTTTTTTTGACTCCTAGACATAAAAAATGACTCATGATTCATTTTTCTAATGTATAAAAACAATTTGAATTTTTTTTCTTTGTTTTCAGTATGTCACTTCTTGTTTTTACTTAAATTAATGAAAAATTTAAATAAAAAGAGACACCTTTCGTTCGACTAGACACAATGTGAATCGTATTGAGGTGTGGAAGACATGTAAATGTTGAAAATAACTAAAATATCATTTTCCTAAAATATTAAAATAATCCAAATTCATTTTTTCAGTTTTCAGTTAGTCACTTGTTGTTTTTACTTAAATTAATGTCAATTTAAAATAAAAAGCGACACTTTGAGTTCTACTATCCACACTGTATGTCATATTGAGGTGTGGATAATCCTTACACATCAAAAATAACTAATATATCATTTCCCTAAAATATAAAAACTACCCAAATGTGTTTCTCGGTTTTCAGTCTCCCGCTTGTTGTTTTTACTTAAATTAATGTCAATTTTAAGTAAAAAAGACACTTTGAGTTATACCAGCCACACCATTCATTATATTGAGGTCGTTCTAATACATACACATAAAAATGACTAATATATCTTTTTCCAAAAATAAAAAAACAATCAGAACATTTTTTCCTAGTTTTCAGTGTGTGACATGTGGTTTTTACTTAAATTAATGTCAATTTTAAATAAAAAATAGACACTTTGAGTTATATCGGCCACACCATGCATCATATTGAGGTTTTTTTATCCCTACATGTCACAAATGAATAATATATTGATTTCCTAAAATATCAAAACAATCCAAATTTGTTTTCTCTGTTTTAAGTATTTCACTTGTTGTTTTTAATTAAAATAATGTAAGTTTTAAATAAAAAAGACACATTGAGTTCTATCAGACACACCATTTATCGTGTTGTAGTGAAGATAATCCATACCCATCAAAAATGACAAATATATCATTGTCATAATATATCAAAACAATATGAAGGTGTTTTCAAAGTTTTCAATATGTCACTTGTTGTTTTTACTTAAATTAAGGTTAATGTTAAATAAAAAGAGACACTTTGAGTTGTAGTTGACTTCTTATACAACATTTATAAAACCATTATTAATAACATAAGGATATGAAACATAATAATGGGTGATCATAGATGTTCAATTAGTGTAAAACATGGAGATAACAATGATCATATAAGGATAAAATGAGGGTAAATATGTTAGAAAGTGATATTAGAATTAGAAATTCATACTCTGTATATGGAAGTCAAATATTCATGCTATTTGTGTAAATTCCTTCATAAGGTATGTATCCAATTCATTCTTGAGTTCATCTATATCATCTTGGTAATATGAGTTTTTTCAATAGTCACAATAGTACTGGAAAATATAAATACACAAAGGGTAATAAATATTTTAAATGAAATAGTAATTATTTTAGAAAATACCTCTTTAGGGATTCTAGATTGTTCAAGTAATATGATCTCTATCACTAATTTATATACAAAACAACCACAATCTTTTACATTGGTTTTTTTCAAACACTACTAAAACGTTTAGGAGAATAAGTAATTTGTTTTGATATTTGTTTGGATAGTGAAATATTATTATACATTCCATAATACGAATCCATTCAAAATACTTGTGTTCTTACATGTCCTTAGCCCCTAGCCTCATTAATTTTTTCAGACGATAGTGATGGACCACCATATCATATCATAATCCTCATTAAAATATACACTAATTTATATAACTTGCTGTTCGGTTATGAAATTTTGGATGTAGTGTATTAAAAATTGACAAATGTCATCATGTGTGGATGGTTTTTTTGATATCCATGCATTTAATCTATGAAATAAATCTTTGAACTATCCAAATTTACTACAATGAGCATCCAATGTTTCCAAAAAACACAAAAAGGAATAAGTAACAAAAGAAATGAATTTTTTTGGATATGACTAAATTGATGATTCTTACCCCTACATCATTTTTATTAAAAAGAGTATGTCATCTAAAATTTTACTTTCAAAGTATTTGATCAGACCTGCCAATATTTAATCTATTTTTGGGATATATTTAATCTTGTTCTATTGAGGTGATGTGAGGACTAACAAGACCAAACTTTTTGTCATTGGAAAATACCTTCAATTTTATTTCCATATATACACCTGCAAAAAATATGAAACGTATTTAGTAATAATTAACAAAATATATCAGCTATTGGAAAATGAAATAATTAGAAAATAACTCAAGTATAAATTTATAATTGAGACACCTAGCCAGTTATAGGCAAGGATTTCATTTTCACTCTCAACACCAACACAATCCTGATATTTCTCTTCATACATATTTTCTTCAAATTCAACTATGTGTTTGCCAGCATATTTTAACATTGTATTCACATGATCCTTGAATGATAGAAAATTTGGATATAGAACAAGTGGGGTAATATTTATTTTGGTAGATCTTTTTTATTGGTCGGTCGATCCGTTATATTGTTTTTAGACAGTCCTTAATTTCATCCCCTTCTCTTTTTTCATGTTTAATAACATTCATTGGTTCAGACCTTTTTCATTAATAGTTAATTGTTTTTTCTTGAAAAGTAAATTGGTAATGAATGCCTCAATATCATCATGAGTTTTACAAGATGTGATGGTCATTCGATGAATGTTCCAACATAAATTTTGATCTTATAAATATCATTCTTTTAAATTAGAATAGTTATCTCTTCTCTCGGCTCATGTGCTACATTGATCGACACCCGTACATGACCTGTTGAATGTGGTCTGTTGTGTAGTATTTCCTTTTGAATATTTAACAGTGAGCCCTCTCCACAAAGCGATGTGTGGTTTTTTCTAGATATAAATCAAAGTCATTATCACCTTGTAGAATATTAGTACAGGAAAGGTATCCGTGTTTTTCTGACTCACATTTCACAGAAACATTTATTAAAATATGTATTACCTCTAATAAGACATCCCTTTGAGGGGAATGGCTATCCCCGTAGCTGGTGGGGGTGGGGAAGGATCTCCACACGATGGCTGTTCATGATTTTATTCTTCTCTTTACATATCCATCGTTAAATTTTTCCTTATGTCCCACTACCATTGGAATTGTCCTTCAAGGGTAGATATTCTTTCCCTCATCTATTTATTAATTCACTATGATCACCCACTTTTTTTCTCAAAATATTTTCGGGGTGTCACCCCAAAACCCGCACCTCTGACATGACCATACTATTCTGGATTCTTTAAGCCCACTGATAGTTTGTGTTCATCTGAAATAGGTGTTGATGAATTCCTTGACATTTCAGATAGAAAATATAGGAGAACAAGAGATCATTGTTAAATAATAGTGATTAAAATAAAAAAAATTATTTTTAATACTTACACATGATTCCGACACTTTTTTGTTTTATCATATATTAGTATCCAGTCATTATTTACAAGTGCCTCCTTCTATAGAACATATAATTGGATGGAAGTGTATTTTGATTTCGAGTCATAAATTGGTATATAAAAATAAGAGCATAATTATGGTGTTGTTTCATGTCACATAAAATTGTTACATAATATTTAAAATACATACCAATTTCATTCCAAGTGAAGCAAACCACATCCTCTATTTATAGTAGGGGTATGTTTGTTTTGTTGCTCGTTTCTTATTTTTAGCACTTAGTTTCTATTTCATAAATTAAAAATTTTCAATCAAAGTGATGACTACATATATCTTCAAAAAACATATTACTGGCCACAATGTACCTGAAAACACACATTCTCACTATGGTCAGTAAATGCATCCCATGCTTCTTGGGTTAGCGGGTGTGTATAGATAAGAAGTGAGTGCAGGTTTATTTTTCCTTCATCATCTTTAACATGATTTCTTGTTTGGATTGTGTGAAATAATTTGTGAATCCTTCTAATAATCATTAATACATACTTATTATGGGAGACATTTATTATAAATGCACTCTGTAATGGATGATGAATAGTGTGACACTTATTATAAATGCACTCTTCAATGGATGATGTTAGCATAATAACATCCAACATCAGTGTCTTCATCCTGGTAAAAATGTGGTGCCACAAACTTACATCAATTGGCATGCATTTATGAGTGACGATTCCTATATAAATGTTGAACATGGCCTTATTGGGGTTATAATTCGGACGCCACACATTCCATCCAACCTTGTATTTGATGCCTTTGGATTTATCCTAAAGGATTTTTTCTAACACCTTCAAACTATAATAATCATTTTTTCCATTGATGTCAGTACTTCATCACATACCATTTCCACAAAATCAAAATCATCAATAAGTTCTTGTGGAGTGGTGGCATCGACAAGTGCATATGGTTGTTGCACCTTTGCACTAGGAGTAGCAGCAGGTTGAGAAACATGTTGTTCCTCGGGAAGGGGAGAACCAAAATATGCATATGGTCACTCCTATTCACTTCAGGAAATAGCAGGTTGAGAGACCTGTTGTTTCATAGTAATGGGAGTGCCAACACATGAAAAACGTTGCTCCACTTCACTGTGAGATGTAGTAGTTTGAGAGATTTGTTGTTCCTCTATATTGGGAGCACCATCATGTGAGTAATCCATTATCTGTAGAAGTGGTTTAACATTTAATTTGGATAATATAAATGAAGAAAAAAATAGATAATAACATGATATTACACGATGTATATTACAAAAAAATACATTATTATTGAACATGTTTTTTTTAAAGGAAGAAGATAATTTATGTAACGCCCCGACCCCAGTTGCCTCGAGTCGGTGCATTATTACATAAAATTGGCATGATAGAAGGAAATAATGTCCTAAAAGACTGATCAGTTTAGTATTATTGGAAACAAGATTCATACATAAGTTCAACTTTACAACTTTAAAATAAATACAACACTAATTTATTTCATTAGAAACATCCATACCACCTAGATTATGCCTGCAAGTCACTAATAACTAACTTTTTCATATCCTGGGAAAATGAACCCAAAGAAAGGGGTGATATCAAATGCTCAGTAAGGGTATGAAATACATTGGAAGATAAAATAAATATTATTCATGATGAATAATAGAAAACACATGCCTTTACAAAAAATAAAAATGAACACTTTTATGAAAGGAATATGAGCTGAGTAAATAATGCCATAATAAAACATAGTCATGGGTATTCTACTAGTCGAATAACCACATGAACCATCAATATTATTTTTCATAATGAGAGAATGTATAATACTGGAATTTAGTTTTTGTGTCAAGGCCTCGTGCCAGGACCTAGGAGCTAACTGTAACCGGGGCCAAACTCGGAGAGCCTCTGTAACCGGACTCCAACCCGGAGATCCTTTGAAATCGGACTCCAACCGGAGAGCCTCTATAACCAGACTCCAACCCGGAGGGTCTGCTTTAACCGGAACCCAACTCAAAAGGGTTACATTTACCAGTACCATACCCAGAACATACTAGTCCAACTCATTCATCATAAAAAGTGTTAAAATATGACATAAACATTCGTATTAAAACTAGCATATGAATTGTCAGTACATTATACAAAAACCATTAATGGATTAAAAATACCTCATCCACAGTCATACATATCACAAAACCTTATGTACAATATGGATGTTTTGTATCATAATAAATCAACTTCAAAAAAGTGTAACATTTATCAAAGGATGTTTACATAGATGAAATCAAAACTATTTGAGAGAAATATCATTTATATTTTGAAATAATTTACGAGTCACATAAATATATAGAAAGAATTTATTTTGAAAATATTCTTGTAAGATTCTAAGTTAATCTTCGACGATTTTATAACGGCAGAGAATAACCACACCCGCCGTATAAGTTAAAAAAAACATTCTTACCTTAATTTTGTCAAAAAGGTCGTCAAGTACCTTGTTTAGAAAACAACAGAATGATTCCCTTAAAAATATATAAGGTTAAAGAAGAGTATAAATGACTTTAACCCATTTTATATTAAATAGTAAAAATGTTTTGAAATACCTTTTTATGAAACACTGATGTGGATGATAAAGAGGTCCTAGTAGATACTTACATAAAAACAACCTCACATAATAAAGATATTGTGAAATTATCCCTTACCTTGTACTTTTCATTGGTCGAGGGTAGGTTAACCTCTTGTATATTGGTGAAATAATTATTATTAAATTATAAAAGAACCATATACATTAATATGATATCATATATGATCTTCTAATATTACTTTGATAATGATATTTCAGTAGTATCGTTATTTCGGGTGTTAACTGATTCGTTTTCCTTTATTTGTTTTGATACATAAGCTGTATTTGTTATGGATATGATGTATTTGATTCATATACAGAATGATATTTTGATATTAATCATTATTTTTAATAACCAAATGAAAATTATTCTTGAATTCTTACTATGGGGAATGAATCGTATCACGTTCGTGGAGACGGTAATCCGTACGTACGAACGAGCGACAATATCATTATTATGATTTAAAAACCTATTTAAATAGATGGTATACCATATATACAGATACATTAACATGATATGTTTATTATTTACATCAATTATACATCATTATTATACCCATCCAAAAAATAATGTATTTGAATAACAACTACACCACGACGTGGAGACAGTAAGCCGTACATACGCACGTATGGTGACATGTCATTCATAGGATGGATAGAATAATGAATATGGTTGTACCATATTTATAATAACATCACAGTATATATAAGATACTTGATTTATCATTTTAGAATAGAAACAACAAATAAAGAGGAAGTGGATGAAGAAAATAACGTGAAAGAGGGTGGTGAAATAATTGCCTCTTCTTTGGGTTATTTTTATTGATTTGATCAAAAAGGCCCCTTAAATTGGATTTTTGACCAATATAATGCCTATATAATGAATTGAGGGATGTTGAAGGGATATTTGGGCAGGGTTTGGAAAAACCAAAAGGCTTTGGAGGTTTGAAATTAAGATAAGGGAAGTGCCCTTTTTTAAGAGAGGTGAAGGTCACCTTAGGAAAAGCTTGAAATATTATGTTATAATAAAATAATTTTCAGTTTCTAATGGCTCTAAAATGATTTCATTCAAGGATAGGGTGGGTATGGGTCGAAATACTCTCAACCAATATGTTTTGGGTAGGTTTATGTCACCATATTAACTTTATCATTTAGATTTAACTCTTAGTTAAATAGTTTGACTTTTACCATGTCCCTTTGTATTTTTATATTATATGGTTAATAAAAATACTATAAACTTCCAAGAGAACTCCAATAGGTTCATTAATGATACATATAATATTACATAAGACCATTGGACAAACCCTATACTTTTAGGAATATTATATCAATCAATAATATAGTATTTGTTTTAAAAACTCAATTATGTCAATTCTGACATTATTTAATATTTGTTTTTGTTAAATTGAATATATAAAGTGTCAAATATTGGATTTAAAAATGGTTCACCATTAACGGGTGGTAGAACATCATTTTTTTAAAAATACTTATTTTTTCTGAAAAAATGAATTTGTTCTTATATTATGTCTAAGAAACATATAATATGGAATCTAAAATTTTATATAGTATAAAAAATTCAAAATTCAGTTTACACTATTCATAACCACTTTTTGAACGGCTATTTTAGTAAGTTGTGGTGCGCTCAAACTCAGTGTTGCGTGTTGTGCAAGTTATTGAAATACTTTGAAAATACAACTTACTATGAAATCCTGGGGTGTTATAATTGACCCCTCTATCGATAATCCAAATCCCTCCATTGTGGACTCCTTTGATAAAAAACACTCTCTACATTGGGACCACTACGAAATGATTACGAACTCCCAATGAAAGGGTCATCCTTGGTTGAATTTTCATCTGAACCTTCTATCATTTTGGTCAATAAAAGAATAATTTACCACTTTCATTTTGCGGGATCTGTAACATAAAATAATTGTACTAATTGAGATTCCATTGTAAATGATTCGTCTTTGTACCCTTCCTTAATGAAATAAACTTTCATAAATCCCAATTCATCTATTTTAACATCACCCTTATTATTAACACACTTGCATTGAAAAATCGGCACATGGAATGTTATAAAATCCAAGTCCCATATTTTTTGGATGATTCTGATGTATGATTTATTCACATTTATTATATTTTTGTCTTTAGTACTAGGAACATACATCTATTTAGCAAGAAATGTTACTCCACTATTTTTTATGGTACTATCTTCATCATGGTCATTTGTATAGAATGTATAACCATTAATTACATAAACCTTTTAGGATAATACATATACACTTGGTCCCCCAACTATCCATTGAATTCGTTCAGAAATTGTATCCATATTTTCATCCGACTCCTTTAAAATATGGTACTAAAACCATAATATAATTTGTTGATTATGTGAATTGTATATCTATCTTTCATCTCTTGATGGATTCAAATGGCTATGAATTTGATTGTGGGGTTTTACATATGGGAACAACTCCCAACTGTTATGTAAAATGTAATGGTGGGTATGCTCTTAATCTATAATATTGATTATGACAACATATCTTCTATAAATTCTTTCACCCTCATATCATCCAGTGTAACGTGCTTTCTGTACACCAATTCATTCCACACCATATTTTTCTTCGGTACATAATTAAATGGCTTCCTCAACAATATATCACTCTTCAATAAAACCCTATTGCTGATATTGAATTTTTACGTACCCTTTTAAAATCATCATATACCATTAAAAGTGGTATAACCATCTATAGTGTATAGGACCACATAGTCTAATCTCTCTCACCAAGTGAACCATATAATGAACCATCATATCAAATAATTTTGGATGCAAGAATGTTTCAGATTCAAATAACATGATGTTAATTTCTCATTCCATAATCAGCAATTTCTCTAAGTATACAACTTTTCTGCATATAGGATAGAATAAGAAACATAGTTTGGTTAATTTATGATAGAAATTATTGGAAAAAATGCAATGTAAAGCTATAGAAATTAGATCATAAAATAAAATCATGAGAGTCATGTGATTTCAGACCCTTTGACTTTAAATTGGTCCTTGACATGATTTTCTTGACATTCTATGAATACCCCTATGGAACCTCTATGCCATTCAAGAAGCTTAAAAACTAATATATCTCCTTCTTTGAAAGAGTGTACGTAGTTAGAGTAAGAAAAGTTCATTTTTCACTATTCACTGGTACTAGAACTTCTCATATTCCCATGTTAACCATGCATATTCAATCAATAATTCAATTATTTGTTTTTCTATTCTCATTTAGCAACATTCCAATGACACTATCACATACATTGTTTTAACATTCATAACATCTAGAATGTTTCTAACATACAAACAATTTCAACATGGTAATTAAAAAAACTGATCTCTTCTTTCAACTAGTTTTCATAAGGTTATTCGAAAACAGTTTACCAAAATCACTGGCCACATATTTTAATTTCTAAAACAGTTGATCACCTAATAGTGGAGATGGTGATGTACATCTTTCTGAACTTCCATCAAATGATGTTTTCCAGGATCAGTACTTATGAAATTAGGGTAGAAATCTATAATGTCATAGAAACCCGGTTTTTATGAATGTTTTAACTTAATTGATTGTGTACCTTGTTCGCCGACGAGACACAAATTAGTCCTTTTAATGTTATGTAATAATAAATTTCCATAAGCAGTAAAGTCATTTATTATCTTGTACCACATGGATCTCAATGTGAAATCATCCTTTCTGTAAGCATCATACATCATAACACTTGAATACCATAATAATTTAAAATCCTCAATCAATGGATCCAAATAAACATCAATATCGCTACTCAGTTGTTTCAGACCTTATATAAGCATAAATAAAATGATGAATTTTTGTTTCATGAATAACCACAGTGGAAATTTATAAATTACCAACATAACTGGCCATGTAATACAAGTACTACTTGGAAAACCATAAGGATTCACTCCATTTGTAGATAATACAGGATGAAGGTTTCTTAGCTCGTTTCCAAAGTAAAGATACTAATGATCAATTTTCTTCCACCGAGGATAGTTTGTTGGGTGATGTAGTTTTCCATATTAATTTTTTCTTTCTGCATGCCATGTCAATTACCATATAGTCTCCTCACTTCCATATAGACACATAAACCTTGGAATAATTGGAATGTACCATACCAATTTTGTACGACCTAATTCATATTTCTTATATCGAAAATAACCACACTTTGGGCATTATATAAGTGGTTTTTGACCATTTTAAAACATTATACAATCATTCGGGCATGCATTTATTCTTTCAAATATCACAACCATCAAGCATAACATTCATTTTGTGTTGAATGTTTGGCTCGGGAGCTCATTATCCTCATGGAACATGTCGTTAAAGAGAGCATGTAATTCCGTAAAGCTGGTGTCGCTCTATTAGTTTCCTGTTTTCAAATTGTATAGCTTCATTAGGACCGAAAACACTACATATTTCATGAAACCACCATAAAATGGCGTCTCTACACAACTCTTTAACTTCCCAAAAATTTTTGGGAAATCAAGAAGTTAATTATCAACTGTCCTTTTCATTTCCTCAATACGATCATCATCATCATTCACATATCTAATCACTAATTCGATAAAGTATTCTTTATAATCAACACTTATAATCATATAAAATGATCCATAAAACACAGTGTTATCCCACAAACTATCTTTATGTTTTTTCCCCATTTTTGTTCCATCATTTATAACTTTGATATATTATATGACATATCATGTGTCATTCCAACTCATCTGGAAAAACATGTCTTGAATAAAAATAGCATAAAAATAGAAAAAATATTTGAGAAGGGTCATATGGATGATCTTTTTCAAACTTGATGAACTCTTTCTATCCATATTCATACTATTTTTTCAAACGATTCGCATTCATCCATTATTTATTTATATACATTCAATTTGATTCAGTGATATTAATATTTAACAAAATAAATACACAAAACATTGATATAAAAATTAACCAATGATAAAAAAACAAATACACTTTAAGTATCCTTTGAGAAATATTTATCAAATCAAAATTGAAATATAATTAATAAACCAACCATTGACATAATTTTTTGTAAAATAACACCACCTTTTTAAAATAAACCAATCATTTTCAAACACTGTTTTTCAAAACCCCAATTCCTTTTTTATGTAGTAATGGAAAATTCATGACCAAAAAATATTAATCATTTAAAATGAATGAAAACCATATATATTTTACAAATTTTCATTTAAAAATTCTCACACCACTGGTTAAAATGATACCAACATTACATACACTTTCAAAACATTCACATCCAATTCTGATAGCCAATCAGATGAATTGAAAACACTTGGAAAGAAACATATGTGCATGTGAAGTGTTTAAATCATTTTAATGGTATTTCAAACCAAAAAAAGTATGTTGAACACATATAACTTTTTAAGAAACATTTCAAAAATCTTGAATCATTTTAAAAAAACTACTTATTAATTTTCACAAAGACATAAATCCCAAGATTGACACTTTACAAAAGATACATGAATAAAAAATAAACAAAATTTTATAAAATATAATGATATAAAAGATTTATCATGTCTCTCCTGAATAAATAGTATTGATACTATAGTTTAATCCCATAATACTACTGAGGAGTGAATGGTTGATAGATAAAAACAAAAGTGTCACTTAACAATGATACATTTGAACAAAAAGTCATATCTCTTAATAGTGGGCAACCGTCTTCCACATTATGATTGAATCATGTACTACATAATATTGATCCTTTCGATATGATACATTAGAAAAAAATGATCCACTTCGTGACTGTATACATTAGGCCAATGTTAAAGGTCTATAGGTACTCATATCATCTCTATTATCAATGGTTCATTTCACATTGTAATTAAATATATTTCAAACACTTTTTTACTGTATTCAAATAACACCTCACAGAAAAGAACAATATTTTGAAATCTAGGAAATGATTTTGGAGGATTATTTTACACGTTATTAACTATTTGAAACCATAACCAACCACATGACCATCATAGACATGAACTCTTCAAATCCCGACTCCTCATAAATCAAAATATAATCCATACTCATTACCCATATCATTTATTTTTAGGATTTATTTTATAATAAATCTTCTATTAATATATTAGAATGATATCTCATGAAAATATAATAAAAGGAACCATAAAAAATACTTGGTTAAGGATTTCTTAGCACTTTCAATTAGGTATAACCCTAGAACACCATCTAGTAATAAAAGTAACTCCAAACAAAGTCACCATAATAAAATTCTCATACCATATGACAACACTGATTTTATTACAAACATAAACATGATTTATTACATAAACCATTCACATAATACAACATAGATGATTGAGAGGTCTAGATTCTTTGGGGATTAGGATCATTACATAACAACTTAAAACATGATGTACAAAATCTTTATTGAAAAATTCCTTTACATGACCACTACATTCCCTCGTACTTGGCATTGCATGGGATAACCTGGGGACATGCATAAGAAAAGGGGTGAGCTATATAGCCCAGTAAGGCAATAAACATGGAATACATGAGGAGTAAAATACATGTTAGACAATAGGCATATCAATAGATCACAAGAGAAACATGAACATAAAGGCATGATAAAGCATGATAATCATAACATGAAAATGTGGCAACAACACTTAACATGGAATTAGCATGAGCCAAGACTCATTGCACATAGAGAATGAGTAAATCCTCAATGCACATGAAACAAGAGTAAAACCTCGTTGCACACGAATTAGCATGAGTACACACTCATTGAAAATGACATATCATGATACATTACTGTACCCAATGCATTGGAGTGCTATAAGGGCGCATCCTTCTTAAACATTTCATTTCAGGCATAAGTGTGCCACATGGATCATAAAACATGGATTCATAAATCATAATAATTTATTCTATGATAATGGAATTTGGAATTCATACATGAAACTTTATAATCAATAAGTAAATGTGCATGAAGTTGAATACCCTTGATGACGAAATGGGCATGGTATTCACTACACAATGGCATTGGCTTAGATAATCGGTGCGATTTCAGTAGCGTAACAGCGTGACATAAGAATTCATAAAAATGGATGATGAGAGATAAATGGGATAATAATCATATTTACATGTAATAGACAGTAAGTAGGTCATATAGATACGTGTCTCAACAATTGTAATTGAATTTTGATTCAGGATACAAAAGTATTGCTTGAATGTAAAAGAGGAGAGAGAAGTTCCATTCGGAATTTCGGCATTGTAACAGGTGTACATGGGAGGCATTTAATGAGAGAGGAAGAGGTCTCCCATCATTAAACAATAAATAGGGTAGTATTAGGGAGGTTCAAAACCATACCCCGATGTTCATAATTGAAATTAAAAGGGCAAAGCAAATTAAAGAAAACCGGACAAAAATGAGAAAGGAAGAAAAAACCCTTACTTGGAAGGGTGCTTCCAAAGGCCTGAGAGAGGCTTCATGGGATCTTTGGGCACCTTGGGAGGATTCTAGAGAGAGTAGGGCAGAGGTTGGACGAACTCCAAAGGCTTTGAGTGAGGAGGAAGTGGGATCTTGGGTGTGTTTATATTGGAAAGGTGAGGGAATTCTTTATTATTTAGGTTTGGGACCCCTTATATTATATTAATCCAATCCACAAACCATCCCATAGGTTTTTCCCATGGTTATTGGAAAAGGGAAGACGAAAAAAATATTTTATAAGCCCAAAGTACGAAATTCTTAAAATAATAGGGTTCCTTATGTGGAGGCAAGTCACACTCAATGAAAAACAATTTAAAAAGACATGGTGTTTAATAAGTCTTAAAGGGTCCATTAATTCTTTGAAAAGTATGTCAAACAAACCCAAAATAACATTATTTTAATGTTAAAACATATATTGTCCTAAAATAAATCTTATAGTAATTTATTACATCACTATTGGGTCATTATGATGTCATTAAAAACATTATATATTTAAACAGTATTAAATTTTTACCCAAAAAATCTACTGTCACAGTAAATTATAAAAAATTCACCATAGGATAATTTCGACCTCTTGATTCTAGAAATAACATTTATTTTATCTACATAATTTTCTAAATATTTTAATTTTCACTTTTAAAATAAAAACCGACATTTTTCAAAAATTCAAGGGTTTTGAAAAAAATGACTTTCAAAACTTAATAAAAATTACCTTTGCATTCATAAAATTATATGATGATTTATATTTAATAATAATAATAATATTTTATTAAAATATTATTTAATTCAAAATCCCATAATTTAATAAAATATAATTCTTAATTAAATAATAACTAAAAACACTATTTGTACATTAAAAACTATTTACAATGTATCAATGATGACAAAAATGTATATTCACTATTATATACAAAAATAATTTACATGAACATAGTACTAGAGATTTTTTATATAACCCCTTAAAATATCCGCATAAGACCTTAGAGAAAGGTGTGCGATGGTTTCAGACTCTTGGGGTGGCTCAGATAACATTGCTCTAGTGGTAATCTCTATCAACATCCACTTTTCCCAAACACGGTCCCGTTCGAGCTTGACAAGATGAAGCTCAGCTTGGGAATTGTCCTGAGCGAAGCCGAAAGACACCGCCTCTTTTCCGAGTTTGACAAATGGGCTTCGTATAGAGAAATTCAACTGGATGAGGCCATTGCTTCTTTTTTCTGTGTAAATTGGGTTTGTTAAAGCCTTATATTTATACTAATCATGTGAACACAGTTCAATGGTTATAAAAGTAACAGTCACAATTCTGTACATAAAACCAAATAAGTTGACATTTTATATAAACATTTTACATAAAGATTCATTTAATTAGATCAAGAGGTATTTCCATTAATGAAAATTCGGGTCGTTATAATATTCCCCCTTAAGAAATTTTGCCCTCAAAATTTCTTTTTCCCACATTAAAATAGATGTGGGTAACTCAACTTCATCATTTCCTCTGATTCCCAAGTCACTTCTTCAATCTTTTGGTTTCTCCAAAACACCTTGACTAGGGGCATTGTCTTATTTCATAGAAATTATACTCTACAATCTAAGATCATCACTGGTTTCTCCTCGTAAGAAAGATCATCCTCCAACTATACCACCTCAGAAGAGAGTACATGTGAAGGGTCCGGTATGTATTTCATTAAGAGGGATAAATGAAAGACATCATGTACATTTGCCATGGTAGGTGGAAGTTCTAGTCGATAGGCCACAACCCTGACACGATCAAGAATATCGAAGGGGACTATGTACCTTGGACTTAACTTCCCTTTCATTCCAAACCTCATGACCTTATTCTATGGAGATATGCATAGAAAAACCATGTCTCCAACTTTAAATGAAAGGTCTCATCGATGATTATTTGTATAACTCTTCTGTCGACTCTGTGCTGCCTGGATATGCTGCTGAATGGTTTTCACCATCTCCTCCATTTCCTCGACAATTTTTGGTCCAAGCAGCTTACCTTCACCGACCTCATCCCAACTTGCTGGTGTTCTGTATCTTTTCCCATACAGGGCTTCATATGGTGCCATTTGGATGCTCGAGTGGAAACTTTTATTATAAGGGAACTCAACCAGAAGAAGATGTTGTTCCCATCCTCCTTTAAAGTCCATTAAGAATACTCTCAACATGTCCTCAAGTGTTTGGATAGTCCGCTCGGATTGGCCATCAGTTTGAGGGCGATAGGCCATACTGAAGTTCAGTTCAGTATTCAGAGCATGTTGAAGACTCTTCCAAAACATAGAGGTGAATCTTGGATCTCCATTAGACACAATAGATAGATGTACTCCATGCAGCCTTACCACTTCCCTGATATATATCCATACCAGTTGATCCAAATAGAAATCCTCCCGAATAGAAATGAAGTGTTCAGTCTTTGTAAGACGATCCATAACAACCCAGATTTCATTGTTGCCTTTGGATGTCCTCGGAAGTCCGGTGACAAAGTCCATGGTGATGTTCTCCCATTTCCATTCTAGTATGGGCAATGGTTGCATCATCCCTTTAGACTTCTGCCTCTCTGCCTTCACTTGCTGGCACACCAAACACTTTGATGTATATTCAGTGATCTCCTTCTTCATATTATCCCACCAAATGTTTTCTCAGTGATCTCGATACATCTTTGTGCTCCCTGGGTGAATAGAGAAATTTGAACTATGTGCATCATCCAAAAGCTCCTTCTTCAGCTCTGGATGTGATGAAACACATAGCCTTTTCCCAAATCGCACAATTCCTTCTTCATTAACATTAAACTCCAAGGATTTTCTTTTTTTGATAGCTTCCACTTTTTCATGAATTCCCATATCATCCTTTTGAGCAACCTTTAACCTTTCCAAAAGGGATGGTTGAGCAATCATTTGTGAAAGAATTCATTATGTTCCCTTCTTTATGATTCCCATGTTCATATTCATCATGTATAAGAAGATTGGATCCTTCTCAATTCTCATCATTGATAGAATCGCTGGGTCCTTTCTACTTAGGGCATCATCCACCTTGTTCGCATTCCCAGGGTGGTAATTTATTTAAAAGTCATAATACTTGATGAGCTCTATCAATATTTTCTAGTGCATATTAAGCTCTTTCTGTGTAAATATATATTTAAGACTCTTGTCGTCAGTATATAACTCACATTTCTCCCCATAGGAAAAATAACGCCAGATTTTCAAGGCAAAGATCATTGCCGCCAACTCCAGAACATGTGTTGGATAGTTTCACTCATGGATTTTCAACTGCCTTGAGGCATAGGATAACACTTTATCATTCTACATCAGCATACATCCTAAGCCCTTCTTCGAAGAATCACTGAATACAACAAAAATTTCCACACTTTTGGGTAAAGTGAGCACGGACGCATTGATAAGCCTCATTATCGACTCTTTAAAGATTTCATTACATTCATCACTCCAAGAAAAAATTACTACCGTTCGAGTTATATTGGTAAGAGTGTTGGACAATCATGAGAAATTTCTCACAAATCTTCAATAATATCCAGATAACCCAAAAAAGGTATGGATATCCATTACCGATGTTGGCCTCGGCCATCCCTCAATTACATCGGGTTTGGAGGGATCCACAGATATCCCATTGCTTGTGATGATATGGCCCAAGAATGAAACTTCCTTCAACCATAACTCACAATTATTGTACTTTTCATAGAGCTTCTCCTTGGGCAATGTCTCCAGTACATTTCTAAAATTTTCTTCATGATCCTCCTTGGTTTTGGAGTATATTAGAATATCCTCTATAAAGACTACCAGAAAACTTGTCTTGGTAATCTCTAAAGACTCTATTCATCAAGTCCATGAAGATTTATGTATCATTGGTGAGTCTTAAAGGCATTACTATGAATTCATAGTGCATGTATCTTGTATGAAAAGTAGTCTTGGGGACATCTCCCTTCTTCACCCTTACTTGAAAATATCCCGACCGAAGATCTACCGTGGAGAAGTATTTTTCTCCATGCAGCTGATCGAACAAGTCATCGATCCGTGACAGATGATACTTGTTCTTTATCTTGATTTTGTTAAGTTCACGATAATCGATGCAAGGCCGCATTGACCCATCCTTCTTCATGATGAATATGACTGGTGCACCCCATGGTGAAGCACTTGGGCATATAAACCCTTTATCCAGATTCTCCTACAGTTGTTTCTTCACCTCTTCAAGTTCCATGAAAACCATTCAATATGGAGTCTTGGATATTGGTAGCACCCCTGGTATATGTCCAATTGAGAATTCAACATCTCCTCTAGGAGGAAGACTGGTCAGTTCCTCGAGAAACACTTCAGCGAATTCCCTCAGAATAGGCATTTCTTCAAGGATGGTTTCTTCCTTGGACTCAATCATTTGAGCCAGATACGCATACTCATAGGGCAGTAATATCCATGCTTGAGATGATGGAGCTAAAGGAGATTCATCTTCCTTTTTATACTTGTAAATAATTGGGGTCGATTCTTCATATGGAGTGTGATTTCCCTCTCTTGAAAATTTATTTTGGATATATATAAGGAAAGTCAATCCATGCCAAGAATTGCATCAAATTCCACCAGAGGGAGTATGATGAGGTTCAACTGGAAATTCAATCCATATATTATAACAGGGGAGGACATATATTCATCAGATGCAATGATTTCCCCATTTTCCATACTCACCGACATCTTCACTCCCATGTTTTGTGGTGGTGTTGTGATTGTTCTATTAAACTTTTGAGATATAAAAGAATGCGTAGAACCTGAATCAAAATGTACGATCGTTGTTCTTGAATGAATAAGTAGTGTACATGTCACCACTTCGTTGTCGGGGTTCACTTCAGAAGAAGTGATGGAAAAGGCTCTTCCTTGCAGCCTTGGAGGTTGTTGTTTGCCTCCTAAAACCTTGGATTTGGGCACTGATTTGTAAGATTCCCCGGTTCTTTGCATTTGTAGCAATGAAAAATGTGTTGTGGTTCGAATAGAGTGTTCCTATCCTCTGTCACAGCTACGGGTCTTTCTTGATGATAGTTAACAGCTAGGTTCCCTTCTCTTCTACACCTAAAGCATTTCGTAATCCCCTTGAGGCAATTTTCAGGGTGTTTATTTCTGCACTTTTGGCATGTGGGGTGCTGGATCTTCTTAGAACCACTGTATTTATCCCTCAGACATCCAAAATTGAATTCCACCTTACGCTTCATTTCCCCATGATACCCATGTTATTCCCCGATCACCATTTCGACCATGAGGGAACATCAGACAATTTCCTCATAGCTGTCATAGTCATGGATCGCTAACGCTTTCTACAGGCTAGGCTTCAGCCCACCAAAGAAGTGGTCAACCTTGCAGTCCGGGGTAACAACAAAGCTGGAAGCGTATCGTGAAAGCATTGTGAAGTTTTCCTCGTACACTCCAACAGATTCTTCTTCTTTTTTCTTGAGGTAAAGGAAGTCCCATTCCATCTTAAGCTAGAGGGTACACGGAAAATATTTTTCGAAAAACATCTT
This sequence comes from Viscum album, assembly GCA_963277665.1. Classification (NCBI taxonomy): domain Eukaryota; kingdom Viridiplantae; phylum Streptophyta; class Magnoliopsida; order Santalales; family Viscaceae; genus Viscum; species Viscum album. Next base: position 66,683,364 of record OY728135.1, on the reverse strand, counting down.
TCGGAAATCCTTCTATTTCAACTCATCGATCTCCTCCTCAAGCTTCGTAATTTTGATCAACGCCCCCCATTGATCAGCTTTACCCTCCATACAATAAGCCTCCAATATAACCTTCTCTTGTTCAGAACATTGAATGATAGAGAAAATCTTTTCAATGGAGTTGATCCATTGTTCAGTGATCGTGTGATAGGATGATCCACTAAAAGTAGGAGGCCTTTGTCTCATGAAGCTCTCAATAGCAACTTCTTCCATCTAAGAGGGTTTGGACATTCCTCTTGACCCGTGATTCTATTCAAAACTTGAGTTAGCTGAGAGAGAAGCGTGATAAAGTTCACGATTCCCACTCCCATTGGATTGGGCATCTCATTAGTACAGTCATCACACTGATCTTCACACTAGATTTTAGCCCAAGTCCTCCTATTACCAGCCACTGGCTTGAATAAAAGGAATGTTAGGGGGTAACACATAAAGGGTAATCCAAAGACAAAAGTTGATAACTTAAAAATAAACTTTTATTTCCTTAACTCATGAGTTTATAGGCTTCAACCTATGCTTTTCATGATCTACTTTCTAACATATATTCTGAGGGGAATTTTTTTAATTCCCTTAATAAGGGTTCATAATATTCTTGTGAATTTATTAAAACATATCCCTCGGGAGTGTCGTAACCAAGAGTGCAGCAAGGCCCGTTTTTGTGCACCAGTTCCCGTTCGAGTCTAGCTCAAAGCGGTGTTTTCAGGTTTTACCCCTATGATTCATATGTGCCAGACCCACCTCTACCTGCTCGTATCCAGACATGGATGTATTTGTTTGAAAAAAAACTTACCCAGTACTTAACAAATCTTAGGGATGTTTTTATTATACTTAGTCTCATCTCTAAGGCGTTACTAGGGTTTTCTAATCCTAATCCCAAAAATAACTAAACCTCGCTCTGATACCAACTATGACAACCCTGCTTTTATTACAAATGTAAACATGATTTATTACATAAACCATTCACTTGATACAACATGGATGATCGAGAGGTCTAGTGACTATGGGGCTTAGGATCATTACATAACAACTTAAAACATGATGTACACCATCTTTATTGAACACTTTCTTTACATGACCACCACATTCCCTCGTACTTAGCATTTCATGGGATAACCTGAGGACAAGTCAAAGAAAATGGGTGAGCTATAAAGCCCAGTAAGGGAATAAACATGGAATACATGAAGAGTAAAATACATGTTAGATAATAGGAATATCAATAGATCACAAGAGAAACATGAACATAAAGTCATGATAAATCATGATAATCATAACATGGAAATGTGGCAACAACACTTAACATTGAATTAGCATGAGCCAAGGCTCATTGCACATAGAGCATGAGTAAAAACTCATTGTACATGAATCATGAGTAAACCCTCATTGCACTTGAATTAGCATGATTCAACTCTCATTTCACATGATGTATCATGATACTATACTTTACTAAATTCATTGGAGCGCTATAATGGCGCACCCTTCTTAAACATTTCATTTTAGGCATAAGTGTGCCACATGGATCATAAAACATTGATTCATAAAACATAATAAATTATTCCATGATAAAGGAATTTGGAATTAATACATGAAACTTTATAATCAATAAGTTAATGTACATAAAGGTGAATACCCTATTTGGAAAAATGGGCATGGTATTCACTACACAATGGCACTGGCTTTGAAAATCGGTGCGATTTCGGCAGCGTAACGGCGTGACATAAGAATTCATAAAAATGGTTGATGATAGAGAAAGGGTTTCCTCATCATATTTACATGTAATGGAAATTAAGGAGGTCATATAGATACATGTCCCAACAATTGTAATGGAATTTAGATTCATGATACAAAAGTATTGCTTGAATGTAAAAGAGGAGAGAGAGGTTCTTTTCGGAATTTTGACATAGTAACGGGTGTACATGGGAGGAATTTAATGGGAGAGGAAGGGGTCTCCCATAATTAAAACATAAATAGGGAAGTATTAGGGAGGTGTGATACCATACCCCAATATTAATATTTGATATAAAAAGGGCAAATCCAATTAAATAAAATTGCACAAAAATGAGAAAGGAAGAAAAAACCCTTACTTGAAAGTGTTCTTCTAATGGATTGAGAGAGGCTTGAGAGAGGATTCTTGGGAGCTTGGGGCACCTTGGTAGGATTCTAGAGAGAGTATGGTAGAGGTTGGACGAACTCAATAGGCTTTGAATGAGGAGGAAGTGGGATCTTGGGTGGTTTTATATAGGCAATGTGAGGGAATTCTTGATTATTTAGGTTTGGGACCCCTTATATTAAATTAATCCAAACCACAAACCATCCCGTGGTTTTTTCCCATGGTTTTTGGAAAACGGAAGAAGAAAAAATATTTTATAAGTCCAAATTCCGAACTTTTTAAAATAATATGGTTGCCTATGTGGAGGTGAGTCACACTCCCATGGAAAACAATTTAAAGGGACAAGGTGTTTAATAAGTATTGAAGGGTCCATTAATGATTTGGAAAGTAAGTCAAACAGACCCAAAATCACATTATATTAATTATAAAACATATATTGGCCTAACATTAGGCTTATAGTATTTTATTACATAACTATTGGGTCATTATGATGTCCTAGAACACATTATATATTTAAACAGTATTTAATTTTTACCCAAAAAAATTGACTGTCTCAGAAAAATATGAAAAATTCACCGCTGGATAATTTCGATGTCCAGATTCTCGAAATGACATTTATTTTATCTAAATAATTTTATAAATATTTTAATTTTCACTTTTAAAATAAAAACCGACATTTATTTAAAATTCACGGGTTTTGACAAAAAATGGCTTTCAAACCTTAATAAAAATTACAATTGCATATATAAAATTATATGATCTTTTATATTTAATAAAAATTAATTTAATAATGATATTATTATTTTATTAAAATATTATTTAATTCAAAATTCCATTAATTTAATAAAATAGAATTATTAATTAAATAATAATTAAAAACACTATTTTCACTTTAAAAACTATTTACAATGTATCAAACATGAGAAGAAAGTATATTAATTATTATAAAAAATAATAATGTACATGAACATAGTACTAGCAATTTGTTACATAAACCCTTAAAACAGCTGCATAAGACCTAAGGGTAAGGTGTGAGATGGTGGCAGACTCTTGGGGTGGCTCAGATAACATCGCTTGAGTGGTCATCTCTATCAACTTCCACTTTTCCCATAGACTGTCCCATTCGAGCTTGACATGATGAAGCTCAGCTTGGGTTTGGTCAAGAGTGAAGCCCAAAGATGCCACCCTTTTCCAAGTTTGAAAATGGGCTTCATATGGAGCAATTCTACTGGATGAGGCCATCACTTCTTTTGTCTAAGTAAATTGGATTTGTTAAATACTTTTTTTTATACTAATCATGGGATCACTGGTCAACGACTATAAAAGTAACGGTCACAATTATTAACATAAAACCAAAGAAGTTGACATTTTATATAATCATTTTACATAAAGAGACATTTAATTAGATCATGAGGGATTTCCATTAATGAATCTTTGGGTTGTTACATATCATGTTCCAAAAATTCATGTGAAATTACTTTTCTTCTGAATGAGTATATCAAAAAAACACTATCACATGATTCTTTTTAATGTTGTCCCACTGTCTTATAGTAAGTATCATTTATTCATCCAGTTTCACCAACTTCCAAAATTTTAGGGAACTCTCCCCATTGAACATGTGGAATTTCTAACACGAGTATCATGTCTAAATTAAAACATTCAATTTTTACGAGTAGTTAATCTCACTATTACTTTTCAATGAATGAATATTACAATCCAAAAACATTTTATCCACATAGTGAGGAGAATACTGTAACAAATCACAATTAAAAAATCCATATTTAAAAAACTAAAACTTTAATTCATAACATCTGGACTACATACCATTACACTATACACTTCTAAAAATTGTATCGTTCAAAATTAAGACATCTATAGGATATTTCACTAACTAATTCTTATATAAAAAAATTGAACCTAGGTTTTGGAGCCTCTCATTTTGTTTGAATTAATCAAAAAATGAGTAATGATTCACATTCCAAATATTTTTTCATGCTTGAAGACTACTTCAACGGGGGTAAAATACCATATAACTCTTTAACACAAGAAAAGAACTATGTTACTAAAATATTCTATGGTATGATTTTCCATAGTCTATTTTCTAAAATCTTTAAAAATACATTATATGTGACATTAGAAAGACTAATCATTCAAAAATCCTTATCTAAACTCATATCAGTATCCTTTACAATCAATGTGATGGGAGTACCACTATATATCTCAATGTAATTATTACCTATCCCAAACTCATTCATGAAGTTAATAATATCAAGTCCAAAAAATATTCTAGAACCTTTTAATGAAATTTTCATTAAGAAATTTTCATTTTGGTACTATTGATGAATTCATCAACCTTAATGTCATGACCACTTCATAACATAGAATATAAATAGTCACAAATTCATTCATATAATTTGTCAAATTTGTAACAAAATAATAATTATATATTAATATATATATATATATATATATAATTATGATGAGAATAAAATATGATTTTTTAATCACTTGAATTACATCATTTTTCCTTTTTAAGGGATTCAATATATAATTATTGCGGGTGGAAGGATTTATTACACGTGTTGTTATGGTTATTTAACTAGGGTGTTCAGAAAGTGTCTCATGTATCTTTAGATTGGTAGGGATAAAAAAGATATGTTTCCATAATAAATCCATTTATCCATTAAAAAATATTAATGTATTCAGCTATGAAGTTGGATTGTCATCCAAACAACATAATTTTCATGTGTTGTACTTATTCCATTTATGTCATGTGTTTATTCATTATTGGTCATTTTACATTGGAAAGGTATTTTAAAAAACAAGAGGTTACTAGAACTAGAAGGTAGAGATCTAATGTATATGAGGTTTAGTGATTTGTTCCAATTCAGGTATGTTTTGGATTTCTTCTACTATGTGTAATTTTCATGGTTTAATTTATGTTTTTGGGGTTTCAAATTAGGATTGTTAATGTATACCAAATCCTAGTAGTGGTATCAGATATTTTTCTTATGGTACTCTCAGTTACCAAAAATTGGTATTAGATCTTGGTTACAAATCATATGGTGATTATTTTATCAACACTCGAGAAAATGTTTTTGTTTGAAGACTACATGGTTTCCTCTAGGGAATTGTTTTTCTACGATTTAATAAATTGAAATAGTAACAATGTGGTGGTTCCATTTAAATGGGAAAGGATTAGATTGATATTAAATTTTTTAGGATTCAGACTTTGGGGGATAATTGCATTACTACTATTGGAGAGTTATAAAGGTACATTTATTTTGAATTATTCAAAAGTGAGGTGTTTAGTAGAATGGGAAACCATGAGATGAAAGCCTTGAGAATTTTTTAAAAGTTGTGTCCAAGAGAATCCAGATCCAAGAGAGAAGAAATACATGCCTCAACAATGTTGAGCCTTAAATTTGGATGTGTAGTAGAGGGAGGGATCTAGTTGTATGATTCCTGCATAGTCAAAGGGGAACCACCTACAAAATATTGTCTACATCAAATAGGGTTTTGGATAAAATAAAAAGGAGAGAAAACCTTCATTTGATCTAGAACCTGTTGTCACCCAGTGGTGGGTCACTTAAAATTCATTACGAATACCTCAAAATATTGATCAAATAACGGAAACTTCAGAGCATGCCTCACTTATGCGATCAAATTATCACCATCGTGTGGGTACATTAAATAATGATCGAATAATATGGGAAAATACCAATTTAAAAATCACGCTCACATAAAACCTATTTCATATCATTCTTCACATTTCTTCTACAATTCAAAGATGCATTTAAGGTAGACAAAATGGAATCTAATACACACTAAAAATCCATTTTCCTTGGAGGAATCCATTTTCAATAAATTCCCACCTTTATATCTCTTTTGAAAATATAATTTTTACCATTCTCCCAAAGCATAAAACTTTCTCAAGGAACACCACCCCAAAGCCATAAGAAATACAACCAATTTATTTTCAAATACCAACATTCATCACATATGCATGTCAAAAAATTTTAAAAACATGCATGAAATAACGTGAATAATCCTTGGAATACATATAAGAAAGAAAGAAAGCATATCGAAATCATTTAATAATATAAAATCATGTAAATACCTACCTCACACTAGGAAACCTTCAGAAATCGTTGTGAAACCACAACCGCACCTCAACAAGACCCTATTAAGGAAATATCAAAATTCAAACATGAATATTTTCCCCAATAAATATAATATCAGGCCAACATTATGTCAAATAACCCATTGGAAAATAAGAACTCAAGAAGCGGGAATAGAAACCCTGAAAATATGAAGAAATCAAGAGAAACGAGACTTACATGAAGTTTCCTACAAGAATCAGAGTCAAAACCACCCAAATATTGAGGTATAAAGGCTTCAAGAAAGCATGGAGGGAGGATCGCTGAGGAAATGGGTTTGTAGCAGAGGTGTGTTCTCAAAGGAGCAGGGGTCCAGACAAAGGAGGGTTCGCGGTGAAGGAGCATTCATAGTGGAGGTGCGTTCGTAATGGAAGAGGGGTCACAGTGAATGAGGGGTTGGTCGTGTAGCAATCAGATTCATCCCGAGCTTGAGGGGTGCAAGAACGGAGGAGACTATTATGGTTTCTTTAAAAACCTAGTGGACCTTTTATCATTGGTTGCTAAAAAGCACTGATAAATGCATGTTTTTCCAGAGCTAAAATAAAAATCATGGTTAAAACATGTGTTTATCAGTTCTAAAAGAGCAGTGATAAAAATATATAATATTATATATATTTATAAAATTATATATATGATATATATATATCTATTTATTTATAATTATAAGTATAAATAAATATTTTTTTATATTTATAAAATTTTAATTTAAATAATTATAAAATTATAAGTATTATAATTATTATATTTATAGTCATAGAAATATATATAATAAATATATTAATTATATATATTTATAAACTTATAGATATATAACTATATTTCTTATATATTTATAATTATTTAAATGAATATATATTTTTTATAATCATACATATATATATATAAATACTTATAAAATTATAACAAGTTAATATTTATAATATTTATAATTTTATTAATTTAAATATAATATATTTAATATAAATATATAATTAATTAAATATATATGTATTTATTTTTAATTATAAATATAAATTTTTATTTATCAATATATTTATGTATTTATAAATGTATTTATTAAATTATATATTACACTATATATGAAAATAATAAATATGCAACAACCTGTCCCCCGGGGCCCGTGTCGTGACTACCCCAAGCCTACCTTCCATAGGCCAGGGGCTAGCGACTAGCACTAAAAAGGTGTATCCCTATAAAAGGAGGGCATTACATTTAAACATGTACAGACACACAATCCAAGAACACAACACGAAGCAACCACAAAGTAAACTGTAGTTGTAAAAAGTGTACTGAAAGAAAGGGGGCTGGAATACAAGCTCAACTGAAAAGTACAAGTGCAACTGAAAATAGGAAACAACTCATAGATTTCCCACTAAGTATCCTACCTAAAGGGTAGGTACAACTCACGATCAGTAGACACTATAGCACATCACGTGATATGGTCCACCTCTTAGCACCGTCCAGTCCTGGCTCCCTCAGCCTTGATCAACGTTTTCTGTCATCTCCACAAGACACAACAAGGTGCAGGCATAGCCCGTGCAGGGGTGAGTATAACAATACACAGTAGGGACCCTGATACCCCCGAAGTTCTCTCGGAGATCCAAAATGGAAAAACCTCAAAGTATGACCTCAATCACAAAGCACAAAGCAGTAGTCATCAACTCTACTTAGGTATATGCCCATACATATACCTAAGTTATCAGAATATACTCATCTCATACATGAGGAAGCATAAGGATCCAACTTTTAAGTTATCTTCACAACTGATCCATGGGGGAAGAATACCACAATGGTATCACCACTAAGGTAACACCACAAATATAAATGTACCATAAAGATAACACCACGAAGGTAACACAAAGAATGTAAAAGTACCAAAAAGGCAACACCCCGAAGGTAACACCACAACGTTAAAAGTGCCACAAAGGTTACAACACAAAGGTAACACCACCAAGGTAAAAGTACCACAATGTTAAAGACTCATCTCACACTAGGAATGACTTATGTACATAAGTAGAAATGATTAGACATATCATTGGATCATCTTACTCTGTCGAGAGGCTCTGTTGCTGACCCACACATGATCAATAAATGAAAACCCACACAGGATTTCTAGGCGCTGACCCACATAGTATTGATAGATACTGACTCACACAAGATCGCTAAGCGTTGACCCACACATGATCGACAGATGTTGACCCACACAGGATCGATGTTCTTTCATCATGTTACAGTGAGCCACGAGATTCCTGCACTAAGCATGCTTTATTCCAAGAGAATCTGATCCTCAAGCCATTGGTCATATCTCAACTGCCACGAAGCTCCATGAAGAAGTATTCAAATGGACCACCTTGTCTTAAGAGTTCCTATGTAATAGACGGTGCATCAATCAGAAACACTGTCTATGACTTATAATTGTTTTGGTATCGAGGGCCTGGTTGGATTTGGGTTTGATCCAACCTGGCCGTACTCCAAATTTATATGAAACTAAAGTAGAGTATACCAAAAGAACTGTATCGCTCCAATGATCCTATTGTTGTAGATGGTTCATCAAATAGATGTCTTGTTCACATGTTATGGCTCTTTTAGGGAAACTGGGCCTGGAAGGGTCCGGGTCTGGTCCGACCCGACCCAACCCCAGACAAGTCTGGCATGGCCCAGCCCAAACCAGTCTAGGCCTGCTCAATTGGGCTGGGTCGCAGCAGGCTCAATGCACTGGGTTGTGGACTAGCCCGGCCTGCCTGAGCGGTATGGCCCGTTCGGCTTGCACGGCTCAACCCGCGAAGGGGCGCGACACCCTGTCGATGTGTGGCCCAACCAAAAAGGGGCGTGGCCCACTGGGTAGGTGTGACCGGACCCGCAAGGGGTGCGGTCCACTGGCAAAAATGGCCCACTGGGGCGGGGCCCGCCCTAGCTTTCCTGGTTGAGCAGTTTCCCCCAATAGGAAGGTGGAGCAGCGGTGCCTCTTGGCACTGCCAGGTCACCTGTGAGACCCATTGTGGGTCCTGGGCCTCCACCGTAGCTTCCAAGCTGTGGCCAGCTTCAGTGGATCATGACGGTGCGTCACTCGTCTCCATCCATGGTTGGCTGGTGCTGGCTACAGCTGTCCTCCGTGACACTATACTACAGCTCCCTTCTCGGATGGTGTGTGACAGTGCGCCACTACTTCCTTTGCGGTTGGCCCAAGTCGGCCACTGTCTCCACCCACTACGTCTTCGGCCGTAGCCTCCTCCACTGGTGGTGCACGACGATGCGCTGCGATCTGCTCCATGGTCGGCCGTTGCCGGCCACTGCCGTCACTCACCGTACCAGGTTTTGTTCAACCCAAATAAAATGCTAGTTAAGAACACACCAAATTCCAAAAAGAGGCGGAGGGTCTGAGCATTGTTTATTTAGCCCGCTCCCTCCACATTAGCTTCATATAAATAGGGTAGAATAAGATTCAAAAACTCTTGAAACAGAAACCAAATAAAAATACTACCTCAAGATCATTGGAGAACATCTGCATTTGAGGAAGAGTCGGCGTTCGTTGATCCCGTAACAAGCCACTAATGTGGCCTCTCGAATGACGATCTTCGGTTCTCAATTAAGAGATCTGTTCTTTTTCAAGAGACCCAAGCTCCTACTCCTCCTTTTTTCAATGGAAGAAAACACCCAACCCACCAGAAAAGTTAAAATAACTATTAATTTATGAAATATTTCATTTATTTATAAATAATTAATCTTAATTCTTAAATGGATTGGTGGTTGCACATTTTATATAACCAGCCATTTAATTCCCTAAATTAAATTATCGATCCTCCCCCCTTGTTTTCCCCACCACAGAAACCTAAAGAGAGGTGGAAATAAAATAAAATAAAAAATAAATTTATTTTATTAATTTACCATGGAAAACCACCAAACTAAAATCCCTCTCTAGACCCACTAAGGTCAAGGTTAAACTTCCCTTAAGAGAATCTCGGTTGTGTGGATTCAATGGTGCTCTCAGATTTCAAATCTGGGCACCATTTCAAAAGATAGAAAACGTCACTCGCGCGTTTACTTAATATACCTTAAAAAGATTATAAATACATTCCAGACACACTGAGCCTTGGAATCACACACCTTCTATTTTTGCAGACTCATAATAATTCAATATAATTAAAAAAGTTATATGGAAAATCCGGGTCATTACATTCTCCCCACCTTAGGGATTTTCTTCCTCAAAAAGCCACAATATAGACTAAGGAAACAAATGGGGGTACAGATCATGAATCTGAGCCTCCTGCTCCCATGTTCTCTACTGGAGGTTCTAGTGTTGTGAACAAACACACACCAGAGGTATCGATTGTCCACGAAGGACCCACTCATGTCGATCCTCAATCTCCATCGAAAATTTCGTAAACGTCTCCCCATCATTGATGTCCGTCTTGCTCATGTCAATGATGTGTGATGGGTCATGCATGTACCTCCTTAGATTCAACACGTGGAAAACCTCATGCACCCAATGCATCTATGGGAAAAGATCCAGGTGATACGCCACCTCACCAACACTGCTGAGAACCTGTAAAAGACTAATGAACCTCGAAGATACCTTGTCTCCCTGGCCAAATATCTACAAACCTCATCAAGGTGAGACCCATAAGAAGACATGGTGTCCCTCCGTGAACTCCAAATGTCTCCATATTTTGACAGCATAAGACATCTATATGCTTTTTTCCATATTCATCATCTCTTGTATGATCTGCACTTTCTCAGTGGTATCCCATACCATCTCTGGTCCCAAAAGTGTTGACTCCCCTGGGTCTGTCCAGCATAGAGGTGATCTTCAAGGTCAACCGTACAAGGACTCAAATGGCTCCATACTAATGGGGAGAGATATATTTTATTGTAAGACAACACCACTAAGGTAAATTGATCCACCCTACTGCTGCCAAAATCTAGGATTAAATCATGAATCATGTCTTCTAGTGTTTGAATGGTCCGCTCCATCTGACCATCTGTCTATGGATGAAAGGCAGTGCTCAAATGTAGAAAAGTCCCAAACGCCTCTTGTAATCCATTCCACAACCGAGATGTAAAACATGCTTCACTGTAATAGAAAATCATCGATGTCACCCCATGAATTCGTACAATATCTTGTATGTATAGGCGTCCTAATCCCTATACTGATACCTGCTCTCAAATGGGTAGAAAGTGGGCCCACTTGGTGAGTGAGTCAACGATCACCCATATGGAATCATTTCCCCTAGATGTATGTGGAAGCCCTTTCTCAATGTCCATGGAGATGTCATCCCACATACAATCTAGAAACACTAGTGGTTGTGCTAAGCTTGCTGGAACCTTATGCTTAGCCTTCACTTGCTGACAAGTGAGGCATCATGTAACAAACTATTCCACTTCTTTCTTCATCCCTGGTCACCAGTGATGATGCTGGAGGTCCTAGTACATCTTCACCACACTAGGATGCACTGCCAGAGGGGATGTATGGAACCCCCTCAACACCTCCTCCCATAGCACCATGGGTACCATGGTGTGTCCTTTGAAGAAGATGACGTGATCCCCACCTTTAAAAAATCCATCAGGTTCCTGTCTTGAGGATATCTGAGCACGTTGAGCCTCACAGTCAATGTTCCCAAGCTGTGCCTCCCGAACTTGATAAAGAAGTTGGGGAGTGATAGTCATAGACTGGTGTTAAGCTACTCCATCTCTATCCACCAAGGATTTCAGCAATGCGTCCAGCAGATATGTCGCCTTACTCAGCAGTTGTAAACCAAACCTCCTGCTGAGTGCATCTGCCACTATGTCTCCCTTTCTAGGAGTGCAGACTATCACAAATTCATATTACTAGAGGAACTCTTGCCAATGTCGTTATCTTATGTTCATGTCCTTCTGTGAAAGTTATTCCTAAGACTCTTATGATCAGATTAGACTGTAAAACATTTGCCTATCAAGTAATGTTGCCACATCTTCATGGCGAAGACCACTACTGCTAACTCCAGGTCATGGGTAGAATAGTTCATAATCATGATGACTTAGCTGTCAAGAACCATACGTGATCACTGCACTGTCCTATATCAGGACACATCCATGTTCGGTCCCTGATGCATCGTAGTAGACTACATTACCAACACCCTCTTCTTTTAGCCTCATAATGGGGGCACGCGTTTGTCTCTGCCTCAACTCCTAAAAACTCTTCTAGCATCTTTCCATCCAAATGAAGTGTTTTTCCTTCTTCATCCACGGTGAAAAGGGTGCCAAAACTCTTGAAAAGTCAGGTATGAATCTCTATTTGTACCCAACCAATCCCAAGAAACTCTACACCTTAGTCACACTCATTGGTGGCTCCCAAGCAAGCATTGCCTCTATCTTCACCGGATCTACAGAAACTCCATCCTCCGAAATAACGTGTTCTAGGAAGTGGACCTAGAATATCTAGAACTGGAACTTAGAAAGCTTACCATAAAGGTAGTTCTCTCGGAGTGTATCCAGAACTATCTGCAGATAATAGGCATGCTCCTCCTCTGGCGCTGAGTATATCAAGATATCGTCAATGAATAACACCATAAAGCAATCGAGGTACGGCTAAAAGATCATGTTCATGAGTACCATGAACACTGTAGGGGTGTTGGTCATGCTGAATGTCATAATTAAGAACTCATAGTGTCCATACCAACATCCAAAGTTTTTCTTCTTTACATCCTCATCTCATACCCTGAGCTGATGATAGCCTGATCTGAGGCCTATCTTTAAGAACCACCAAGCTCCCTTCAATGGATCAAAGAGATCATCAATCCTCGAAAGTGGATACTTGTTTTTCAATGTCACCTCGTTCCAGTTCCAATAGTCCCCACAGAGTCTCAAACTCCCATCTGCATTTTGGTGAACAAAATCAGTGATGCCTATTGAGAAACACTGGGATTTACAGACCCATTCCTCTGTAAGCCCTCCAATTGTACCCGTAACACACGAAGATCCATCGGAGACATATGATATGCTGGTGTTGATATCGGTGCCATCCCAGGGTACATGTTAATGTTAAAGCCTACCTCTCTGCATGGAGGAAGTCCTAGAACATCATCAGGAAAGACATCGACATACTGATTGACCACTATCGGATAGCTTGGACTCTCATCATCAACTGCTCTGAGGGTAAGGCTAGCCAAATGATGTGTGATCTGCTGCACCCTCCTCCACGAAAGTCCATCCTATGCTGAAAAGTTTCCCCTCTAATCGGTGAAGGAAAACCTGGTCCCATCATCATGGACACACCACACTTTTCACCTAATATAGTCAATCTAAGCATGGAATTTGGATAACTAGTCCATACCCAAGATGATTTCATAAGGCCTTGAACCCGGTACTAGAAGATCCCAGCTGTAGCCCTCGCCTCCTATAGTAATCTCACACTACCAACACCAGTGTGTAATCATCGAATGTTCTTCTATAAGAGTCTCTAATCATAAGGATCGAGCCAACGACTCCACCAGAATCTCCAGGCTCCGAAAAAGAGTCATGGAAATGAAAGAGTGATTGGCACCTGTGCCTAAAAGTACTACAACTAAGGTGGAGTAAACAAAGAACGTACCTTAAATCATCTATGGAGCACCGTGGTTGTAGGACTCACCTTCCTGGAGCTGAGCTCATCTCTGTCCTCTTACTCCCCTTGGTCGGGGTGGACCCCATGGAGGTGTTGGCGGTAGAACATCGAGTCATCTCCCACCGCCTACTACATGAACAACTCCATTTCCAAGTCCACCACCCTATAGACATCCTTCTCAAACCTCTACCTCTACCTCGTTAGTCCCTCGACCATCTTCTGGTCATCCGAACATTGGGTTGGGAAATCACGAGCCACGTGACCCTGCCCACCACACGAGTAGTACTACTTGCTCCTCATATGTCCTCCTTTGTCCCGTGAGCCCCGCACCACCGACCATATATCCTGAGGTCGTCCACCAGATGGTATGGCCTACTTGGGCCCCTACAACATTCATTTACTGCCTACTGCAGATGACTATACTACCTGACATCCAGTGGTGGCTCTCGCTATCGGCGTCTGCTCAACTAGGAAGCTCTCCACCAAAAGAACTCTCTAGCACACCTGCATGCATCAGAATGCTGATAGTATCGTCAATGCTATGATCTCCCATTGGACACCCTAACAAAAGGTCCAGGCCCTGAATAATGAGTCTCGTACCATGTCGGTGGAGTAGTGGGAGAGATCAGTGAACCTCGTTGAGTATTGGACCATGTTCATGCTGCCCTGCTATAAGTGGAGAAGATATTATATACGCACTGAGCATAGGGACTCTGGGACAAAATCATCCCTTAATAGGCCCTCGATGTCTGCCCCGGTGACAGTCACCTCATCGTGTAACTATAGTGTCAGACTCCACCATCTCCCAGCTGTTCCTTGGATGATACTGGCAGCTAGGATCACCATCATATTAACTAGTGTCCCAACTAATTGAAAAACTCTAGCCACAACTTCCAGCCAGTCCTCAACCGCCTATCGATCCATCTCACCTCAGAACCTCGAAGGCCTCTACCACTAAAACTCGTGAAACGTGCTCATTCGGTGTAGACCCTCTGTTGGTGGGGCTAGTGGCATATGCTACCCAATCGGTGGTGGTGCTACTGGTGCACCACCCGATGGTACTATCGCCGCAAGAGGGCCCTGCACCGAAGCCAAATCACTCGGGGGACCATCATCATGTACTCTATCGTTAATACTAGCTAACTATCTATGTGGAGGCCTCCTGAAAGAAATAGGTGTGCCACGGTCAAAAATTTATACCTGCTGAGCTGAATGAAAGAGATCAAAAGTATAACTTTTCAAAACAAACGCAATATATGTTTTTGTGTGCTAAATCGGAAGTCAGAATTCAGTGTCCTAGTGTATGGATACGTTGTCCACCACACCAACACTGGATTCAAAAAATTGAAAACCATACCCATAACACATAACACTATTTCCACATAGAAAATATCAGAGCCCTAGTTCTTTGGTAGAATTGACTCCTCTGATACCACTTTGTAATGACCCGTCCCCCGGGGCATATTCCGTGACTACACCAAACCCACCTTTCATAGGCCATGGGCTGGAAGCTAGCACTAAAAAGGTGTATCCATATAATGGGAAGGAATTACATTTAAACCCGTACAAACACACAATCCAAGAACACAATAAGAAGAAACCACGAAGTAAAATACTGTAGTAAAAAGTGTACTGAAAGTAAAGGGGCTAGAATAAAATCTCAAAATAAAGGTACAAGTATAATTGAAAAGACAAAACAGCTCCAGGTTCACCCACCATGGACCCTACCTTATGGGTAGGTACGGCTCAAGATCTGTAGTCACTATAGCATGTCATGTCAAATGCTCCACCTCTAAGAAGTGTCCAATCATGGCTCCCTCAGCCTTGATCAACATTGTCTATCATCTTCATAAGATACAAAAAGGTGTGAGCATAGCCCATGTAGGGCTGAATATTTGAATACTCAGTAGGGGCCCTGAGACCCCCGAATGTCTCTGAGAGTTCCACAAAGGAAAAACCACAAATCAAGAACTCAATCACAATGTACGAAGCAATATGAATCAACTCTACTTAGGTATATTCCCATATATATACCTAAGTAATTAGAATATACTCATCTCATAAATGAAGAAACATAAGGCTCCAACTTTTAAGACATTTGGAAAACTGATCCTTGAGGGAAGAATACCACAAAGGTAGAACCATGAAGGTAACACCACAGAGGTAAAAGTACCTCAAAGGTAACACCATGAAGATAACACCACAAAGGTAAAAGTACCACAAAGGTAACACAACGAAGGTAACGCCACGAAGTAAACAATACGAAGGTAACACCATGAAGGTAAAAGTATCACCAAGGTAACACCACGAAGGTAACACCACAAAGGTAAAAATACCATAAAGGTAAAGACTCGTCTCACACCAAGAATAACTTAAGTACAAAAGTACAGATGATTAGACGTATCACTGGATCATCTTACTCTCAAGAGAGGCTCTAATGCTGACCCACATAGGATTGAAAAATGATGGCCCACAGTGGATCACTAGCCGCTAAATCATGAAGGATCTATAAATAATTAACCACACAGAATCTCTAAGTGGTGACCCACACAGCATCGATAGATGCTGACCCACATAGGATTGATGTTCTTTTTTCACGTTACATCCAGTGACGAGATTCCCGCAATAATCACTCTTGATTCCTGGTGGATACGCTCCTCTATCCATCAGTAGTATCTCAACCACCACAAAGTTCCATGAAGAAGTATCCCAAAGGACCACCATGTTGAAAAGGTTCCAATACGATAGACGGTGTGTTAATCGGACGCCCGGTCTGTGACTTATAAGCGTTTTAGTACTGAGGTCCCTATTGGATTCAGGTTCGATCCAACCCAACCATACTCAAAATATCTTCAAAACATAAGTGGAGTATAAAAAAATGACCATATCCCTCAAAGGATCCTAGCGCGATTGACAGTTCATCAAACAGATATCTGGTTCACATGTTAAGGCATTTTTAGCGTAACTAGGCCTGGAAGAGTTATGGTCCGGTTCGACCCGATCGGACCGACCCGGCCTCACCCGGCCTGAGCCGAATCGACCAGGTTCAGGTCAACCCGACCCAGTCTACATCTGGCCCGAACTCGCCAAAACCGGCCTGGGCTGACCTAATTATGCTAGGTCACGGTAGGCTCGGCCAGGCCCGCAGGGTGGCGCGGCCCGGCCCACGGAGGGGCGCAGCCAGCTGGGTTTGCGCAACCTGGCCTGTGAAGGGGTGCAACCTATTGGGCATCGGCGGCCTGACCTTCATGTGGAACGACCCGCTGGCACGCGCAGCCTGGTAGAGTGGGGCCCACACTAGATGGCACTGGCGAGTAGTTTCCCCAGTTTGAAAGGTGGGGCGGTTGTGCCTCTTGGCACTGCCAGGTCACCTGGGGGACCCACTATGAGTCCTGGCCCTCCGCCGCGACTTCCGAGCTGAGACCAACTTCAGCGGCGAACGACAGCGCGCAGCTCAACTCCACCTGCGGCTGGCTGGTGCCGGTCGCCTCTATCATTCATGGCTATATGTCGTGACCCCCTTCTTCGGCTGCGCGCGACGGCGCGCCGCCCCTTCCTTCGTGGTTGGCCTATGCCGACCGCCATCTCCACCCATCGTGGCTTTGGCTGCGACCTCCTCCGCCTGAGGCGCACAACGATGTGCCGCGATCTCCTCCTCCACCGGTCGTTTCCAGCTGGCCTCGTTACCCCCTGTACCAAGTTTCGTTCAACCCAAATAAAATGCTCATGAAGAATGAACAAAATTCCAATAAGAGGAGGAGGGTCCGAGCCTTGTTCTTTTGGCCCGCGCCATCTATGTTAGCATGATATCAATAGGGTAGAAAAAGATTCAATAAATCTTGAAACTAAAACCAAATAAAATCCCTACCTCAAGATCATTGGAGAAAATCCGCGTTTGAGGAAGCGTCGACATTCATCGATCCAACAACAAGCCTCCAATGATACCGCTTGAACGATGATCTTCTGTTCTCGATTAAGAGATCTATTCTTCGTCAAGAGCCTCAAGATACTCCTCCTCATTTTGCTAATGGAAACGAACAACCAACCCACCAGAAGAGTTAAAATCACTCTTAGTTTAAGAAGTGATTCATGTATTTAGAATTAATGAATCTTATTAATTAAAGGGATTCATGGTTACACATTTTGTGTAACCAGGCATTTAATGCCTTGCATTAAATGAAAGATCCTCCCCCACTGTGTACCTCACCACTGGAACCTAAAGGGAGGTGGAAATAAAAGAAAATAAAAAATAAATTTATTTTATTAATTTAAAATTGAAATCCGAAAAACTAACATCCCTCTCTCGAACCAGTACGGTCAAGATTAAAATCCCCTTAAGCGAATCTTGACACTAAGAATTCAACAGTGCTCTTAGATTTTTAATCCAAGCACCGGTTCAAAAGTTAGAAAATTCCGCTCAGGTATTTTCTAAATGTACCTTAAAAAAAGTTCAGAAATTTATTCTGGGCACATCGGGCCTCAAAATAACGCACCGTTAATTTTCACAGACTCATAATAATTCCATTTAATTAAAAAAATTACATTGATAATCCAGGTCTTTACAATATATATTTCTTATAAATTTATAATTATTTAAAAAAATCTATAATTATTTATATTTAAAACTATAAATAAATAAATATTTATTTGTGATAAAAATTTATAACAAATAAATAGTTATTTATAGTTTTAATTATATATAATTAATATATTTGTTATACTTTTTTAATTATTTAAATATATCTATATTTATTTATGAATAATAATTATAAATATTTTCATTTATTGATATATTTTTTAATATATTTATTAATATATTTATTTTATTATATATATTTATTACATTATATATATAATAAATATATTTATTATATTTTTATAATTATTTACATATATATATAATTATATTGTTAGTTTTTATAATTTTATAATTATTTAAATATATATAGTTAAAATTATAATTATAAATAGACATATTAATTAAAATGTATTTATGTATAATAAAAATTTAATAAATATATTTATTATTTAAATATATTCGTTTGAATTTTGTTATTATTTTTGAGAACATAATAGTTCATATGGGTAAAATTAATTAATCATCTACCTTGTAAAGTATACATAATAAAAAATGAGCAATCACATATAGAAATCATTGAATTATACAATAACATTGCAAACTACGAAGAAACATCATGTCCCTAGAAATTATTATAAAAAGATAGTAAAAGTATATGTAAGATGGGAGGGTCGGGGTAAATGTGATAAACACACCAACAACACAATATATGGAAGAAAAAACTCATCCTCGATCACCTTGCCCACAAAATGCAACTCGACCCCATGGGTGCCTACCCCTTCACAAATGTTTATGGTTCTACCACCGACCAGTAGCATTAGTGTTGACTGGTTGATCATCAATAGTAGTGTGCTGATTAGAAATCTGATTCTCCATTGGAGAAGCATGCCCGACATCAAACTCAATAGTACCTGCAACAATTATCCCTTCCTTCAGAGATCCCTAAGAAGACTGAAGACCAATAAGGTCAACCTATTTGGAGACATGGTAATTATTCACCACATATGATGAAATCTGTTTACCTTTCCTCTCCCTACATTACCTTTATAGCTCATCAAATTATGGAGAATTTATAGATTCCAACAAAGTAAAAAAAAATCCTCACATCACTAGCATTAGGCAAACCCGCATGTGAAGGGTGTATCATGGGAACTGTTTTATTGAAAGCAGGGGAATGCATGAACAACACATTCCCTCAGAAGAGGTCTTCCTAGAACCAGCAGCAACATAAAGAGTCACAACATCATGGACTGGCACAGGTTCTACATTCCCCTGTGGAGTAACTGTAGCCTACACACCTATAATAAAACCCAGAACAAGTACAACATCAGCTGCCGAAGTAGCCAAGTGATCCATGGAACCTGCACTATCAGCTGTTGAGATAGCTAATCTAGTAGAGGATAACTTCCAAGAAATATTCCTCCCAACACTGTGAGTGGAATCATGATCCAATTTCCCTTTAAACAAAATTGATCCTCCGTCAAGAAAGAATGATCATCACCAACATCACTATCAAGAAGATCCAAACAAGCATCACCCCATTTATAAAGGGAGGGTTCCACTCAAATCAAGACATCAGAGGAAGATCCAGTTCCCGACACACCCACATTCTCAGAGTCACAACTTCCAAAATATTGTTTCCTAGCCCCCACCACGGTAATGGAAGACACTCCTCCATTTCCTAGGAGAGGAAGAAAATCCCCTTTAGTTTTATGCATAACATTGTCTTTAGTTTTGTGCACATTATTTCCCTTTTTCCCATAAGTGGGTTCAATTTCTTTAAGTATTCATGTTACAACCAAATTCCCATACTTTTTACAATTTGAACATTGAAGTGATTCATGACAATTAGCCTTGATATGCTGATATATGAGAAATTAAGACAAAAATCGGGAACATTCTCAAATTCAATCTAAAGTAAAAAATTTTAAACCTCAAGCAATTAAAAAAAACGTCAACTATAGGCAAAGATAAATCAAACTCAACCAACATACGAGCAATGTGACCATACTTGACCATTACGATCTCTTTATCAAGATCAAATAGAGTAAAAATAGCTATGGCCAAATCCCAGAGAATACATGGGTGCTAAAATACCAAATTCATCCCTTTGTCATAAATCCAGGATTATGCCATAATGTTCTTAGCCTAAAAATGGTCAAACTAGGGATAACGGTTCTGAAACCAAAGGATCCCTATATTGAGATTGACAACCCCGCTACTCTACGCCTTCAATTTTTTTCATTAGAACACAATGTCATTTGAAAGAAATTCATACCAAGTAACATGATGTTCCAATCACTAAATCCTCATATCTGCGCAAGATTCACCCCAAGATCCTCAAGATTCTAAGAGTTAGTCTGGTGAGAGCTGAACCGTGCAATTATTGAATGCTTGCATACATCAATTCACTCTTCAAAAAACCCATGATTCCATTAAACAACTAAATACACACCATTACTTGAAATCCAATTATGATTAGAATATTCACCACTCTAAGGTCCTGGAAAAGAATATGTTATCACCCTTAATCTTAAATCCATCCCCATATCCAGTAAGTCCGCCCTCAGATCACTTTTTAGAGTCATCATTCGCTGAAACTGGAACTAGATTAGTAGCATGATTCATGCCAGAACCATCACCTATGGTCTTCCCAAGACCAATCACCACATCTGTTGGAATAGATGTGGCCGTTGACACCAACACCACTTGAAAAACACCACCTGTAGCTCCTACAACCATGCCCACCACATCAGATATTGACACCTTACCTATACTGGTCACGTCATCCTCCGCCACTGGATCATGTTTCAAAGGTATCAAAGATCCACAATCTGGACCACTCACATTTCCATTAGCAGGTCGATAACAATTGAACTTCCCTCTTGGGAAGAATAGACCAACTGATGAAATAACATGAAACCCTAATCTGCTAGAAGGAGAGATTCATGTTCGCGCCTCCCCCTATTCCATCTATTAAATCTTCAACAACATGAATTATAAGAATTGTGTAATGTAAAAATGAACATTTATGATGATACATAACATAAATACACCTCTATTGTATTCATGCATGATCAATTTATTTATTGATCTAATTTATTTGAAACATATATATTTATTCAATAATTAATTAAAAAAACACATATTTAAAAACTATGTATATATATTAATTTTAAATAAATAAATAAAATATATATATATTAAATTTAACAAATATAATAAATTTAATAAATATAATGAATATACTTAAAATAATAAATATAATAAATATAATAAATCAAATAAATATAAAAAATCTAAAAAATAGAATAAGTCTAATAAATCTAATAAATAGAAATATAAAAACTCTAATAAATCTAATAAATCTAATAAATCTAATAAATCTAATAAATATAATTAATATATTTATTTTTAATCAAATTTATTATAATCTTATAAATTTATATATATATATATATACATAAATTTATTTATAATCATAGAAATAATTTTTTAAACATTATATATATAAATATTTTATTTATTAAAAAACAATATTAATTATAAACATGTGTTTTTTAAATAATGTATACAAATAAAAATTATTTTTGAATATAAATAAAATAAATTTATATAAATTAATAACATTTTTTATTAAAAACTATTATCAGTGTTAAAACTTGGGCTGATAAATCTACCCTTTATTATCACTGAAAAAATTCCTCATAAAGGGTAGATTTAATAGAGATTTTAGCTATCACTAATAAAGGCCCACCATTAATTCTGCTTTTTTTCATAGCGCTGATAAAATGAGGTGTTTCCCTTTCCCCGTTTTGTGGTAGTGTTGGGCCATGAAAAACAACAAAAATCAAGTCTTCATGAAACAAAAAAACATGTGTTTTTTTGCATCATTTATATGTATTAAAATTGAATGAATTCAAGTGTATTTGTGGTTTGTAGGATCATCTAAATAATATACACATAATCACAGACACACACAAACACTACGGTAGATTATGCAATATCAAACACTACCCTTTCTCAGTGCTAGCTAAAAGTGTTGATAAAGGGCATGTCTTTATCACCAATAGAAAAAAGCATTGATAATCTCTTTTTATCCTTGAAAAAAACACTGATAAAAGATACCATTTATCATTGATGATAAAAACACACGTTATCACCATTTTTTGATTGCACTGATAAACAGTACATTTTTTCTTCACTAAAAAAACATAGATAAATGACACTTTTATCGGTGATTTTCTTTTAGCTCCAATAAAAGACACTCTTTAGCAGCGGTTTTTTAGCTCTAATAAGAGATATATTTAATAAAAAATTATATATCATTACAAATAATATATATATATATATATATTGATATAAATATAATATATTTTATTAAATATGCATTTAAAATTAATATATATGACAATTAGTGAAAAATTAATTATACAATAAATAAATATAATATTAATTAATAATTTTATAATTATTACTAGGTTATAGTCAATTAATAACAATTAGATATAAAAATTCAGAAAATGAATGAATGATCTAAGATAAGCTGAAAATATGATTTGACCATTAAATGATAATAACTTTTGATTCAGTTGTTAGTTTGTTATCTACCACATATCAAGTTGAAACTAGCAAAAATATCTACGCCATATTAATCATGGGACCCCAATCACTATAATTTCAAGTTCAAAAAGGCTCATAAGGATTCCTAAAATATGTTTTTAATTGGGGTAATATAAAATGGAATTTCATCTTCATTTAAGAGGATATTTGTGTCCTTTTTTAGTGAAGATAGAATTTACCTTCATCTATTATATTCATAGTGATATTATGGCTTTGAAATTTAATCGTTTTTTATATTATAGTTTTATTTATAAATAAATATATGCATTTATGCTTATTTTTGCTTGTAATAAATTAATTATACAAGTAACTATTAAAACATATTTACATAGAAAATGTATTTTAAAATATATTAATTATATGGAAAATAAATATTTATTATTCATTTTCTTTAAGTTAAAAAAATAACGATTTTTTTTATTTATAAAAACGTATTAATATATATACCTATAAAAGTAATGTTTATATATAAATATGTGCGTGTCAATAAAAAAATATAAAATTATGTGTATATTCTAATATATGTAAATAAATACATATATGTAAATAATTGTCATTGATTTTGTGACATACAAGTGTCTATATTTGTGTGTAAATATGTGTGTGTGTCTGTTGATATTGGGTAAATGCAACATTGACAACATTATTTTTAAAAATATATCACAATCATTAAATATAGTTTATAAGTGTATTTAAAAAACTATTTATAAATACATTATAAAAATTATATCTCAATATAAAATTATGTGTAAATGAGTATAAATTTGTATGTAAATATATATACATATAACTATATATGTAATGTATAAAATTTATATCTAAATATACAGTATAAAAAAATATATTAAAAATATATTTAAAAATAATTTTATAAATAAGATTGAAATAATTATTATCCATTTTATTTAAACAAATATCTATCCAATTGTTTTACATTAAAAAATTATATGAATATATATATATATACACAATTATACAAAGACAAACAGACACAAACCTATATTTTATAAATATATTTAAAAAGAGTTATATAAATATATAATTAAACAAAGATGTATGTAAATATATATAAATAAAAAGAAATATCATAAAATATAGAACAAAACAAGATTGGGTTGGTGATAAGGGGGTTTAAAATGCATAAGATAGGTCACATGATCGAGTTGAGGTGCTTGTGCAATTGAATAGATAACTGAGAAATTAAAAGTGCTGATAGGGGGTGTGTGAGAGTGATATCAGGTCAATGGTGGGGTGGGGTAGGCTCTAAATGAAATTAAATTTTTATAAGTGATGATAAAGGAGGTCTTTATAATCATCGATAAAAGAACTTCTTATCCATGAATTTTGATAAAACTAATAAAGAGGTCCTTTAAGAGCATTCTGTCGCACTGATAAAAGCATCCTTTACCATTGCTAGAAAAAGGTGATAATAAAGGAAACCATTATAAGTTCTATTTTCCAGTGCAGATAAAGACCAAGGCTTTTTACAATGCTTAGGTTAAAAATATTTTTTAGCACTGATAAATATAATACATAGTTGTTTTAAATGAATTATTTGTTTTCAATTGCAATAGTAGGTAAAGGTGGAGATATCTACCTAATATTCTTGTTTTTGTAGGAGCAAATACCATCATGAGGACAATGTTCACACCGTGAGTGAAGTTTCATGGAAAATAAAAAAGTAATGAATCTCACCTAGTATATATAAGGTGTTTGAAAGATATAAAAATTACATAAGTCACATGCACAATATTTTATCCTTGATTTATATGAAATTTCATGAAGTGGTAAATATGGCCATGTCATGAATGCATGAAATTTATGAGTCATATGAATCAAATGTAAGGGTTTTGTGTGAAATGTATGGTTTTTATACTTTGAAAGAAATCTAATTCATTTATTTTTTACATTTTGACATATCAATCACATCATAAAGAATAATACGATTTTTATAGTGTGTCTTACTACATGGATATTCCCAGGCCATAGAGAATGGAGACACTGTAGTTTCTTAAGAGTAAAGGAGGATGACACAATTATATAGTAGTCATATTTTGTGAGGAGAAATCTCAGAAAAATATTGTGAGGATAAATGTTATGAGAATCATGATGATATGTCACAATCATGAGGACCACCCCATGACTAGTTTGAGTCTTGATAAGATTTGAGGAGATCAGGTGGTGATGATTTAGGGATTTAAATATGGTATATTACTAGATAATATGGATTTGGTCGTTGATTTAGATCATGCAGTGGTGAAGAAAATCAAGTTGTAATCTGGGAGTTTATATTATGGATCAGACCATGATGAAGTAAATCATGTCGTGAAGATGGTAAATGAAAAAAATTCTAACACATCAAATTTATCTTTAAATATGTGGGAGTATAGTTTACTTGGTATGATGAATGGGTAATTAACAGGAAATTTGAAGACATAATTAGTGGGTTATAGGTGTAAAATTCAAGGTACATATTTTGGTGAGTTGAATCCTTAATTTATAGAAGGGTTGTTAAGAAGGAAAAAGGACTGATAATTGAATGATCCATAAAATATAGGAAAATAATATTATTCTTGGAAGAACCATTGAAGCTAGAGATTCAAAGGAAAAACAAGATCCATTTATAGACATAGAGATAAAATAAATTTTGTTGAAATCTGGAGTAAACTTATTATAAGATTATCACCACTGTACAATTCGAAGGTGTTTGAAATTGAAGAACAAGATCTTACAGTGTTGTTTATGGATAATCTTGGTAACAATATGTTGCCATAAAAATCAACGTGAAGCCATAAATCACACCCAAATAATCATAAAATTATATTTATTTTAATTTCATGAAGAATCTAGAGATATATGAATTTATAATAAATGATAAATATTTTAGTGATGAATTTATCTAACTTATATCTAGAAAATTCAAGTGAGGAAAATGGAGGAATGAAGGTAAAATACTATTTCCTTGCTTTAATTAGGGAAAAAGTTTCACATTCCAAATAAAGAAGTCCATGAAAGGCTAACAATGAAGCTGAGGATTTTGTTACATCAATATAATAGAGAATGTTTCCCCCAAGATGATATATTTAATTAAGAAATCTGGCTAGAAAGAGGTTCCAGTGGAAATTTTTGAGTAAATATGAAGAAGATGATGAAAAATGTTTTAAGGATTATGTGGTTTAATTTTTTTAGACATAAAAGATGTTATGATGCAAATATTTGAAAAACTAAATCTATATTTGTGGAAGAAGACAAACCTAAAGGATTCATTGACCTGAAAGTCAAAATACAAATATCACTTGATGAATTTTACATTCAGTATAATAAAAAAATATTGATAGATTGTTAAATGAATCATCTGAATATATTAATAAAGATGAAGACTAAATTAATCAATTATAAAAGGTCTTAGAAGAGAAAGATATTGGTCCAAAAAAATTTAAAGAAGTGGTTGATAACAAATTATATATTTAAGGGGAAGAAAAAATTATTGAAGATCATAATAGGTACATAAAATAGATAAAGGAGTGGGTTTATTTTCTCTTCATGAATTTGTGTTCTTGTTGAAGAAGCTCACCACTGAAGAAAAAGTAACAGGTGAAAATAATTAGTATCAATTTATAATGTTATATGATAAAGAGTTGATAGAATGAGAAAAAATATGTACATGGATTTTTGTGAAAATTATAAATGAATATATTACCAAGATTATGGGAAAGAGTTCACTTGGGTGTAAAGTTGATAAACCCAATATATGGGGTATTTTTTAAATGTATAAACGTAATAAAATAATTTGGGGTATCTTAGAATCACAAAGAATTCATCAAGAATCAAGAAACTGATCATAGAATATTAATATGTGGATGAAAAGAATTGATAAAATCTTTCCCTTGATGAAATGAATTTTTTTTGTTATCATTGTCATAAAATGACATGGTGCACGGTGGAAGAGAGTTACTTCAGAAATGAATATCTCAAGAGTCAATAATGGACGAAGAAAACATATTCTAGGACATGAGGAAAAAAAGAATCTTTTTATGTTTATTATTATAATTTCTCTGAATTTATTCAAAATCTAGGAACAATAAGATATAAAAATTTCAACACTATTCCAATATAATCCAAGGGAGTATGATAGATAAATAATCAAACAATATCCATTTGAAAAAATGTTTCTATCCTTTAGAAGAATAATTGTACAATATCAAAGATTATGCTAAATAAAATGAAGAGTGACCCACTTTGTCTAAACTCTACTAGACATTTATTAGAAATAAAATAGGAAAAATGAGAAGGCCAACATGGAATAAATTTTTATCAAAGAAACTAGGAACAATAAAACATAGATTATTTACATCAGGTATTCATCCCACATGACTAGAAACATGAATATCTTAAATAATATAAAGGTATGGGTTGATGTTATGGTTAGATTAGACAGTGATAGAGCTCTAAAAATCATGTGTAGAATATAGAAAAGGCTAGCTTGAGATGAGATAATGAAAATAAAAGTCTTGTATCTGGGTGCTCTTTGACATAACCTATTGAGTTTTATCCAAATTTGGTACTATATAACTAAGGTCACATTTAATATGAAGGGATTCTTTTTATCAATGGAAAAACTAGAAAACTGTCAATGATGGTATAGAGAACCAATGAAAATCTATAATTAGCATCTTGTATGGAGAAATAATACCTTCATATGTTAGAAGAATAAAATAGCCTTTGGGATCAAAGGATAAAACATATTAACCAAAAACAATCATGGGGAATCTATCAAAGAAAAATGGTATGACTGACATTCTAAATCAAGGATGAAATCAGGAGAAGACCTATTATGGTTGTGTAAGATGTAAATTGGTGAGAAATATCTACCATTCGAAGCGGAAGAAGGCTAAAAATATTCTTAAACTAATTTACACTGATATGTGTGGTCCCTTGAAGGTTACCAGGACATAAAAAGAGAAATAATTCATCTTTTCATTTATGATTATAGCAGAATTGCATGTATCATTTTTCTATAGGAAATGGCAGAAGTGACTAAGTGCATCAATGATTTTTTGAGTTATGATGAGAATTAAAATGAGACAATGTTCCAGACATTATGGGTTTATATTATCAAGAATTACACCTCTCATGAGATAGAAAATCACATGGATAATCCATACATTAATAATGAAGTCGCATCAGTGAGAATACCATAACAAAATGATATATAAGAAAGGATAAATCCAATGGTAAAAAACATGGAAAAATATTTCTCTTCAAAAGTGTAATCTCTAATCACTATTGTATATAAGTCATGAATGTGGTAGTATATTTGAAAAACTATGATTTATTGATCCCTAGAGAAAACAAGAAAGACTCCGAGAAGTGACATGGATAAAATCCAATGTTAAAAAACTATAAGGAGTTCAGTACAATGTGTTACATCTTGAATAATGATGAAAGTCCAGGTAAATAAAATGAATTAGTGGACAAAGGAATATTATTAGGGTAATAATTTAAGAGTATGGCATATATGTGTCTCAATAATAACTGAACAATATCATGGAAATCAATTATGAAAAAGTTATTAAATAAAAATATGTTAATAGATATAGAATTACAAACTTGAGCAATATATGTGATGATAAAGAATAAGAAATGATGAAATACTCTTGTGGAAGAAATTTTCCCCCATGTGAATTATATTTTGAGACAAAATAAGTGGACAAAGAATTTGATAAATGTTGTTAATCATTGAATCAATAATGGAAGAGAAAATATGTGGTTAATGAGATACATATTTTCAGTTATAGATCTAATGAAACACAAACTCAGAGGATGAAAAATATAGTGAAAACTACTCGATTATCTTCTATGGAGATGATATCATTTTAAAAATTATTGAAAATGATTCATGGTTAAATGATATAAATGAGGAGGTAGATAAAATTGAGAAAAATCAATCTTGGGAGCCTATGAAGAGGCCAATAGATTATGAAATTATAGGAATGAAGTGGGTGTTAAAAAATAAATATGATTATTATGGAAATGAGATAAATTAAAAAGAAATATTGGTGTGTAAGGGATATTTACAAGTATAATGAATGAATGTGGAATAAAACATCACAATGATAGCAATACATGAGACGATAAGACTGTTTCCTACTATAGATACTCAGATAAAATTTAAAACCAATCAAATAGATACCAATATAGATATTTTAAATGGAATTATAATGGAAAAGGTATAAATCAAACAACCACTTCTATTTCTTATTAGTGATGATCAATAAAAGGTCTACATGTTTAAAAAAGAACTATTTGGCTTAAAACAAGCTCATAAGGCCTGATATGATTAGTTATAAAATTACTTGAAGAAAATGGAGTTTAGAAGAGGTGGAGTCGACCATAATATTTATGTAAAATCAATAAAGGAATAACAATTCCAGATTCTTGTCTATATTGACGAAATGAAATTTGGAGGAAACAGCCAAATATTTGTAGGGGAGTTTATGTATGAAGAGAATTTGTTTTCAAATGTTAATGATAAACTAACTCATCTAACAAACTTGACTGTTGTAACCCAGGGACATTGTTTACAATATTACATTGGGAAAATATACAAGTGATCCCATCCCATGTTATTAAATAGTTTAGTAATCTTGAGACACTATATACAAACATTATTCTCACATTACATTCAAAAACATGAAATATAACATAAATTACCTTGAGACCTTTGTTATTTATTCTAGTATATCCCATAAAATCATTCAATGTTCAATTATAGTTACCCTAGTGATAAGAAACAAAATAAAGTGGTGATCTCATATTCTTAATAAGGGAATGTGTTGGTCAGAGTGGATACTCAAGAGGGGGGTGAATTTAGTTCCAAATAAAATTTCTGTTAAAATATTTCTCTTAAAATTCCCCAATTAAAAAATAAGTTAAAATTGTAGTGAATTCGTAAAACTGTAAGGGTTCGATTAGGTCTCAAAAGATTGATTAGGTATCAATTAATTTAATCACAAGATTAAATTAGCTTTTGAATCTAACCTACTGATTTACAATATTTACAAACACTTGCTAGATTAACTATCAATGTAACTTTAAAACAAATTGTATTTCAAAGTAATTAGGAGAATAAAATAATGTATGTAATATACTTTAGACTTAATCTAAGATGCATACCAGATAAAACCAAGAGGTTCAGTCTCAAGATGAGACTTAGTCCTCTCAACAAATTTATATAAATTTGATCCACTCCCTTGGTTGGGGTAAACAACAGTGCAAAGACTGTCCAGGTACTAAGACCTGTACCACAGTTCTATGTTGGAAAACAAAACAATAGCACACTAGTTGTCCATGTATTACTTGACCTCTACCACTATACATAGTGGGATATAAAAGAGTTATAGAAGGTTTGTGTGAAGATTTAGAAATCCTCCTGCTTAGCTCAGGAGATAGTGTGTGTATAAAATATACAGAGTATACACACTGGTCAAAATGTAAATAAAAGAATCACTAAGAGAGTAGACATGAGTTTTAGAATGCTCTAGTGATTTGAAGTGATTCTATGGACTCTTTTGATTAACCAAGAATGATTATGAGTCCTTCTCCAGTTTTTTTCTGAAAAACCGATGGTCATTTTCTCCAAGTTCAGTTTGATCAGCTTGAGTGCATGAAGAGCACGTTTTAGTTCTTTACTCCATGACTAAGAGTGAGTTTTTTTCTCTTCTTGTATGAATGTATTTGTGTATGTCCAGTGTTCTTTGAGTGTGGATGAATCCTTTCTTTAGTGTGTGTATGCATAACATTTCAGCACTCTTCAGCCCTTGTTTTTCGCACACTTCACGCGCCTTCTTGTTCTTTTTCTGTCCGGTCTTTGTCCTTCCTTTTATATCTTTCAGCTCCGACAATGGAAATGATTAACTTTTTACAGGTACGATGTACGGTTCCCTGACATGCCAACAACTATCATTATATAACTTTGATTTCATTAAAATCATCAAATATGACGGTTGCTTAATAAATAAATAATATTGAGAGTATAGTGTTTTATGTAGCAAGACTGGCCAGTCTTTCATTAGCAGCCTTCTGTCGGTAGATAAGTAACAGTGGACTTTGTATACCAGTGACCTCTTATCGGTATCTCTTTGTTGTTGTACCGGTATCTCCTTGTATCAGTAGTTGTTACTCCGTGTATCAGTAGCTCTATGTACCGGTGACTCCTTCTATCGGTATCCCGTCTGTATCGGTAGCTCGTTTGTATTGGAAGCTTGTTTGTATCGGTAGCTCTGTTCTATTCCAGTGCTAAAGTGCATATTGGTGGACTTGTTCATCGTTGACCTTTCTGTAACGGTAGACTTGCATATCGGTAGACTTTGTATCAGCAGCTTGTGCATACCGGTGGCTCGTTTGTACCAGTAGAAGTAGCTCAACTTCTATCAGTAGACTTGATCTATCAGTGCCGTGCTTACCGGTAGAGTTATACATACTGGTATCTCTATTCTATTTTAGTGACTGTCTATTCAGTCTATCGGTAACCTTTTTCTATCGGTAACCTTTTTCTATCGGTAGAATAAGTACTACTAGGGCTCTGTTTATCTATATCAGTAGTTATGTGCATACCAGTGGACTTAACACTTATTTGTTATATGAATCACATATGCCAATTGAGTTATAATTATTTCAAAGTTCATATAAACATAGATAAACATTGATTAACATATTGCAAATATTATTTTAATATTATTATAAATTTGATAATATAATGTCATAGATTGAAAGAATTAATATATAGATAACCATTAGTTGGGATTATCAAATTATGTGAAATCATAATTGGGATTATCAAAACAGTCGAGGTCAAGAATTCCCCCTTTTGATAATCACAACTTATGATATTATAATCCCAGAAAAATTAGAAATGTATCCGAGGATATAGCATTAAATCCAATTGTATCAGAGAAAACAATATATTATAAAACACATATATCAAAGGTAAAATATGAAACAAATATACCAGAGGGAAATGACCTGAACGCAGAAAATATAGTATTTCTCCCCCTTTGTCATAAAAGACATTAGTTCTCCCTCAGATATGTTTCCCTTAGATAGTATTTCTCCCCCTTTGTAATTAGAAAAAAGTGGGACAAAAAGGAAATATAGGAGAAGAGAAGTAACAAGAAATAAAATAATGTATGATCATATATATTCCTTGGAGAAAACTGATACAAAGAAAGACATAAATGAAACAAAAAAAAATAAAGGTGATTACTATCAAAAACCCCAATCACAGATCAATCCATATCCTTAGATTGAGATTTCCCTTTAGGATCAGAAGAGGATTCAGGTGTGGTGGATGCATGTGAAGTCTTTGGAACACTAGAAATAATCAGAGTATGATGAGCTACAGAAACTCTTACTGGTTTGTATTGTGTATCCCTCTAAGTGATCATCGAAGTAAGGCTTCGGATAGCATGGGTTGGAGTCATCTGAGCAGGAGAAGTAGTAGAGGAAGAGCCAGGTAAATCTAGAGGTATAATCTATGACCGAGCATCAAAATGCAAGAAAGGTAACAAGGGATTTATGAAATCCATAATGATTTATCCTCCTCTTTCCATGGCAGAAATGAAAGTATCCTTATTTTCCATGAATTTGTCTAGTGCAGGGGTTAACTCTCTGAGCTTTCTGACCTGTTCTCTGAAGGTTCGATTTACTGGTGGTAGCTTCATGTTTTCTAAAATAAGCATGAAATGATTATTGAGTTGATGCTTGGTGTAAACCCTTCGGAAATTTTAATCTAACTTGTCTTTCACTTCTTTCTGAGAAGCAGAAGCTTCTCTCATATAGTCTTGAACAATCTTCCTGATATCTCTAGTGGTATCTCTTTTAGAAGTCACCACTTTGTTTAGATCAGATGAGTCCACAGAGCCACTGGTTGATGCTGAACTAAGCTCCTCCTTCATCAAAGCTCTAATCTGATCCAAATCCACTAAAGGTATGGAAGCAAGAGAACTAATATAAATGGTTACAGTTTCCTTGAAACTCTTAGTTAGCCCACTGATACGATTTTTCAATGCTGAATCTTGGGCACCGATATGATACTCCATAAAATTTTTAAACCCTTAAAAATTTGAAACCATCTGGCTCACCAAACTCATCACATAGGCCAAATCCTTGTCTGCATGAGATTTTGAACTCATATAGGATTTCTAAGAGACAACTGATTTCTTTAGAACTTCAACACCCGTTTCCAAGGAAGAAATATGATTCTGGAAAGCTGTGACTTCATCTACTATCTCTACCACAAATGATGGTACATTAAAATCAAGAGAGAGTTTAAAAGACATTTCCAAATTGCTCATCTATTCAACAAATCGATTCTTTAAATCGGTAACAGAAGCACTGAAAGACTCTTTCAGCTCATCATTTATGGATTCAAGATCAGTCCTAGTGATGATATTATCAAGCATAACAACAGGTTCTCTTTCAGATACTATATTGGTCACAGAGTCAGTCATAACCTATTGAATGGATGACACTAGTGATACTTCCATTCTCCTCGCCTCTTCCACAAAACTGGCTTTTAGATCAGATTTTAACAATGACAACCCTTCTTTTATTACAAACATAACCATGATTTATTACATAAACTAGTCACTGGATACAATAAGGATGATTGAGAGGTCTAGTGTCTTTTCGACATAGGATCATTAAACAACAACTTAAAACAGGAAATACAACATCTTTAATGAAAACTTCCTTTACATGACCACTATATTCCCTCGTACTTAGCATTGCATGGGATAACCTGAGGACATGCATAAGAAAATAGGTGAGTTATAAAGCCCAGTAAGGGAATGAACATGGAATACCTGAGGAGTAAAATACATGTTAAACAATAGTCATATCAATAGAGCACAATAGAAACATGAACATAAAGGCATGATAAAGCTTGATAATCCTAACATGGAAATGTGGCAACAACACTTAACATGGAATTAGCATGAGTCAAGGCTCATTGCACATGGAGCATGAGTAAATCCTCATTGCATATGATGCACGAGTAAACCCTTGTTTCACTTGAATTAGCATGAGTCAACACTCATTGCACATTACGTATCATGATACTATACTTTACCTAATGCATTGGAGCGCTATAAGGGCGCACCCTTCATAAACATTTCATTTCATGCATAAGTGTGCCACATGGATCATAAAACATTTATTCATAAAATATAATCATTTATTCCACGATAAAGTTCCGTGGAATTAATACATGAATCTTTATAATCAATTAGTAAATGTGAAAAATGGTGAATATCCTTGATGGAGAAATGGGCATGGTATTCACTACACAATGGAATTGGCTTAGAAAATCGGTGTGATTTCGGCAACGTAACGGCGTGACATAAGAATTCATAAAAATGGTTGATGAGAGAGAAAGGGGTTACTCATCATATTTACCTGTAATGGATAGTAAGGAGGACATATAGGTACATGTCCCAACAATTGTAATGGAATTTAGATTCATGATACAAATGTATTGTTTGAATGTAAATGAGGTGATATAAGTTCCTTTCGGAATTTCGGCATAGTAACGGGTGTACTTGAGAGGAATTAAATGAGAGAGAAAGGGGTCTCCCATTATTCAAACATAAATAGAAAATTATGAGGTAGATGCAAAACCATAGACCAACATTCATAATTTAAATTAATAGGGCAAAACAACTTAAAGAAAATTGGACAAAAATGAGAAAGGAAGAAAAAACCTTTCTTGAAAGTGTGCTTCCAAAGGATTGAGAGAGGCTTGGGAGAGGCTTCTTGGTAGCTTTTGGAACCTTGGGAGGATTCTAGAGAGATTAGGGAAGAGGTTAGACAAACTCCAAAGGCTTTGAGTGAGGCGGAAGTGGGAGCATGGGTGGGTTTATATAGGAAAGGTGAGAGAATTCTTTATTATTTAGGTTTGGGACCCCTTATATTAAATTAATCCAAACCACAAACCATCCCATGGTTTTTCCCCATCGTTTTTGGCAAAGGGAAGAGAAAAATAATATTTTATAAGGCCAAATTCCGAACTTATTAAAATAATAGGGTTGCTTATGTGGAGGTGAGTCACACTCCCATGGAAAACAATTTAAAAAGACAAGGTGTTTAATAAGTCTTGAAGGGACAATTAATTCTTTGAAAACTAAGTCAAAAAAACCCAAAATCACATTATATTAAAGTTAAAACATATATTTTCCGAACATAAAGATTATAGGATTTTATTACTTCACTATTTGGTCATTATGATGTCATAAAACACATTATATATTTAAACAGTATTAAATTTTTACCCAAACAAATTGACGGTCTCATAAAATTATGAAAAATTCACCGTTGGATAATTTCAACATCCTGGTTCTAGAAATAACATTTATTTTATCTAAATAATTTTCTAAATATGTTAATTTTCACTTTAAAAAACCCGACATTTATCAAAGAAATCACGGGTGTTGACAAAAATGGATTTCAAACATTAATAAAAATTACAATTGCATTCATAAAATTATATGATCATATATATATATAATAAAATTAATTTAATAATTATAATAATAATATTTTATCAAAATATTATTTAATTAAAAAATCCCATAATTTAATAAAATAGAATTATTAATTAAATAATAACTAAAAACACTATTTTCTCTTTAAAAACTATTTACAATGTATCAAAAATGAGAAGAAATTATATTCATTATTATATACAAAAAAATAATGTACATGAACGTAGTACTAGAGATTTGTTACATAACCCCTTAAAACAGCTGCATAAGACATAAGGGTAAGGTGTACGATGGTGACAGACTCTTGGGGTGGCTCGGATAACATCGATCGAGTGGTAATTTCTATCCACTTCCACTTTTCCCATAGACGGTCACGTTCAAGCTTGACAAGATGAAGCTCAGATTGGGCTTGGTCAAGAGTGATGCCCAAAGATGCTACCTCATTTCCGAGCTCCGACAAATGGGATTCTTATGGAGCAATTCTACTGGATGAGGACATCGCTTCCTTTGTCTGAGTAAATTTGGTTTGTTAAAACCCTATATTTATACTAATCATGTGATCACTGTTCAACGACTATAAAAGAAACAGTCAAAATTCTTAACATAAAACCAAAGAAGTTGACATTTTATATAAACATGTTACATAAAGAGACATTTAATTAGATCAAGTGGGACTTCAATTAATGAATCTTTGGGTCGTTACAATATTCCCCCCTTAAGAAATTTCGCCCTCGAAATTTCCTGTTCCCACACTAAAACATATGTGGGTAACTCAGCTTCATCATTTCCTCCGATTCCCAAGTCGCTTCATCAAACTTGTGGTTTTTCCACAACACCTTGACGAGGGGCATTGTCTTATTTCGTAGAACTTTTTCTCTACGATCGAAGATCTTTCCTTGTTGCTCCTAATAATAAAGATCATCCTCCAACTGTACCACCTCAGAAGAAATTACATGTGAAGGGTCCGGTATGTACTCTCTTAAGAGGGATACATGAAAGATATCATGTACCTTGTCCATGGTAGGTGGATGTGCTAGTCGATAGGCCACAACCCCGACACGATCAACAATCTCGAAGGGGCTGATGTACCTTGAACTTAACTTCCCTTTCTTTCCAAACCTCATGACCTTCTTCCACGGAGATATGCATAGAAAAACCATTTCTCCAACATTAAACTAAAGGTCTTATTGAAGATTATTTACATAACTCTTCTGTCGACTTTGGGATGCCTTAATATGTTGCTGAATAGTTTTCACCTTCTCCACAATTTCCTCGACCATTTTGGTCCAAGCATTTTACATTCCCCGACCTCATCCCATCATGTTGGTGTTCTGTACCTTTTCCCATACAGGGATTCATATGGTGCCATTTGGATGCTCGATTGGATATTGTTATTATAATAGAACTAAACCAGAGTAAGATGTTGATACCATCCTCCTTTAAAGTCCTTTGAGAACACTCTCAACAAGTCCTCAAGTGTTTGGATTGTCTGCTCAGATTGGCCATCAGTTTGAGGATGATAGGTCGTACTGAAGTTCAGTTCAGTATCCAGAGCCTGTTGAAGACTCTTCCAAAACATAGATGTGAATCTTGGATCTCGGTCAAACACTATAGATAGTGGTACTCCATGCAGCCTTACCACTTCCCTGATAAATATCTGTGCCAGTTGATCCAATGTGAAATCCTCCCGAATAGAAATGAAGTGTGTTGTCTTTGTATGACGATCCACTACAACCCAGATTGCATTGTCGCATTTGGATATCCTTGGAAGTCTGGTGACAAAGTCCTTGGTGATGTTCTCCCACTTCCATTCGGGTATGGGAAATGGTTGCATCATACTCTTAGACTTCTGCCTCCCTGCCTTCATTTGCTGGCACACTATGTACTTTGATGTATATTCAGCGATCTCCTTTTTCATATTATCCCACAAAATTTTTTTCTCAGAGATCCCAATACATCCTTGTGCTCCCTGGGTGAATAGAGAAATTTGATCTATGTTCATCATCCAAAAGTTCCTTCTTCAGCTCCGGACATGATAGAACACATAGAATTTTCCCAAAATCGCACAATTCCTTCTTCGTTAAAATTAAACTCAGAGGATTTCCCTTTTTTTGATAGCTTCCATTTTTTCCTGAATTCTCACATTATCCTTCTGAGAATCAATTAACCTTTCCAAAAGAGATGGTTGAGCAATCATTTGTGAAAGGATTGATGATGTTACCTTATTTATGATTCCCATTTCCATCTTCATAAAGTCTAAGAAGATTGGATCTTTCTCAATTCTCATCATTGATAGAATCGTTGGGTCCTTTCTAATTATGGAATCTTCCACCTTGTTCACTTTCCCAGGGTGGTAATGTATTGAGCAGTCATAATCCTTTATAAGCTCTATCCATCTTCTCTGGCAGATATTATGCTCTTTCTGTGTGAATATATATTTAAGACTCTTGTAGTCAGTATATATCTCAAATTTCTCCCCATAGAGATAATGCCGCCAGATTTTCAAGGCACAGATCACCGCCGAAAACTCTAGATCATGTGTTGGATATTTTCTCTCATGGATTTTCAACTGCCTTGAGGCATAGGATATCACTTTATCATTTTGCATCGGCACACAGCCTAAGCCCTTCTTCGAAGCATCATTGAATACCACAAAAATTTCCCCGCTTGTGGGTAAAGTGAGCAGGGGCGCAGTGATAAGTATCCTTTTCAACTCCTTGAATCTTTCTTCGCATTCATCACTCCAAGAAAACATTACTCCCTTTTGAGTTATCTTTGTAAGAGGGTCGGACAATCATGAAAATTTCTCACAAATCGTCGATAATATCCAGCTAACCCCAAGAAGCTATGAATATCCATTACCGATGTTGGCCTTGGCCATCCCTTGATTGCATCTGTTTTGGAGGGATCCACAGATATCCCATTGATTGTTATGATATGACCCAAGAATGAGACTTCCTTCAACCAGAACTCACACTTTATGTACTTTTCATAGAGTTTCCCCTTGCACAAAGTCTCCAGTACAGTTCTTAAATAATCCTCATGATTCTCCTTGGTTTTGCAGTATATTACAATATCATCTATAAAGGCTACCAAAAATTTTTCTAGGTAATCTCTAAAGACTCTATTCATCAAGTCCATGAATATTTCTGGAGCATTGGTGAGTCCGAAAGGCATTACTATGAATTCATAGTTCCCGTATCATGTATGAAAAGTAGTCTTGGGGACATCTTCCTTATTCAACCTTACTTGATAATATCTTGACCGTAAATCTACCTTGGAGAAGTATTGTGCTCCATGCAGCTGATCGATCAAGTCATGAATCTGTGGATAAGGACACTTGTTATTTATCGTTATTTTGTTAAGTTCACGATAATCGATGCAAAGCTGCATTGACCCATCCTTCTTCTGGACGAAGCGGACTGGTGCACCCCATGGTGAAGCACTTGGGCGTATAAACTCTTCATCCAGATTCTCTTGTAGTTTTTTCTTTAGCTATTCATGTTCCTCGACAGCCATTCTATATGGATTCTTGGATATTGGTAGCACCCCTATTATAAGTTCAATTGATAATTCAACATCTCTTCTAGGAGGAAGACCAGGCAGTTCCTCGGGAAACACTTCAGCAAATTTCCTCACAATAAGCATTTCTTCAAGGATGGTTTATTCCTTGGAATCAATCATCTGAGCCAGATACGCCTGCTCAAAGGGTATTAATATCCATGCTTGAGATGATGGAGCTAAAGGAGATTCATCTTCCTCCTTACACTTGTAAAGAATCGGGGGTCGATTCTCCATATGGAGTGTGATTTCCCTCTCCCGAAAATTTATGTTGGCTCTATATAAGGAAAACCAATACATGCCAATAATTGAATCAAATTACACCAGATGGAGTATGACGAGCTTCACCAAGAAATTCAATTCACATATTATAATAAGGGAGGACTTATATTCATGGGATGTAATGATTTTCCCATTTTCCATACTCATCGACATCTTCTCATCCATGGTTTGTGGTGGTGCTGAGATTGTTCCAATAAACATTCGAGATATAAAAGAATGCGTAGAACCTGAATCAAAAAGTACTTTCACTATTTTTGAATGAATAACTAGCGTACCTGTCACCACTTTGTTTTTGGGATTCACTTTAGCAGAATTGATGGAAAAATCTCTTTCTTACTGCCTTGTAGGTTGTTGGTTGCCTCCGAAAACCTTTGGATTAGGGCACTGATTTGCAAGATGCCACAGTTCTTTTCATTTTTAGCAATGAACAACGCATTGAGGTTTGAACGGAGCATTCCTCTCCTCTGTCGCATTCGCAGGTCTTTCTTTCTGATAGTTAACAACTAAGTGCCCTTCTCTTCCACAACTAAATAATTTCCTCATCCCCTTGAGGCAATTTCCAGGTTGCTTCTTTCCACACTTTTGGTATGTGGGGTGATGGGTGTTCTTAGAACCATTGGGTTTATCCATCAGACCGCCAGCAATAAAGTCCACCTTATTATTCTTGTCCCCACGATACCCCTGTGATTCCCCGATCACCATTTCGACCTTGAGGGCACATCAGACAATTTCCTCATAGTTGTCGAAGTCACGGATCACTACTGCTTTCTGCAAGCTTGGCTTCAGCCCACCAAAGAAGCGGCCAACCTTGTATTAGGGGGTAACGATAAAGCTGGAAGTGTATTGTGCAAGCCTTGTGGAGTTTTCTTCATATGCTCCAATAGATTCTTCTTCTTTTTTATTGAGATAAAGGAAGTCCCTTTCCATCTTAAGCTAGAGGGTGCGTGGAAAATATTTATCGAAAAACATCTTCCAGAAATCCTTCCATTCCAACGCCTCGATCTCCTCCTCAGGTATCGTATTTTTTATCAACGTCCACCATTGATCAGCTTCACCCTCCATACGATAAGCCTCCATGATAACCTTCTCTTATTCAGAACATTGAATGATGGAGAAGATCTTTTCAATGGAGTTGATCCGTTGTTCAGCGATCATGGGATCGGATGATCCACTAAAATTAGGAGGCCTTTGTCTCATGAATCTCTCGATAGCGACTTGTTTTTTCTTAGGGGGGTTTGGAAGTTCATCTTGACCGGTGTTTCTATTCAAATCTTGAGTTAGCTTAGAGAGAAGTGTGACAAAGTTAATGATTTCCACTCCCATTGGATTGGGTATCACATTAGTACAGTCCTCACACTGATCTTCACACCAGTTGTTAGCCCGAGTCCTCCTATTACCGACCATTGGCTGGAAAAAAAGGAAAGTTAGGGGGTAACACATAAATGGTTATCCAAAGACAAAAGTTGATGACTTAAAAATAAATTTTATTTCCTTAACTCATGAGTCTATAGGCTTCAACCAAGGCTTTTCATGATCAACTTTCTAACATATATTCATAAGGGAATTTTTTTAATTCCCTTAATAATGGTTCATACTATGCTTGTGAATTTATCAAAACATATACCCCGGGAGTGTCGTAACCAAGAGTGAAGAAAGGCCTGTTGTCGTGAACCAGTTCCCATTCGAGTCTAGCTCAAAGTAGTGTTTTCAGGTTTTACCCCTAGGATACATTTGTGCCAGAGCCGCCTCTACCTGCTCGTATCCAGACAGGGATGTATTTGTTGGATAAACCACTTACTTAGTACTTACCAAAACATAGAAATGTTTTTAGTATACTTAGTCTTGTCTCTAAGGCTTTACTAGGGTTTTCTATTCCTAATCCCAAAAAGAACTAAACCTATACTCTAATACCAACTATGACAACCCTGCTTTTATTACAAACTTAAACATGATTTATTACATAAACCATTCACTTGATACAACAAGGATGATCGAGAGGTATAGTGTCTTTAGGGATTAGGATCATTACATAACAACTTAAAACATGAAATAAAACATCTTTATTGAAAACTTCCTTTACATGACCCGTACATTCCCTCGTACATAGCATTTCATGGGATAACCTGAGGACATGGATAAGAAATGGGATGAGCTATAAAGCCCAGTAAGGGAATAAACATGGGATACCTGAGGAGTACAATACATATTAGAAAATAGGCATTTCTATAGAGCACAAGAAAAACATGAACATAAAGGCATGATAAAGCTTGATAATCATAACATGGAAATGTGGCAACAACACTTAATATGGAATTAGTATGATCCAAGGCTCATTGCACATGGAGCATTAGTAAATCCTAATTGCACATGAAGCACGAGAAAACCCTTGTTTCAGTTGAATTAGAATGAGTCAACACTCATTGCACATGACGTATCATGACACTATACTTTACCCAATGCATTGGAGCGCTATAAGGGCACACCCTTCTTAAACATTTCATTTCATGCATAAGTGTGCCCCATGGATCATAAAACATGGATTCATAAAACATAATCATTTATTCCATGATAAAGGAATTTGGAATTCATACATTAAACTTTATAATCAATAAGTAAATGTGCATAAAGGTGAATACCCTTGATGGAGAAATGGGCATGGTATTCACTACACAATGGAATTGGCTTAGAAAATCTGTGCGATTTTGGCAGTCTAGCGACGTGACATAAGAATTCATAAAAATGGTTGATGAGTGATAAAGGGATTACTCATCATATTTACATGTAATGTAAAGTAATTAGGTCATCAAGATACATGTCCCAACAATTTTATTGGAATTTAGATTCAGGATACAAAAGTGTTGTTTGAATGTATATGAGGAGAGAGAAGTTCCTTTTGGAATTTCAGCTTAGTAACAGGTGTACATGGGAGGAATTTAATGAGAGAGAAAGGGGTCTCACATCATTCAAAAATAAAGAGGTAAGTATGAGGGAGGTGAGAAACTATACCCCAACATTCATAATTTAAATTAAAAGGGCAAAACAACTTAAAGAAAATTGGACAAAAATGAGAAAGGAAGAAAATACCCTTACATGAAAGTGTGCTTCCAATGGCTCGAGAAAGGCTTGAGAGAGGCTTCATGGAAGCT
Source organism: Viscum album (assembly GCA_963277665.1). Taxonomy (NCBI): domain Eukaryota; kingdom Viridiplantae; phylum Streptophyta; class Magnoliopsida; order Santalales; family Viscaceae; genus Viscum; species Viscum album. Next base: position 66,640,749 of record OY728135.1, on the reverse strand, counting down.
TCGGGATCCTCGGGAGGATTCTGGAGAGTGGAAGGCAGAGGTTGAATGAATTACAAAGGATTTGAGTGAGGAGTTAGTGGGAGCTTGGGTGGGTTTATATAGGAAAGGTGAGGGTATTCTTTATTATCTAGGTTTGGAACCCCTTATATAAAATTTATCCAAACTACAAACCACCCCATGGTTCTTGCCTAGAGTTTTTGGCAAAGGGAAGAAGAAGAAAATATTTTATAAGGCCAAAGTCCGAACATCTTAAAATAATAGGGTTGCTTCTGTGGAGGTGAGTCACACCCCCATGGAAAACAATTTAAAAAGACAAGGTGTTTAGTAAGTCTTGAAGGGTCTATTAATGCTTTGAAAAGAAAGTCGAAAAACCCAAAATCAGATTATTTTAATGTTAAAACATATATTGGCCGAAAATAAAGCTTATATTATTTTATTAAATCACTATTGGGTCATTATGATGTCATAAAACACATTATATATATAAACATTATTTAATATTTACCAAAAAAATTGATTGTCTCAGAAAATTATGAAAAATTCAATGTTGGATAATTTCGACATCCTGATTTCAAAAACAACATTTACTTTATCTAAATAATATTCTAAATATGTTAATTTATACTTTAAAAATAAAAACAGACATTTATCGAAAATTCACGGGTTTTGACAAAAATGAGTTTCAAACCATAATAAAAATTACAAATGCATTCATAAAGTTATCTGATAATTTTTATATAATACAATTTATTTAATAATAATAATACTAATATTTTATCAAAATATTTTTTAATTCAAAAATACCTTAATTTAATAAAATAGAATTCCTAATTAAATAATAACTAAAAATACAATTTTCACTTTAAAAACTATATACAATGTATCAAAAATGGGAATAAAGTATATTCATTATTATATAAAAAAAATAATGTACATGAACATATTACTAGATATTTGTTACATAACCCCTTAAAACAGTCGCATAAGACCTAAGGTTAAGATGTGAGATGGTGACAGACTCTTGGGGTGGCTCGGATAATATCGCTCGAGTGGAAATTTCTATCAACTTCCACTTTTCCCGTAGACGGTCACGTTCGAGTTTGACATGATGAAGTTCCTCTTGGGCTTGGTCAAGAGAGAATCCTAAAGACACCACATCTTTTACGAGCTCTGACAAATGGGCTTTGTATGGATCAATTCTACTGGATGAGGCCATCACTTCCTTTGTCTGAGAAAATTGGGTGTGTTAAATCCCTATATTTATACTAATCATGTTATCACTGTTCAATGGCTATAAAAGTAACGGTCACAATTATTAACATAAAACCAAAGAAGTAGAAATTTCATATAAACATTTTACATAATGATACATTTAATTAGATCATGAGGTATTTCCATTAATAAAACATTGGGTCGTTACATTAACTTATCCAGATCACCTTTTCTGATCACATCTTTAGGTCACAACTTGGATCGAATATCATAATTGACTTTTTTTCTCTGAAGGGGTGTCTCATTTTTAGAATCTGGGAAATCCAATCAAAAAACTACAAACCCTGGGTCCTCTTCCTAGTCATCAAACTCAACAGTCACTGAAACACTTCCAAACCTGATTGGATGCTCCTCCTCAACTAGTGCATTCTCTTGTACAACAATGACATCCTAAGTTACTCTTTCTTCCTCAGAATAATCATGAACACCCATCTCCATTTATGAAACACCAAGAGGTTCCTCAAGAATAGGTAAAGGTATATCAACTTCATCAAATTCCTCAAGAGGCATTAGGGAATGTCCAATCAGGGGACTAAGGCTCAAGCTGATAGAAACATATGCTTCACTTCCATGAAAATTTTATTCATTTTCTCAAGTAGACACTTCTTGATCAATTCTCTGCTGGTCTTCCTCATCAATAGGTGCCTCTTTATTGCATACACCCAAAATAGTTTCTATACTAGGTAGGTTCAAAGAAGTAGTATCCTTTTCTTGTGACACAACTCCAGGAGCTGGGCTAGGAGGCAAGTCAGGATCTCCTCCATTTGCTATAGAGGAATCTTTCTCTTATGAATCATCACTATAGTGTGGCTCTTCTTCATCCGGTCCTAGACCTGGATCCCTCACATTCATAGGCCTTGAAGGATGATCCACGAGATTTAACTTATCATATAGATTCTTATCATCAGTAACCCATTATCCTTTCCATGGGTTCTAGATTATCTTCATGTATTTGCAAAATATTTTTGTGATAAAAAAATTATTCCTTACTACCACTATCTCATATTGAGACTCATCTACCCCCTTCACTTTAATCATAATAGAAATAAACTTGGAAAAGAATAAATCATTGGTCTTTGATTAGAGTCTGGTCATATCCTCAATTTGAATCATTAACAACCTGCACAGATTCACTTTTACAACATGTCTCAAGAGATGTAATAGATAGATATCTTGATATCTCAAATTTGGAAATTCCCCTCTTCTTGGGCTTAACACAAATTGCACAAACATGAACAACAATCCATTATCTCCATTCATTTCAGTAGCCACCACCATTCTTTGCTCACCACTACTTGTGAGCTCCTCTAAGGTAGTCTCATAATCAAAAATATCACTGGTAGGTGGTACTGTCTTCAATGAATTACCATAAAATACTTCATGTGATACTCTCACGTACTCATCCCACTCAATAGATGATAAATATATTGCCTTTACATTCACAAATGAAATCATTCAGTTCTCATATTTTGATTTCTCAAAACTCACAAACTCATAGAACTATTTTACTAGATTCAGATAGTAGGGTCCATTATTATTTGATAATCATTCTACCCACTCCTGATCTTCCAGAACCTCATGGACTAACGATCTACATGACATCAGCCATTCCTCTCACAACTCTTTCTCGATTACAATATCTCTATTTTGTAAATGTGGGTTCAGTGGACGCCTCCCCGACCGTGTTCTACTAACACTGCTACTTGCTTCTAGCTCTGTCTTCTGCTTCTTCGCATTCGTCTCATCAATGTAATCTCTAACAGTAGGGATTTTAGTTTTTTCCATCTCTGGTTTGAGGAACTTAGTGATTTAGAGTGATTTGAGAGATAAAGATTGAGGGTAAAGGAAAGGTTCGGTGGGTTGAGAAGTAACTAGGACTTAGATTTATTATTTAGGAATCATAAAATAAATAATTAAAATAAAACACGTAATGTATAGACGATACAGATTCTGGTGGATAAAGACAAAATTTTCAAAACTGTACATACTTAATGGTGGGATATAACAATGATAATTCATAACATTGAGGTTTATCTATCAGTGAGGTCCACTAACGGTGAGGTCCATACCGTTGAGGTGAAACAGCGAGGTTTCATACCAGTGAGGTTTAACAGTGAGGTTTCTAACGGTGAGGTATAATAGTGAGGATCCATACCAGTGAGGTATAACAGTGAGGTTCCATACCAGTGAGGTTTAACAGTGAGGTTCCATACTAGTGAGGTATAAAAGTGTGGTTCCATACTAGTGAGTTATAACAGTGAGGTTCCATACCAGTGAGGTATAACAGTGTGGTTCCATTCTAGTGAGGTATAACAGTGAGGTTCCATACCTGTGAGGTATAACAGTGAGGTTCCATACCAGTGAGGTATAACAGTGAGGTTTCTACTTGTCAAGGTTATTCATTACTAACTCATGTATAATGTATCTTAACCTATCAGAACTTAACGGTTTGGTGAAAATGCTAGTTATTTGATGCTAAGTACCTATAAATTCAAGAGTAATATCACATTTTAGGTAATGATCTCTTAAAAAGTTGTTCCTTACATCAATATGTTTGGTCCTAGATTAATAAATAGGTTTTTTTTGAAATGTTAATTTCACTAGTGTTATCACAGTTTATTGAAACGTGATTAAAATCATATTCATAGTCCAAAAGAGGGTGTTTCATCCATAGAATTTGTGCACAACAACTACCAGCATCTATATACTCTGCTTCAGTAGTGGACAAAGAAACTGAATTCTGTTTCTCACTACACAAAGATACTCAGGATTTTCCCAATAAATGACATGTTCCCGATGTGCTTTTTCTATCCAAATTTCAACCAACAAAGTCAACATCTGAATAACTCGTTAATTCAAAGGATTGTCCTTTTGGACAAAACAATCATAAATTTATAGTATATTTAAGATATTTGAAAATTCTTTTAACAGCAAGTAAATGAGATTCTTTAGGATTACCTTGAAATCATGCACACATACACACACTAAACATAATATCTTGTCGACTAGCAGTAAGGTAAAGTAAGATTCTAATCATACCTCTGTAATTTGTTTGATCCACTGGTTTCTTAGTTTCATCAATGTCCAATTTACAAACAGTACTCATAGGTGTATCACTTTACTTAATGTTATCCAATCCAAAATGTTTTAAAAGATCCTTTTTATATTTACTTTGATTCAAAATAATATCAATTTCATTTGGAAACACTTAAAATCCATGAAAATATTTGAGTTCTCCCAATAAACACATTTCAAATTCGTTTTGCATAATCATTGAAAAATTAGTACATAAAGAATGTTTAGATGATCCAAAAATAATATCATCAAAATAGATTTTTACTATCAAAACATATTTAGAAATTATTTTAATAAAAAGAGTTGGGTTAGTAATTCCTTTAGTAAAACCTTTTGAACTAGGAAAACTTCTAAGTCTATCATACCAGGCTCTTAGAGGATTTTGTAAACCATATAAATCTTTGGAAAGCTTAAAAACAATTTTTTTGGAAATGGGGGTTTGTAAATCCATGTGGTTGTTCAAAAAACATCTTCGATTATAAAACCATTTAGAAAAGCACTTTTGATATGCATTTTATATAACTTGAAATTTAGATGAGCAGCACAGGTAAGTAATATCCTAATGGCTTCAAATCTAGCTACAGGGGAAAAGGTTTCCTCATAGTCTATTCCATCCTCTTGACTATACCCTTATGCACTAACCTAGCATTGTTTCTAACTATATTTCTGGACTCATCAAAATTGTTTTTAAAACCCAATTTAGTTTCTATGGTTAAAGTGTCCTTAGGTCTGTCAACTAATTTCTAGAATTGGTTTCTTTCAAATTGATTTAATTATTCTTTCATAGCCATTAACCAAAATTAATCATTTATTGAATCATTGACATTTTTAGGTTCTAACTGTGAAAGAATGGCTTGATGTTCAACCTGATTTCTTAGAGAAGCTCTAGTCTGTGTCCCTCTATCAATATTACCAACAACATCATCTAAATGATGGTTATTTAGAATCCTAGTTGATCTAGTAAATGTTGGACTAGAAATTTCAGGTTCATCTCTAGGTTCTGGTTCAACAGAAGTAGGTTCTAGAATGTTTCTAGAACTAGATGTCTTTACAACAGGTTCATCGATTTTATCATTAAGGTCCAGAGCAGACAAGTCTTCTTCAAGATTTCCAATGGATGATTTGGGTTCATGTGGATAAGTTTCAACAAACATGATGTGAAAATATTCTTCAACACATTTGGTTCTATTATTTTAAACTCTATAGGCTTTGATAGTTAATGAATGACCAAGAAAAATCCCTTCATCACTTTTAGAAGAAAACTTGTCAAGATTATCCATTGTATTGAGAATAAAAGCATTGTAACCAAAAACTCTGAAGTAATTAACCTTAGGATTCCTATGATTCCACAACTCATAAGGGGTCTTTCTAAGAATAGGTATAATCAAGAATCTATTTATAATATAACAAGCTGTATTTACAGCTTCATCCCAAAAATAAATAGGTAATTCATACTCATTGAGCATTGTTCTAGCAATTTCATGAAGGGTTCGATTTCTTCTTTCTACTACACCATTTTGTAGAGGTGTTCTTGGGGCAGAAAAGTAGTTACTATAGCCATTGTGTGAGCAATATTTTTCAAACTCATTATTTTCAAAATCACGACCATGGCCACTTCTATAAGTCTTAATCATAAGTACCCTAAGGTTCTCTGAAGACTTTGAGTATTTAATAAAGAAAGAACAAGCTTCACTTTTGTGAGCTAAGAAGTATACCCAAGTATACCTTGAGTAGTCATCTACTAAGACATAGACATTGTTCTTCCCATTTAAACTAGAAACTCAATAAGGTCTAAAGAAATCCATGTGAACCAACTAGAGAGGTTGAGAAGTTGAAACTTCTTTCTTTAATTTGAAAGAAACATTATGTTGATTTCCCTTTTGACAGGGATTAAAAACTTTGTCTATTGGGAACACGTGTTTAGGTAGGTCTGTAACTAAGTTTTTCCTAGTAATTTTTCTAAGTGAATGGATGTTGCAATGTCCTAATATTTTGTGCCATAGGCAAGACTCTTTATGAAAAGAATTTAAGGAAGTAATGTTTTGTTTAGCTAAATAATTCAAATCAACAACATAAACATTTTCATTTCTCAAAGTAAAAAATACTAAAACATTTATAGAGTTAAAAACATTATAAAAATCATTTTCAAATTTAACATTAAAATCATCATCACAGAGCAGAGAAATACTCAACGGATTATATTTAAGGCCATCAACAAATAAAACTTTGGAAATTAAAACTGAATCAGTGTTACCAATCTGGCCTAGGCCGATGATTTTTCCTTAAGAGTTATCACCAAAGGTGAAATGACCTCCATCAACTTTGATTAAACTCTTGATGAATAAGTAATATCCAGTCGTATGACATGAACATCCACGGTCCATGTACCATAACTTCTTATGATAACTCTTCAAGCAATTTCCCTACAAAACATGTTTAAACAAAATATAATTTTGGTACCCAGATTTTCTTGGGTCCAGACTGGTTAGCAATCAAAGCTTTAGGTACCCAGATTTGTCTTATGGGTCTCAAATAGTTTACAGAATCGATAGATTTTGAAAGATAAAATTTATTTGATCTATAACCATGTGAGTAACTTGTTGAAGCATATGAATTCCCAGAACTAGAACTAGCAGTATTCTGTCCAGATTTAGGAATAAATCTAGTTTTTGAAATCTGTCTTTTTCCAGGATGATAGCCAATTCTAGTGGTATATTTTGGTACCACTTTTTTTCTTAGAATTTGAGTTAGATTATTATTTCCATTTGTAAATTTATCTATGTCCTTACTTAATTGATCATTGGAGAATTTCAGTTCAATATTTTCCTTAAGTAATTGAGCATTATTTTCCTTTCCTATATCAAGTGTAGATTTAACAGAACTGGTCAAAGCATGCTGTTTTTTAAGGTCTTATACTTGCCCTATAATTTTTTACAGGTTTCTTCTAGAATATCAGAGTTTTCTAATAACTATTCACCTGATATATTTTCAGATTCAGAATCATAATCAACACCAGAATAATATGAATTTAAAGTATGAGTGTCCAGTGTTACCTCAGATGTGTTTGTCATAAAACACATGTTAGCACAATTCTTTTCAGCGTCAGAAACTTCATATTTACTTGTGTTGTCTTCTGAAGCACTCTGGGTTTCTTTCATAGCATTCTTATAATTTTTTTCCTTATAGTCATGATTCTTTTTGAACTTCAGTTTTGGATAGTCTGGTTTTACATGTCCTTTCCTCTTGCATTCATAGAATACAATTTAATCACTCTTATCAAACATTTTCCAATCCTTATTCCAATTACTTTTGTTATCATATTTTTCTTCTTAATTTTATTTTCTGAAGAATTTCTTCTTCCTGTAGAAGTTCTTGAATCTTCGGGCTATCTGAGCCATCTCTACATCACTGTCAGATGCACTCTCATCACTGCTTGAACTACCACTTTCACTTTGAATTTTTCCTTTTTCTTTACTCTTTGAAGAAGATATAATGAAGGATACTAACTTCTTCCTTGGTTCATCATCCACTTCTTTATTGAATTTAAGTTCTTATTCATACATCATAAGCTTACCAATTAATTCTTTAACATGAATTTTGCTGATGTCACATGATTCTCTAATGGAAATAGATATTCCATTCCATCTTTTTGGTAAGCATCTTAATATTCTCATGATCTTTTCTTTTGCAGGAATAACTTTACCAAGAGAGATCATAGTGTTGACAATCTCATTGAACCTGAGATACATGTCAGAAATGGTTTCATCAGGCTTCATTTTAAAATTATCATATTTAATAGTGTATGTGTTCAATAAAATTTCCTTAACATGGGATGTTCCCTCATGGGAAATAGCCAAAGTGTCCCAAATTTCAAAATCAGTTTTACAAGCATATGTTCTGTTAAATTCCTCATTACCTAAAGCACTGTAAAAAGCATTCGTTGCTTTACAGTTATTATTGTAGGCAGTCTTTGTAGCTTCATCCCAAGTAGTTCTATCAGTTTCTCGAATATTATATTGAGTTTCTATAGTAGTCCAGATATCAAATCCCATACTCTCTAAATGAATTTTCATTTTAAGCTTCCATGGAGCATAATTTGTACCATTAAAGAAGGGTGGCATGTTGGTAGCATCACCTTCTAATCTATTTTCCATAATTCAATTTTATCAAATATATTTAAAGAGATAATGTTTAGAACTAAAAAAAATTAATATATTTAAGATACAACTAAAATCACAGTTGGAAATCATTGTATTTTGAAAACCTTGATAAACAAAATATCCCTCTGATACCAAATGTTGGTCGGAGTGGATACTCAAGACGGTGGGGGTGAATTAAGTTCCAAATAAAATTTCTATTAAAATATTTTTCATAAAATCCCCCAATTAATAACTAAGTTAAACTGTAATGAATTTGTAAAACTGTAAGGGTTCAATTAGGTTCTCAAAAGATTTATTAGGTATCAGTTAATTTAATCAGAAGATTAAATTAGATTTTGAAACTAACCTACTAATTTACAATAGTTAAAAAAATCATGCTAGATTAACTATCAAAGTAACTTTAAAACAAATTGTATTTCAAAGTAATTAGTAGCAGAAAATAAAGTATGTAATTTATTTTAGACTTAATCTAAGATGCGCAATAAATATATCCAAGAGGTTCAGTCTAAAGACGAGACTTAGTCTACTCAACCAATTTATATAAATTTGATCCACACGCTGGATCAGGGTAAAGAACATTGCAATGACTCTCCGGGTAATAAGACCTCTACCACAGTTCTACGTGGGAAAATAAAACAACAGGACACTGGTTTTCCATGTCATACATGACCTCTAACACTATCCAAAATGGGATATAAAAGAGTTATAGAAGGTTTGCGTGGGGATTTATAAATCCTCCAGCTTAACTACAGAGACAGTGTGTGTATAAAATATACATTGCATACACACTGCTCAAAATGTAAATAAAAGAATCACTGAGAGAGTATATATGAGTTTTAGAATGATCTAATGAATTGAAGTGTATCTATGGACTCTTTTTATTAATCACGAATGCTTCTGAGTCATTCTCTGGTTTTTTTCTGAAATATAGAGTGTCGTTTTCTTCAAGTTCAGTTTGATCAGCTTGAGTGCATGAAGAGCTCTTTGTAGTTCTTCACTCCTGGAATAATATGGAGTTTGTGTTCTCTTCTTGTATGAATGGATTCATGAATGTCCAGTGTTCTTTGAGTGTGGATGTAGCCGTTATTTAGTGTGTGTATGAAAAACTTTTCAGCACTCTTCAACCCTTGTTTTTCGCACACTTCACCTGCCTTTTTGTTCTTTTTCTGCCTGGTCTTTCTCCTTCCTTTTATAGTTTTCAGCTTTGGAAATGGTAATGATTACCTTTTTACAGGTACGAGGTACGATTCCCTGAAATTCCAACAACTATCATTAAATAACATTGATTGCATTAAAATCATCAAATATGACCGTTGATTAATAAATAAATAATATTGAGAGTATAGAGTTTTAAGTAGCAAGACTGGCCAGTCTTTCATCAGTAGCCTTCTGTCAGTAGATAAGTAACGGTGGACTTTGTATAGCGGTTACCTCCTATCGGTAGCTCTATGTCCTTGTACCAGCCGCTCCTTGTATCAGTAGCTGCTACTCCGTGTATCAGTAGCTCTATGTACCAATGACTCCTTCTATCGGGAGCCCGTCGGTATCGGTAGCTCGTTTGTAAATTAAGCTTGTTTTTATCGGTAGCTCTGTTCTGTTCCAGTGCTAAAGTGCATATCGATGGACTTGGGCATCGGTGAACTTTCTCTAACGGTAGACTTTCATATTGGTATACTTTGTATTAACCGCTTGTGAATACCGGTGGATTGTTTGTACCAGTAGCAGTAGCTCCGCTTCTATCGGTAGACATGATCTATCAGTGTCATGATTACCGATAGACTTATACATACCGGTAGCTCTATTCTGTTTTAGTGAATGTCTATTCAGTCTATCGGTAACCTTTGTCTATCGGTAGACTAAGTACCTATATGGATCTATTTGTCCATATCAGTAGCTATGTGCATACCAGTGGACTTAACACTAATCTGTTATATGAAACACATATGCCGATTGAGTTAGAAATATTTCAAAAGTTCATATAAACATAGATAAACATTGATTAACATATTTCAAAGATTATTTTAATATTATTATCAACATGATAATAGGATGTCATAGATTGAAATAATTAATATATGGATAACCATTAGTTGGTATTATCAAAGTATGTAAAAGAATAATTGGGATTATCAAAATAGGTGAGGTCAAAAGAAAGAATACCATAACAACTATAATAAAATAATTATATAATGAATAATATTATTGTGCATTTCTATGTGATTGCATGTGATGATTTTTTGTTTTTTATTATAAATAATATTTATTTACTTTTAAAAATAGTTGTTGGATTAATTTTTTTGAAACTCTTCTCTTGCTTTAAGTTGTTTAATATTTTATTATTCTTTAGGTATCTCATAGTTTGTTTTAGTTTAACTGTTCAATTTATTTTATATCACATATGTTCTAATGTTTATATCACATGTGTTATGATCATATATATTTAATGTCATCATATGTATTACATGTGTTAATGTTTAATTGATTTTAATTGTCTTTTTCATAACATTATTTTTTTAAATCATATAAATACAATGTATTTCTTAATTAGTTTTTAATGTTTCATGTTATATATATATATATCATATTTATTTTTGTATATATATTTTCCATATATATTGTTTCATATACTATGTTTATTTATTTCAATATATATATATATATATTTCTTGAATATTTTACTATACACACACACACACACAAATATATATAAATTTTGTTTGTGGTTCTCTTCATCTTCTTATTCTCTTCTTGGTTCATCTCCATGCCATTTTCCACCTATTCTGGTCGTGTGAATATCCATATCCAGCTATTGTTTCAGTTGGGTAACACTATTCCTTTTTCTCATCCTCGACTGCGACAACAGAAAATTCTTCGTGAAAAAATCACCTCCACTTACTCTGATCGTCTTCTTCCAATAGTGAATCGGCTCATCCATGCATGCCCTATGCAATTCACACACAAAATATTGCCTCCTTTCCCTGAAAAAATAACAAACCTCTGACAAGTAGTGTAAGAACACTTACCTTCGATTGGTGGCATGCTCTGCACATCCATGCATAAACTAGTATTGACCTCCCTCATGCACAAAAATGGAAAGATTTTTAATGGTATCATGATTCCAATCGACAATAACATCATTATCCATCTAGATTAATCATTTTATTTTATCCCCCTCTAGTGATAACACCACAAAAAAATGATACCAACACCTCTTTTTTTATTTGCGGTAGAAGATCTTCTTCCTTCAATGGCAGCAGTACCAGCATCGTTCGATTATAGAAAGAATTCAGTAGTATCACACGTCTATTTCAATAGTAGCACCTTAGTACTGCTCAATAGTAGGTAAATCAAGTGCTTTTTACATTCGATGGTAGTTCCATTCAACTGTATCACATCCCATCTAACATCAATTACAAAATTCTATGACAACTAGTTATAAAAAAACGACCGTTGAGTGAAACAGTACAACTTTTTCATAGTTTTATATTTTTTTCAACAATTATCTACCTAATTTTAATTTAATTATTTTTTATGGAAAATAATTTTTATGATTTATTTTATTTATATTTGAAATATTTTAGGTTTTAATAATTAGTTTTTTTATTTTCCTTATTCTACAATCATATTTTAATCTTGTCTTGTCTATGAAAATGGTTTTTGAAACATTTTCAACTATTTTTTGAAATGTTTTATGCATGCTTTATATATTATTTTAATTTTTCCTCCATGTTCATAGAAATTTATTGCTTATGTTCTGCGTATTTTTTAATTATTTATTATTTCATATATTCTTTTAATTAATTATTTTATGAATTATTTATTAATATTATTTTATGTTTTCAAAGTATATTTTAATCTATTATATTCATGTTATGTATGATTTCATATTTCATGCATTAATACATAAGATATTTCAAACATTTTATATATAGTTAATATTCATGTGATATTTAAGGAATTATTTTACTGAGTTTTATGGATTTAATTTGATCAACTTATTTGATTTATTTGAATAATTTATTTTTTTTCAAATGAAAATATTCAAATTTGATTGAAATCATTCATAATTTCTAGAAACTGTTTTAGATCTGTGATTCTTCTGGTTGAATCTATTTTTATTGTTTTGAATTATTCTATTAATTTTCTGAAGTATATTGCCTAAATATTTTTATATTTAAAGGAATTGAGGATGATTTGGAGTAACAAATTGATTATGAGGATGAGTGATACAAAGCGATTACATTCATATGGAAATCAAGTAATTTGGGGCTCAACTATTTACATCATCTTTTAAAGAACTCTCAATGGTGAAATTAATCATCTTTAACTTTATAACACCTTAGATTTTTGATATATACCTTTGCTGGAACAGCCAACATACATTGTCTACAACATTCAAAATAACCTTCATGAACTATTTCATCATCAATAATTCTTCTAATTCTATCCAATTTCAATCTTTGTTTTATCATTTTCTTCTAGTTCGAGCTCTGCACATATTTCATTAATAAAAAAGGTTACAGTACCTATAAAAGGTATTATTATGGTTATTATTAGCTTAACAAAATATGTATTCCTCGGTTGGGGCTTCTCTTTATAAAAATGTATGAGTTTTTTCTGCTTCTCCATAAGTCTATGTGTTTAGGTTCGGGGCTACTCATAACAAAGTCTTGTGTTAGGATACATCCCATTGTAAAAGTCTAGATTTATATTTCTCATGTCTTAAAAGTCTCTCTCTCTCTATATCTCATAGTGGGTTCTATAATGCACCAATTGTGGTGTGATTAATGGACTAGGTCAATTAGACTAAACCACTAAAAAATTAATTTATTTCTCTTTCGATATATTTTTCGCTTCATTATCAAAAAATTTTAATACTTTATTTAATTTTTAATAAAGGTTTATTCACACACTATAGACCTTCATCATTAAAATTTCTGACCTAAAACTGGATATTAAGGGTCAACACTCTTAAGGATTTCTTAGATCTATTATTCTTTTTCCCAATAATAATAATTGGTATCACGGAGGGTGACCCTTTTAGGAATTATCAGTCTATCTCAATTGACTTTTTATGTATACCATAAACTGAGATTAAATGTTTCCCTGAAGAGGATAATTTTTTAATATTTTTACCTCATTTATATCCTATCCATTCACTATTCTAGGGAACAATATATTTTAGTGAAGGAAAATTAATAGAATGGATTTTTGAATCTAGCGAGACCACCTCACTTCAATGGAAGTGACTACGTATATTGGAAATACATAATGGAGTTATTCTTTAAGAATATAAGAATTGAATATTATAATAGCACTAATAAATATTATAAAATACCTGAGATTTCTCTTGATACTTTCTCTGGAAATGATGATACAAAATTTTTCTTAACTTACAAAGTGATTAATTGCATTTATGGTACTCTAAGTATAAGTGTGTATAATCATATATCTTCTTATAAAACAAGTTTTGACATATGAATTAATTAAAAATTCCCTAATCAAGGAACTCAAAAATTACAGAGAACTAGGTTTTTAATTCACATGACCAAAATGCAAGAGTTTATATTTTCTAATCAAGAAATTCTAAATGACATTTTTTAACAGATTCAACAAGATTGTCAAAAATGTGGTTACACTCGGTGACACTATAATAAATGATGTTCTGATTGAAAATATACTTCAAGAAATAATAAATAATTGGAATTCAATTATAGTAGCTATTAAATAAATAAAATATTTTATAGAATACTCTCTAGATGATGTTATTGGATCTCTATTACTATAAGAGATTTAATTGAAGAACATTGAGTTTGATTAATCTAAAATATTAAAGGGATATTATCTTAAATATAAATATGTTTATGATAAATCTTCAAGTGGTTTATTATATTACAAAATATTAAATGATGATGATGATCCAAATCAAGATGAAAATTTTATTCAAAGGCTCATAAAGGAAAATAATTCTACCAAAAAAGGATGAACACAAAAGTAGGAGATACAAGAATCATTTCAAAAGAAACGTAAAGAAAGGTAAATCCATAATTATCTGTTATTAATGTAGGAAACATGGTCACACAAAATATGAGTGTCAAAAGTTAAAATAAGATGTAATTGATAATAAATGAAAGAAAGAAATCAAACTTGTTTATCATACCGGTTGGAGATTCACTGAACAATCACATTCCAATAAAAATTCTAGATGTGAAAGGAAAATTATATCCACTATCTAATGAAAAAATATCCTCATGGAATATATCCCTTTAATGATATGCTAATACCTGATTATTATTGTTTGAATGGTACTCCATGTAAGATTAGTAAAACCTCTAATCTTGATTCTTCTTTTGAATCTTATTCTTGTTCTGATTATGATAAATAAAATGTTAAATGTTTAACTGAATTATCTATTTAATTTAAAGAGGAAATTAAACATCTTTATAAATGTTAAGAAAAATTGACTATGTATCATAAGAATGTTTGTAAAGAAAATAAAAATTCTAATTTTGGGAAGTTAATAAGTAAAAATTACTATATATGAGTTATTTTAGAAAAAGATAAAATGAAATCTATAGAGAATAATATTTATAAGCTTGAAAAATATCATATTTTGAGATATTCAACATCATATAAAAAAGATGATTTCTCTTATGATATTGAGATTATTCAGATAGAGATTTAATATGAAAAATGTTGTTGTAAATTTTAAAGAAACACAACCTATATTTTTTCATGGAAATGAGAAATATGATAAGATGGTACCTATGATAAAACTGGATAGAGGTAATATTGGTTTTTGGTTATAATCATCAAATTAAAAATATTTACAAGAATTATTTTGTTAAGATTTATAAAAGGAAGGTTTCAAGAGTTTCATGTTTCAAATGCTAGATACATGGAAATTATTAAGATAAAGGGTCTCTCAAGTTCCAAATCTCTTGGTATCATTATATTTTCTATCTCCAAAAAATTATCTTCTCAATAAAATTTCAATAAATATTTTAAATATTTTTGAGTATAGAATAATTATATTACTAAGACAATTGGACCAAAAATATCATGAGTATCAAAAGGTGTTTTTTTATTTTTAGGACTTTTTCAGAGGCATTTCAATGTTTAAACAAGTGGTGGATACTCGATAAATAAATTTCCATTTTATGGAGGAAGACTTGTTCAATATAAAAATTATTTATTTTTTTATGATCTTACTATTTTATAGATGTGGAGATCATGTTTGGGAGAAACTATTATGCTTAGGGGGGAGCTTTACTCATGTATAATATTTTATTATTTTCATGGGAGATTTATTTTTATATTTATTATTTTTACCATGTTCTTAATAATGTTATCATAATATTTTCTTTTGGGGAGTTTATGTTTTGATATTGATAATAATTTGGTTAAATTTAATATTTTTTTTAACATTTTAATCTTCTAAAGGTGGGGATGATTAGTTATTATACTATAATATAATCATATAAATTTTAACTGTTATATTTTTATTTACATAAAAAAAGTTATAGAAAATGTTTTGTTTCGTGATTCAGTTCTATAGTAAAAAGAATGGGTTTGTTGTGCATGTTCATGTGCATGTGTTTTCATGTGCTATGATTTTTTTATTTGTTTGACTTAAAATAATGTTTATTTACATGTGATAGTATTTCTTGATAACTTTTTTTATAAATCCTCTCATGATTTAGGTTTTTTAAATATTATCTTGTGTAATATGAATCTCAAAGTTTGTTTATGTTTAACTATTCAATTTATTTTTATATCATGTGTTATAATGTTTATATCACATTTGTTATGATCATATATATTTAATGTGCTCATATGAATTATATGTGTCAATGTTTAATTTTTTTAAATTTTATTATTCATGTTTTTATTTTTTAAAATCATATAAATATCATGTTTTCAAATTTAATTATTTTTTATGGTTTCATGTTACACAGACACATTTATATATATATCATATTTATTTTTTGAAATATCTTTTACATATATATTTTTTATATATGTTTTGTTTTTCATTTTTATATGCATATATATATATTTCCTGAATATTTTATGGTATATATATGATTTAAAAATATATATATATTGTGCTTAGACACACACGCACACACAGAGAGATATAAATATATATATATATATATATCTCTCTCTTATTATTTTTTTCCTAGTTCACCTCCATTCCTCACTCCACTTTGTCCGACAATGCACATCTTTATATTCAGAAATAGGTTCTGTTTGACAACATTGTTCATCACATTCTTCATCTAGCACGACACTACCACCTTCTCTATAAAATCACCCGCTCCACTAACATCGCCATTCATATTCCACCAGTGCACCAACTCCTCCATAAATGACCTTTTCTCTTCATATAAAAAATCTTTCTTCCTCTCCCTGGCATGGTATCATGCCTCTGAATAGTAGTAAAAGTACAATTCCCTTGAACCGATAGAATGGCCTGCACATCCGTGCATGAAACGGTAGAGAAATACCTAATACTTAATGGATAAATTGTGTCCAATTGTAGTATGATTATGATCAACTGTACTAATTTCCTTATTTTTTGGGATATGGTTTCTCTTCTGCTCCTCGAGTAGCACTACCACATAAAAATGGTAATGGGACCTCTGTTTTAGTGGTAGGAGAGACTATGACTTTAACGGTAACATTAATAGCTCTTCTCGATGGTAACATGCCATTGATTCAATGTTAGAACCTAACTACCACTCAACTATAGGGTAATAAGGTTTTACATCCATTCTATTGTAGCACCATTTGATGGTAGCACTACCCTTCTACCATTAGATAAACAATTATGTGACCATTAATTATAAAAATCTATTACCATTGAGTGTGATAGAACCTCTTTATCCATGTTCTATAATTTTTTTCAACCATTTCATGCATAAGTATAATTTAATTATTTTTTTCAAGAAATTGTTTTTTATGCTTTAATTTTGATATTTTTAAAATATTTTAAAAATTGAAATTTTTTTCAATTAGTTTAATTATTTCATTTATTATATAAGTATATTTTCATCATGTTATTAATATGAAAATTATTTTTGAAATATTATAAACATTTTCTATACATTATATTAATGTTTTCTACATGTTCATAGAAAACATAAAGATTATGTTCTATAAAGACAGCGACCCTAGTATCCCAGAGCTAGTGCCTTAATTTATTACATTGTTAATATGAGAATATGTCTTCATTCTAATTGACTGAATAGGTTAGTAGTTCTGGAAAATTAGATACAAACATAAGTTTTACATTTAAACATAAAATTGAAAACAATAGGGAAACTTAATTGGAAATATCAATAACTCTCATATTATCCTTATAGGTCATACAAAATTTATATATTCACATCCTCATGGAAAATAAAACATAATAAAGGGGTGAGATTAGATTATTATTAATGGTAAACATTATAGAGGAAGCTATCATAAAAATTCACTATAATATACAATGATTATCTAAAACTCATTCTAATAAAACCTAATCATTATAATAATATGGCAAGAAATAATATATTAATAAATAATTCAATATAAATAACCATATGAAACTTAACCATAGATATTATACTAGTTGAATAATTACATGATTTAATAACTACTAATATCATAACGAGGTAATGAATATTCTAGACATTATAAACATACCATCGAGGCCTCAGTCAAGACTTATAAAAATAATTGGCCAATGATTCTACCAAAATCCATTTAATTTTTTGTCTAATGAGGCCTACTGATGCATTGAGGGGCTTTAGGAGGCCCCTACCACCACTTACTATGCTGAATGGATTCCTCATATCTCGAATAAATGATTTAAAAATATATCTTAAAATCAAAGTGTCCTATGAAAATTTTAAATATTTGAATCATAATACTAGATAAAAAACACTAATAAAATCATTTATAAATTTTTGTGTAAATTAATCTTTAAACATTCCAAATTTTCCCATACAACTTTGAAACATATAAATCATAATCTCTATAATTGAATAACATTAAATGAAACATAGAATAACATAAGCATAAGAAGACTCCATATATGATATGTCAAAGTCTGATACATTCACCACATATATGGAATAAGTGGTGAATAAGTCATATATCTAATAGAAGTAAAAGTGAGACTAGGAAAAACTTTTTTTTTACATTGTAAAAAATAGTTCTTTTGGAAAATCATTTGTATTTGTCATAAAATAAGATTGTAAACAATTATATCCTTGAAAATGAAAGGTCTGGAAAATGAAATTATATTTTAGGAATAAATGATGTAAAAATGAAGTGAAAACATGTAAAAATAGTGTATAAGAAACTTTCTAAATGATCCTTTTAATTTATTTTAAGGAAAATATTAAATAGAATTTAAAATAAAAAAGGCATAATTCTTAGAATAAAACCAAAAATGAATAGAACATAGATTTTTATGAAAAAAAGAGAGACTTAATATAAATATTGGTAGCATAAAATAGATTATCTGTTGTTCATTAAAATGTGTAAGAAATTGGGAAGTTCCTTTCATCGGGCTTGCTTATCTGGAGGAATTGAAAAGAAAACCATATACAATATGCATTTTT
This sequence comes from Viscum album, assembly GCA_963277665.1. Taxonomy (NCBI): domain Eukaryota; kingdom Viridiplantae; phylum Streptophyta; class Magnoliopsida; order Santalales; family Viscaceae; genus Viscum; species Viscum album. The sequence goes on along the minus strand of OY728135.1, from coordinate 66,621,626 downwards.
ACATCAAATAAAGATGAAATGATATGGATAAATGGTTTTGAAGAATATAAATAGAATTATGAATAATTGTATAAAATTAAATGAAGGATTACATTGGGATAAAGAGAGATAAAGCATAACCTGAATGAAAAATGAATGTTCAGTGACAGTCCCTTACAACTTTGCAAACATCTGAACCATATGACCCATAAAATTGATGATCATATAATAAGACATTGAATACCATGATGATAAATATATTCATGATATGATACATCAAGATTAGTATAAATACACCACAGATAAGAAAGAGAGGTGAATAAGGCATATCTCATGGAAATTAAAGTTAGATGAGAAAACCATTACCTTATGTTTGAAAGTGTTCTGCACATGATATTAATATCCTAGATAATGAAATTAGATTCATTAATATTATAATTCAGAAGATATTAAATATGTATTTTATTTATTATAATTTCATTATGTCCATTTATGGTCATCTGTATGAGTAATAATATACAATTTCATCGTTCGGGGGTGTTCGTTTCCTTGGTTTTCACTATTGATTCACTTGTATACATGTATGAAAAATCAAGTAAAATTAGAATAGGTTTCAGAAATTTAAATTATATGTTTTTGATTAAATTAAATAATATTAAATGGTTATATAAGTAATTTGGATATTTGGGATGTGGATGAATCATTGGATAAGATGTTAGTGATAATCGTTTAGATCATTTTGGCGAGCTTTCGATCATCAGAAACTAGTTTGGTTTTATTAATTTACATCATTTGTATATAATAGTTATAGAATAATAAATAACATATAATATGTGTAATAAATTATGGGTTAACCATAATAGTTGGTTTATAACAATCCATGAATGCGATAATTCAAAATGATATGGCATCATCCGTGATGACGGTAAATCGGTACATCATGGATGATGTTTTCATTTTTTGAACAAAAGGGAGAGAAGAAAGAAATTAATGACGTATAGTACACTGAAATAATAACATTCGAGTATATATAATATACTGATGTTATCATTCATGTTCATAAAGAATAGGTTAGGGTAGAATAATATGAAAAGAAATTAAAATAAATTAAAGGAGAACATGATTTACCTCTTGAATTATTCTCCACAAGAACCTTCTTAAAGAACATGGAAATAGTAATTTGGTGAGACCATAAATAACAGAAATTGGGGGAGATTTGGGAGATGAAATGGATATAATAAAACCAAGATTCATGTCTTTGTAAGTTTTAGGAGAAGAGGTGACGAGGGGTGGTATTTGTAGTGCTTGAGAGGTGTGTCTTTTGAATATTTTATTCATTTTTTTATTATTTTGGCTCTAGAATATGAATAGTTTGATCATTAAAATTTAATATACTAAAATAATTAAGGTTATTTTGATATTATTGTGATTATATTATGAATTATTCATGGAATAGTGTATCAAACTTATAATGTATTTATACCGTGAATTACCAAAAATTCAGAAAAAAATTCAAGTATTTTAAAAAAATCTAAAAAATTCACCCTAATAAATTTTTGATGTGTAGAATTAAAATTTCAACTCCATTTTATAAAAATATATTTCTAAATATGAGAAATTTTATTTTTAACAAAAATCTAGCATTTACACAAAAAATATTGATTTTAAAATTATAACTGATTTTATAACACGTTGAAAAATTAATTAAGGCCTCTTAAAATTATCTTATAATTATATTAAAAAATATTAATTTTTTAATAAATATTATGTATATAAATTTTCTTATAATCCATTATATTAAATATATGTTTGAAAATAAACATTTATGTTTTAAAAAAATCAACACTTAATTAATAACTTCAATATATTTATTTACTTATACTATGACAATATTTTGTCATATTACCATTAATAATATGCATAAAATTTATATATACTTTTATTGGTGATATTATTGTTCTAATTTCCATATTACTATTATTAAAGGTAACAATGTTATTCCAACAGTCATATTACTTTTCATAAAAAATGAAACTTATCATAAAATAACCAAAAATTTAACCGAAGTAGATTAAGAAAGTTATATATCATAAATATTGTTAATTTTGGAAAATATAATTTATAAAATGTTAAAAAAATTTAATTTATAAATGTTAACAATTAAAAGGTGATAAATTTTCGTTTATAAAAATATAGCTTTATTTTGTGTAAAATTCTATTTATTATTATCTCATGCCTCTTAAAATGTTTTGGATGAATTTAAAAAAATTTATTCAATATATGATATATAAATTTCATTAATATCATTCACTGATAGTGATTAATTTAATTTAATCATTTAAAATTTCATTGTGGGAATATAAATAGTTTTTATAAAAATACATCATTTATGTTCAGTTGGATTTTGTATATAATAAATTGGAAACAAATTAATTAATTATATAAACATATGTAATCTATATTTTCATAATTTACTTGATATCATTCAATCCCATTGGGCACAGGTCATTGTAGCAGTACTGTAGCTTACTGTAGTAGCGGCGGCACTGTAGCAACGGTGGGCACTATAGCGATGGCAGGTTATTGTAGCGGCGACATAGTACTGTAGCAGTGGTGGGTACTGTGCAGGACTGTAGCAGCATGGGTACTGTAGTAGTACTATTCATAGAATTGGCTTTGGGCCAACAAAATGGGCATACGGGTCATGTAATGGGCTAAATCCCCACTGGACCTTCGGGCTATGTAATGGGTCTCCCTCTACCTAGTTAAAGAGGTCTTTGCTTTGATTTAATAATAAATGAGGCTTCGGCCCCAACCTTTTAAAAAAAATTTAATCCCTCCATTCACAACATATCAGATATTATTATGACAATTAAATAATAATATTTAAATCATTTGTTAAGTAGTTATGTAATGGAATACGTTAAATTTAAAAAGGGGCATACTATGAAATCTTTGGGTTTTACATTCTCACCTCCTTAAATAAATTTTTTCCTCAAAATATCTATTTTTAATTCAAAAATAAAAGTTTGGTAATTCAAAAGTCCTTTTTGGTAATCCCAGATGAGAAAAATGGTTAATAAAACATCCTACAAAAAAGAGGTAAAGAGAAATCTGAAGGTCACCAAAAAATTGGGATTTCAAGTAGAAAATAATTAGTGGAAAGAGATAACATGGACATGAAGGAGAAATATAACAAAAACGTTCTGATTTATAGTGATAGAGAACATGTTCATTAAAAATTTTACCATCACATCACTTTAAATATGTGATCAGTTAAAAGATTTTTGATTTCTCAATAAGTAATGTAAACAGAAACTATTTTTGTTCTAAAATTCATTTAATAGAGTTGATGAATTATTTTAATATTAAGATAAAATTAATTGATTAATTTACATATCAAAATCATAATCTCATCATTTTATTGTGCTTCGATCTAATTTCACTTCATCCTTTACACTTGGAAGAGAATGTTCAAGATGCATTTTTCACTCTTGAAGCCCTATTAACAAAACATATAGTCCACAAGTATTTCCATAGACCTTTAAATGTTTACGAAAACCTAGATGGTTAGAATACGTTATCAATGAATAATAATTTCCAATGTTTAACTTGATCAATTAAATAATTATCTAATCTTTAGAATCATCTAAATCATTTCTGTCCACATTTAACAACCAAAAAATTAAAAGTGAGGTTAATAAATTTCCAAAATAAGATTTACATAAGATTCTATAAATTATGTATCTCATCAATCCATACAACAAATATATAAATACCATAATCACCTTAATACCATAATGAAAAATGTATTCTTCTAAAAGTAAAATCTCAGGTTACCCTTAAATCAAAACATCTAATAATTCCATCATAACATAAACAATCGAATCACCTTCATGGTCACCAATACATTCCCATGAAAAACAATTATTTATTATCTCAATAATCAAGAACATAATGAGTGTTATATTTCCCAAGTTAGGTGTTTTTAATAAGATCAGCATATATTAGAACCAATTCTCTCGATTATTTGTTCTATTCATCACATGCATCAAATTCTTAAAGAAGAAGTAATGCAATACAATCCTTATATATGTCATGATTCATATAACAAAATAATTACTAATAAAATACTCGAATAACATAATTATTTAATATATATATATATATATTAATCATTACGCTTCATCTGTTGTAGTAACATAGTCATGACCATGATCAATTATCCTCTTTTTGTGTATATTCTATTGATTTATGAGACATTGATTTGTGTAGTGTCCCATGCCCTTGTAGTTGAAGTAATAAGCATTGGAAATTTCATTCATTTCCATATAATAATGATCATGGATTCGTTTTTCTCTAAACATGATGAAAATTACTTTTCCCTTTAAGAATATAACTTGGTGTTTCCATCCACAGTTATCACATGGGGGGAAATACTTCTTTACCACATCCCCTTTATCTTTATTTTTCCCAGTATTCATCTTATTCTCCTACTTCCCTTTGAATCCATATGACTCAGATTATTATTTCTCTATCTTTTTATAACATGATATTATCTACTCATATAATGAAAACATTTGAACTATTAGTTCCCTTCGAAATAATTTCTTAAATCCATTTAAGAAACAATCATTCTTTGTCCTTAGATTATGTGCATTGATTCAGTTCCAATTCCTTCCACTAGGTGCATTTTCTACACAATTCCATAAACTATATTAGATCCTAACATTATTAAAGATAATCTATAATCCCAATAATAGTGATATACATAACATAAATTGATGTATTTATCCATAGTTAATCTCATAATCATAAATATTGTTTCTTTTGGGACATGTTTACTTTTAAATCCTTTATAATGGTTTGTAAAAAAATCAGAATTATCCTTAGCATATCCCCAGGGAGCGTCAAACTTGGTATTTAGTGAGGTCTGTTGTCATGTAACATGTTGTATTGAGTCAAGACCAACACACCTTGTCAGAGTTGTTACCCTTAGGTACATCAGTGCTAGAACCACATCCACTTGTAGTATCCAGATATGGATGTATTTCTAGGGGTGGCCCTAGTAATATCTACCTTACTAACATTATATTATTATATTCTATACTTATCCTCAAAGACTATCTTAGTCTTATGTCTATTTTTATAAATATATTTTCCATGGTTTCGACTAAATTCTCCCTAATTCCAACTCTAATGAACAAAACCCAAGTAACCCAGAGTCATTGCCATAATTCATAACATTGATACTATAAACAAATGTTCACATCCAAAGGGATAGAATACTTAGCAGTTTTTCAAAACCAGATACAGAAAGAAGTTTTAAATTATAACTTGAAAGAAACACTACATGAAACATCATTTGAAACATCCATTACTCCCATATTCTCCCTTCAAGTCATTCATAATATACATATTCACATTCTACGGAAAAATAAAACATAAGAAAGGGGTGAGATCATATGATCTGTATGGGTAAACAATACAGAAGTAGATATCAAAAAATTTAACCATAAATAGAGGTAAATAACTAAAAACCATTATAATAAAACATAATCTTGATCATAATATGAAAGAATAAAAGCTATGTAAATAATTACATAAAAATAATCACATGAAATCAACCATGGATATTATATTAGTTGAATATTCAAATGCTTTATCAATTAAAAATATCATAATGAGGGAATGAATATATTGGAAATCATAAACATACCATTGAGGCCTCGTCCATGACTTATGAAAATAAATGCATTAGGCCTCAGCTATAATCCGTTTCTTTGTCTCATGAGACCTACTGATACATCAATGGGCTATAACGGACCCTAATAAAATTATTGATAAATTTTGGAGGAAACTAATCTTTAAGTATTCCATAGTGTCTTATACCATTTTAAAAGATTTAAATCATAATTATTATAAAGGAATAAAATTGAATGAAATATAAAATTTCATTATAATTATAATATTTATGATATTATATATCAATGGGAAGTATATACACCACATACAAGGAATAAGTGGTGAACAATGTATATAACTCAAAAAAGTAAAATTGAGATGAGAAAACCCCTTTTTTACTATTGAAAGAAGAGTTTTTTTGGAAAAACATTTGTATTTATCAAAAAATATTATTTTAAACATTTATATCCCATAAAATAAATTTTATGGAAAATGAAATTATATTTTCGGCATAGTTGATGTCCAACTGAAGTGAAAACATGTAAAATGAGTGTCTAAGAAACTTTGGAAATGGGCCTCTTTAATGCAGTTTAAAGAAAATATTAAATATTATTTAAAACAGAAAAAGGTATAATTATTTTTATAAAAAAAATAATGAATAGAGATATTTTTCCATGATAAAATAATTTCTTTTACGAAATTTTTTGTTTCTTAAAACGGATTATGTGTGGTACTTGGAAATGGGTAAGAAATTTGGAAGTTACCTTTAATCAGGTTTTCTTATTTGGAGTTATTGAAAAAGAATCCATATATAACACGAATATCCCCCTCAAATAAAGATGAACAAATCTAGATAAAAGTGTTTTAAAAATATAAATAGAATATATAATATGTATATAATATGAAATGAAGGATTACATATTTAGAACGAGAGGGAAAGCATAACCCAGAAGAAAAATAAAGGTCCGGGGAGAGTCTCTTACAAATTTGAAAATAGTCGAACCATATTCCCCTTAAAATTGATTATAAGAAAATAATAGAATTAATATCATTAAGATAAAGATATTCAAGATATTATACATCAGTGGGAGTATCAATACACCAGACACAATAATTAGTGGCAAATAAGTTATATCTCATGGAAATAAAAGTGAGATGAGAAAACCCATACCTTTTGTTTGAAAGTGTTCTGTACATGATCTTAATGTCCAAGATAATGAAATTAAATTAATTAATAATTTAATTCATAATATATTCAACAATTATTTGATTTATTATAATTTTATTAATTTCATTTCTATCCTTTTTGATGAGTTATAAGATACAATTTTGACATTTAGGAGTATTCGTTTCCTTGGTTTTCACGATGAGTTCACTTGTATACATGTATGAAAAATCATGTAAAATAAGAATAGATTTCCAGAATTAAAATTATATTTTATTAATTAAAATAAATGATATTAAATTTTTATATAATTCATTTGGATATTTGGGGTGAGGATGAATTGTTATATAAGACGTTAGTGATAATCGTTTAGATTATTTTTGCAGTTTTTCTATCACCACAAACTTGTTTTTTTTATTAATTAGAAAATTGTGTATATAATAGTTAAAAAACTAATTAACTCATGATATGTATAATAAAATGTCATTTAACGATAATAATGGTTTTATAACCACCCTTGAAGGCGGTAATGGAAAAGGAAGTCACATCATCCATGATGGTGGCAAATCGTCACATCATAGACGATGTTTTCATTTATTGAATAAAAGGGAGAGGGAAATGGTTTTAATGATGGATATTCAACTGAAATAATAAAATTAAAGTATATATATATATATAATATACTTTTGTTGTGATTCTTTTTTGTTCTGAAGAGTTAAGGATAGGATAAGAAAAAATAAATTAAATGAAATTGAAAGACAATGAAAAATGATTTACCTCTTGAATTCATTTACTTGAGAACATCCATAAGAAAATTTTAAATGGTATTCGGTGATACCATAAATACCAAAATGTTTGGAGTGTTTTTGGAGATAAAATGGAATGAATATAAAAAATCTCCAAGGATTTGGAACTATGAGGAGATGGGGTGGTATTTATAGTGGAGGAGAGAGGTGTTTTCTGAATATTACTTTCATTTGTTTATTATTTTTTCTCAATACTATTAATAGTTTTAAAATTATGATTAAATGTAATAAAGTATTCAAGTATATTTAAATATTATTTTGATCACATCAGAAATGACACAAGGAATAGTTTATTTAACTTATAATTTATTTATACCATAAATTATTGTATTTTACTACTCACAAAATTTCTAGTTTTTTAGTAAAATCTTAAAAATTCACCTTAAATACTTTTTGATGTGTATAAATTAAATATTTACTCAATTTTATGAAAGTAAATTTCGAAATTTAAAAAATTGTTTTTAATAAAATAATCATTACTCGAAAAATGTTGAATTTTAAATTATAACTGATTTTATAACACTTTGCAAAAATAATTATGGCCTTATAAAATTATCTTATAATCATAATACAATAAATTATTAATTTTTGAATACATTTTATTAATATAAATTTTATTCTAAATCATATTATTAATTATAAAACTATCAACAGTTAATTAATAATTTTTAAAAAATTTATTTACTTATAATATGATATAATTATATCATATTACAATTTATAAGACAAATAAATTTTATTTATAATTTTATAGGTGAATTAATTTTTCTAATTACCATGTTACTAATCTTAAAGGTCGCATTTTTATTCCTACAGTCATATTATTATTCATCAAAAATGACCTTTATAAGAAAATTATCAAAACTTTAACCATAATAAATTTTGATATTACTCTTTCACAAATAATGTCTATTTTTTAAAATATAGTTTATAAAAGTGTCAAAACTAATATTTAAAACTAGTTCTCTATTAAAAGGAAATAAAACCATGATTAGAAAAATATAGCCTTATTATGTGAAAAATTGGATTTATTATTATTTAATGCCTCTAAAAATGTCATGTTTGATTGTAAAAAATATCTAATGAATATATAATATATGAATTTCATTCATATATTTCACTAATAGCGATTAATGTAATTTATTAATATGAAATTTTATTGTATTTATGCAAATTGTTTTTATAAAAATGCATCTTTTTTGTTCAATTGGTTATCATTTCTAATTAACTGGAAACCAATGAATTAATTTTATAAACATGTGAAATGTATCTTTTCATAATTTAATTAATCCCATTAATTACCTCCATTAACTATATATAGTTGATAAATATAATAATTAAATAATACAATTTAAATCATTTGATAAACTGGTAAGCTATCAAAGAAGTTAAATTTAAAAAGAGGCATACAGTTAAATATTTGGGTATTAAATTCTCTCCTCCTTAAATAAATTGAATCCTTTTAATTTTTTATTTTACTTCCAAAACAAAAGATTGATAATTCAAAATTAAATTTTGTAAAACCCAAATCAGAAATAGGGTTAGAAAAACATATTCTGAGAAGAGGTAAATAGAAATGTGAAGGTCACCATAAAATAAGGATTTTGAGTATAAAATAATTAGTGTAATTTTATAAAATAGACATGGATGAGAAATTTATCTACCAAGTCATGATGGGGAGTGATTGAGAACATGGTCATTAAAAAGTTAACCATCAAAAGAATGTAAATCAATGATTAGTTAAAAGACCATTGATTTCTCGGAAATAAAAGTAAATGGATTACATTTTTTAAAAAAATAATTTTCATAGAGTTGAGGAATTATTTAAATATTCTGTTAAAATTACATGATTAATTTCCAATACACAAGTGAGATTTCATCCTTTGGTTGTGCTTCGATCTATTTTCACTTCATCCATTACACATGGAAATGAATGTTTAAGATTATTGTTTTCGCACCTGAAATACATTTAATGAAACATATGGTCCATAAGTCATTCATTAGTCCTTTAAATGGTTGATTAAAGAAAGAAGGTTAGAATATGTTACGAATTAAAAATAATTCCCAAATATTAACATGATCCATCCAATAAGTGGTTAATATTAATACTCATCTAAATCATTGTTTTCAACATTTAACGACCAAAAAAATTAAAGGAAGGTCACTAAATTTCCAAAATCAACTTCACATTGGATTCTACTAGTAATATAGCTCGTGAACCCATATACCAAATATATGAACACCTTGATCACCATAAAACCTTAATGAAAACCTTCATGCTTCCAAGAGTAAAATTATATGTTGTCCTCAAATCCAAACATATAATAATTCCAACATCATATAAACCATAAAATCATCTTCATTGTCACCAATATTTTCCCATAAACATCTATGAATTATTATCTTATTCATCGATCACATATTTACGGTTATATTTTCCATGTCACATGTTTTCAATAAAATCAACATACAATAGAATCTCTTCTCTTGATTACTGGTGCAAGTCATCACATGATTCAAATACATTAATGAAAAAGCACTATTATAAAATCATTATATATCTCATTATTCTTATAACGAAATAATTACCAATAAAATAATTAAATATCATAACTATTGAATCCAAACACAATTGTATCAATCATAACTCTTCATTAGTAGTAGTAGCATAACTTTTACCATGATCCATTATCATATTTTTGTGTATATTTCTTTTATATTTGAGACATTGATATTTGTAGTGTCGAATATCCTTGTAGTTAAAGCACTAAACTTTGGAAAATTATTTCATTTACTTATAGTCATGGAAATTGTGGGATTTTTCTCCAAACATGAATAAAACTCCTTTTTCTCTTAAGCATATACCATGTTGTTTCCTTTAATAATTTTTGCATTATGGAAAATACTTCTTTACCTTCTTCCCTTTATCTATATTTTTTACAGATTTCCTCTACCTATGTTTCGTCCCATTGAATCCATAAGACTTGGATGATTATTTATCCATATTTTTATAACATGATTATGTCTCCTCATAGGATGAGATCTATTGAGAGACTACTTCCCTTGGATATACTAGTAAAACTTATTGAATAAATGATCATTATTACTTTTTTGATTATGTTCATTGATGTTATTCTAATTCCTCCACTAGGCTCCATTTTTAAAAAATGGAATACACTCTATTAGATCATAACATAATGAAACAGAATGTATAATCCAAATAATAGTGAAATACATAGAATAAATTGAAAAAATTTATGTGTAGTTAATATCATATTCATAAACATGGTTTTTTAGGTAAATGTTTACTTTTAAATCCATCATATTGGTTTATAAAGAAAATTTTAATCATTATCAGAATATCCCCTTAGATTTTCAATCCAGGTTCTTAGTATGTACTATTTTCGTGTACCAGGTTATGCCAAGTTAGGCCTAATACAACTTGTCAGAGTTGTTACCCCAAGTTACATCTGTACCAAAACTACATCCACTTTTATTATCCAAATAGAGATGTATTTCTATAAATACCCACATAATATTTACCTTACCAAAATTCTAGGATTTTATTATCTGATTACACTAAAATTTTATCTTAGCATTATGTTCCATAATATATGTTTTATAGATCTAGTTTCCAGGGATTCTACAAAACATGAACTAATGCAAACCATAAACATCCTGGCACCTATATCCTGTAGCTAGTGCCTTAATTCATCGCATTGGAACTATGAAAAAATTTACACATCCAAAGGGAACAAATTGTTTGGTGGCATTGGAAAATGAGACACAAACATAAGTTTTATATTATAACATGAAATAAAAAAATCTATAAACACAATTGAAAATATCCATAGCACCAAAATTATCCCTGTAATTCATTCATAATATACATATTTAAATCATACAGAAAAATAAAACAAAAGAATGGGGTGATATCAGATTCTCCATTAGGGTAAAAAATAAAGTAAAAGATATCATAAACATAAACAATAAGTCAAGGTGAACAACAAAAACTAATAACAATAAAACATATTATTGAGAGTAATATGGAAGGAATAATAACCTAATGAATAATTCCATATAAATAATCACAAGAAACATAACCATGGATATTCTACTAGTTGTATATTCACATGATTTATCAATTTCTATTATTATAATGAGGGAATGAAAATGCAAAAAATCATAAAAATACCTCCAAGGCCTCATCCAAGACTTCAAAAAATAAATGGTAAAGGAATAGGGAAAAATCTATTTCTATTTTGACATATCAGACCTATTTATGCATTGAGGTGCTATAACAGGCTTCACCGGTCACTTACTAAGTCCAATGCAATCCTCATGTATAAAATAATTATTTTTAAAAACTATTATTAAATAAAAGTGTCTCCTCGAAATTCAAAATATTTTAGTCATAATCATAGATGAAAATACTCTAATAAAAGCATTGATAAAGAATTGAGAAAATTAATCTTTAAACATTCCAAAGTGTCTCATACAACATTGAAACTATCAAATCATAATCTATGTGAAAGAATAATATAAATGAGAAATAGAATATCATAAGAATAATAATACTAATGATATGACAAATAAAGTGGACGTAAATACAACACATATAAAAAATATATGGTGAACAAGCCATATATCTAAAAAAAGTAATAGCGAGACAAGGAAAATCCTTTTTTACTTGGGAACTAAGAGTTATTTTGTAAAATCATATGTATTTGTCATAAAATCAGATTGAAAATATGTATATCATAGAAAATAAAAGGTAAGAACATTGAAATTATATTTTAGGCATATATTATGCCCAACTGAAGTGAAAAAATTTAAATAAAGTGTCTAATAAACTTTAAAAACGAGTCTCTTTAATGTCGTTTAAGGAAAATAATAATGATTCTCTAAAATGGAAAATGGAATAATAATTTTTTTTAAAACCGAAATGAAAATAAAGATGTTTTTTAATGGTAAAATTATTGATTTTATAAAAATATTGTTAGCTTAAAAAAGATTATGGGTGGTACTTGAATATGGGTATGAAATTGGAAAGTTTCATTTAATCGGGCTTGTTTATCAAGAAGAATTGCAAAAGAAACCCTCTAAAACATGAATTTCCACAACCAAGAAATATCTAATGATCTGGTAAAATGGGTTTGAAACATATAAACATAATTTATAATAATTATATAAAAATAAGTGAAATATTACATCGAGATAAAGATACATAAAGAATAACTGAAATAAAAAAATGAAGGTTCAAGGAGAGTCCCTTTCATCTTTGAACACAGTCGAACCATATGCCCACTAAAATTTATGATCATCAAATAAGAAATTTAATAAAATGAAGATAAATATATTAATTAAATTATTCATCAAGGAAAGTTTGCATAAACCACACATAATAAATAGCGGTGAATAAGGTATATCTCACGGAAATGAAAGTTAAATGAGAAAACCCTTACCTTATGTTCGAAAGTGTTCTACACTTGATCATAATGTCATGAAAAATGAAATTATATTTATTAATAATTTAATTTAGAACATATTAAACATGTATTATAATAATTATAATTTTATTATGTTCACTTGTGGCCTTTTGAATGAGATAAAAGATATGATTTCTTCATTCGAGAGTGTTCTTTTCCCTGGTTTTCACGATTGGTCCACTTGTATTCAAGTATGTAAAATCATATAGAATAAGAATACTTGTACATAATTGAAATTATATGTTATTAATGAACATAAATAATATAAAATTTATATGTAACCCATTTGGATATTTGGGGTGAGGATGAATCCTTAGATAAGATATTAGTGATAATCGTTTAGATTATTTTTGTGGTTTTTCGATCATCACAAACTAGTTTTGTTTTCTTAATTTAAATTCATATTTTTATAATAGTTCCATACAAATAAATAACTTATAATATGTTTAATAAAATATTTTTTAACCGTAATAATGTTTTTATAACTATGCTTTATGGTGTTAATGTAAAATAAAGTTTCATCGTCCATGATGGCGGTAAATCAGCACATCATGAAGAATGTTTTCATTTTTAGAATAAACGGGAGAGGACAAGGGGTTTCATAATGTACAACATAAAAAAATTCTAGTATATAAAATATAATGGAGTTATAATACATGTTTGTATAGAAAAGGTAAGGATTTAATAATAATTAAAAAAATGAACGAAATTGAAAGAGGAAGAAAAAGGATTTACCTCTTGAATTCTTTACCTACAAACCTCCTTGAAGAAAATTAAAATGGTATTTTGGTTTTCCCATCAAGACAACAACATCCAGGAGAGGTTTTGTAGAGGAAATTTCCAGAATATGAGAAAGATTAAATGCCTTGGATGTGTGAGGAGATGGGGTGGTGAGGGGTGGTATTTACAGTGGAGGACAAATGTGTTTTTTGAATATTTTTTTCATTTTTTTATTATTTTCGATAAAGACTATACATTTTTTGATAATTTTAATTTAATATATTAAAATAATGAAGTGTAATTCTAGATTATATTAATTACATTATAAAATACTAACGTAATTGTGTATTTAATTTATAATGTATTCATATTGTAAATTACTTTATTTTATTATTCACAAAAATTCAATTATTTTAGAAAAGTGCTAAAATTTAACCCCAAAAAGATTTTGAAGCGTTGAATTAAAAAATAATTTTTTTCTAAAATTAATGTTCTGAATATCAGAACATTAATTTTTACTTTAAATCATCATTTATTCAAAAATACTGATTTTAAAATTATATCTCATTTTGTAACACATTGAGAAATTAATTAAGGACAAATAAAATTATAATATAAAAATAAGAAAAAAATATTAATTTTTGAATACATTATATGAACTTTTATTTTCTTTTAAAGAATTATATTAATTATAAAATTGAAAATAAACATTTATGTTTTATAAAAATATCAACACATAATCAATAATTTCTATAACATTTATTTACATAAACTATGATATAATCATATCATATTAACATTTATGAGATGAATATATTTTATTTATACTTTTATAGGTGAGTTTATTGTTTTAATGTTTATATTATTATTCCTAAAAGTCACGTTGTTATTCCAACGGTCAAATTACTATTCATAAAAAATGAAACTGGTCATAAAAATACCAAAAATTTTAACAAAGTAAAATATATTATTATTCTTTAAAATATATTGTTTATTTTGTCAATTTTAATTTATAAATGTGTGAAAATTTATATTTAACAAAATTTATCAATTAAAAGGTGGTAATAATGTGTTTAGAAAAATATAGTCATATTAAGTTTAATTTTGGATTTGTTATTATCCCATTCATCAAAAAATGTCTTGGATAAATGTAAAAATATTGTATTGAATATATAATATATAAATTTCAGTATTATATTTCGCGTATGGTGATTAATTTAATTTATTAATATAAAATGTCATTGTGGAAAAAATTGTTTTTTTGAAAAATACATCCTTTATGTTCAATTAGGTTTCGTTTATAATTTATTGAAAACCAATGAATTAATTTTATAAACTTGTGTACTCTATATTTTAATAATTTACTTAATCTGGTTCATTCCCTTAATACTCCAAATCTAGGATATAACTATAATATTTGAATAATAATATTTAAATCATTTGTTAAGACCAACAGTTATCAAATAATTTAAATTTTAAAAGAGGAATACTGAAAAATCATGGGATGTTACATGGTCTACATATTTTGAAATTAAATATTTTTTCTTATATTATTTGTTTTAATTGTTTTTGAAATTATTTTTAAAATTATTAAATTATTTCAAATTATTATTAAATGTATCAAATTAATGTTAAATACATTTTTATATTTTATGAATTAATACACAAGACATTTCAAACTTTTTATTTACATCAATTTATCATGTGATATTCATGGAATTATTTGAATGAGTTTTATGTTTTAAATTTTAATGTTTAATTTAATTTATTTGACTCAT
Source organism: Viscum album (assembly GCA_963277665.1). Classification (NCBI taxonomy): domain Eukaryota; kingdom Viridiplantae; phylum Streptophyta; class Magnoliopsida; order Santalales; family Viscaceae; genus Viscum; species Viscum album. The sequence goes on along the minus strand of OY728135.1, from coordinate 66,606,004 downwards.
TTTATTTTTTTCAAATGATAATATTTAAATTATTTTGAATTCATCTATTATTTCTAAAAACTGTTTAATCTATTCGAGACTTCTAGTTTAATCTTTTTTATTATTTTGAATTATTCTAATGGTTTACTCTTGTGTATTTCCCAACTATTTATTTATTTAATAGAATTTATGATTATTAAATGTATCAAATTTATTGTTATGATGAGTGTTACAAATAAACTACACTCTTATGAAAATCAAGTGATATGGTGCTTAAATGTTTTACATCATCTTTTGATAAAATCTCAAGGGAGAAACAAATCATTTTAAACTTTATAACACCTTTGAGAGTTGATCTCTGTAGTTACTATAATAATCAGATTACAATATATACATCATTAAAAAGGACCTTAGTCAACTATTTCATCATCATAAACCCTTCTTCTTCTATTAAGTTGTAATATTTATTCTATCATTTTTTCTAGGTAATGGTTTAAAATTAATTACTTTCCCACACATGTTATACTATATATAAAAGGTATTCCTCTGCTTATGATTACCTAAAAACAATGTACAATTAGGTTGAGGATACTTCTTATCAAATAGATTTTCTTTCTTTCTTCTTTTGTAATGGGTTGTTTGTTTAGTTTTTTAGCTTCTCTGGACAATGTCTTAGGTTGTGATTGATCCTTATATAAAACTATAGGTTTAGATTATGCCAATGGTTAATGTCTCTATCTCTCTCTCTCATAGTGGGTGTCACACTCTATCATTTGGAGAGGTAATAGTGGCATAGTTCAATTAAACTGAACCACTATAAAAATTATGTGTTCCATCTTTTGATTTATTTTCCACTACTGTATCACTTATTTTTAATAAAATTGGTAATTTTAATAAAAGACTATTAACTCCTTGTCGACCTTATAATATCACCTTTTTGAAATAATATTATGAAAATTAGAAACAATAACAAAATAACAAATATAAAAAATATCATGAAAAAGAAAAATATCCATGGATGACATAACAACATAAATAATCACATGGATAGAAATAACTTATTTCAAAATGATAGAATTCATAATTATAGACATCATAATATCATCTAAAAGGTGTCAATTTAAGACGTTATATATAAATTGGTAAGGCATGATCCAAATACCAATGTTTTTTTCCTCACAATGCCCACTTATTCATCAATATACTATCTAATATTGACCCCCATCCATCACATATGATGTTTAATGCATTCATTATAACTTCTCCAAATTCGAGAATATGAACAAAAAATTAGATGAGTGTACGACAAAAAATACCAAGTATAGAAGAGAATAAAAAACCCAGAGACTTTATGATATATTTACTTTTAAATAAATTTAATATCTTTAATAGCTTTCTTTACATGCAACACTCAGTTTAGCTTGCGTTACATGTAAACATCAGGTTTAAACGAAATATGGAATATTTGTTAAAATATTATTATTTAATGTAATAGTAATAAACTAGATGTTTAATTTGTGCATATTAATACTACTAAAAAAATTATGAAAAAAATTATGATATATTGGTTAGTTATAAAATAATAATCAATTAGAAAAAATAATGTTTTCTAAAAACGTATTTTTTTAAAGATGGATTAATAGTGCTTTACATAAATAATTTAAAATTATTTTTCTCAATTGTTTAAAGATTATATTATAAAATAATATTCATTTTTAAAACCAAAGTACAAAAAATATATTTGTGTTGATTTTTTGGATTTTTCAAAGAAGCTTCACTTTTTGATGAATATTGAAAAATACTGAATTTATTCGAAAATTTACTTTTCATGTATATTATTTATAAGGTTAAAAAATATTTTGAATTGGTTATAAATTTAAATTAGTTCTTTTTATATTAATTATTCCAATTTGGGTCATTTGAATCATTTTAATATTGAATTTTGATATAAAAATGTTGTAAACTTTTAAACATAGTTTCTTTAAAACCACATTCTTATCACATCTATGGTATTAATTTTAAAATATATATTTCAAATTATTTGAATTATATTTGGAAAAATTTATTCCATATTATTAATAATTATTATTTATAACTTCTAATGATTTAATCTTATATTTTAAGCAAAATGAATAGTTAAAGCAGTAAAAATTATTTATCGTGGTTAAGGTCAAAATAAATTTAGGAGGAGTTAAAATAAACAGTTAAGGGTAAGAAATTACCTACAATCTTGTATAAAAACTATTTTATGGAAATAATTTTACCAATAATCCTATATTGTAAAATAATGGTCCATTTTGGACCCCTGTGACACAGGGAAAAAAAGGGAGTGCTCAATTATGTTCAAAAATACCCAGTGTGTCCTCTCACCCACTTATAAATGTCCACCCCTCTCCTCTCCACTTCAGTCTTTCAAAACGATCTGGTTCCAACAATACCTTCACAAATAAATTTTCAACTTCCCTAACCTCATCCTAGAAGCCTTATTTTGGATAGAAATGAATCCTAGAAATATTTAGTGTAATCCTAAGGAGGATACCTGAAGAAGAGGTAACGTTCTTCAATGAGCATCATTATTTTTCTTCTTTATCCAAATCATTCAATATTTTATTTAAAAATGATGATATAATGAAATAAATTTCATCCATAAATAAGTTGTTTTTATAATAAGTTAATTACCTTAAACCATATCCACTTATATCAAATGGGTGAAGAAATCATTTTTTGTGTATAAGGTGAACTACGACCTCATGAGCCGATGTTGTTTGTTTTTGTATTTATACATCACAAGGATTGGTATGATGATGCATATAAAGTAAATATATGTTATTTATAACATATTTACACCTCTATATTCACTCTATCACATATAATTTTTACCTTTCATTCTATTGGAGATATTATAACATCGCTCCTCTGTACGACAAACTACCACCTCACAAAGCGATGTGATTTTTCATTCACTAATGCTTCACATGGAAGGTGATAAAATTAAAGATAATGAATATATGTGATATAAATGAAACAATAATGATATTAATTATATATTTTTCATCATTAAAATATAATATATATCATTTCTTTCTCACTCATGCAAAGACAACAACATCATTCGTATACGTGTAGACTGCCACCTTCACAAAGTGATATGACTCTCTTTTCATCACCACACCACATGGATGATATATTTAAGTATATAATATGGTATTTATGATATTATTATAATTAATTAAATATAAAATATTTCTTACTATATTTCCTTAATGACCATTGATAAATGTAAATGTTACTCCTACAAGCGTATGAATTGCCATCTCCTTGGTCGTAACATACTTCATTTTCCGAACCATCATTAATTATTGGATTTCAAAGTAAAATTTATGTAAAAATATGATAATTATTTAATTATTATTATTATGGGGATGATATAATTAATATAATAGGAACATAACTAGAGAATTCCGGATGAAACACGCATGAAAAAATTACCAAATTAACAACAGAAATAATGAAAATATTGATTTATTATTAATGAATGGGTAATAAGAGGTTATAAAACAAAAATATGATATTATAGATATTAATATGGATATATAATAAGTTAATAACATTTTTATAACATCAATGAAATTGGTGAAATCAAATTCTACCAAAATGGAGTGTAAGGTAAGAGATTTCTTCTCAATTTCAATTCATTGAGACATATTGTAATGTTATACAATAAATTTATTTTATAAGTGTTATATAATTCCCAATAGAAATGTAATATAATTTTTAAATAATAATTATTGGTACATTGAGTTTCAATTTTAGTTATTACATCTAAGAGGATTTGAGTTAAGAGTTACCAAGTGGTACAAAATGTTATATCTCAATTTCTTTTCATTAGTTTATATTACTTCATCATTGCCATTAGTATTATAAGATCACGTGTATAATAAATTTTGATTATATTATGTTTTATTTAAGATTTTTTTATTTATATTTCCATTTGATATGCATAATCGATTCATTAGTTGATTCTTACTTCAACGTATGATCATTGCATGGGTTTACTTCACAATCTCATTTTAATCGATATTGTTTATTCTTGTAATTAAATTGAAAGAAAATATTTGATAATTAGTTAATAAACCATTTAATTTTTTTATCAAATTTCTATTCATGATATATTCATTTAATAGTACCATTTTCACTCTTTAGTACATAAAATAATTGATAAAATATTTTTAATAAAATCTGACTTCATTTCTCACTTCGGTTGGAAATCTACTTTCTTCTAAAACAATTTTTTCTAAAAATGTTATCAATTTTTTTTAACATTTTAAAAATGATTTATTAAATTAAAATTTAACCATTATTACTTTTTACAAAATACTTTCAATGTAATCTCTATTTTATTTTCAAAACTATGCCCATTTGGGTTTAAAAAAATGTAAAGGGAATCATCTTATCATTTTCCAAACAAGGAAATTTTTCAACCATTTGATAGTGAAAAAGGAATTTTCATTTAACTTGAACAGAATTTATATATTTACCCTAAATAATTTCTTTGAATATTAGTTTAAACGTTTTCAAGGATATTTTTAAATAATTATTCCCTAATATTATAAAACATATTTGTTTCTAAAAAGTGATTTTCAAAATAAAAAGGATATTTTCCTCAATAATGATTTTAAATATATTTTTTTAATCAAAGAAAAAACCTTAATTTGTACTCTAATGTGTATATGTTTTTTTAATATTATCCTTATTCTTCCTCTGGATGGTTTATAGGTATTTTGAAAAAATAATTTATTGATATTCACTTCCTTGATTTAGGTTTTAATCATTAAATTCTTCCAGAAATATTCACTTTCCTATGATAATTCAATATTAAATTTCCCCTAATTATCCATACAATTTATCATGTATATGATAATTTCTTATTTCATATATAATTTCTATATATGTTGTTTTACTTTTAGATTTATTTTATTGAATGTCAAAAATTTGATAAATATTTATCCTTTACTCAATAAAGATTCTTTAGGTTAAGGAGCACAATTTATGAATTAGATTAATTATTTGATATATGAGGAATGCTTTGGACAAGTATGAATTGGGTTGGGGACTATTGATAAAAATCCCCCCGATACAGCGATAGTCTCATGGGACGAATCAGTTTGATATCCTTAGTTAAATGGGTTTTCATCCAGTATATTTTAAACCATATCGTGAAAGGTTTTGATGGTATAGTTACTATATTCTTAAGAAACATGATGTCTGAGTATTTATAATTTATATCAATTAGAATTCAGTTATTATTGACCAATATATTTTCCCAATGATGTTATCTATGGATTCATTTTTTTATTTATTGATTACATTACACAGGTTTTTTGTTATTTACCTTTCCATATTGATTATGCCTTATCCATTTATGATATTTATTTTATGATTAAATAACATGTGTTTTTAGTTATTTACTTTTCCATTGATTTTGATGGTCAATTAATTTAATGTAATGTGTGTGATCATATATTTACCTTTTCATATTTTACATTCCTTATTGATGATGCTTCATTTATCTATGATATATTACAATGTTCTTAACCCTTACTAAGCATTTGAGATCTCCATTATTTTTATTATTTCTCTGGAATCCATGATGTTTACTATAATTTACATGCAAGGATATTCTAGAGGGAATAATGATGTTCTCAAGAAAAATATTGTAATCTATGCATTCAAATGTAATATGGGAATCAAGTATGTATATAATTTACCAAGTATACAAATATATTCATTAATTCAAGATGTGATTCCTTTTATCTTATTCTAATGTAAAAAAGAATACAGGGATTCTTGGATATTGGGGTCAGGCTTACTACAGTTCGTATTAGAGGATGTTTAGTAGAAACCATAGGAATATATTTATAGAAACAATAGATTAGATAACATAAACCTATGATATAATTTGGAAATAAACACATAATTATATCCTAAAGTTTTGGTAAGGAAGAGATAATGTGGTTTTTCTTAGAATTACATCCCTGTATGGATACTATAAGTTGTTATTGTTCCAAAATAGATATACCTTGGGATAATTACTCCAAAAAAATGTGTGTGAGGATTTTACTATATTGTTACCTAGTACTTGAATATGGACCCTACTACACACATAGGTTGGCTCTCCCATTGGATATTCTTTGGATAATTCACGTTTTTATTATAAAACATTGTTAAAGTATTGAATATATGAGGATAATAAATTACCTAGGTTAAACCAATGGTGTCTTATCATGAAAAGAAAGTGTCTCAATAGAAAAAATAATTTTTTATCGGTGGAGAGGAAGGGAATAAAACAGATTATTTCAGATAAAAATGAAGAGTATGATATAAAGAAAGAAATTTCATATTGGGGATAAATTTATAGAACTGGGGAATTATCTGAGTAAATTACCACATCTAAATTGTAAAATATATACCATAAAAGACCTTTATTGAAATAAAAATAATAAATTTTTTTATATTGGTATTCAAAAATAAAATTTGAGAAGTATTTTTAATATTGGTATTTTGGTTATAAGAATCATGAAGCATCTATGGATTGTATAACTTTTTTAAGAATATATGTCTTTATTAACTTAAGTTTTATAGATACTATCATGGGTTTATGAGTTTAATGTTTATCATAACTTCAAAATTATAGATTCCCCTTTTGAAAATTCTTTTGGTAGGAATGTAACATGATTAAGGGTATTTTGGGAGAAATTTATGGAAATACAACCCATTAGTTTAGAATACGTTTTATTGAAAAAGTTATTTGAGGAATAATTCCTTCACATTTTAGAGATATAAGTTGATGTTATTCATATCCTTTAGGGTTGATATGATCATTAATTAAATTTTATTAGTAGTCAAATAATATGATTAGATTTTGTGGAAATTAAAAACTGTTACTAAAAACCTTAGTAAATGGATATTTAATGATTAATTTTACTTCATGAATACCTATAATATTTTTTGGAACATTATAGGAATTATAAAAATATAGTTTATAAAAAGTATACACTATGTGTTGGGTGACAACCCATCGCATTCGGAAAGTCCGTAGAGTATAAACCCCTGATCGAAGGATGATAAAGGATTAATGTCTACTACTATGCTACATAATATTCTAGTTGATATTTCATTAGATAAAAAATTTCAGAAATAAATATTAATGATGAACCAACACTATTAATTTTTAGGATTAGATATTAATGTACTATATTGAATAACATGTGCTAACCATATTGGTTATATAAAATAGTTAGAGACCTACAGAAATGCTTGTCACTATTTTAGGGATCACATGACCTGTTAAAAGAAAAATTTTCTGATTCAGGCATAGAAACAAATTTTTGGATATTAATTTCTTGGAGTAAGGAATGAATTGGAAATTTATCAAATAATAAAAAATTGATGAATATTTCCTTATATTCTTAGACAGGAAAAAAATTCTTCAACTTTAGGAAAATGATCCTCAAACAAAAATGTTATCATTTTACATTCATATCTTATGAATTAGATGGTTTTTTTAAATATTAACATATTGATTATTTTCCCCTTAAAATTACATTTACCATTCATATTCATATGATCAATGACCACTATCACTATATATAAATATTTACGCTTTTATTCCATATCCATATCGTCACTTTACACCAATTTTATCCTAAATAGAAACCCAATTATGTGTTATTCTATATAACCCTTGTACTCCATTTTTATAAATTATTATGTGGTTGTTTTAATATCTATTTTTAGATGTGGGTTTTCCAATAATGTAATTTTCAAATATAAAACCTTGGATGGCTAAGATCATGTTTTAAGATTGAGGATGAATTTTTTTAAGGTGGGCAGAATGTAACACCCCAACTTTCTAAAATATGAATATCAATTATATTTCATGTATGAAACACTGTAAAAATAAATTAAGGGAATATAACCCCATAAGAATTTATGATATAATTAATTTTTAAAAAATTAAATATCTTCTATAGATTTCTTTACATGCAATACTCAGTTTATCTTTTGTTACACACAAACACCACGTTTAAAAGAAATTTGAATGATTTTTATAACATTACTAAATATAATAGTTATAACCAAGCCATTAAATTTTTGGGTATGAATATAAATAATAAAATTGTGTAAAATATTTTTATCTATTGGTTAGTAATAAAATAATAACCACTTAGAAGAATAAATAAATGATTTCGGAAAAAATATATCTTTCTAAAAGATAGATTAGTATTTCATTATTCAGATAACATAAAATTAATTATTATGAGTTTTAGAAAAAACAATTAATATGAAAATTATTTTGTAAAATAATAGTAACAAAATTATATTACGGTTAATTTTGGGTATTTTTTGAGAAGTTTCATATTTTTATTAAGAGTGAAAAATACTGAATTTTAATTGACAACTACATTTTAATTGAAACTTTTTATATTGTTAAAATTTATTTTGAATTGATTTCAAAGTGACATTATTTCAATTGTAAATCTATTAATTTAATTTAGGAAAATATTATGATTTTCATATTGAATTTTGAAATAAAAATATTGTAAATGTTTGATCATTTTGTCTCTAAAAAACTGATTTCTCCGCACATTTACGAGATTCATTTTACGGTAAAAAATTCAATTTATTTGAATTAAATTTGGAAAAATGGATTCCATATTTTTAATAAGAACAATTTATAATTTATAATAATTACAAATTATTTTTTTCGACAAATTAATAGTGAATGTAGTAGAAATTAATTATTGCGGTTAAGGTAAAAATGGCTTCACTAGGGGTTAAACTAAAACTATAATGGTAAAAATGACATATATATTTGTCAAAAATTTTATTTCAATATTTTTACCATTAGTCTTATAAGGATCTATAATAGCACATTTTTCACGGTTATGACACATGAGAAATGTGGAATCACTCAATTGTTTTCTAAAATACCAAATTTGTCCTCTCCCCTACTTATAAGTAGCCACCCCATGTTGTCTCCACTTCATACCTTAAAACAATTTGGTGTTGAAAATTAATACTCAAATTAATTACCAAATTCACTAACCTCATCCTAAAATCCTTATTTTTGGCATAAATTCAACCTAAAAATGCTTTAGTGAAAACCTAATGTGGATACCTTGAGAAGAGGTAATGTTCTTCAGCAAGCATTATTATTTTTATTCTTTCTCCACCTCATTAAATATTATATTAAATAATGATGATATAATAATATATATATATATATATACAATATAATGGGATGTTATTTTAATAATATAATTACATAAAACCATTTATAATTCCATCAATTGGGTTATGAAATTAGTGTTCATGTGTACGGTGGACTACCACCTCACACACAAATGTCATTTGTTTTTTAATTTCGGCCTCTCAAGGTTTGGTATGATGATGTATATAAAAAATAAATGTGATATTTATAAATTTTTATACCTCAAGAATCACAATATTATATATATTTTTTTACCTTACATTTCATAGGAGATACGATAACGTCGATTTTGTGTATGGTGGACTACCTCTTCACGAAGTGATGTGATTCATCTTTCACTAATGTTTCACATGGAAGGTGAAAAAGATAAATTTAATGATTATATATGATATATATGACAATATTATATTTTCATGTAACATTTATCATTTTTTAAATAAAATATATATTATTTTCATCCTTTCCTTTTTACTCATATAAAGATGATAACATCATTCATGTACATGTGGACTTCCGCCTTCATGAAATGACATGGCTCTCTTTTAATCACCAAACCACATGGATGATATATATAGATAAGTATATAATATGGTATATATGAGATTTTTATCATTATTAAAAGATAAAACATTTCTTACCACCTTTCCACAATGATCATTAAAGAATGAAAATGTTACTCATGTGTATGTACGACCTACTGTCACCGTTATCGTAACATACTTCATTCTTTATAACTATCATTAATGATTGATTTAAAAAGTAAAATTTATGTAAAAGTATGATAATCAGATCGAGATTAAAAATATTGATATTATATAACGATATAATATTTTTCATTAAATGGATCTTTCATGAGAAAACACGGATGAGAAAACAAGGAAATTAACACCTAAATCCATGAAAATAATAAAATATTTTTAATAAAAAGTAATAATATTTATAAAATGGTAATATATGATATTATATATCTTAATATTACTCAATAATAAGTTAATACATTTTAAAACCACTATACATGAGGTTATGTCATGTTAAACCAAAGGGAGTGTAAGGTAATGGACTTTGTCTCAATTTCATTTTATTGAGGCATATCATAATTTTATGCACATAATATATTCTATATAATGTATATGTAGAAATTTTGACATGTAATATCATTATTACGGAATAATTTATGGTATATTGAGTTTAAATTGTTATTATTACATCCAATGGTATTTTACATATGATTTACCAAGTGGTAAAGAATTTTATAACACAATTTATTTTCATTGGGTTATATTCCTTCTACATTGTAATTATAATTCTATGATTATGTATAAAATTTCATTTTATTATATAATGTTTTATTTATAATTGTTTAAAGTGTTTTTATTATTTATAAACATATTAAATCCATTTTATGATTCCCACGTTAATATTATGATCTTTTCAATGATACACTTCACAATATCATTCTAATCAAGATAGTTTATTCTTGAATTTCAAATGAAATAAATTAATTAACAATTATTTAATAAACCATTTAATTTTATTCTCCTCTAGTTACTAATCATATTATCAAAAAAAAATTACATTTTACCACTATTTGGTACTTAAAAATTTGAAAAAATGTTTTTAATAAAATTCAACTTCATTTCACTCTTTGGTTGGAAATATATTTTCTTCCAAAACCATGTTTTCCAAAAATGTTTCCAAAAATTCGTTAAACATTTAAATTTTTGTAATTTTTTTATTCATTTTCACTTTATAAATTTTGTGTGAAAGTAATTTCTATGTTGTTTTCATAACTATTCCAATTTAGATTTTACTGAAAATCTGAAATGAATCTTCTTGTCATTTTCTAAACAAGATAATTTTCAAACATTCTTATGGTAGAAACTTAATATTATTTTAACCTATACAGAATGTAGAAATTTACCCACCATAATTTCCTTTAGGTTTCTTTTTCATTCTTACAAGGATCATTTTAAATAAAATAATATTCCTAATATTATACAAGTTTTTCATTTTTAAAAACTGATTTTCAAAATGAAAAGTATAATTTACTCATGTAATGTCCTGGACCTCTCCGGCCCATTCCCTTGTCAAAAAGAAGGTCACGAAGTGTTCTGGAGGGTAAAATGGACGTTCCCACACTTTCCAGAATTTTGAAACTACACACCGTGTAGTGTGAGTAAATTCTGTGTACCCCCTCACTGGGTATACCCCGTGTTCAAGGCCGTGTCCTTACCGTGTGAAATAAATGGGTACACGTCGTGTACCCCAAACTACACGTCCTGTAGTCCCTCCCCGCGTAAGTGTTACCCTCAAACTGTGTGTTGACTAGTAAACGGCCATGTTCCGTGTTGAAGTCGTGTCCTTGCCGTGTGAAATAAATGGGTACACGTCGTGTACCCCAAACTACACGCAGTGTAGTTTCTCCCCACGTAAGTGTTACCCTCAGGTCGTGTGACGACCGCGTGCCACGTTGAAGGCAGTGTTGGAAGCCGCATGTTGACCGTGTGAAATGGACGAGTACACGCTGTGTAACATAAAGTACACACCGTGTACTTTTGTTTTTCTCTCCCATAAAAGGAGGGGTCCCCAACTCCTTTTCAACTCACACCTCTCCTCCCCATTCCTCTGAGCAGAGCTCTCCCAAGAGACTCGAAGGCTCCTTTTCTTGCATAACTTCTTTGTCCGAGCTCCGATTTACGATCCGTCAGCGGCCACGGGATCGTAACGACGAGGCGGAACTTCTAAGTTTGGAACAGTTGTCTTTCCTTTGGCCTTTACTTTCCAAATTCCACCTGAGTAGGTTTTTTTGGGACTCGACAGAAGTGACAGACACCAACAGACATATTCTAAAGTTGATCCAGAGGAGCATTGTGATCAGAACCTGTTGCGGAAGGGATCATACATTCGTCCCTCTTAATTGTGCATCATTCGGGGTGGGTGTCCTCTTGTTTAGGTGAAACACTTTTTAACTGTTCTAAAAAATATAATAAATGGCTTATATAACGGGGATGGGGAAGTTGTTATGTTTATCTTTATATCCTGTGATATTATGTTGTGAATTGAATAGGCTTATGCCTACTGAAAATCATGGTCATTGGGGGCCTTTCCTTGCGTAATTAAATGTTTCCCTATCATTCTAGACCATTTTTGTGGATGGAAACTTTGTTGAATGTGAAAATTTGGTTAATCACGTAATGTTGGCTGATTTAAAATCTGGAACCCTTGTGTGATCACCCTGGTTGAGAAAAATGGAATAATGAACATGTGGGTGTTGGCTCAGATACATGGAGTGTGATGGGGTTTGTTTATGTGAAGGGGGGGGGGGGTTGTAGGTTGTTGTGGATCGGGTGAGTAGCGGGGCTGTGGTAGGCTTGGTTGTGGGTTGGTGTGAATGCTATGTTGGTTATGGGAAGCGGGGTGTACGATAAATGGTATTTAAGGGATAATGATGTATGAGTTTTTGTATGATTGTGGTTATGGTGGTTGGCAGTGGGGCTGTAGGTATCGGCTTGAATGTGAACGAACTATGGGTTGTGAAAAACAAATAAAATATGGAAGAGTTAATGATGGTGGGTCATGGTAATAGAAGTTGATTAATAATCAATGGGTTAGTTGGTTAATAGGAATGTACTTGTTGTTCTTGTGCTTTCCTAACTTGATTTTTGTGGATGGCAGGGATATGATTTTACGAATGTTTGATATGGATGGTTGTGCTGGGTTGCCCAGTAGATAAGGAACTAAATAAACTATTTCTGCTGAAATGTGAAAACTGAAATGGGGTTGGGGTTGTTTGTTGTATGCATGCTTCGTAGTATCAGTGCCGAGGCACGTGCTCAGTTTCTCTGTTTAGAAGCCATAAGTTGGGCTATGTGTTTGGTATACATATATTTATCTGTATCTTTTGTGTTTTGTCACACCCCACCCATGTTGAGCACTTAGTGCCGAACACTCCCATTTCATGGGAGAGGGTGTTTTCCCCTTAGTTACTAGCTCCTTCTTGCTCCTTCTTCAATAGGTTGTGATGGCTTGAGGAAAACGTACACCTAATACCCTTCAGGTAGGTTTTGATTGGGGTGGTTTTATCCCAAGACTATTCGGGCAGGTTTTACTGTTTCCCAAGAATCTTCGGGATGATGCCCAGGTGTGTGCGGGCGGGATACGTGGTTGTGAGGCCCAGGTGTGTGCGGGTGGGATACGTGGTTGTGAGGCCCAGGTGTGTGCGGGAGGGATACCTGTTTGTGAGGCCCAGGTGTGTGTGAGCAGGGAGAGTGTGGCAGCGTCGGGACATTCGCCATTAGGAAGAACATCTAACTAATGGGAAATGGTGAGGGGTACCCAATACTCTTGTTCTAATATACTAATACATGTTGTGATTGTGTTTTGGTGAGTGTGGCTAGTGAGGTTGGGTGTATAGAGTTACTTGCTAGTTTTCTTCTGTTGTTTTCACGAGAAATTAGGATGTCTCCCCACTTATGCATGAGAGTTTTAGGTTTCCCTACTGAGTATACATGTATGCTCACCCTACATTTACATTCAGGTTTCGAAGAGGACTATCAGGACCATGAGGGACCCTACTAGTTGGGACATTTGGAGTTGTTGCAGTAGTTGTACTCTTGTTTAATTTTGGTATTGTACTTTTGAGATTTCTTTTACTTGTACCTTATTTTAGAACTATTTAAACATGCATGTGGGATTGGTTTGGTATTATTTCTATACACTTGTTCAGTTCCTTTTTGGTGGTTGACTTGTCCTATTTCCTGATCTTAAAATAATAAAAAGGGTAATACCTCCCATATTTGTGATAACTCATACCCTTGGTTCTAATCGCCACCCTAGGGCTCACTATAGGCTGTACTCAGGGGTCATTATCTCCCTTTCACCATTGCCAGCTCAGGAGGGGCATCTTTTGTGGGTGGGGGTCGTGACAAAATGGTATCTGAGGGAAGTTGAAAGATAGGATGGAGTCTGTAGTTAGGCACAGTGAGGATTGCATGGGATGGTTGGGAAATAGTGTTGATAAATCTTGGTGTGTGACATAGGCCAGGGAGGACCGGCTAGAAAACAGGATTTTAGGGCCCCCTATGATCTGATGCAAGGACTCTGAGCCTACCTAACGACCAAGTGAGACTACATTGATTGCTGGGTAGAGACCCTAGGGAAGGTACATGAATCATCATGATTTTGTTTTACTTGATATGGGTGTTTGGGGAAATAAATTGAAATAAAATGATAAAATAAAACCTTGGGAAAATTTCCTTGATACTTGGGCTTAGGCGTTCTTTGTTTACCATACCGCTATGGCACCTAGTCGACATCAGAGAGGCAGAGGAGCTGGGTGTGGATAGTTTCACGTAGCAGAGTTGGCAGCTCTGGCAGGACCAGAGGTGGTGCAAGGTACAATTTTTTTATTCAGCACTCTCGTTTTTACTTTGTTCGATTCGGGAGCTTCTCACTCCTTTGTTTCACCTGGTCTAGCCCATGCTTTGGGACTAGACGTAGAGAGACATTCCGTAGCACTGGTGCTGAGTACACCAGTTGGAGGCCAGACCAGCATATCTTGTGTTTTTCGGGGATGTGGGCTGATGTTGGGACCACATCGATCTAGTGGGGACCTTCTTCTGCTGTAGATTCCACCATACGATGTCATCCTAGGCATCTATTGGTTTTTTTCCATTAGTGCTGTTATCGACTGCTTCCGAAGAAGGTTCGTGTTCTCCGACGTGGATAGGCAGCATGTAGCTTTTGTTGGCGAGATGAGCTATCAGGTGGGAAGCCTGCATGTGGAGCCTCTCCTTTATTTGTTAGTTGGGTTATCAGTGGTTCCAGCTGATACATAGATGATGGATGTCCTGGAGGTTGTTGGGGAGCTCCTCGATGTTTTTCCCAAGGAGGTTGTGACTCTACCCCCCCCCCCCCTGGCATGACGTTGAGTTCGGGATAGACCTACAGCCTTGTGCCCGTCCGATTTAGATGGCCCCTTATCGAATGGCACCTTCAGAGTTGCGGGAGTTACGGATTCTGATTGATGATCTGATGGAGAAGGGTTTTGTTCGACCCAGCGTATCGCCATGGGGTACTCCAGTTTTGTGCGTGAAGAAGGCAGATGGTGGTCTTAGGCTATGTATAGACTACCGAAGGTTGAACCGGGCAAAGGTCAAGAACCGTTACCCCCTTCCATGGGTAGATGATCTATTCGACCAAATGAGGGGAGAAGGTTGGTTTTCTATGATTGATCTATGATCTGGATATCATCAGCTGAGGGTAATGGACAGTGACATCTCAAAGACAGCTTTCAGGTGCAGGTATGGGCACTTCGAGTTTGTAGTGATGTCGTTTGGAATTACAAATGCACCAGCTGTGTTCATGGGACTTATGAACTTTGTCTTCCGAGAGTTTCTAGATCGGTTCATCGTTGTGTTTATTGATGACATCCTGATATACTCAAGATCAATGGAGGAGCACGTTGAGCATCTCAGGGCAGTCTTGGAAGTCCTTCGACACCACCAGATTTATGGTAAATTGCCTAAGTGTAAGTTTGTGATGCAAGAAGTACACTTCCTTGGGCATGTGGTGTCTCAGCATGGAGTGTCAGTGGACCCGTTGAAGGTGGAGGTAGTTGTTTCTCAGGTAGCACCCAAGAGCGTGGCAGAAGTTCGTAGTTTCCTGGGGTTGGCAGGTTACTATCGGAGGTTCGTTTCGGACTTCTCTTGAGTTACTGCTCCATTGACAACTTTGACTAGGAATAACTAGGTCTTCCTATGGACCGAGCAGTGCTAGAAAGCTTTCGACTACCTGAAGGAGAAGTTGGTCAGTGCTCCTGTACTCAGGTTTTCATAGGAAGGGTTGTTTTATGAGGTGTTTTGTGATGCTTATGGCATTGTTCTAGGGTGCGTGCTGATGCAGAAGAAGGGAGTGATCTTTTATGGTTCTAGGCAGTTAAGCCCTCACAAGCGTAACTATTCCACCCATGACCTAGATATTGCTGCAGTAGTGTTCTCAATGAAGTTGTGGCGACATTACCACTTTGGGGAGAACTTTTTGGTGTTCTCAGATCACAAGATCTTGTGTCATATCTTCTCCGAACATGACCTGAACTTACGGTAGCGGAGATGGGTCGAGTTCCTCCAAGACTATGACTTCTAGATCTCTTACACTGAAGGTAAGGGAAACGTTGTGGCTGATTCCATGAGCAGGAATTCGCATAAGGAAGTGGTTCAGGAATTCAATGATGCTTGGAAATTTATGGGAGAGTTGGCCTCCTTGCACTTGGATGCAAGGGTAGAAGGTGTTAGAGACTATTTGTTTCAGACGACGGTGCAGTCCTCCATGTTGCAGCAAGTGGAAGAGTCTCAGTGGGGGGACTCTGAGGCAGAAGTGATGCGAGATCGTGTCGATCAGGGAAACGCTCCAGAATGATGGTTAGAGGACAGCCGACGTCAGATGCTTTTCCATGGAAATTTGTTTGTTCCAGAGGCGATGCATCAGGGAGGTCTTCATGATTTCCATATAATAGCCTTGGCAGTACATCCAAGAGTTCCAAAAATGTACCAAGGCATGAGAGAATAGTTTTGGTGGCCCGGGGTGAAATGGGCAGTGGAAACGTTTGTGGCTCAATGCCTAGTGTGTCAGCAAGTGAAGGTTGAACACTGTGTTCCTAGTGGTTTAATGAATCCTTTAGATGTCCTTGAGTGGAAGTGGGATGACATCTCAATGGACTTCGTCACAGGACTACCTAGAGCTCGGGGTGGTTATGATGCTATCTGGGTAGTGGTGGATCGACTGGCGAAATCTACTCACTTCTTAGAAATTAAGGATTCGGGCCTGGTGAGTACCTTAGCACAGAGGTACGTAGACGAGGTGGTGCGTTTTCATGGAGTTTTGAAGACTATCATCTCACATCAGGATACTCAGTTTACCTCATGAGTCTGGAGGGGGTTACAACATGCTTTTGGCTCCCAACTACGCCTTAGCACTGCTTTCCACCCCCAGACCAACGGGCAGACAGAGCGGACTATCCAGACATTGGAGTACATGCTGCGAGCATGCATTCTGGATTTCGGAGGATCATGGGTACGACAATTTCCTTTAGAAGAGTTTGCCTACAACAATAGCTTCCACTATACTATTGTCATGCCACCATTTGAGGCTTTGTATGGAAGACCATGTCGTTCACCCATTTTCTGGGAAGAGGATGGTGATACAGGTGCTCTTGGGCCAAATGTAGTGCAGAACACCACAGAGAATGTCCATCTTGTATGTGAGAGGATGAAAGTGACTCAGGACCGTCAAAAGTCTTCTGCTGATCGTCAGATGTGGCCCATGGAGTTCGAGGTGGGAGATCATGTGTTCTTGAAGGTTTCCCCTCAACGGGGGTAGTGGAGGTTTGTGAAAGGGAGAAAGCTCTCACCTAGGTTCATCGGACCTTTTCAGGTGCTGAGGCGAGTCGACGAGGTGTCATATCAGCTAGCCCTACCACCTCAATTGGAGAATCTTCATGAATTCTTCCACGTCTCCCAGCTACGTTGATACATACACGACTACTCTCACGTTATCGACTGGGGAGAGTTAGATATGGGAGACGACGCGACCTTCGAGGAATGACCATTCAGAATCGAGGATCGTAATGAGAAGGTGCTCTGTGGATGAACCATTCCCTTGGTTCGTGTGTTATGGAGGCATGGAGGCCTCAAGGAGAACACATGGGAGTGGGAGGCCCAGATGCATGCTCAGTACCCGGAGTTGTTTTGACTTGTGTTTTCCCTTTTTCTTCTGAGCTTTGTTTCGATGTTATACTATGTACCTTTGATATATGGAATGCTTTTCTTGTCAGTTATGATATCTTTTGTTACCTTGTTCTTTGGAAGTATGTAACATGTCCAGATGTGTGTAAAGGGAAAAACCTGATCCTTAATCGAGACGCATTAATGGGGATGTGATTGAACCTTTTTGGGCGAGTCAGTGCCACCTAAAGAGGATAATATCTCGAAATAGGAGAAGGAATTTCCCCAAACCACATGTTCGAGAAGTGTGTCGGTTGTATGGTGTTGGGGGTAGTGTAAGTTGGAAAATCCTAATATATGGAAGTGGGAAGGCCCAATCCATAATCGGGATGCATTAATGCGGATGCGATTAAACCCGTGCAGGCGAGTCAGTGCCGCATAAAGCGGATAAAATCTTGACATTGGACAGCGAGTTCCTAACACCTATGATTAGGGTTGTTGGTTGGGTTCCTGTTATAATGAGAACCCTAAGAGGTATCTTGTTGGGATTCCTCTGGGTTGGTTTTTGAATTCTCGTGGATGTGAATGTTTTAATAGGTATCTAATGTAATGGCCCAGACCTCTCCGGCCCATTCCCTTGTCAAAAAGAAGGTCACGAAGTGTTCTGTAGGATAAAATGGACTTTCCCACACTTTCCAGAATTTTGAAACTACACGCCGTGTAGTGTGAGTACACGTCATGTACCCCCTCGCCGGTCATACCCCGTGTTAAAGGTCGTGTCCTTTCCATGTGAAATAAATGGGTACATGCCATGTACCCCAAACTACACGCCTTGTAGTCCCTCCCCGCATAAGCGTTACCCTCAAACTGTGTGTTGACCAGTCAATGGCCATGTTCCGTGTTGGAGCCCTTTCCTTGCCGTGTGAAATAAATGGGAACATGCCGTGTACTCCAAACTACACGCCATGTAGTCCCTCCCCGCGTATGTGTTACCCTCATGTCATGTGATGACCGTGTGCCGCGTTGAAGGTCGTGTTTGAAGCCACGTTGTGACCGTGTGAAATGGCTGAGTACACGCTGTGTACCATAATGTACACGTCGTGTACTTTTTTTCTTTCCTATAAAAGTAGGGGTCCCATCCTTCTTTTCAAATCACCCCTCTCCTCCCCATTCCTCTGAGCAGAGCTCTCCCAAGAGAATTGAAGGCTCCTTTTCGTCCTTAACTTCTTCGTCCGAGCTCCAATTTACGATCTGTCAGCAGCCACGGGATCGTAACGACGAGGAGGAACTTCTAATCTTTGAACCGTTGTCTTTCCTTCGTCATTTCCTTTCCAACATCCACCCGAAGAGGTTTTTCCGGGACTCGACAGAAGTGACGAACGCCAACGGACGTCTTCTAAAGTTGATCCGGGGGAGCATTGTGATCAGAACCTGTTGAGGTAGGGATCTTACCTTCGTCTCTCTAAATTTTGCATCATGCGGGGTGGGTGTCCTCTTGTTTAGGTGAAAAATTTTTGAACTGGTCTAATAGAGATAATAAATGGCTTATATAACGGGGATGGGGAAGTTGTTATGATTATCTTTATATCCTATGATATTATGTTGTGAATTGAATAGTCTTATGCCTACTGAAAATCACAGTCGTTGGGGGCCTTTTCATGTCCAATAAAATATATCCCTATCATTCTAGACCATTTTTGTGGATGGAAACTTTGTTTAATGTGGAAATTTGGTTAATCACATAATGTTGGATGATTTATAATCTGTAACCCTTGTGTGATCACTCTGGTTGAACAAAATGGAATAATGAACATGTGGGAGTTAGCTTAGATACGTGGCATGTGATGGGGTTTGTTTATGTGAAAGGGGGGGTGTTTTGTAGGTTGTTGTGGATTGGGTGAGGAGTGGGGCTGCGGTTGGCTTGGTTGTGGGTTGGTGTGAATTCTATTTTGGTGACGGGCAGTGGGGGCTGCGATAAATGGTATTTATGGGATAAGGATGTACGGGTTTCGGTGTGATTGTGGTTATGGTGGTTGGTAGTAGGGCTGCAGGGATGTGCTTGAATATGAACGAACTATGGGTTGTGAAAAATAAATAAAAAGTGGAAGAGTTAATGACCATGGGTCATGGTAATGGAACGCGATTAATAATCAATGGGTTGGTTGGTTAATAGGAAGGGACTTGTTGTGCTTGTGCTTTCCAAACTTGATTTTTGTGGATGGTAGGGATATACTTTTACGAACATTTGATACGGTTGGTTGTGGTTGGTTGCCCAGTATATAAGGAACTAAATAAACTATTTCTGCTGAAACGTGAAAACCTAAATGGGGTTGGGGTTGTTTGTTGTATGCATGTTTCGTTGTGGCAGTGCTGAGGCATGTGCTCAGTTTCTCTGTATAGAATCCATAGGTTGGGCTGTGTGTTTTGTATAGATATATTTATATGTATCATTTGTGTTTTATCGCACCCCACCCATGTTGATAACTTAGTGCCGAACAGTCCCATTTCATGGGAGAGGGTGTTTCCCCCTTTGTTACTAGCTCCTTCCTGCTCCTTCTTCCCTAGGCTATGATGGCTTGAGGCGACCATACACCTAAGACCCTTCAGGTAGGTTTTGATTGGGGTGGTTTTAGCCGAAGACTCTTTGAGAAGGTTTAACTATTTCCCAAGAATCTTCAGGATGAGGCCCAGGTGTGTGCAGGCGGGATACGTGGTTGTGAGGCCTAGGTGTGTGCGGGCGGGATATGTGGTTGTGAGGCCTAGGTGTGTGCGGGCGAGATACTTGGTTGTGAGGCCCAGGTGTGTGCGGGCGGGGAGAGTGAGGCAGCGTGAGGACGTTTTCCGTTAGGAAGAGTAGCTAACTAATGGGAAATGGTGAGGGGTACCCAATACTCTTGTTCTTATAATCTACTACCTATTGTGATTGTGTTTTGGTTAGTGTGGTAGTGAGGTTGGGTGGATAGAATTACTTTCTAGGATTCTTCTGTTTTTTTCACGGGACATTAGGATGTCTCCCCAATTGTGCATGAGAGATTTAGGTTTCCCTACTAAGTATACTTGTATGCTCATCCTACGTTTACTTTCAGGTTTCAAAGGAGACTATCTGGGCCGTGTGGGACCCTACTAGTCGGGACAGTTGGAGTTGTTGCAGTTGTTGTATTCATCTTTACTTTTGGTATTGTACATTTGAGCTTTCTTTTACATGTACCTTTTTTCAGAACTATTTAATCACACATGTGGGATTGGTTTTGGATTATTTATATACCCTTGTTCTTTTCCTTTTTGGTGGTTGACTTGTCCTGTTTCCCGATCTTAAAATAATAAAAAGGGTAATGCCTCCCATATTTTCGCAAACTCATACCCTTGGTGTTAGTCGCCACCCAAGGGCCTATTGGAGGCAGGACTCGGGGGTCATAATATCCCTTTCACAGTTGCCAGCTCCGGAGGGGCATCTTTGGTGGGAGGGGGTCGTGACAACTCAGGAATGTTTTTAAATTTTTTTTTATCAAGGACAAAAACCATTCATTTTTAATCCAATGGTTATATGTTTTATTAGTACTATTATTATTCTACATCTTGATGGTTAACGGTTATTTTGACCAAGAAATATGTTGACATTCACTGCTGTGATTCATGTTTTAGTAATTAACTTCCCCTTCAAATAATCACTTTCATATGATCTTTATAATTTTAATTTCCCCTAATCATATATATCATTTTTCATTGATATTATTATTTATTACCCTTATAAAATTTCAATATATAACATTTACATTGAAAGTTATTGTATTAGATGTGGAAAATTGATAAATTCATATCTTTTACTCAATAAAGATACATTATGATATTTAACATTTTTTAGGAAATAAATTGATCATTAAATATACGAGGAATACTTTGGACATGCATAACATGGGTTGTGGACCATCTATATAAATTCCCTTGATACATCAGTAGTCTCATGGGATGAATCTGTTTAATAGACTTAGTTAAATGGGTTATCACCCAGTATGTTTCAAACCATCTTGTGAAATGTGTTAATGATAAAGGTATATTGTTCCTGAGAAACATGATGTTCGATAATTAATCATTTCCTTCATTCATAATTAAGTTACTATTATCCATGATTTTTTCACAATGATATTATCTTTGGATAAATTTAATTATTAGTTATTGCTTAAAATGAATATATTTTCAGTTATTTACCTTGCCATACTTATTATGAATAATCTAGTTATGACACTCTTTTTATTGATTAAATATAAGTTTTTTCAGTTATTTACCATCCCATTAATTATTATAGCCAATTATTTAAATTAAATGTGTGTGTTCAGATATTTACCTTTATGAATTATTCATTCCTTATTGATTATGCTTCATTTATTTGTAATAGTTGTCATTGTACTTAACACTTACATATCATTATAGATCACCCTTATTTTTTTACTTTCCCAGGAATGGATGATGTTTAATATAATCTAAATTCAAGGATGTTATAGGGTAAATAATTGTGTTCTCAAAAAAAATTTTAATATTTTTTATTCAAATGTAATATGGGAATCAAGTATTTATCTAGTTCACCAAACTACAAAACTATTCGGTCATTAGGGATGTTTTTTTTAAAATGATGGGGCCGAAGCCTCATTTTATTATTTAAGCAAAGCAAAGACTTATATTAACTTGGTAGTGGGAAACCCATTACATAGCCTGAAGGCCTAGTGGGCTTGTAGCCCATTACATAGAACATAGGCCCAAATTGTTGGCCTAAGGCCCATTCTGTGAATAGTAACTCAGCTGCTACAGTGCCTACCATTTCAATAGTACCCTTTCACAGCTACAGTACCCTACCGCGACTACAGTACCCGCCGATCAACACTACCACTACTGCAATAGTACCGCTATAGTACTGCTACAGTACCTGCTCCCAATGAGATTTGAACACCCATTTTTTCATGTAGGATTACGGGGTGCTTACCACTAAGCCAAACCCCAACTACATCGGTCATTGGGGATGTGATTACTTGTATCTTATGATAACTCAATAGAATATATATCCCTAGGATATTATAGTCAGGGTCACTACATTCATCATATTAAGAGAGTGAATAATCATTAAAATACATAATCAAAATACCTTGGATAAAACATCCATATTTGAAAACTAGCATACAATGTATCGATATTTTATGCAATCAACAAAAAGAACAAAATGGCCATAATCCATCTAGAGAAATAATATTTATGGTATCATTATATCATATCACTATTGAAACATAATAATCTTTAAATTATGTTTACATATATAGATAACATCATTATAAAAACATTAGAATTTTTTTTGAAAACAAGAACAAATATCATTTTCTTTTGAAAAACTTTTAAAACAAAAAATTCCCAGAATATTGGGAATAATATTTTCTTTGAATAAAAATATAATATTATAGACAAATGTTTATAGATAATAATTTAATTTTTTTTGGGAAATGGTGATCATACGGTAAATGTCAAAATCATATTTTCCCCACTTTCATAAAACCACAAAAATTACTTATATGAAAAAAATTAAAAAAGGATCTTTTTAAAAAAATTAATATAAAGTAAAATTTAATAAAAATTGATCTTAATAAACCATTTATATATAAAAAATATCATTCATTAATTTAAAATATAATATGGATATGGTAGATAAAGATTACTGACCATAGATGTAAAATTAGGTCAGTTTATCTTATAAAATTTATCAGTGGTTCTGGGTACAAAAAGAAATAAAATGTAATAAATACTTGAGAAAATAAAAAATATACATTGGATAAATAATATATGGGTTTTATGAGTTAAATGACATTAAATTTCTCATAATTTAAATTGAAACATAAAAAATACCAATGTAAAGTGAGATTTTAAAATAAACAGCTATAATAAATTTATATTTATTATTCAACTATATCAGATCCATATTTATATCTATATTAATATATATCATTTATTTATATCTTCAGTTTACCATGTTACTAATAATTCTTTCTGAAAACAAATTATTTATGTGTTAAATGTTTTGTTTCTTATACATGTTGTAATTTGGTGCTTTTGGTACTTTCACCATGGTTATTGTTTCACCACCTATAAAATGTTTATAATGTAAAATATATATACTTATTAATATAAATATAAATATAACATATTTCTAATTAAAATATTTGTTTAGACACATCCATATAAGGTTATTATGAAAAAGTAAATTACATCACTTCATAGATGCGGTTTTGTACACCTCCACTGAATCAAACATTCCATTTTCCAATAGTTTGGTGGGAAAAATTTATATGATATTTTAGGTTGATCCAAAATTCCTCAATGATTTCTCTCAGTGTTTTTGGGGATGATTTTATTTGTTTACAAATCCATATTACTGAAAATAGGGATGGTTGGTGTTTGCCAAAGTAAGTGTCTAAGGTGACTCAATTCCCCAATGTTTGAAAACGTTTTGGGATCCAAAATATAGAGTTTGGATAGCATTGAATAATATGGCTTTCCATGAATGTCTTATAAAAATATGAAAAATGTTGGAGTTTCGCAAATATGGGCTTCACAAAGTGTATATGGTGTAGGCACAAAGATTATAACAATGAGATCCATGACAAAAAACGAGCATCAAGAATAGTGAAGGTCACAAGCATCGTGAGTGGAGCATCGTGGTGGTGTGAAGTTTGGACAGAAGGCTCCATGATTATGAAAAGCATCATTAATGGTAAATTACCATTAATCTTCACAAAATAGAGAGATTCACGGAGGAAATTGGTAGTTCCGTGAAATGGTGCTGACATGATCTAGAAGGTTCTGGAATCGGTGGATGCCTATAAATAGGCCAATACCCCCGATGGAAAAGAATAAAGACTTAATAAAGATCTTAAGGATCTCGAATCACGAAGGTGGTTCGTGAAGGTGGTTCACAAATGCAGTTCGGGCAAGAAACATTGTGAAGGAAATTGCATCGAACCAAATGTTTTCAGCATCATGAAAGAGTTAGAATTAACGAGGGATATAAAAAGCTGACCGAAAATTGGGAGCATCCCAAAGGGTAGTTTCTTCATGATGTCTAGTTTGAGCTTTGTGAATGAAATAGCTTTACAAAGGGTCTTTGTGAAATATGGATCTTTGTGAAGGAAATTTGAGTTTTGTTAAATAAGTGAGCTTTATGAAAATGAAGGATATTTGTGATGGGTAGTCTGAGCTTCATGAAATAAGGAGATTTTTGAAGGTAGTGTGATTTGAGAAATTGTTATAAAAGGGATTTCCCAGTGTTCTATGGTAAAGTGGTATTCATCCTTGGCTGAAAGTGGGACATCAATAGAGAATTTACATATAGTTGAAGATACATTCATTGCTTATAAAGGGACCTACAGATCTATAATCTAAGAGATGATCTAATGAAGAAGAAGTTAATAAACATTCATTGAGAGAGAAGTAAGAATTCAAATTATGTTTGGTTGTAAACTAAGATGGATAATGAGTATATTCTGATCATTTTAAATAGTAGTTAACTTTTTTTGGATTTTTACAATGAATCATTGTTATTGTATTCTCCATGGATGTAGCTTAGTGAGGCTGAACCAAGTAAAATCGTTGAATCAAGTGCATGCTTTCATTTATGTTCATACATTTATATGAGAAAGATAGAGAAGGTTGTTTTTTTAATGATGAAATAAGATCTGAAGGGGTAGTTTTTTTAATCTATCATACCCTAATTCACCCCCTCTTAAAAGATTTAACCTGGTTGGACTAACAATGGGTATGATAGGGATGTTGAAAGTCAACAATTCTCTCTTATTTGAAGAAATGGAAGTGGTCAATCACAAAGGAATGATGATATTAGATGAGAAAAGTATTCAATTATGGAAGAATCAGATGAAAAACTATTTCATATCATTGGTAATGGATGTATTCATAGTATAAATGCAAGGAATTTTAGCCAACATTGATAGTGGCACTTTATCAGAAGCTGAAAGAAGGGAATTAGATGCTGATGGAAAAGGAATCAATAGATTAGGGGGATCCCTATCCAATGCAATATATAAAAATGTAATTTCATGTAAAACATTAAATTCTTTGTGTTAATGATGTTGAATATATATAAATGTGATTTAATGGTCAGAGATAAAAAGCTGTAGGTTTTGTGAATCAAGTATGAAGAAATGAGAATAAACACAAATGAGTCTGTTGGTGGATTCTTTGATAGGGTAAATGTTGTATTGTACGACATGCATGAACTTTGGGGTGTTATTAAAGATATAAATATTGTTAAATTTATCTTTAGGAAACTTCTATCATGATTCAATCCACATGTTTCAGTATTGGATGATAAATGTCTGAAAGAACTATCACTATATACATTCCATAGTACCATTGTAGCATTTGAAATGAGAAATGATGATAATGATGTTGTGGGAAAGGGGAAATATAAAGAGGTGGAATTCAAGGTCATGAAGAATTTCACCATTGAATACTCTTAGGAAGAAGAAGATACAAATGATGTGACTTCATTTATTTCCTCAAATATCCAAATACGAAAAGGAATGTTGAAAGGGATACTTCCACATGCATTATTTCGATGCTGAAAGGTTGTACATTTTGCAGCAAGGGGCCTGAAGATGGTTCAAGAAGATGAATGAGATGAAGCATAAATTAACAAAAATAATTCATTATCCAACGTGAAAGGAATGAAAATTTTAAAGAGATATTTATTCAAAAAGAATAATATTCTTTCAAGAGAAGATACAAATTCAGAAGGATATGAGGTAGAAGAATTGGAAGATTTCAATGACCATGGATAAAATTCTATGGCGGTAGTAATCAGTAGTGCTGAAAAATGAAGATACTAACATTTATGAATACGAATTTTAGGGGAGAGTTTATTTGCAATCTGAATTAGTAGCCTCTCTTGAACAAATAGATGTGTGGAGAGATAAAATGATGAAATCCATCAAAGTGGTTCATGATGACAAACTCTACATACAATAGTATATAGAAGATATGTATGAGATTGTGGAATAAAATTAAAAACATAAGTATTCCAAACTAGAGAGCTCAAAAAAGGTTGATGAGTATTAGATCCAAATCAAGGAACTTAAGTGTGAAATCAATAGTTTTACTAACACCAGAACAGATCAAATCAAATGTATCAAAGAACATGAAGAAGAGGTTTTTGGTTTAAAACGAAAATTAAAGGACCAAGAAAAAATATTGACTCCCAATATGATACCAATAGATCAGTTCATTTAGAAGGATGAAAAGTTGGAAGTGGTGCGTAGTGGTGCAGAAAAAAGAAGCAACAATCATGTTCATATATAATGGCTGATTTGAGGCTTGACCAAAAACAAAAAAAATTTAAGGTTGAAGTTAGAAAAAAAAAGAACCCCCTCTGAGATTGTAGGTTGATTTGGGTATGAAGTAGAATCCAATGATTCAGAGAACCCAATAGACACCTAGTGGTGTAGAAGTGACACATAGTAATATACCCTACATCTGCTGCTATTGTAGTGGAAATATGGGACACTAAAAAATGTGTGTTCAATAAGTAAGAGATATAGAAGGCCACAAGAACAACAGTGGAAGCCAAAAAGAGATCGGTATTGTAGAATATCATTTTATAGACATTGTTTTTTGTGTAGAGGATTTTTGTACATGGCTAGATATTTTCACACAAACTATATAGAAGAATGGGCTAAAGCAGAACCAAAGAGGACATACATAGAAAATCAATGAACCAACTGGATAGATGAAAAAAAATTGATTTGTAGCTCATTAGGGTAAAGCTAGTATAAAATAATCTAAATGAGATCGAGTATATCAATCTATACTGAGTATTAAGTCCAATACATGGGTCAATTGCAAATAAATGAGAAAGCAGTGGTTTATGAAATCACCCTTAAATCATTAGATCATTCTGGTGTATGGATCCATGACATTGGTTTCACATCACATATGATAGGAAATAATGATCTTGTTACATGAATAAAATATGATAAAGGATGAGTTTTTATTTTTGGAAGTGATGAAGGTCTGAAGAAAATTGTCTTGAGAATGTCCAAGTTTGGAGGCAAAGAAATGAGATGTGTTGATGTATTAGTTGAAAAAAATATTAGTTACAACATTTTTAGTTTCATTCAACCATGTGA
Source organism: Viscum album (assembly GCA_963277665.1). Taxonomy (NCBI): domain Eukaryota; kingdom Viridiplantae; phylum Streptophyta; class Magnoliopsida; order Santalales; family Viscaceae; genus Viscum; species Viscum album. Next base: position 66,577,856 of record OY728135.1, on the reverse strand, counting down.
CTCAGGTAATTCTATAAGATTTAGAAATAAGATTTGTATCATCAAAGGAAGATATAGTGTAGTTTTTCTAAAAGGAAAAATGATAAAGGGAAATCTATACCTTTTAAGTGATGAATAAGATACATGTTTTTTTATCCAGATAGGGAAAACATTGTGGCAAAAAAAACTTTGTAATAAATGCCAACAATCCCTAAAAGACTAGGTAATGTGTGATACAACTAGATATCTCCCTAAGAAATCGAGAGATCATACTCATATGTGCAATTCATGTCAACAAGGGAAGATCATCAGGAAAAATATACAAGGAAAAGGAACAGAAGTCAACAAGAGTGTTTGAATTGGTGCATGATAATGTTTTTGGACCTATCTCACCAAGAGCTATTGAAAGGTAGAGATATTAAGTTATTTTATTTGATGATTATAGTATAATGGCATGTCTATTTATCATTTCCCATATTTATGATGTGTTCGGTTTCATAAAAATGTATTAGAGGGAATCTAACTGGATTTTGTGGTACAAAATTCTAAATTTTCAGACAGATAATGGTACGGAGTACAAAAATATTCAAGGGGAATACCATCTAGAAATACATGGGATAAGGCATCAGGTTTCTTCAGTGAGAACTTCCCATCAAAATGTAGTGGTTGAAAGGGTAAATCAGATCATCAATAACATTCCTAGAACAATTCTTATTGAAAACTACCTACTAGACAAATTTTTGAAGGAATCAGTCTTGAAATCAGTCTACATTTCCAATAGGTCTCTATTATGTCTGATGGAAGGAGATAATTTTTATGATATGTGGTACAAAAGGAATCCAACATTAAAATACTTTCAAATCATTGGATGTAAGTGTTTCATTCTAAAAAAATAAAAACACCGGATATTTGAGACATGTAGAGATTAAGATATATTTCATAGTTGTTCTGAAAAAAGAAAATAATATAACTGATTTAATAAGATGCTATGAAACATAGTTGACAGAAATAATGTAACTATAGTGGAAAATGAAGAGAACATTCAATAACACATTGAACAGTTTCTCGATGAAAGTGATGAGGAGGTAATCAATGTAGGGGGAGAAGAAATGGAAGATGCTAATTCAAAAGAAGATAATGATGATGAGAAATAGGAAGTCAAGTCTATATCTATGTATAAGTCAAAGAGTCTAGATGAAATTTATGGAAAAAATATCATTGGTGAACAGAAATCTCTAATTAAAATAAGAAGAATGAAATCCTTAAAGCAGGATACTTTCCTATCTTAGAAAGACCCTAAATGTTTAGCCGATATAGCTAGAGATGAAAACTGTGTTCAGGATATGAAAGAAGTGCTAGATAAAATTGATAATAATAATACATGGGAGATTTTTTTGAGGCCATTGTATAAGAATTTCATCAGGACTAAATGGGTCTTTCACAACAATATGAATAAATATAATGTAGTAATTCAAAACAGATCACGATTAGTGTAAAAAGTTTACTACTAGGTATAGGGTATCGACGTTGAAGAGAAATTTTCACCTATTGTAAGGTTGGATACAATCAGATTGTTTTTTGTCTTTGAAGTGCAATGGAAGTCCAAGGTTTTCTAGATAGACTTCATGTCAGCGATTCTAATTGGGGTTTTGGAAGGGGATGTTTATATTGACCAGCCAGATGGTTTTTTAATTCATGAAGATGAGAACAATGTTTCCTGGATTAATAAGAAACTATATGGGTTGAATCAAGCACTAAGGGAATGGTATTCAAGACTATATGAGTATTTGACAAATCATCGATTTCAGCGTGGTGGAGTTGATTACAATCTCTATGTCAATAATTAAATTAATATAAATATTATTGTGCTAGTTTATGCTGATGACATAATATTTGTTGGATTATATGAATCACAATGAAGATATTTTTTTTGAATTCATTAAAATTGAGTTGGAAATGTCAATGATTGACATGTTGAAATTTTTCTTTGGTTTACAGGTGACACAATTAAGTAATGCTAATTTTATTTCTCAATACAAATATGTTATGGAGATTTTGAGAATATTTGGAATGGAAAATTATAAAGAGATGAAAACCATGAATGCTACACAGATGAAACTATTAAAATATTATGATGGTAAGGCAGTTAATATCACATAATACAGTGAAATAATTGGAATGTTGTTGTAGTTATTATCAACAAGACGTGATATTGTTTTTACCACATGCCAAGCACTGAGATATCAAATAAATCCAAAATAAATCCAAATGCATGAAATGAAAATAATACTTTGGTATATCAAGGGAACTATGGATTTCAATCGGATTTATAAAGAAAAATCCTAGCCAGATCTATTGAGATATACAAATTAATATTGGGATAATTTAGCAGATGATAGGAAATCAATGTCACGAGGTCCTTTCTATCTTTGTGGATTGTGTATTTCTAGACTATGAAAGAAACAAGATTTCATTTCATTGATTATCGTAGAAGGTGATTATATTGCGGCCACTCAAGAATGAAAATAGTTATTGTGGATGAAGCCATATCTTCATGAGATGGTAGATGATGTGAAGTCTCCGATAGAAATCCACTGTGACAATTCAAGTTCTATATATCTTAACAATAATACAGTCCATCACTCAAGGAAAAAGTAAATTGAAATCAAATATTATTTTATGAAGGATAAAGTGGATCAATGGGTTTTGAAGTTAGATTATGTGCCTACCAAACTACAGGTTTTAGATATTCTGACAAAGTACTTATCCAAATAATATTTTGAGAGGTGTTGACTGGCTGAAGGTGTACAGTAAAATCCTCGCACTTGAAAAGTTTGGATGTTGAACCCCCTCTCCCCAAGGTATGATTTGTTTTTTATTATTGCATTGATCTATGTTCTTTACCCAATTACATCCCTCAATAGTGTGTCCTTCAGGTTTATTGAAAATAGGGGATACATTGTACTGGGAGGAATATATTAGTCTAGACACACAACACGGGGAAAAGATGACAGGTGGAGCAATTTGATAGGGGAGAAAAACATTGGGGGAGTATTTAATCTGATGATGATAGAAGTGATCAATCAAATGAGGTATATCATTATAGCTGAGGCTTGTGATTAAAGTAGTTGTTTGGTTGATTGGTTTCAAGAATTGGTTTCAGGAATGAAGTGATTCATTGTTGAACTATTCATCATACTATTGTTTCTCATGCTGATAATTGATCATGTGGGATTACTATATGAATTGAGAAAATATTTGATCGCTATATGTATCGTATGAACTGAATGGTGTTTGATAGTGGATGAAACTATAAAGAGATATTTTTTAAATAGTTGTCAAAAAAACCAAAATGGTGATATTTTTGGGAAAAAATACTATAAAGAATAATCTCATTATATTTGGGTATGATTTTGTTTGTTGACAAAGCCAAATGATTGTGAAGGAGTATGGTTAGTGTTTGCCGAAGCAGGTGTCTAAGGTAGTGTAGTTTCCCCATGTTTGAAAAAAAAATTGGGTCCAATATTTTTAGTTTTTATAGAATTAAAAAATAAGTATTTCCTTTAAGATCTAATCACAATATAGAAAAGTTATTAGTTTCTCGAAGATGGGATTCCCAAATTGTGTTTCATGAAGGCATAGAGATTCTTACTATTAGATTCATGAAAAATATGAGCGTCATGAATAGTAATGGTAAGAAGAATCACAAGTGGAGCATCATAGTGGTGTGAAGTTTTTATGGAAATATCCACAATTATGAAAATCATCATGAATAGGAAATTACCATGGAGCTTTGTGAAATAGGGAGCTTCACGGAGGAAATGTGTGAGATCCAAAAAACGATGCTGACGTGGCCCAATAGGTTCTAGAATCATTGGAATGACTATAAAAAGGCCTATACCCCTTTCAAAAAAATAGGAAATACATAAGAAATATCTTAAGGCTCTCTAATAGAGAAGGTGCTTCATGAAGGTAGTTTAGAAAGGCAGTTCTGGTGAGAATCTTGACGAAGTAAATTACTTCCAACTGAATGTTTTGAGAATCCTAAATGTGTTGGAATTCATAAAGTCCATAACATGCCAACAAAAATTTGGTAGATTTTTGAAGGGTGGTTGCTTCAAAAATGCTAGTTTGAGATTTGTGAAAGAATGAGCTTTGTGAAATAAGGAGCTTCACGAAGGATAGTTAAGATTTGTCAAAGAATTATGCTTCGAAAAGGGAAGGAACTTCGTGAAGGCTACTCTGATGTTAAAAAAATATGGATCTTCGTAAATGAATTGTGCTTTATGAATGTTTTTTAAAATGGATTTCCCAGTGTTTTGTGGTAAAGTAGTATTCATCAATGGTTGAATGTGGGACATCAGTAGATCATCAATATATAGTGGAGGATACATTCATTGGTGATAATTAAGGGACCTACAGGTCTACAAACAATGAGTGGATCTTATGAATAAGAATACACTAGTGCAGAAAAGGTTTTTATGGTGGTTACTTTTTAGTTTTTACATCGGTTTTTGGTAAACGTTATAATAGAAGATGTTATAAATATTGTTTTTAGGTCATTTATTTTAAAACCGATGTAAAAAAACAAAAAACTGAAGCATTTTTCACTTTAGTTACTCAAAAAACGATGTGGAATATGCTTCAGAGTCGTGATGTCTTACGTCCGTTATTTATAAATCGACGTTGTATATACTTTATCACACCAGTTATTATATAACCAATTTCCTAAATCATGCCTGTGAATCATTTATCACGTCAGTTATTTTCATAACTGACGTGATAAAGCATTTTGCCCAGTGGTTTTCCACGTCGGTTAAATAATAACTGACTTAAAACACTGTTCCTTTCCATTTATTACATCATTTATGAAATAACTGAATTTAAAATTAATCCCTGTGCGTTTTTTACATCAGTTATCAAATAACCAATGTAAAAACCATTTTTTTAATTAAACCGTTCAACCACAAAAATGCCCAGCAAAAAAGAATACCTGAAACAGAATTAAAAAAGACCAAAACCCCCCAACCCACCTAGATAGCCCCCCCCCCTGGAAACCCCCCACCCAAATGGACACCCCCAACGCCCCTGGACTACCCCCCACCCTCCTAGATAGACCCCCACACCCCTGGACACCCCCACAACTATTCTCAGTCAAAAGAATACCAGAAATAGAAAAAAAACAGACCAAACCCACCCCCACCCCACATGGACAACCCCCCCCCCCCCCACAAACACACACACTCACCCTTGGAACACCCCCCCCACCCCACACACCCCCCCTGTAAACCCCCCACACCCCTGGACTGCACCCCCACCCTCCTAGACAGCCGCCACACCCCTGGAATCCACCCACAACTATGCCCAGCCAAAAGAATACCTAAAACAGAACAAAAACAGACCAAAACCCCCCACCACCTGGACAGCCCTCCCCCACCACCTGGAAATCCATCCCACACCCCTGAAAACCCCCACCCCACTAAATATCCAGCACATAACCTTGGACACCCCCACCCTTCTAGACGGCCCCCACCCCCTAGACAACCCTCACACCCTCCTGGACACCCCCCATGGACACCCTGGACTCCTCCATACACCCCTAAACACAACTACCACACCCCTAGAAACCCCCCACATCCCTGGAAACCCCCTGGACTGTAGCCCCACCCTCATACACACCCTGGACACACCCACCCCACTGGACAACCCTCCCACAACCCTGGAAGGCCCTACCCTACTGGACAGCCCTCCCCACACCCCTAGGAACAGCCCTCCTAGACCCCTAGAAACCCACCACAGCATGTAAACCCCCTAGACAGCCCTCCCACCCTCTTGGAGACCCCCCCCTACCCCACCGAACAGCCATCCCGCACCCCCTGGACAGCCCTCCCACATCTATGAAAACCCCACCCCACTAAACAGCCTACCCACAAACCTGGACACCCCCACCCCCTAGAAAAACCCCCACCCCAAGAATAGCCCTCCCACCCTCCTAGACACCCTACCCCCCATGGACTCCCTTTACACACCCCTCGCCCATGTACACCCCTCTGACACCCCTAGAAAACCCCACACACCCATGGAAAACCCTTAGACTAACCCCCACCCTCATGGACACCCTAGACAACCCCCACCCCACTGGAAAACCCTCCCACAACCCAAGAAAGCCCCCACCTCATTGGATATCCCTCCCCACACCCCAGGACATCCCTCCCACACCCCTAGAAACCCCCCACACCCCCGGACACCCCTGGAATTCCCCCACCCTCATGGACACCCTGGACACCCCCACCTCTTGGACAACCCTGCCCCACCCCCGGGGACATCCCTCCCACACCCCTAGAAACCCCCACCCCATTAAACAGCCTACCCACAACCCTGGACACCCCACCCTCCTGGATAGTCCCCACCCCATGGACAGCCCTCGCACCCTCCTAAACACCCCCACCCCCTTGACATCCTAGACCCCCCCCCCCACCGCAGGACACCCCCTAGATTTCCACCCACACTCATGGACACCCTGGACACCCCCACCCTACTGGAAAGCCCTCCCACACCCCTGGAAAGACCCCACCCCACTGGACAGCCCTACCCACACCTCGGGACAGCCCCCACAACCCTAGAAACCTCACTACACCCCTAGAAACTCCTTTGACAGCCCCCACCCTACTTGAAAACATTCCCCCACCCACTGGACAACCCTCCCACGCCCATGGACACCCCCACCCCACTAAATAGCCAGCCCACAACCCTGGACACCCACACCCTCTTGGACAGCCCCCACCCCCCTAGACAGCCCTCCAACCCTACTGGACACTCCCACCCCCATGGACACCTTGGACACCCCCACACACCTGGACACCCCTCCCACTCCCCCCACACCCCCGGACACCCCCTAGACACCCCCTAGAATTCCCCCACCCTCATGGACACATTGAACACCCCCACCCCACTGGATAGCCCTCCCACACCCCTGGGAAGCCCCCACCCCCACTTTACAGCCCTCCCCACACCCCTGGACTGCCCTCCCATACCCCTACATACACCCTCAAACCTAGACACCCCCTGGACAGTCGTCCCGCACCCCCCTGGATAGCCTTCCCACAACCATGGAAACCCCCCACCCCACTAAAAAGCCTTCCCACAACCCTGGACACCCCACCCTCTTGGACATCCCCCAACCCCACTGGACAACCCTCCCACCCTCCTGGACACCCCCACCCCCATGGAAACCCTGGACACCACCCCCACCCCAAAAAACCCCTCCCACTACCCTAGAAACCCCCACACATCCCTAGACACCCCCTGGACTGGACCCCACCCTCATGGACACCCTGGACACCCCCCTCCCTCAGGACAACCCCCCCACCCCTAGAAAGACCCCACTCCACTAGACAGTCCTCCCCACACCCCTAGACATCCCTACCACACCCATAGAAACCCCCCCACACCCCTGGAAACCCCTTAGATAGCCATCCCACCCTCTTGGACACCCCCACCCCACTAGACAACCCTCCCCCACCCCCTAGACATCCCTCCCACACCCCTAGAAACCTCCACCCCACTAAACAGGCTTCTGACAACCCTGGACACCCCCACCCTCCTAGACATCCCCCACCCCCCTAGACAGACCTCCCACCCTCCTAAACACCCCCCACCCACATGGACACCCTGGACACCCCCCACCCCCCTGGACACCCCCTGGACTACCCCCACCCACATGGACACCCTGGACACCCCCACCCCACTGGACATCCCTCCCACACCCATGGAGAGCCCCCACCCCACTGGACAGCCCTCCCCACACCCTGGATTTCCCTCCCACACCCCTAGAACCCCCCACCCCCACACATCCCTGGACACCCCAAGACATCCCCCACCCCACTAGATAGCCCTCCCCCACCCCCTGGACAGCCCTCCAACACCCCTGGCATCCCCCACCCCACTAAACAGCCCGCACACAATCAAGGACACCCCCACCCTCATGGACAGACCCACCCCCGGTATATCCCTCCCACCCTTCTTGACACCACCACCCCCATGGACACACTGGACACCCCAAGACACCCATCCCACACCCCTACAACCCCCCCCCCCCACCCTTGGACACCCCCTAGACTGCCCCTACCCTCATGGATACCCTGGACACCCCCACCACTGGACAACCCTCCCACACCCCTGGAAATCCCCCACCACACTAGAAATCCTTCACCTCACCCCTTGACAACCCTCCCACACCCCTAGACCCCCCCCCACACACACACCCCAGGAAACCCCATGGACAACCCACCCACCATCCTGGACATCCCCTCACCCCACTGGATAGTCGTCCCCCACCCCCAAGACACCCCTCCCACACCCCTGGAAAGCCTCCACCACACTGGATAGCCCACCATACAACCATGGACACCCCTCCCACACCCATGGACCCCCACACCCCTGGACACCCCTGGAATGCCCCCCACCCTCATGGACACCTTGGACACCCCCACCCCCTGGATATCCCTCCCACACCCCTGGGAAGCCCCCTGACCCCATTGGGCACCCCCACACCCCTGGACAGCCCTCCCACCCTCATGGACACCCCCACTAAACTGGACAGCCCTCCTACAGCCCTAGAACCCCCCTCCCCACTAGACAACTTCGCACACCAATAGAAACCCCCCAAATGAAAATCCATACCAGAAAAACCATCTTAACTAGACCAAAACAAGAAGTAGTGCAAAATTAAACAGTCACATATACACCATTAATAACATACAATGTCCACAAAAAATTACAAATCCATCCTAAACAACTACCAAATTCACAATTATAATGAAAATATTCAAAATTACATTTTACACTACAAACAAACTAAAATCTAATCAAACCTGTAAAATTATTTGACTACTCCACTTGTAAGTGTTTGACCTCTTGAGCACTATAGGGTTGAGGGTCATCAAATAGCTACAAATTAGAAAGGGTAGTAGTTAACATGTATAATGAATAAATTAAATGAAATATTATGGAAAATTTTAAAAGGAAATCGTACAATGTCACAGTTTAAAAAGAAATATTACTATATCAATGTTCACAGGTGTTCCAGTTGTAATTATTTCATACATAAATCTTAACATGTAATATCCGCATTCGATGATGCCTTGTTGTTCATCAAAATTATTTTTGAATGAGTGAAAATTCAAAATATTATATTTATGTAATACATCAAAAAGTACAAATTATAAATGGATATTTACCTTTACTTCTACATATTTAATCTTGGCACTCCTTTTCTTTTTATTTTTTTGAAAGTAGATCTATCCCTTGTTAAAAAATAATACGAATAAAATAAATTAATAATTATTCATAATATATACAACTATTTAAAAATTGAAACTTACTTTTCCAACATATTATTAAAACATTCCCACAAATCGCCTAGGACAGAGCATATCCAATAATGTGTTTTCTCCCGTGGGAAAAAATCACCTAACTTCCAATGATCACGGATAAAAGATAATTTAAGGTTAGTGGTTTTTTATGTTAGAATATAAATAAATCTTTTCCAGAGATATGATTCATACCTCTCACAAAAAGGCATCATCCAACACGGTGTGATTATATTCAGTTCAAATCATTCAGCAATATAAAGAATTCTTTGTTCCTAATCCAATGCATGTGCTTCAGGGGAATAAAATGTGGGTCCATGAATCCATATACATCTATACTCTCATTCTTCACATACATGTTATAAAAATACCTAATACAAAACAGACATAAGTATACATTTTTAATAAATATAAATCATGGAAAGGGTGTTAAGAATTACATGGAAAAAGTTTGCACCACATTGATGCCCAAATTATCTCCAGTAACTAGTTCCATGATATATTTTTTCAAATCCCCATAGTTATTGAACGTCCACAAACACGAGCTTCCATTGGAAACTCATAATGATCTACCCAAAAATTTGAATATCTTGACAATCTATCAAGACTACTAGAATATCTATCTGACGTCATAGCCATTTGTCTTTGTTGTTTTCTATACAGTATTTCTTTACCGTTGAAGTATTCCTGTAAAAATAAATTGAAAATTTTATTAGTTTCCAAATTTTAAAACAACTTTAATAAAAAAATATAATAGAAGATATAACATACATACCTCTATGGTAATGAGTCGTAGTAGTCTAGATGGCCAAATTAAAAAATTGTCGATACTATATCCAAATGTTGTCACCTAATCTGTAGATAATGGCCCTAGAGCTGATCTATCTATAATATCCTGTACAGTGACCCTATGATGCTCTACCTCTAACTGTTGATGATAAAATGTATCTCCTATACAATATACCATCCCATATGAAAATATATGATGCTAAGGATCATCAACATACAACTTGAAATATGTAGGAAGATGTGGTGGAGGAGTAGGATAAGAAATGTGGTCCGTATACTTGGGTGGGGGAGTGGGAGCTACTGGCAGAGGTGGAGGATAGAAAATGGGGTCTGTAGGGAAAGGTGGAGGAGTGGGAGCTACAATCAGAAACACTCTTTGCATGTCTTCAAATATAGACTGTATCGACACTCTAATTTTTCCTCCATCATCGCATTAATATTATGTACTTTAGCCTCCAAGTATTCTATATTTTTATAAAAACCCTCAACAGATGAAGTATAAGAACGTGAAAACACTTTTCTTACTGATACACCCATCAGATATCCCCGTACACGAACAGGATGTTTTGGATTTCACAATGCGGCATATAAAATATCTTGCCTTCCAGGAGCAGTAAATACCCCCTATGATCTCTAATCCTCAAGAGAATCCTGTATTAATTAATTGAACATTTCTGCAATGATTAAAATTATTTGAATAATATAGTTAACTAAAATAAATATCTTACAATCCTCTTAGCTATGATTCTCGAATCATTCGAAAGATATTTCCACTTTTTCCCATCTGAGCTCTCTTCAATTTTTCATGTCTAGATGGAGGGGATGGAGGGGCATCCTCTCAAGATCTTAAAAACTCAGCTCTCAGTTTTCTTTTATTTTTTTGTCATCATTTGTTTTTACAATAATGTATTCCCTCCCCGAGATAAACTATGAGGGTATACATTTTTATATTTGATCTCCTGATGAGATTGCCTGGTTTTCTTTAAATTCATAATAAGAAATAATTAACAAAACATTTATATGATCATTCATATAAGAACGATTATAAAAGATTACATTTCCCTTACAAAAAATGAATCTTTTCATCTAATTTCAACAAACTGTCTCCATGTGTCTTAATCAATGAAAGGATATATATGACATGGATGGTCAGGAATCCAATGACCAAAAATGAAATCAGATGTGAGTGTTGATTTGAAATCCCTCCATCTCCTAGCATCAATCTCTAAGCATTTCTTCCTGACTTCTCCAGTGTTAGGAATATCAAATTTCATCTGATTAAGAAGTGGTAAAACATATTATTCTTGAAAAATTTTAAGAATAGGAACACAATAGAAAAATAACTTATCAAAATCGCCTCCCACAACTAAGATATTATTGCTTTTTCCAACTCCAATCATCATAACAAATGCTTACTTTTATTTTACCCTGATTTGATACAAAACTCTTAAAATATATTGAATTTGGACCTCAAGGAATATCATTATCATCAAGCTCAAAAACTATCCTCTGGTCCTGTGTATGGGAAAGAGATAATTTTGGTGAACGTGTGCACCCATATTTACAAAATCATGAACTCTTTGTCGTTATGGGAGAACAAGAAGAAGATTTTGGAACATCAAGAGGATCATGTGAATGTTCCACCCCAGAGGTATGATCATTATGCTCATCTCCAGAATCACGTGGTTGATCAACTGTTTGATTTGTCATTATACTTCCAATTTAAAAAACAAACACTAGATCAAAAATATAAAAATTTAAATATTACAATACTAATGTAAATAGAAAATTTAAAATTGAACTAAGTTACATAATAGTAAACATGGTTAATATGGAAAGAATGTTAAACAATGGTAAAGATGGTAAACATGGTAAACATGGTAGTGTAATTTTCATTCAACAAAATTGATAAATATATAAATTACGTAAAGGTAAACTATGGAAAACAATGGTAATATATGTTAAACAAGGTAATATACAAAAAAATTAAAATAAACAAAAACCGATACTTATTTGTTTTAATACATGTTTTAATAAAGAAACAAATTACAATATCGAATATTTTATGAAAATAATAAATGTAAACAAGAAATAAACACATGTTACCTGTAATATTAGGAATGTACAAATGGATTTATTTCACAAATTCCATCATCAGGATCATTATTAATGGAACAAACCATGTCTTCAACATGCTCATCGTTGTGATCTGCTAATATTTATATGGATGTATGGATCTCACATAAATAAGCATCTTCACCAAGTTGATCCTCACCAACATACTGTTTTTACCTTGTAAAACAATAGACCTTTTCATATCTGATTGATCAACTATATAGAAAATCTATTTTTCATGTGTTTCCATTATAAAATAATCAAATGTGTCTTCCAATCTATTCATATTAACAACTTTCATTCCAAATTCATCATGTCTGACATTATTTTTAATGATAAACCATTTACTTTTAAAAACACGAAATTAATTTGAACGTAATCAACCTCCCATATTTCATCAATAACTCCATAATATGCATTTGACGCAGAAATTGGGTTTTTGTCTTTAGAACTCGAAAAATGAATTGCTTCTACAAACACAAATACACCACTATTCTGAACTAAACATCTCTTGTCCTGAGCTTTCATATAAAATTTAAACCCATTAATGTCATAACCGGACCATGTTATCACATTTAAACATGGACCACCCACTACCAATCTTAATGTCTCCGATACATCTGATCTACCAAGAAAGGGATTTTTAATCCATGAAAAAAATGTTTTATTGTGATCATTCAAAATGCACTTTTATTTCTTCTATGGATGACATTGTTTCAACTCATTAATATGCAATGTGATATACGGTTGATCATCATCTATGTTATTCACGATATATAATTCAAACTTCTTCATCTATTCAGTTGACAATAATTTGACTTTCAAGTCACAAATCCCCTTTCCCTCATTAGTAACTCATTCATGGTGAGATGGAGGGAAACCTATGTGCTTCACTGTAGCCAAGTATCTCTTACAACACTCCACAACCTCCTCAGTAATATTCTTTTCAACAATGGAGGCTTCTGGTAGATATGGATTTTTAACATACCCCTTCAATATTTTCATATACCTTTCAAAACGATACATTCAACGAAGATATACAGATCCACAATGCTTTATTTCTCGAACTATATGAATCATTAAATGCACCATTATATCAAAAAATACGGAGGAAAATACATTTCTAATTGACGAAGTATTGAAATTGCATCCTTTTCCAAAATTTTCAAAGCATTCACATCAATCATCTTATTAAAAATTGAATTGAAAAAAAACACAACTTCATTATAGTCTTTCTGACATGGATAGGAAATATTCGCTGAAATGAAACTGGTAGAAGTTGTTGCATCAGGACGTGACTATCATTAGATTTCATACATATCAACTTCAAATCATTCAATGAGACAAAAGTTTTTACATTTGATGAATATCCTTGAGGCACTTTGATATCATGTGGACACTGAAAAAATCTAATTTTCCCCCACTTGGATAATGTATGACAAGATGGGGAAAGAAATGTCCATCTTCCATTAGAAGTGGGAGCTAACATCAAATGTATTCTCATTGATAGTAAGTCTAATCTTGCATTCAACCCATATTTTGTCTTTCCATTAATATCTAACAATGTGTTAATCAAACTATCGCAGATATTCTTCTCCACATGTATTACATCAATATTATGTTTAACTTCATGATATCTACAATATGGTAGATGAAAAAATATTAACCTATTCTTCCAAATATGTCTATTATTACCAGATTTATGTGTCTTTCCAATATCACATCATGGTTTTCCATCCTATCAAAATAAACGTCTGGGGATAATGTTTTTGGAGCAATATCAAATTCTTGTGAGCCATTTAATGCCTTTTTTAGTCTTCGATAAGAGTTATCCATAGGTAAAAAATTTCGATGACCCATGTACACTGTTTTCCTCCCATGATGAAATTGACAATATGAAGTCTGTTGTTCACAAATTGGACATGCTTTATACACCTTAAAACTATATTCAGACAAATTTCCATATGGTGGGAAGTCATTTATAATGAGCATAAGCACTTCATGCAGCTGAAAATATTCCATTTTATAAGAATCATACACCCTAATACCATCCTCCCGTAAAAGTTTCAAATCATCAATCAATGGTGACAAGAAAACATCAATATCATTTCTGGGTTTCATGAGACCAGAGATCATTATACTCAACATGAAATATTTTAACATCATACCAACATCAGGAGAGAGGTTCTAAATTACCAATATTACATGCCATGAACTATATGTGTTACTGAGGGTTTAGTATGGATTCATTCCATATGTGAAAAAACACTAGTCTGAGATTTCTAATTTCATTTCCAAATGTAGGATATTGGCCGTCAATTTTCTTCCACTGTGGACAATATTTTTGATGACGTATTTTTCCATCACATATATGCTCATCAGCATGCCATATTAACCTTTTTTCATCATGTGAATTAGAAAATAAACGTTTCAAATGATGAATTATTGGAAAATACCAAAATACCATGGAAGTGATCTTTGTAATCTCTACATCAGCTTGTGATTTTCCATTCAACTTATAAAGTGAAGTCCCACATTTTGGACACTCTGATAGAAATTCATATTCCTTCCTATATATCATAGAGTCATTCAGACAACCATGTATTTTCTTTTATCCCAATCACATCATGCATAATATTTTCTTGGCCTTATAATGTGAATCTGGAAGATCGTTTTATTTTGGAAGAATCTCTTTCATCAATTGTAGTAGCTATGTAAAAATTCTATCACTCCATATATTTTTCACCTTTAGTTTAATCAGTCTTAACACTGCCGATAAAACCGTAAAATCTGTACAACTAGGATACAGTGGGTTTTCAGCATCACCATATAGACATGCAACTGTCGGTTCTATCTCAATTTCTTCTACTTCAATATCACATATCATTTTTTGATTCCATTGGAGTTACCATCTTGTGAATCATCATCATTAGTAGATCTCACATTCTGTCTAGTTTCACCATGCCAAATCCAAGGGTTGTAACTAGGATTAAAACCATGAAAAATTAGATGATCTTTGATCTCTATACTTTTCAACTTCTTCATATTCAAACATTTCAAGCATGGACAGAAAACAAATGTCACTACTTGGAACATTTTGTTTAGCAAATTCAAAAAAGGAATCAACACCATCCTCATATTCATTACTCATTTGACGTGTATTAATCCAACTTTGACTCATTATTAACCAATAAAAAATATCAAAATTATACATCTTGTTAAGATAAGACAAATATATATTTATATGAAAAATAACATAATTTGAATGTAAAAACAATTTTGAAATATAAATGAAATCTATAAATATTTGAAAAAAATATACATGAAAATCATTTTAAGAATAAAATATAGTTAGATATAACCGTTTTAAACTCATCTTGGATCCTTTCATCTTAAGGTACACAAAGAATACATCCCAGTGTAACAGGATACCAAATTCACCCTTCTGTGAAAAAGAAATATGAAGTATAAATATTAAATTTGTATACATTCACTACTAAAAATTACATAGATCCCATTTATTTGAAACCATTGGGATAACACCTGAAACCATTGGGGTAACTAATAGTTTCGCACACCGTTTTCATGATGGTCATTGCAATAGCCTTGTGCCAATGATTCTACAGGAAATGTTGGTATAGACTACCTGAAGTTAAAATATTCCAATGGATTCAATGAAAGTGTTAGGATATATATATATATATATATATATATATATATATATAAAGACACAAAAAGAGGGTGTTCAAGGGGGTTAGGGGCTGTCCACGGGGGTAGGGGATGTCCAGGGTGTCCAGGGGTGGGGGTGTCCAGGGGGTGGGGGCCTGTCCAGGGGGTAGTGGGGTTGTCCATGGGGATGGGCGGTGTCCAGGGGGTGGGGGTGGTGTCTAGGGGGTGAGGGGGATGTAAAAAATACTACCCCATTAGACACCACCCCATCCCCTTGGACACCCCTAGACACCACCACCCCCCCTGTACAACCCCCACCCCCAAAACATCACCCCACCCCTCTATACAGCCCCACTATGGATAGCCCCCTTCCCCTTGGATATCTCACTCACCCCCTGGACACCACCCCACCCCCTGGACACCCCTACCCCTTGGAGAGCCCCTCATCCACTGGACACCACCCCCACCCCCTTGGACACCCCAACCCCATTGGACAGCCCCCACACCCCCTAGAAACCACCCCCACCCCCTTTGACACCCCCTAGAGACCCCCATCCCTCTGGACAGCCCCCCACCTCTGGACATCCCCCACCCCTAGACACCCCGGCCCCCTTAGACAGCCCCCACACTCCCACGACACCACCCCCACACTTTTGATACCCCTGGACACCCCCACCACTCTGGACGGACCACACTCCCTGGACAACCCCCACCCGTCTAGACAGCCCCCACCCCCTAGACACCCCACCCCCTGGACACCCCCTAACCCCTTGGACATCCCACTCACCCCCTGGACACCACCCACACCCCCATGGACACACCTACCCCCTTGGATAGTCCCCTCATCCCCTAGACACCCCCCCCTTATACACCACAACCACCCTGGACTACCCCCACACCCCTAGACACCACCCCACCCCCTTTGACCCCACCTAGACAACCCCACCCCTCTGGATAGCCCCCACCCCCTAGACAGCTACCCACCCCTCTAGACAGCCCCCACCTTCTGGATACCCCCACCCCCTGGACACCCCCTACCCCCTTAGACATCCCAGTCAACCCCCTGGACACCACCCCACCCCCTCGACATCCCCCACCCCTCTAGATATCCCCCACCCCTAGACACCCCCACCCCCTGGGCACCCATACCCCCATAGAGATTCCCCTCACCCCCCTGGACCCCCACCCCTTGGACACCCCAACCCCCTTGGAAAGCCCCCACACCCCCCTGGACACCACCCCCACCCCCTTTGACACCCCCTGGACACCCCCACCCATCTGGACAACCCCCACCCATGAATATCCCACCACCCATCTAGATATCCTCCACCACTTGGACACCCGCACACCCTGGACACCCCCTACCCCCTTGGACAACCCACTCACCCCCCTGGACACCATCCCCCATGAACACCCCGACCCCCTTGGATAACCCCCTCACCCCCTGGACACCCCCACCCCCTTGGATAGCCCCCACATCCCCCTGGACACCACCCCACCCCCTTTGACACCCCTTGGACACCCCCACCCTTGAACAGCCCCACACCCCCTGGATAGCCCCCACCCCTCTAGACAGCCCCCCACCCCCTTCGACACCCCCTGTTCGTGCACACACACATGATGAAAAACACAAAAAGGATAAAGTTTCATGATATCAATTCCATGGTTCCTTTTACCAGAAAAGAATTTATCACAGTATAAATGAACACAATGAAACTTACCATTATAGCAAGTACAATTATAGAAAATTAACATCTCAAAAAATTAGTTTAGGGCAACACAATAAATAAAAACTGAAATTGATCCATGTGAAGCTTACTTGAGTGTTATGATTCGACCTAATAGATCTGGTGACAATAAAGACGATGAATGATGTTGGAAAAATGAGTTTGGAGGTCACGACTTTGAAGAATCCTTTCTAGGTTATTCATGCGGGAGAGACGGGTTACTGGTCGCCAGATCGAAGAAAATAGAATGACTGAATATAGGGTGCGATAAATCATTTAAAAGGTTTATCACATCGGTTATTTTATAACCAAGGTGATAAACATTTTCTATGTTTATATCATAGGTTATTTAAAAACCGAAGTTGAAAATAATTTATCACTTTGGTTATTTAATAACCAACATGATAAATACAAGTTTAACCGATGTGATAAATTGGCATGATTTCCTTTATCAATTCGGTTAAAAAATAACCAACATGACAAAGCGCCCAGATTGGATTTTCATGGCGATTATAAAATAACCGACGTGATAAAAGTAATCTCGATATATTTAACATCGGGTATAAAATAACTGACGTGATAAATCAAGTTTTACAACTTTTCATGTCGGTTATATTAAACCGAAATGAAAAATGACAACGTGTTAAATGTTTTTCCACTAGTGATAAGTGAGGACGCATCAGTTGAGATAAAAATGCACTTTCCAAAAAAAAACATTTGAAAACCAGCAGGGAAAATAATTACATTCCAAACATTGTAAACAGTTGTTCACTTTTAGTGGATTTGGTTCATCAGCACATTGATTTTGTATGCTCCTTGGACATATCCTAGTGAGGGTGAACTGTAATGCCCTGACCCCAGTTACCCAATGTCGGTGCATTATTGGGTAACATTGGCATGATCACAAAAGATCAAGTCCCTAAAGACCGATTAGTTTAGTAGCCTTGGAAACACTAGATACATTCATAAACGTTACATTACATCATAAAGTGAAAAAATAAAATAACATGGTCTCCATAGTCCACACTCATATCCCCTTCCGACTATCGCTGCAGGTCATTCTTAAAATACTTCTTCACATCATGGAAAAATTAAAACATTGAAAGGGGTGAGCTCAGATGCTCAGTAGGGATAACAATATTGCAGAATCTTTCATAAATAAACATAAACATTTAAGGCAATGTATAACTAAAACAAAAGCCTTTTAAACTTGATCTTCAGCGTAATATGGAAAAAGTAAAATGAAATAATTCCATTTACTTATTCACATATATATTCTACTAGACAAATAATCACATGCAATATCAATAACCACTTTCATAATGATAGAATGCATAATTCCATACTATCATAACCATGTAGCCAAGGCCTTGTGCCAAGACTACAAATAAGATTTTTTCAAGGCCTCATTCCAAGACACTAGTTCGTCTCATGAGACCTACCGATGCATCGGGGAGCTATAGCGGGCTCCACCCGTCACTTATTAAGTCCAATGCATTCCTCATATGAACAAGTTTAAACATATCATAATCGATAACATAATCGTATCACATAAAACATGCATAAAGGAAACATAACATTTCTACATTTCAATCACAGGATATCAATACAACACATTGATATAAAAAAAAACACTTTCAAAACCATTTTCAATACCAAAATAAAATTAAATGAAAACATTGTAAATATTTTTCATTTAAAAAAAAGTTATGGCTGGTAGAGGAAGCCGAAATTGAAATAATGGTCACGACGGTGGAGAAGTCATTGTCGCTGCTTACGTACGACAAAAAAAACATTCCCTTTTGTCATTTAGTAAAATTCTTCTTATAAAAAATATTCCTTTTGAATAAATGTAAAAGTCAAAGGGGTTTATACACCGTATAAATGAAAGATGTGTATAAAAAAATATGCCTCAATGAAAGGAAGTTGAGACGAAGTCCCTTAAAAAGATCATTTTTTTAAATAAAATAGTTCTATTATGTGTATTCACTATAATTACACATAAAGAAAGTAAAAATACAAGATAGGACATAATAATATCATGACATAATTTTAAAGTAGGAGATTAACCCAAAGAATGGAAATTGGGTTAAGAAGTTCCCTTACCTCATGTTCGACTTGACTTGATCATTCTTTAACATCATGAATAATAAACTAGAGTTAATTTCTACATGATTAAGAACCATTTAAAATTTCATTATTCCTTTTATATCACTTATTACCATGTTATGAACATTATGTAATTATTTAATCTAATAACGGTCGTTTTGTCGATCTTTGGTACTTGAGTCAACAATAAACTTCCTTTAATTACAAGTTGTTTATGTGGTAGCATATCCATTATCTCCAGAATGATATTGATGTTAATGATATCATATATATCATATATATCCATTATATACATTCATTCATAATATTACGTAACATTTAGAGGTAAGAAATGAAATGCACCGTTCATGGAGAAGGTAAGCCGTATGTACGCATGAACGCTACTTTCATTTCTATTTATTATTTAATGGAATGAAATCATAATGATATGAAGGTATATTATAATTACAGTGTAATATAATATATATTATCATTTACTCCATCATTTATACATCCCACATATGGCATTAACGATTCAAATCACTTTGAGGGGGCGGTAGTCTGCATTTCCTAAATTGAAATTATTATGTTTACCCATAATGGAAATCATAAAGGTATTCCATAATTGAAAAAAAAGATTCATAAGGAAAACAATAACATAATATATATAATATATAATAATAGTTTCATCATAATGGACACCATGAGAGGTGTTAAAAGAAGATTGAACAATCATTGTTTCGTGAGGCAGAAATTCGCCAACCACAAAAACAGTATGTTCTTTAACCATTAGACGAAGGTGTGTGTAAGTTTAAATAAAATAATTCTCATAAAAACATCCTATTATATTGAATATATTGGTTTTGTTACAAAATAAAGGAATAAAAAGAGTTTAAGGGGTTGGAGAAACAAAATAAAACAAAATAACATAAGAGAAGACATTACCTTAAAATCGGGTAACTCTTTTTGATTTGAGCAAAAGGCTTCCTTGAGAAGACTTATGCCCAAAGTGAGGCTTCAAGGAGTGATATAGGGATGTTGGGAGAGTTTTTGGGCAGAGGTTGGCGGGGCCAAATGGCTTTGAAGGTGTGAATAAGGTGGTAGAGGTGGGGGCCTTTTATAAGAGGAGAGGAGGGGCACTCTTGGAAGGTAATGAAATGTTACATTATTATGAAGTGCATTTCGGATTTCAAAGGTCTCACAATTATATATTTAGAGGATAAGGTGATAACAGTTTGAAAGATACCCATCCAATAGGATATTGACAAGTGTAAGCCTTAGATTTTACATTATCTTTTCATTTTTTTAAAATCATTAATTAATGAGGTAATCGCTGCATCATCATTGTGTCATAGATATTTTAATTTATTTAATGTCTAAAAATTATGTAAAAAATATCATTATGTGTTAAATATATTTAGATTTCCAATGAATATTTACAGTTTATATTTAAACTTATATGACCCCATTTAATAATTGTTTTAGAAAAACAACACAGGTTTGTGACAATTTTATTTTTACTTTAAATAAAAAGTTATTAATGTCATTTTCATACCCAAGTGGCTCCATGGGGTCCCCAAGTTGACCCATGGATTTTCTTGGTCGGCCATAACTGATCCAATAAGGTTAAGCCAAGTGTAAAGGTATTTTTCATATTTTTATAATAACATTTGTACCTTTAATTTCACTAATTACCTTTAATCGCGATTAATAGAACTTAAAAGTTACTATTCACCAAAAATTATGTTAATCCCATTGAACCACATTTTAAATCTTAATTAAAATGATGTATGTCAGATTTTGGAAATTCAAATCACAGAGGTGGTAAATTTTCATTTAAATAAAAAATCAGTTTTTTAACTACCACTTAGTGGTTTCACTATTTATCAAAAATCGAAGTTTTTCAGAACAACACCAAAAATTACCCCTACGCTATATTTGATATTACTAATTCAAAAATGATGACTATTTTAAAAAATTCAAAACATATAAGTTGAATTAATTAATTTAATAATTAATTCCCACGTTCACTACTAATAGTGTGTTTTTATGAAACAATATATATCAAAAGATTGACAATTGTTTATGTCCAATTTCAAAATAAAATTAATTCAAATGACTACAATTGGATAAAATGGTGAAAATATATTATAATTATACATTAAAACCACTCAATTGTATAATTTACCACTATAAAATAGTTTGATTAAAAAAGTTGTTTTTAAGTATTTTTCACTATTCATCAAAAATTGGAAGTTCATAGAAAAATACCAAAAATATAACATAGAATAATTTCAATATTCCGATTCCAAAAATGAAGTCCATTTTGAAATATAAAATTTATATAATTTCCAAAAGTGTATATTACTATTCATAACGGCTACTTTGATTGGTCACGATGTGTAAGAATCTCGAAGTTGCGTACAATGCAAGCTATTGCATTATTGGAGGAGAAGTGTATCGTGGAAGTTAGGGGTGTTACGTTCTCCCCTCCTTCAATAAATTGTGTCCTCGCAATTTGAAATTGTTCTTCAAAAATAAAAGGTTGAAAATAGAAAATACATGTGTGGAAAACCCACATCGGAAATAGGGTTAACAAAAATATAACTTTAAAAGAAAGAAAGAGAAGTACTAAGGTCACCCAAGATAGCCCATAATAGGATTCTATGAAAATATGGATATGGAGGAAAAACAAACCATCAAGGTCTGATGGAGAGTGGTAGAAAACAGGATTAGGAGAAAGTTAACCACAAGAAAATCACAAACTTGTGATTGTTTAAACGGTCATCGAATCCCCAGTTGGAAAAGTTAACCGATAACGATTTTGTTTTAAGTTACCTTTCATAATGTTGAGGAATTTATTTAGGAGATTTACTAAGTACGTAAGGAAATATACATACATGTCATGTAGACTTTCATTCTTTAATAAATGTTTACCAAAAATCCATCTTTCACTCCAAAATGTAATAGAACTCAAAAATATTCTATTTATCATAATTTTCGAAGGTTCCAATTATTAACACATACCATTTATATTAGGAAACTATTTTGTAATAACCAGGGACTTCCTGTAGGCTAGTGGTAGGTAATAAAGGCCTGTCACACTATGGTTGTGGGTTCGATTCCTACAGCTTTTTCCGATGCGATGGTTTATCCCCCAACCTATAGGTTGTCCTTTTCCTAAAACTATAGTATTATAATATTCCAAAAATAATCATCATTAATGTTTTAACCTTAAACAATACTATCCAATGTTCAACATAATCCATTCCAACCTTTATAGTTATCCAAAATACCTCCGTCCAGACTTTCTCTAAAAGGTCTCTAAATTCCAAAATCAATTGTATCATCATATTCCTCAAACAAAGTAAATTTTCTCTTATTATCACATATAAAAATATGATTACCTTCATCATATTAAAGCCTTAATGAAAACAACAAGTACTGCAGTAAAATCCTTATATATATCACATTATTCTTATAACCAGAATATAATCCATGAGTCCAAAAGCACCAATACATTAATTATTCCACTTCAACTGTAGTAACAGCATATGAATGTCCGTGATCCGTTGGCCTTTTCTGAGTTAATTTTCCCTGACGCTTAGGACATTAATTTGAATAATGCCCCATCTCCCAACAATTGTAGCATTCAACATTGATAGCATCTTTCTTTCCCTTAAAATCATGAGCCTGGTGACCTTTTTCTTCACATTTATAACAAACTCTCATTCCTTTTAGGCAAGTACCGGAGTGATTCTTCCCACAATTATCGCATAATGGAAGATCCTTATTTCCCTTTTTCCCATTATCTGTCTCTTGTTCCACCGTTCTCTTCTTCTCTTGCTTTACTTTGTCGTCATAAGAATTAGACAATTCCTTTTCTTTCTTGATAGAACACGAGACTATATCTTCGTACGATGAGAAGGTTTGTGAGACTAATGCTCGACAGAGAAATTGTTTTAACCCATCAAAGAAGCGATCAATCTTACTTATTGGGTTACCTATATAATCTGCTGCATGCCTTGCTAACCTTGTAAAGTTAGCCTCATACTTTGCGACATTCTCATCCTCCTTCTACCTCAGACTCAGAAATTGCCTTTCTATATCTTCTCAATGGTCATGTGGAAAGTATTTTTCTAAGAAAATTTCCTTAAACTCCCTCCATTCCATACTTGATACTTATTCATCTTCCTCTGTGTTTTGAATCAGCGACCACCATTGATCGGCATCTCCAGTGAGGCGGTAAACTGCCATGACAACCTTCTCCCTTTCTCTACTTTCCAAGGCGTGGAATATTTTTTCTATGGATTTTATCCATTGCTCAGCTACTAATGGATTTTTACCCCCATTAAATGTTGGCGGTTGTTTCCTCATGAAGCAGTCTAACATTGATTCTCCACATTGCGGATCAGGGTGCTCCATACGAGTAAGGTTATTATTCATAACCTGAGTGATTTGTCCCAGTATGGTGATAAGTTGATCAGCACCAGTTGTATCACCATCTCCACTATAATTATTTTGAGCAGGAGGGAAATCCCTACATGGTGCATTGATACGGTTTCCATTCCTTCCACTAGGTTCTATTTCTAAACAATGTCATAAACTAGATTAGTTTATGAATCGAAATACATAATAACAAACTTTCAAAACACTTAACATAAATTGAACTATCTGTGGATATAATCCATAATCATAAAAAAAATTCTTTGAGAAAGTATATACTCATAACCCTTCATAGTGGTTTGTAAAGAAAATGAGAATTAACCTAAGCATATCCACCGGGAGTGTCATAACCAAGAGTGCAGCAAGGTCCGTTGTCGTGCACCAGTTCCTGTTCGAGTCTAGCTCAAAGTGGTGTTTTTGGGTTTTACCCCTAGGTACATCTGTGCTAGAGCCGCCTCTACCTGCTCATATCCAGACAGATATATATTGCTCCGAAAACTCACAAAATCTCTATAATACCAAAATTCTAGGAAGTTCTTCTATACTAATCCTCAAAGTTTATCTTAGGTCTATGTGCTCTAATCAAAGTTTATCTAAATCTAGCTTCCAAGGTTAGTACTAAACTTCCTCTGATACCAACTGTAACGCCCTGACCCCAGTTACCCAAAGTCAGTGCATTATTGCGTAACATTGGCATGATCACAAAAGATCAAGTCTTGAAAGACCGATTAGTTTAGTAGCCTTGGAAACACTAGATACATTCATAAACGTTACATTACATCATAAAGTAAAAAAAATACAATAACATGGTCTCCATAGTCCACACTCATAACCCTTTACGACTATCCCTGCAGGTCATTCTTAAAATACTTCTTCACATCCTGGAAAAGTTAAAACATTGAAAGGGGTGAGCTCAGATGCTCAGTAAGGATAACAATATTACAGAAGATTTCATAAATAAACATAAACATTTAATGAAATGTATAACTAAATCAAAAGCCTTTTAATCTTGAACTTCAGCGTAATATGGAAAAAGTAAAATGAAATAATTCCATTTACTTATTCACATTGATATTCGACTAGTCGAATAATCACATGCAATATCAATAACAACTTTTATAATGATGGAATGCATAATTCCAGACTATCATAACCAAGTATCCAAGGCCTCGTGCCAAGACTACAAATAAGATTTTGTCAAAGCCTCATGCCAAGACACTAGTTTGTCTCCTGAGACCTACCGATGCATCGAGGAGCTATAGCGGGCTCCACTCGTCACTTATTAAGTCCAATTCATTCCTCATATGAATAGGTTTAAACATATCGTAATCCATAACATAATCGTATCACATAAAACATGCATAACGGAAACATAACCGTTCCACATTTCAATAACAAGATATTAATACAACACATTTATATAAAAAAAACACTTTCAAAACCATTTTCAATACCAAATTTAAAGAAAATTAAAACTTTGTAATTATTTTTCATTTAAAAAAAAGTTATGGCTTGTAGAGGAAGCCGAAACTCCAGTAATGGGCACGGTGGCGAAGAAGTCGTTGTCGCCGCATACGTATGAAAAAAAACATTCCCTTTTTTCGTTTAGTAAAATTATTCGTATAAAAAAGATTCCTTTTGAATAAAAATAAAATTCAAATGGTTTATACACAGTATAAAAGAAATATGTGTATAAAACAAAATATGCCTCAATGAAAGGAGATTGAGACGAACTCCCTTACAAAGATCAGTTTTTTAAATAAAATAAATCTATTTTGTGTATTCACAATAAGTACATATAAATAAATTTCAAATACAAGATAGCACATAATAATATCATGACATAATTTGAAAGTAGGAGATTAACCCAAAGAATGGATATTGGGTTAAGAAGTTCCCTTACCTCGTGTCCGACATGACTTGATCGTTCTTCAACCTCCTGAATAATAAACTAGAGTTAATTTCTACTTTCTTAAGAACCATTTTAAATTTCATTATTCCTTTTATATCACTTATTACCATGTTATGAACATTATGTAATTATTTCTGTTAATAACGGTCCTTTGTCGATCTTTGGTACTTGAGTCAACAATAAACTTCTTATAATTACAAGTTGTTTACGTGGTAGCATATCCATTATCTCCAGAATTATATTCATGATTTAGATATCATATATATCATATATATTCAGTATATACATTCATTTATAATATTACATAATATTTAGAGGTAAGAAAGGAAATGCACCGTTGATTGAGACGGTAAGTCGTATGTACACATGAACGCTACTTTCAGTTATATTTCGTATTTAATGGAATGAAATCATAATGATATAAAGTTATATTATAATTCCAGTATAATATCATATATAATATCATTTACTCCATCCTTTATACATCCCACATATGGCATTAACGATTCAAATCACTTTGAGTGGGCGGTAATCCGCACTTCCTAAAATGAAGTTATCGCGTTTAACCTTAATGGAAATCATAAAGTTATGCCATAAATGAAAAATACAGAATCATAATGAAAACCAATACAAAATATATATCATATATAAAAATAGTGTCATCATAATTTCAACCATGAGAGGTGTTAAAAGAAGATTGATCAATCATCGTTTCGTGAGGTAGAAATTCGCCAACCACAGGAACAGTATGTTCTTTAACCATTAGACGAAGGTGTGTGTAAGTGTAAATCAAATACTTATAATAACAACATCCTAGAAAATTTAAGATACTGTTTTTGTTACAAAATAAATTATTAAAAATCGTTTAAGTGGTTGGAGAAGCAAAATAAAACAAAATAACATAAGAGAAGACATTACCTTAAAATCGGGTAACTCTTTTTGATTTGAGCCAAAGGCTTCCTTGGGAAGACTTCTTCCAAAATTGAGGGTTCTAGGAGTAATATAAGGATGTTGAGAGAGTATTTGGTCAGAGTTTGGCCGAGCCAAATAGATGTGATGGTGTGAATAACGTGGTAGAGGTGGGGGCCTTTTATAAGAGGAGAGGAGGGGCACTCTTGGAAAGTAATGAAATGTTACATTATTATGAAGTGCTTTTCGGATTTCAAAGGTCCCACAATTATATATTACGAGGATAAGGTGATAAGGGTTATAAATCTACCCATACAGTAGGTATTTTAGAAGTGTAAGACTTATATTTTACATTATCTTTTCATTTTTTTAAATTGTTAGTTAATGATGTACTCCCTGCATCATCATGGTGTCATGAAAATTTTAATTTATTTAATGTCTAAAAATTATAAAAAAAACTATCATGATGTAGGAAATCCTTTTAACTTTCCAATTAATATTTATAGTAGAAAAGTTAACTTATATAACCCCATGTGATAATTGTTTTATCAAAACAACACATGTTTGTGACAATTTTATTTTTACTTTAAATAAAACGTTATTAATGTCAGTTTCTTACCCAAGTGGCTCCATGGGGTCCCCAAGATGACCCATGGATTTTCTTGGTCGGCCATGACTCATCCAATAAGGGTAGGACAAGTGTAAAGGTATTTTAATATTTTTATAATATCATTTTTACCTTAAATTTCACTAATTACCTTTAATCGCGATTAATAGAACTTACAAGTTACTTTTCACCAAAAATTATTTTAATCCCATTGAACCACATTTTACTTCCTATTGACAATTATGTATGTCGTATTTTGGAAATTCAAATCACAGAGGTGTTAAAATTTCATTTAAACGAAAAATCAATTTTTTAACTACCACTTAGTGGTTTCACTTTTCATAAAAAATCGGTGTTTTTCAGAACAACACCAAAAATTAACCCTAAGATATATTTGATATTACTAATTCAAAAATGATTTATTTTTTACAAAATTAAAAACATATAATTTTAATTAAATAATATAATAATTAATTCCCGTTGTCACAACAAATATCGTGTTTTTAAGAAACAATATATATCAAAAGATTGAAAATTGTTTACGTCTAATTTCAAAGTGAAATTAATTATAATGAACACCGTTGGATAAAATGGTAAAAATATATTCTAATTATACTTTAAAACCACTCAATTGTATAACTTACCACTATAAAATATTTTGATTAAAAAAGTTGTTTTTTAGTACTTGTCACTATTCATAAAAAATTGGATGTTCTAAGAAAAATACCAAAAATTCAACATAGGATAATTTCGATACTCCGAATCCAAAAATGATGTCCATTTTGAAATATAAAATTTTTATAATTTCAAAAAGTGGGTATTACTATTCATAACAGCTACTTTGATTGGTCACGGTGTGTAATAATCTCGAAGTCCCGTATAATGCAAGCTATTGCATTATTGAAGGAGAAGCGTATCGTGGAAGCTCGAGGTGTTACTTGAACCAATTAAAATAATTTTATATTTTCAATGATTTAATTTATTTTAATACCTTTCTAAGGGAAATATTGAAAACAATGATTTGTTTAACGATGAAACAATATCCATAGAGGCAGTTTTTTTAATCTTTCATACCCTATTTGACCCAATCTCAAGGTATTTAACATGGTTGGACTAACCATTTATCTATAAAGTATGATTATTATCTTATAAATATCATATTTATTTATTAAATATATTTATAGAAACATCTAATAGAGGTGATGGTGAAAAATTATATACATCACTTCATGGAGGCAGTAGTCTGCATGTGCACATGAGTGATGTTTTTTATTTTCTATCAGATTAAAAGGAGATAGAAAATGGTTGTTGTAACACCCTGAGTTTTTATAGAACATATTTTCTCTAAATAAATAAAATTTTCATTTATATATTTCCATAAAATAATGTAGAAATTATTTTGAAACAACACCGATTTGGCGTACATTACACGCAACACTGACTTTGCGTATATTACACGCAACACCAATATGGCATATTTTACACACGACACTTAGTTTCTATGAAAAATATTTTTTAATATAATTATTTAAATGATATAATTATAACCTATCTATTAAATTTCTTTATATGAATAGAAAAAACTATTTTTTCAAATATTTTCAGTAATTTCATTATATAAATAAAACATATTGATAATGAATTATATGATTTTTGGTAAAGACCTTTTATGTTTTAAAACATCATTTTCTCGAATGAACTACTTTTAATGTCCTTCCATAAAAAATAATAATATTAATTTGAGACACATTTTAAAATTTAAAGTGATTAAATAATCTTCAATTTTTAATGTATAATTTTGAAATTGTCATAGGGTGATGTTTTGGAATTTTTCTTGGAAACTTGATTTTTTGGATGAATAGTAAAAAGGACAGGATTTTAATTCAAAACTGTTTTTTAATTTAATTTAGTTATAAGGTTCAATTATATTTTATATTTATTTCAAAGTTTAATTAGGTAATAATTTTTGATATTAATCCATTTTTGTCATTGGAACCAATTTCACATTGAAATTCGATATAAAGGCCTTGAAAACTTTTGATATTTTTTACATTGAAAACTCATAGTGTCGTCCAATCAGTGAAATTAATTTTAAATTAATTTATGAAAATTATGTGATTATAATTTGGAAAAATGGATTAAATATTTGGAATCATCATAATTTATAATTTATAATAGGAAAAAATTTGTTTTTTACCAAAATGATTAGTGCAAGTGATAAAATCAATTACATTGGTTAAGAGAAACATTAGGTTAATAATTTATTAAAACATAAATATAAGACCCAAAACAAACTATACACTTATACAATACTACTTTTCAGGACATTATTTTGATTTTAATCTTATATTATTTTGTTTTTTAGGTTTGGTATAACTTTTTTAAGGTAAAATCGTGGGTACACTTTACTTTTTTTTTCAAAATTGAAAAGTGTTTCCTTTCCTTTCCCTATAAAAGTCCACCACACCTACCTATTTTCACAGCTCTCAAACATGTTAGGTTTGAAAAAGATCTAAAAAATTCCAATTCGCAACAATCCTACCTTCAACTTTGAATCCTTCCTTTGGTCATAAATTCATCCAAGGATTCCTTTTTGCTCTAACTAAAAAGAGGTACCCAATTAAGAGGTAATGTCTTCTCTCAAGCTCTTTTTTTATTTTCCTTATCCAACCCATCCAATATCTTTATATAAATATTGTCTGAATAAATATTATCTTCAATATACTAGTATGATTTCTTGCTCTGGGTTCATCCAACACTTACACACACCTCAATTTAATGGATATCGAACATATTGTTTCGGTGTACGGTTAACTACTAACTCACGAAATGATGATTGTTCCTTTTTCCAATACCACCAATTATGATGACCATTATGATGGACACTATATTAATATATATTTTTAAAAAATATTTATTATTTATTTAATCATATGTATTCTTTTTACAACACACATCTTATTTTACTTTCCATTTGGTGTAATTATGACAATTTTGTTCGAGGAAGTGTGGACTACTGCCCACTCAAAATGATGTGATTCAATCACACACAAATTAGAATGTGTTAAGGGTGTGTTTAATGTAATTATAATATATATAACATTATAATTCTTCTGTAATATTATTATATAAATATAAACTTATATTGATTTTTCTTTTTTTCAATATGATAATTAAATTAGAAACAACGTTCACGCAAACATACAACTTATTGTCTCCATGAATGATGTATTCAATTTCTTAATTCTTTATGATATAAATTATTATATTATAAATATAATTGATATAAATTATATTTATATAATTATATAAATTATGGAATCATGATATAAGTATAAGGACAAATGATATAACATATGAAGACAAATGTGAAGAACAATGTGAATATTACCCAATGTGAAACCATAACATAGGATCATTAACAAGAAAGTAATATAAGAACATAATTAAAAAATATATGGTAATAGATAAAATAATATTATGAATTAAAATATTTATAACAAACATATATTTATTATATAGCAATCTTGTATGAGCATCAAGAGAGTCAATACACAAGGTAAGGATATTTCATCTCACTTAAACTTTCTATGAGATACAAGCTATGTTCGCCACTCTTTCCTTTTCTGTGGTGTATGTACTTACCATTATTGTGTTATATGTATATTATAATTAAATTTATTGGTAATAAGATACCCTTTTTAGGATATTTCCTTCATGTTATTTATGTTTTAGATGTTTCTAAATCGGTAAAAATGTTTTGTATCAGTTTACCTTCTTTGAGACTCATGTTTTTTATACACCTAAACACTTTTTTGAGGTGTGAATAATTGCATTTTATATGATATATCATGTATCTAAATATTTTCATGATATTATATGATTTATTTAATTTCCTTTTCTTACATGGAGAGTATGATTCCAAGTTACCATGTTATAAGATTTTATTGAGACAATCTCAATGCTTTTCGAGATTATTTATGTTTATGCTTCCATTAATGAAATATTATAATCCATATCTCAAGAACACTCATTATTTTTCTTTTATCATATATTCATTCAAAATATATTCATTTGTTATTACCATTTTTCCAATTCCTTGGTACATAATATAATGTTTTGGGAAAAATTTTATTGTCTCTCTTTTCGGTAAGAAATCTATTATATTCAAAAACCATGTTTTAAAAAAATTAAAAAATGATTTCAAAAGATCCTTGAAGAAAATTTTCAAGGAAAAAGGATTTGAAAAATGTTTTATTCTTTTCAAATCATCCATCGTATATTTTCAAATATATTTTCAATGAAAAAGGTTTTCAAAATGTTTTATGTTATTAAAATAATTTTTCCAATTACAAGGATATTTTCCTCAAGAAATGTTTTTAAAAGATCTTTAAAAATTATTTTCCATATAGCATAACATAAATTTATGATACTAATTCCTTTATAGGGAAATTATTCAATGTTTAAATTCATATTCATTCTTTGAATGTATTATGTTTTGATGGCATGGTGTTTATCAATCCCATTTTTACTATAACAGGTTATATTCTATTGAATCCCACTTGTTTTAACAGGTTATGTTTATGAAACCTGTCTCTTTCAAAAAGTTATGATATGATTACATTGTAATAATACCCATATCATTCCATGGTTTTTGATATGATTATTTATGATCTTGTGCACAAGTATGTATGATTTCATTATGATATGGGTGTGTCCAATATCTTCCTCCAATGCATTGGGAAATGATTTATTTCTCATGAGATAGAATAAGATGGTATTGGGAGTGAGCCTTGACTACTATGATGTCCATGGGAGTGAACCATGACTACCAAAATTGTTTGAGGATTGAAATCATGCTACTAAGATGGCTATGGGAGTAAACCATGACTACCAAGACGGTATGGGGAGTGAAACCATACTACTACAATGGTCTGGGAAGTGATGCCTTCGCTACTATGGAAATCGTTATATGCTTATGTTTTTACCATAATTCCATGTTTTCTTCTTATGTTATGATTTATTTGACTTATGGTCCTTATTTCCTTATGATTCATGTATTATGAATTGCCAATCTTTATTCCATTATTCATGAAATGATATTTTATATGTAGGGACTGATCTTTTATTTTCACAATAATGCTTGCATACCCATATGTTCATGTTTATGCTTACATGTATCCCTTGCTTACCCGTGCTAAGAATCTGAGATCACCCCTTGTATGATTCCTTCATCCTAGGATATGATGATATATATTATGTTCTAGGTGTCTAAGAAGGTTTTTATAAAATAAGAACCAAGTGGGAGATGGAGTACCACATTTATGTACCAGTGTTATGTGTCCATGTTTCCAAAGGCACTAGAGCAAATACAATCTTTTGGGTGTCTATTTTAATAATGTTTTAAGTATTCCAAAAATGTATTGTAATTTTTATATTCGAAAAGAGAGGGTTTCTATAGTTGGTATTAGAGATAATTTATAGTTATCCTTTTGATGTGTTGTGAGAAATATTTAGTGAGAACCCTATGTATATGTCTAGGTATAAGTATATGGAAAAGGAAAAGTATAGGAAAATGTCCAAGAATTTTGGTGAAGGATAGAGTTAGTGGTTTCATAGAAATATATCCCAGTCCATATACTAAAAGTGGATATGGATCTGGCGCAAATGTACATGGGGGTAACCACTCCAAAAATATTCTTCGAGTCTGACTCATGGTATTATGAAAGAAAACAACATGCCTTTCTTCACACCTAGTTTTACACTTCTAGGGGATATGCATTGGTAATTCAGAAACATATCACGAACCATTATGATGGATTAAATATCTATTTTCTATGAATAACCTAAGATAAACTTGAGGATTCATATATTAATTAAGGTTTCATATGTTAGAAATCTTATAGGATATTTTTCATTATTATGTAGTTCATCATTATGATAACTATTTCCTACTCAATGCTTTTGGTTTTAGTCAATGGATGGAACCTGAAAGAATTGTGTAAATGGTGAATGCAACGGAAAATGCAACGATATTTATTTTGAGAAACCAAATGCTCTGGGAGCTATAATAAAAAATCTTGTTTCTATGATCAAACATATTTCTCAGGATTTGAATCATGGTGGACTTACAGATGATAAAATGAGAGAACAAAAATCTATTGAGTCTTTCACGAGGAAACAACCACCTTTTTGAAGTGGGTATTCTAATCCAATTGTTTCTGAACAATGGATTAGAGATACTAAAATGATATTCTGTGTTCTTCAGTGTTTGGAGCTTGAGAAAGTTATTTTGGATATTTATTAGTTAGAAGGTGAAGGAGATCTGTAGTGGACTCTAATCAGGAATACTAGTCAACAAGATGAGATTGAATCCATAGTTTGGGATGAGTTCAAGAACATAATTTTCAATAATTACTTTACTATAATTATTCATAACAATATAGAAAAAGATTTTCCTGAGATGAAATAAAGGGATGCTGATTCTGTTGGTATGTACAAGGATAATTTCACTAGACTTGTGGGTTAGTCTTCAAGAATTATCATCTAACCCGATTGTATAGTTGATATTTTCTTCAATGTCTTAACGAAAATTATTAGAATGTATTTTTCCATAAAATTATTTAGTATCTATGAAGGGATTTTTTATTGTGCAATCAAGGTTGAAGTGGAGGTGGGAGTAGTGTATCAATCTCATGCTTTTGGAAAGATGAAGAATATGGAGTTTAATGGAAACTCTAAAAACAATGGAGATAAAAAAGATGAGTTGCACTTTATTCTCTAATTTTGGGAAGTATCATGGAGATAAATTGCCTTAGGGAGTTTTGTAAATGTTTTAAATTAGAAAAGGACGGTCACTGTAAAATTGACTTCCAAATTGATGGGAAAAATTTTGCTCAATCAGTAATAGAGATAAAGCCTCCTAGAATACACCTCTAATGATTTAGTACTACAAGTGTATGGAGAATGGGAATTATGCTAACCACTTCCCAAAACCAAGGTATAGTGATGACGATCGATGTTAGTAATGTATAAATCCAAGGTACATGAGGAAATATCATGCAATCACTATTTATGATGATGGTGTGATAACAACGTGTCAGAAGCTACACTAACAATCAACTATATAACTGATAATGTCATTTATGATTCTAGATCCAACCACTCTTTCATATCTAAATAATTTTATTATGGTGTTAAGATTCCACCAAAACTATTATATATGGAATTTTTAGTGAAAACCCCTAATGGTATGATGATTCAATGTCATGTATATGATTCCTCTTGAGCTGATGTTTGTGGGAACATGCTTCCTGAAAATCATGTCATTCTTCCTATGGCCCAATTTGATGTCATCTTTGGCATGGATTATCTTTCTCTGTGTAAATTTCACATCAATTTTCAATTTCGGGATGTTAGATTTGATATTACAAACCCATCTATGGTCATTAATCGATCTAATGATAAGTATGAACGTCTTGTGAAGATTACATCCAATGTGTGGGACTTAATTCCAATTCAAAAGGGGTTTTTACTTCAAATGGTTGGGCAGAAGATCGACATAGATGATATGCCTGTTGTATAGGATTTTTGGATTTATTTCTGGATGAGTTTCCTAATATTATACCCAAACATGAAGTTGAGTTATCAATAGAACATATACATAGTTCCACAACAATTTCAAATACATCTAATAGAACAACCCCAATTTACATGCATGAATTAACCAGGAATCTCCCAGAAAACCATGATAAAGGAATAATTCATCCATGTGTGTCACCATAAGGTGAACCGGTTCTTTTTATGAAAAATAAATATGGATAAATACGACTCTTCATTTATTATTAGGTGTCTAACAAGGTCATAATCAAGAAAAAGTGCCATATTACCCATATTCATGACTTGTTTGATCAATTTCATGGAGCCCAATTCTTTTTGATGATTGAAATTCATTCTAAATATCATCAATTGTGGGTCAAAAGGAAGATATACCCAAGACAATATTTTTTACACATTATGGACACTATGAATATATATTTATGCCTTTTGGTCTTCCTAATTACCCTATTATCTTCATGGATTTAATTAATATAGTCTTCAGATAAGACCTTAACTAGTTTTGGGTAGTCTTTATAGATGATATTCTTATCTATTAAAAGAGTAAGGAAGAGCATAAAGATCACATGAGAACTGTACTGAAGACCCTAAGGAATGAGAATTTATATGAAAAATATTAAAAAGTGTGAATTTTGGCAATAAAAGGTTTTATTTTTTGGGTCATATAATCTCAATATATGGTATATCAGTAGATCCCTAAAAAATGGAGGCTATTGAAAGCTATCCTAGACTAATAACAGTGACTGAGATCTGTATATTTCTTGGTTTAGCGGGTTATTATCTAAAGGATGTGGAGTTTTTCTAAGGAATATCTAATCCTATAAACAAGTTTACTCAGAAGGGTGTCATGTTCTTCTAGATAGATGAATGAGAGGAAAATTTCAAGGATCTGAAGAGAAGGTTGGATAGTTCACCTGTGCTTACATTACCCTATAGTGGAAACTAGTTTTTAATTAGAAGCGATGCATCCAAGATGTGATTGGGTTGTGTTATTATAAAATATATCATGGTTATATCCTATCCCTCAATATATTTGATGATTCATGAGAAAAATTACCCAACTCGTGATTTGGAGTTAGCATTTGTAATTTTTTTATTAAAGATATGGTGGAATTATATTTATAGAGAAATGTGTGACATAGATACAGATCATAAAAGTCTGAAATATATATTCACTCAGGAGGATTTGAACATACAACATAGAACATTGTTAGAGTT
This sequence comes from Viscum album, assembly GCA_963277665.1. Taxonomy (NCBI): domain Eukaryota; kingdom Viridiplantae; phylum Streptophyta; class Magnoliopsida; order Santalales; family Viscaceae; genus Viscum; species Viscum album. Next base: position 66,541,409 of record OY728135.1, on the reverse strand, counting down.
GATAATGTATTATGACTTCACATTACATTAACACCCTGGGAATGTGATGAATGTGGATGATGCTTTGAGTTGAAATGATCACGCTAGCTTATCCATGATGAGGACCACAAATGATCCAATATTTTTGTATTTTAAAAGGATGGATCTAAAAATCTTGATGTTAGGGGAAAATATTATCTTTCTCAAATAAATTTTCAACCATATATCCAATTGAATATTAAAGTGGCCCAAATGGAATATGTAGAGATGAAAAAGAATGTTAGAAATGCTCATGAGTTTTACCTTGGTTAGGAAGAAATGATAAGTTTTAGGAACTGTGTCTGTTCATTCAATACCATATTTAAAGAAAGATCTATTAGAGAAAGATCATAATTCATAATTTTCTATTCATCCAAGATGCACAAATATGTGTAGGGAATTTAAAGAATACTTATGGGGGGATGGAATAAATAGAGATATCATGGATTTGGTATCTTGGTGTTTGGTATGCCGATATGTTAAGGCTAAAAGACAAAATTCTAAAGGGATTTTGGATCCATTACCCATATTGAAATGGAAATTGGTGAATATAACCATGAAGTTTTTCACTAGACTACCCAAAACCTCAAATGGGATTAATTCTATATGGGTGGTAGTCGATCGCTTTACTATGTCATCACAATTCATTTCTATTAGAGAATATTTCTCTCTAGATCATCTTTCTAGGATATACATCCAAGAAGTGGTAAGGTTGCTTAGAGTACCACATTATATTGTATTAGAGAAGTATCTATGGTTTAACTAAATGTTCTGGTGAATTCTTCAGAAATCTATTGATACAAAAGTGAGTTTTAGCACTGGTTATCATTCTTGGATAGATTTTAAGTCTGAATGGACAATTCCAACACTATAGGATACGTTGAGATCCGGTTCTTTGGATTTTAAAGGTGGTTGGATCAACAACCTCCTCTAGTTGAGTTTTCATACAATAATAGCTTTCACTCAATCATTCATATGGAACCATATTAGGCCATATATGGGAGGATGTTTAGAGATCCCACATTCTGTGATGAGGTTGGAGAAGAAATGAAATTTGGACATGAGATTACTGAAGAAATGGTTGATATGGTTAGAACTATTCAATAGTATAGCAAGACATCTCAAAGTCATTACAAAATTTTGTTGATAACCATTAATGTGATCTAGAATTTGAATTTTTTGAAAATTATTTTCTTAGAATCTCACCCTTGAAGAATGTTATGATATTTGAGAAGAAAGGGTAACTAAGCCAAAGGTATATTGGACTCATTCAAATTCTTAATAGTATCAGCATGTCAGCCTATAACTTGGGACTTCCTCCAAATACCTATCATGTCCATGATTTGTTCCATATATCTCTCATGAGGTTGTGAATACCACACCCTTCAAATGTAATAAACATACATGTCATACCACTAGAGCTCGAGCATTCTTACAAGGAGCATCTTATTGAAATTCTGGACTGATCCGAGAAAGTTCTATATAACAATACCACATTCCTGGTCAATGTTTTGTGGAGAAATCACCAGATATAGGAAGCTACATGGGAACTTTAGGATATGATGAAGTATAAATATCCTCATTTATTACACAAGTGCTGAATTTCTAGGAGAAATTCATTTTAAGGGGGGTATAATGTAACACCGTGAGTTTTTATAGAACATTTTTTTCTCGAAAAAAATTAAATATTCATTTATATATTTCAAAGAATAATTCGAACATTCCTTTCACATGGAACCAAATTGGAGTAAATTACACACAAAACATAATTGGCGTATGTTACACACAACACTGACTTGGTATATGTTACACTCTACACTATGATTTAACAAAACTTGTTTTTAATATAATTATTTAAATAAGATAATTATAAAATAACCATTAAACATGGTTTTATGAATAGTAATAAAAAAATTTCAAAAAATTTAAATAATTTCTTTATATAAATAAGACATATTTATAATGACATATATGATTTTTGGTAAAGTCCTTTTATATTTTGAAGCACTGTTTTCTCGAATGACCCGCATTAAATGTCCTTTTGTGAAAAATAATAAAATTAATTTTAGACACATTTAAAAATTTAATTTTATAAAATAATCTTAATTTTTATAATTTATAATGTCTAAATTAACTTAGGGTGATTTTTTTGAATTTTTCTGAAAAACATCATTTTTGGATGAAAAGTGAAAAATACCAGAATATAATTTAAAATGATTTTTCATTTAATTTATTTATAAGGTTAAATTATATTTTAAATTAATTTAAAAGTTTAATTAGATAATATTATTATAAACTAATCTAGTGTTGGTCATTGGAACCAATTTCATATTGAAATTAGATATAAATACTTTGAAAACTTTTAATTTTCTTACATTAAAAATCCGCAGTGTCGTCCCGTCAGTGGGATTAATTGAAAATTAATTTTTGCCACATATATGATTTTAGTTTGGAAAAATGGATTCAATATTTTGAATCATCTTTATTTATAATGTATAATAATTTCAATTTATTTTTTTTACCAAAAATATTAGTGAAAGTGATTAAAATTAATTACATCAGTTAAGAGAATAATTAGGTTAATAGAGTAATAAACTGTAAATATAAGACCCCAAACAGACTACATAAACCTCCAAAACTGATTTTATTGAATTTATTCGGCCCTGAACCTTACATTCATGAGTTTTTTTGTTTGATATTACATTTTATAGGTAATTCCTTGGGTACACCTAACATGTTTTTAATCATTCAAAGTGTGTCATTTCCATTACATATAAAAGGATAACAACTCTACCCATTCCTCGCAACTCTAAAACCTATTTGATTTGTCCAATATATATGTAATAAAATTGAATAAAATCCACTCTTATAACTTAAAACCATAATTTTGTCATACAGTCATCCAAGGAAGCCTTTTAGATCAAATCAAAAGGAGTTACCCAAATAAGAGGTAATGTCTTCTCTGAAGATCCTTTCTTTTATATTCTTCATACACCCCCAAATATCTTTATTAAATTATTGTATGATAAAACCTATATAATAAATATATTTGGATGTTTTCTGATAAGGTTTAAACCTACACTTACACACACCTCCATCTATTTGATACTGAACATAATATTTCTGTGTACGACGAACTACTGGCTCACAAAATGATGATTGTTCATTTTTTTGATTTTCCACAAATTATGGTCGACATTATGATGGAAAATATATTGATATATTTTATATATAATATTAATAATTTATTAATGCTTATTTATTCATTTTACAACACACATATATTTTTACATTCCATTTATTGTAATTACTATAATTTCAATTTTGGAAGTGTGGACTACCCCCCATCAAAGCGAAATGATTCATTCAGAAACAACATGGAATGTATTAAGGATGGGTTTAGTGAACATATATGATAACATTATAATGATAATATAATGATATTATATACATATACACTTATATCTCATTTTATCAATAATATAATTAAAACGAAAACAAAGTTCATACGTACGTACGACTTACCGTCTCCGTAAACGGTGTATTCCATTACATAATTATTTATGATATATATTATTATAAAACAAATATATTTAATATAAATGACATTTATATCTTTATATTTATCTATAATCATGTTATAATTATAAGGACCAATGATATTCAAAATTTAGACACTTGTGAAGAACAAAGCGAATATTATCCAAAGTGAAACATTAACATAGGATCATTAATAAGCGGGTTAAATAAGGGAATAATAAAAATCATTTATGGAAATATATATAATAATATGCTTATTTTAAATATTTATAATAAAATTATATTTATTATGAAGAAATATTTTACGAGTATGAATAGATTCAAGACACAAGGTTAGGAGATTTAATCTCACTTTTAATTTCATTGAGATACAGGATATATTCACCACTCTTTCCTCTAGTGTCTATGTATGTACTACCCATTATTGTATTAGATGTAACTTATACATAAATTTATGTGTATTAACATATCCATTTTATTCCTTCATGGGGTTTATTTTTCAAAATTTACCAAATCTGTAAAAATGCTTTGTCTCAATTTTTCTTCTTTGAGACTCCTGTTTTGTTATGCACCTAAACTATTTTTTGAGGTGTGTATACTTTAAAGGTATTATATGATTTATTTAATTTTCTTTTCTTACATGTAGATTATAATCTCATGATACCTATTTATAAGTGTTTATTGAGAAAATATCATTTCTTTTCTAGATTATTTATGTTTATGCTTCCATTGATAAAATATTATGATCCATCTCTCAAGAAAACTCACGAGTTACCTTTTACTATATTCATTAAATAAATAATCATTTGTTAGTACCATTTTTCCACTATTTAGAACATAAGTTAATGTTTTTATGTAAACTCTTTCTATCTCTCTCGTCTGTTGCAAATATATTATATTCAAAAACCATGTTTTCAATAATGTTTTCAAAAATGATTTCAAAATATCCTTGAAGATAATTTTCATGGAAAAAGGATTTTAATTTTTTTTTCAAATATTCCATCATATGATTTCAAAATTATATTCAAATAAAATAGTTTTGAAAATTTTTTATGTTATTAAATGAATTTCCAAAGTAGAAATGATATTTTCCTTAATAAATGATTTTAAAAGATCTTACAAAATTATTTTTCATATAATATAACATCAATTTGTGTTACTCATGGATTTATGGAGAAATTATTCAATGTTTCAATTTATATTATTTCTCTAAATGGATTGTGTTTTGATGGAATTATGTTTTTGAAACCCATTTCTCTATCACATGTTTTATGCTTTTTAATCCCATTTCTTTTCACATGTAATGTTTTTGATGAATGTTTTATGAAACATGTCTCTTTCAATAGGTTATGATATGATTACATGTTTATAATACCCATTTCATTACATGGGTTATGATATGATTATTTATGATGTTTTGAAACATGTATATATGATTTAATTGTGAGACGAGTGGGACCTATATCTCCCTCCAATGCATTGGGTAAATATTTATATATCATGGTATATACTATGATGGTATTAGGAGTGAAACCTGAAGAATTAAATGGCCATGGGAGTAAACCTTGATTGACATGATGGTATAAGGAGTGAACTTATGTTACTTAGATGACCATGGGTGTGAACCATTAATACAAAGATGGTATGGGGAGTGAACCCATAATACTAAGATGGTCTTGTAAGGGATTACTTGGCTACTATGGAAATAAGTATATTCTTACGTGTTTTCCACAATTCCTTTTTTTAATCATATGTTATGATTTCATGGATTATGATATTTATTTCCTTATGATTCCCATCTTATGTACTACCAATATTTATTCCATGATTCGTGTTATGATATTTGACATGTAGGGTATGATATTATATTTTCGTGATCACATTCTAATACCCTTATGATCATGTTTATGCTTACAAGTCGACCTTATTTACCCTTTCTAATAACCGGAACTCACCCTATTTATGTTTCCTTTCCCCCAGGTTATGATGATATTTTTTATGAGTGAGGTGTCTAAGAAGGGTTCTAGTGAAGAATAACCTTGTAGGTGATGAAGTATCTCATTTATGTACGAGTGTTAGCTTTCCATGTTTCAAAAGTCACTATAATAATTAACGTTTTTTGGAATCTATATTTATAATATGTTTTGTATTCTGCAAAGGTAATGTAATGTTTTTGTTAAAAAAGATAGTGTCACAATAGTTGTAACATTAACATAAATATTTATGATAGAAACTATTATGGTTCACATAGCCATGATGGGTTTCATGAATATTTTTTGGACATTCTTTCTAAAATTTGGTGGTCATTGGGTTTTCTTACCAACGACACCACACGATGCATACTGGTAGAGAGGATGGGAGTTTTGGATCAACATATTATTTAATGGAGAATTATTTACTACTATGGGACTCTCTTATATATTCTATGCATGTCCATGAATCCTTCCCAAATATAGATACCCTAACCCTTTTAACCCATATTCAATGTTTAATTTATTACATTAAGGATTGATATTTGTGATCACTTCCCAAAAGACATAATAGTTTAGTAGTCTTGTAAAAATAGATACAAAAATGAAATTCACATTACCATTGAAAACATAAAAAAACAATGAAATTTATTTTAGAACACCATAATTCCCTTTATCATATCTCTACATATCAATCATAATACACTTCCTCACATCTTCTGGAAAGGAAACATAAGAAATGAGTGAGATCTAATGCTTAGTAAGGGGTAGAATACAACAAAATATATCATTAATAAATAAGTAATAATAAATATGGAAGTGTAAGTAAATGAAACACATAAAATTTAATCAATAAAATTAACATGAATAGTAATATGGAATGAAAAAATAATGGTTAAATAATGCCATATAAATAATCACATGATCATGAAACCTATGCCTTGATATTTTAACAAATAGAATAATGAAATGGAACAGAAATAACTTCATTCATAATGATGTAATGTATAATATTGGAAATATTATTCTAAACATTGATTTATTTTTGTAAGACATATGAAATACTGACAAGGCCTTGTGTTAGGGAATCAAAATAAATGGGTAAGGCCTTGACAAAAAACACAAGCTAGTTTGTCTCATGAGACCTAACAATGCATCTAAGGGCTATTGGGATCCCCACCAATAACTTACTAAGTCCAATTGATTATTCCGTGTAATATGCCGAATGATATCAAAATAGTACAGCCCCAATAAAACTGATCATAAAACATCTAGAGAAATTATATGGATGGATCATTACAATATATTCCCAATGGAAGTAAGAGTGAGACGAGAAACCCTTACCTTGGATATGATTTCTTTTATAAACATTATAAGATCCTATATAATAAATATATGTTTATTATAAAGATATTAAATTAATATAATCATATATAACACTATATATGATTTACTTTTGAACTTTAATTACCTATTTATTAACAATTCTTGGTATAAATCATGTTTTGGGTAATAAATGCTTAATTTTTCATGAATGTTTCGGCTTGGTTTTTAGGTACTTTTACATTGATCACAGTTCCATAATCACCAGAATTATAACCATAATATAAATATTATATATATTAATAGTTTAGGTATTTAATGTAATCCAGAAATGTTATATATAGAAAATTAATTACACCGTTCATGGAGAAGGTAGGTCATACATACGGATGAATGTTGTTTCCATTTTCTCGAGTAATGGAATGAAAGGAAGGTAAATAATATATCATATTTATAGAAATTTTATTATAGAAAACATATCATTTAAATTTATAAAGTTAATATTTATTATGATCCATTTCAAAATAAAATTAAAAACATTTCACATCACTACATGGAGGTGGTAGTCCACACTTAGTTACGAGCGGTGTTATTATTTTCCAGCGGCTTGAAAGGAAAGAAGGTATATGTGATATTATAAGTTTAGAAGTATAGTAATGTCATAAATATCATATAGATACTTTAAATTCATCATTATATCCAACCATGAGAGGTGATTATGGAAAATGAATTACATTGGTTAACAGGGCTGTAGTCATCCGTACACACAATCGATGGTTTCATTTACCATTTGATGGAAGATGAGATGGATATGAGTTAAGGAATAAAAATAATAACATATCAATATATGTTATACACTAGTTCAATTATATTGAAATTATTTGTTAATGAATGAATGTGATATGTAAATAAGAAAAAAGAAAGTGCTTAGTGAAGACAATTACCTTCGCTTAGAGAAATATCATGTAGATCTCTTATTAAGGACCATAAGGTTGGTATTTTGGGATTCAAAATAGATCTTAAATATGTATAAGGATTTTTCGGAGGTATTTTTATAGGGGTTTTATCTAATGTTCTTAAGAGGTGTGAATAAGTGAGGGTAGGAAGTGCCCTTTTATAATTGGGGATGAGTGACATTTTTATAAATACCCAAAACTATTCAATAACGGGAAGTCACTCTCACCCCTAGGTCCTTGAAAAATGATAATCAATGAAGTGTATGGGTGATATGGTCATGAAAACCCTACAAAACACACACACACACACATAGAGAGAAACATGTTTTAAATGTTTTTTTCCTTAATGTATGTGTTTCCTTAATTTACCATTTTAGTTTTCACTATGATTACTAGTCTTTTTACCTAGGTATGTTATCATTTTAGACTATAAATATGTTTGGCTAATTAGATAATTTCTACCCAATGATTTTAAATATATAATACAACTTATAAAATATAAATCCTATGTGTGTGGAAAAAATAATTTTAACATGAGCGCATGTAACGCACAAAACTCCATTTTCCCCATTACCATGAAAACAATGTTTTTATTATTAGAAATCAATATAATTATAATAAATGGGAAATGGGTCCATTAATGGATTGTGATCGATATTTTGAAATATATTCTAATAATATTTTTAGTATATTGTAATTTTATGAATTTTAAATCATTTAATAAAATACTATTTATTATAAATTAACATTAATGTAGCTTTTGACACTATTAATTTAAGTTGAATTTAAAAACACCAAGAAAGGTTTAGAATTAGAATATTTTATTTTAAAACCCTTATATCATGTTATATTTATCTTAAAAATTCATGTAATAAAATAATTTATTTCATTTATAATACTTTCCATATTTTTAGTATCATTTATTTTACTTTTCTATTAATTAAATAATTTCTTGATTGTCATTTCTAATGATTTTAAATTAACTATATTACTACTAAAATTGTAAAAACAATTATCCTCATTAAATTAATTTCATTATGATCAAAATTACTAACAATATTAATTCACATCTTGATTTTGTCCTTATGTGAATATATAATGGAAATTTGAAAGCAAGAGATTGACATTTTGTCTTTTTCTTTACATAAATAATTATATTGGTGAATTTCAAGGAAAAGTGTCTTATATGAAGCTAAAAAATACTTAATAAGGTGATAATGTTAGAGATATACTATATAATAGAATTTATAAAAGTATTTGGGCAATTATAACCCTTATCGTTTTAGTTTAACCACAAGTAAACAAGTTTTAACCATAACTGTGATAATTAATTTTTATTATTCATCAAGAGAAAAAATTAAGTTAAATTTATTATATAATTTTATTTATGATTATTTAAAATATTTATTTCATTTTTTAAAATCCCATTTACAAGAGTGGAAAATTTTAATTTAAAATTTGGCCTCCAAATGCGATGAATTTGTTTTTCCAAAGAGACAAATCACATAACTATAGAAATATTTAATATCAAAATTCAAAATAAAATTGATTATAAAAACTTAAATTGGGTTAATTATTATTTTTATGAACTAATTATACTTTAAAATAAGTTTTAAATCAAAATTTATCCTTTATATTATTTAAATAAAAGGCATCTTTCAACACAAATCATTATTTTTCACCCTTCATCAAAAAAAATTAAAATTTTAGAAATATTCTCCAATATTCTGTATAAGATATTATTTACATGATTATTTCAAAAAAAATATCCATTTTGTAAAATTAAATTTCTTTAAATCATTATAGATTAATTTTAATTTATGTGTGTAATGCGTGAAGACAGCGCCTTTTAGAAAAATATGGTTCTTCATAAAAAATACTTTTTGTTTTGAATGGTTTTTATTTTATTTCTAATAAATATATAACCCTTGAATTTATTTTATTCAATTTTAAAACATAAAATGTTTCTTTTTTATTTATTTATATTAATATCCTCCAATTTTATGGTTAGGTTATATCAGTCATAGTAAATAATAATGTTTTAACAGTATATCACACTTCGTTTAAACTCAGTGTTGCATATAAGAAAAGATATTAAAGAGATTAGATTTAATGAAATATATTTCAAGATTCGTTTAATATTGGTGTTGATTGTCTCATACACTATCAAATACAATGTTCTTCTTTTATAATCTCAGTGTGCTACATTATACCCCCTTACTTAAATTATGCCCTCACAATTTTATTTTAGTAATCATAGTTATAACCTTTCTTGAAAACCCACATTGTAAAAAGTGTTAATGAAACTTCCTATTAAAAGAGGGACATTCAAATATAACCGTGATATGGAATAAAACATAAATATGATTCCTAAGAGGAACCAATTACTGGTATATGGAAGAAAAGCATAAATAATTATGGAGAATGATAGTGATCATTGATTAGAAGAAAGTGAATTATCAAGAAAACGATAACAACCACAAATCCACAAATCTATGATGGAAATTGAGGTAATAAGATAATTATTTTTATTTCTAGATCATTTTACTAAATTTGAGGTATTATTTTACTATCATGATAGATAATTCCATATAATATAATTACTTGATATATTCATATTTCATAAGAGAAATTTCATTATTTGGTTGTTCTTTGATCATTTTACACTTCAATTATTACTATATAAAGTAAATATAAAAGATGATTTTTAATGATTTAAGCACTACAATTAAATATTACAAATCATAAGATCCATAATGGAGTGAAATATCCATTAGTATGTCTCAAATATGTTTTTAAGAATAAAATGGTTATCATGAGTTATCTAGTATAATATATTAATCTCTAAACCTCAAAAATAACACCCAAAGTTCAACTTAATACATTCCAGAAGTATTAATACAAAAATAAATTAGGTAAAAATATTCATATCAACTATCAAATAATGTAGGATAGTGGTAGACATTTAACCCATTTCAGACATCAATTATTGGTTCAAGCCTCACATCCTTGTCAGATGTGATGGGTTTTCACACAAGATGTGGGTTGTAATTCATCTAAAAAAATATTAATATAATTCATTTAACACCCTACAATCAACAATGCATGAAATAGACAACCTAGTCATCTAATGTGGTTGTCACTACCATGTAACCATACATAGTAAGTTGTTTTTACTAATCTATGTGCATTGGTTTGTGAGAAATCATATGGCACATAGACACCAGATTTTTTTCTTTGAGCAAGGAAACCCATTTTTATCAAACTAGACTTGTGTTTTCTGAGTGAGGACCATATCATTAATTATATGAAAAATTGTATGGAACATAGTTTTCACGGCCTAAAATAACAACATTTCATTATAGTAATGATACCGATGTCATTATGATAAGATTATTATAGAAGATATGGATTATGTTTAATAAGAAATAAACTTTAAAGGGATTGGTATGAACATATTCCCTTTCGTTTGATAATCTCCCTTGAAAAATACCTTAAGGATTATTGGATAGGTATTTGAAGAGTAAAATAACCTTTAGGTCATAGAAGATGGTATTAGGAAGGTATTTAGATAATAATTGGCTGAGAAAAGGTTCCCAAGTAGTGTAGATAAGTAAGGAGATGTTGATCCCTTCTATAAGTTAGATGAGTGGATGTCTTATATATATTAAGAGATTTTAAATATATTAAATGTATTTCTTATAGAAAGTGTCTAAAATTTAGTTAAATTTAAAATATAGGATAATTTATGTTCAAAATCAACTAAACTAATAATATTTAGTTAAATTTTAGATATATTAGAATCCTTATCACTTAGTTAAACCATAATTTTTAACCCTTTTTACCCTTAAAAAATGATAAATTAATTACTATGTTAACTATTAACAATGAAGAAAAATTATGTTTATATTATTACATAATATTTATTATTTTAATTTTAAATATGGAATACACTTTATATGATTCAATTTTTGAAGGTTATAAAAATTAATTGTTATATATTTATTGAAAACATAATGGAAATAGTTTTTTAAGATTTATTTAACAATAAAAAATAATTTACCCCTTAATCATGTATAGAATTGATATCTATGAAATTTATTAAATTATTGATAAAGAATATAAGTTTAATAAATTTTTAATCATTCCAAAATGAAATGGATCATTTTAAAAACATAATTAGAGGAAAAGAAATAAAATATTTTTTTTTATTTGAATAAAACATAACTTATGTCCCAAAATACCAAGAATTTATTTTAAAATTCGACACAATAATTTAAAATGATTTATTATACTCCATAAGAACATATTTAGGTGATACAAAGGTTAAATATATTTTTAACTCATCGCTATATCATAATGGTTTCATAAAAGTTAAAGTACTTGTAAAATTTTTATTTTTTACTATTTATATAAAAAATAATTACTTTAGAAGAATAAAAAAATAACACTAACATAAATTTAACATTATTAACTCAATAATCATATCCATTTCATCATATTAAAATGTATAAATTTATAAATTGTACATTTAAATTTATTGATGAGCTACTTATATTAAAGTGATAAAATAATAGGATTTGCACTGGTCAATAGATTAGGGATGTAGTGTTCATAGGATATAGAAGGATATATAGTATTACATCCACCAAAAAATAATTTCATCCCTAAAATAGGAGATATATGTCAATTAGTAAACAAATGTTTCTAATCATTACTCATAGATTCGTTAAGCTCCCTTGTTGGCTCCTTTATTTTGTGATCTATTTATTGGACTTTCACTAATTGAGTTATTTGATTCTGTAACACTTGATCTTTAGTGTCACGAAATAAGGGAGGCTCCTAATTATAAAGAAATTCACGTTCCATCAATATTTCCTTAGAGGAAAGTGGATGTGTTGGTTCTAGCATCATTTTCCATAATAATGAAACGCGAAAGATTTCAGCACATTATAGTGGTTGGGTGGCATAACCAATCAATAATCCACAACTCCAATTAGTTATAGAACTTTAAAATTACTAATTAACCTATCTATTAAATTCAGATTTTTACCAAGTTTTATTACTAATTTCCAAGGATTCACCTTTAAGAATAAGTGATCTCCTACTTTAAATTTCAAGTCCTTCATTTGATTGTCATCTTAACTCTTTTTTAGGATTTGAAATAGTTTGATGTGATTCTAAATATCTCATACTTTCATAGTTGTATCCTTGAATTGTTTGGAGAATAAAAAAACAAATTCTATTAATTCATTATAATAACTTGGAGTTCTAAATATATTCACATAAAATTTTTCATTTGACTCCTTATACATGGTTGAATGTAATTTATTATTATATAAATATTTTTACCTAGGGTAGATACTGATCCCACATAACATGAATGTGTAAGTATCATGATCTCATCATTCATTGTAATTTAATAATAGTCATTTTATAATACCCATAAGTTATAGGATTATAGGGTTTTTTTATATTCGTCTTTTTTGTTGAGATGTATTTAAAAACTCTTCCAAAATTTCAATCTAAATGAGGGTCATGATCAAATACAATTTATAAAGGTTCTCTATAATGTTTAACAAATTCATTAATATAGAGCTGTGTAATAATCACAATATATATATATATTCCCTTAATACTATGAAATTTTTATCTTTTTATGGTGGTCAACAAAGATCCATACAATAGGATTTCTCATATGAGTCTTCATATTTATAATTAAAAATTATTTTTTAACTTTGTCTCACTTTCATATTAGTATAGTTAAAGGTTTCATAACTCCCATTAGATGTTTTATTTTATATTTTACCTACCAGAAACACCTAGCATATGGAAACATTAAATATAATTTCCCTCTTCATGCCATACCCTTAGAAATGTTCCCTTAATTCGGTAAAAATATTAATTCTACCATGGTTTATAGAGAAATTAAATCTATGTGCTTCATCTAGTAGCTTCCTCTTCAACTATGCTAAAAATGGAACACATAAACTACTTCAAAACTTCAACACTTTGTCTTTATAGATGATGTAAATAAAGTTTCCATCATTCAATGCTTTAATATTCCATTCTAAATCCTCATCATCCCATTGAAACATATCTATATTTTCAAGTTAAGATTGTTTAGAAACTTCTTAGAAAAGGAATGTTGTCTCTCCTTAAATAAAAGATTCCATATCAGGCTTTTTTAAATAAAGAAATTTTGGATTCTTATTGATCCTCATCATGGTAATAATTCTATGGTACCTTATACACAATGAATTAGTCACCTTGTTTTTATTATTGGGATGGTAGAGTATCGATAAATCACAGTCCCTAAGTTGTTCTAGCCATCTTCTTTGCCTCATATTGATCTATTTTTGAAATAATATTTACATAAAACTCTTATAGTCTGTATATATATCGCATATTTTACATGATTGATAGTTCCTCCATATCTTCAAGGAAATTATAATATCTTCCATGTCAATATCATGAGTTGTATAACCTTGTTTTTGGATTTTTAATTTCCTTAATGCACAAGAAATTACTATATAATTTTTCATAATAAAATTACCCAAATATTTCTTGGATGAATCAATATAAATTATGTGACAACCAATCCTTCCTTGGAACGTTTCCTTTTAAATAATATCAATAGCTTGCGTCGCAAACCACTCTGAGTTCGAATGCACCGCGACTTATCAAACTAGTCATTTAAAAAGCATTTATTAATAGTATTAAAAAAATTATGAAATTCGTTAATTTTATTTTTCCAAATATAATTCATTTTGAAATTTAGTGTATGAAAATATGATTAAGGTGAAATTATGGTAATTTTATGAAAATTTTCAATTTTTGATGAATAAGGAAAATACTGCACTATAGATAAAAAACAAATTTTTCATTTAAATAATTTTTTATACTTTAAATATATTTTAACGTTAAAATAGATATAAAATACATATATTAGTCCAATGTAGGTATGTGGAATTATTTTTAGAAAAGAAATATATTTTAAAAAAATTATTGAACTTTTGAACGTCTTCATCACCTACCTTCTAACCACATCTATAGATTAGTATTAAACATTATTGGCACCAAAATTTGGGACAGAGAAGAAGGAAAAAAGAATGCACCATTGACTGCTTCACGAAGCTATTTCGCGGATTCTCCCCAGCATCGCGATTTCCATGAAGCAAGGAGGCAGGATGTTTCGTGAACGCATTGGACGTTCACAAGCCGGACGCGAAGCAAGGAGGAGGGATGCTTCACGAACCGATTTGAGGTTCGCATGCCCGCCGTGAAGCAAGGAGGCGGGATGCTCCGCAAACAAATTTTACATTCACGATCCCACCATGAACCAAGGAGGCAGGACGCTCCTCAACCCCATTTGACATTCGCGAGCCCGCCGCAAATCAAGGAGGCGGGATACTCTGTGAACCCATTTGACGTTCGCGACCCGCCGCAAAGCAACCAAGTCCCTCTTCGCACTGCGTCACCTCCGCTTCATGTCACCCCATGCCTATAAATATCGAGCTCCCCCTGAGCCCAGATGATGGACAATCCGACCATTCGGCTTCCCATGACCCGAATTGCGAAGCGTCCTTCCGCTTTGCAACCCATGAGCTGAGTGTGGTACTTACTCTTCGCGAAGTGCCTACGCTTTGTCTCGTTTTGATCCCCTCTTCTGAAAGGGATGCCTTTCACGAGGCCTAAGGTCCTTCTCGAAGGAAGGGGATCCCCAAGGGGACCTGGGCCGTCTCTGATCATTTATGCTTCACGAAACACCCTTCATTTCACATGACCCACATGCTAAGGCAGGGTCACTGTACTTCACGAAGCACTTTGCTTCACAACACCTTACTTTGAATGGAACCTTTTCTCCACGAGGTAGTGCTCAGCGAATGTCTTTCCCCTTCACATAGCACCTCTCATATGTGCCTTGCCCCTATGCTCAGGCTAAGGCACCCCACATTGCGAAGCACACCCCTTTGTAAGTGCACTTCGCCATGCAGAGCAACAGAGCTTCACAAGGCCCCTGTCTATTAACCCCTCTTCTTGGAAATTCCATTTCCCATGTGACCATCTAGGTTTTCATGATGTGAATTCAAAGTCCCCTGGATGATATCACCCGTTGCATTGCTTCGCCTCATGCCTCTTCGCATAGGCACGCTGATGGCTATTGCTTCTTCGCATAGCCACGCTAACGTGGGCCCCTCGATGGTTGGCTCCATGAAACACCCTCACCACGGCATTGCTGATGCCTTCCCTTCCACAAGGGGAAGGAGGTATTGATCATGTATGTCCTAGGGGTGTGGAGTGAACACACCTCATCCGAGATGCAGGAAGTTATATAGCCAAGCACCCTCGTCCTCAACACATGATGTTAGACTATGACCTCACCTCATGCCTCGCACGTGGGGCGCCCCCACCTTGGACATTCTCTACACCCACTGGTCTCCACAGGGGATAATATACCTCTTATTGGATTGGAGTTTGTCCATGGGGAAAGGGAAGCTACCTTGGTGTAAGCCCCTATCATTTCTTGTAGGAGGCGGCACCCTTACTCCTCCTTTCATATTCGGTCCCCTAGGCAAGCGAAGGAAGTGGTGGGGAATGGTTCTTATCCATTATTTGGTCCCATGTACCTCTACCGTTGTGCTCTGTCTCCATCGGGACTCCCTACTGGATTAAGTCCCAACCACCACGGGCAGATTCCTTGTGTAAGACCAATTCAGCATTGTCGCTCCATAGTGGCACCCGGTCCTCCCTCCTGGATTAAGTCCCAACCACTGGGGGTTTCTAACCACGAATAAGCCCATGTTTCCTCTATGGGCCGCTCCACGCGTCATCCCTAGTCCACTTCCCACGGATTCACCTTCCATGACGTGGTCGTCGGGCCTTTGCAACCTCTTGTTTTTCCCGAAGAGCATGACTCACGTGGGATTAGAGTAAGCATCGAACATGATAGCGTACCCATAGCTCGAACTACGAGGACTTTGCTCCATGTCAAGGCATG
Source organism: Viscum album (assembly GCA_963277665.1). Classification (NCBI taxonomy): domain Eukaryota; kingdom Viridiplantae; phylum Streptophyta; class Magnoliopsida; order Santalales; family Viscaceae; genus Viscum; species Viscum album. The sequence continues at coordinate 66,524,601 of OY728135.1, read as the reverse complement.
GTACGTAGTAATCCTTGCCGAGGTTCAAGCCCAACAACTATTGGCCCCAGCCGTCTTCATGTCAGCGTGTCAAGCCCATCACAAACTACAAGGACTTTAATCCATGTCAAGGCATGGTACGTAGGAAACCTCTCTGAGGTTCATTCCCACAACCCATTGGAACCCAGTTCCACATTCACATCGGTTCACCAACACCTTGAGCTGCCTCAGATCAGAATCCCCAAATACCCCCATATCTATAACTACGAGGACATTGATCCATGTTAAGGCATGGTACGTAGGAAACCTCCCCGAGGTTCAATCCCACCACCCGACTAGAACAAGTTCCTTATTTATGTCGATTCACAAACTAATTCACACCATCTAAACTACGTGGTCATTGATACATGCCAATTCAAGGTACATATGAAGCCTCCATGAAGTTCAGGCCCAACACCCAGAAGTTCCGACCCCCCCCCCTTTCACATCAGATCACCTCCGTCACATACGACGTTAAACTATAGACCACTTTCAATGTTAAGTCGTTGTCACCCCTTTCAGTGGTAATCTATTTTCACCACTTTTAGAGGTAATCTATTGTTACCACTTTCAGCAGTAAGCCATTGTCACCCCTTTTATCAGTAAGCCATTGTCACCATTTTTAGCGGTAAGACGTTGTCACCAATTTCAGCGGTAATCCTTTGTCACCACTTTTAAAAGTAAGGCGTTGTCACCAATTTCAATGGTAAGACCTTGTCACCACTTTTAGAGGAAAGTTTTTGTCACCCCATTTCAGCGGCAAGCCGTTGTCAACAATTTTAGTGGTCAGCCGTTGTCACCGCTTTCTGCGGTAAGCTGTTGTCACCCCATTCAGCGGTAAGAAATTGTCACCCCATTCAGTGGTAAGCATTGTCACCCCTTTCAGCGGTAAGTAATTATCACCACTTTTAGAGGTAAACTGTTGTCACCCCTTTCAGCGGTAATCTGTTGTCTCCCCTTTCAGCGGTAAGATGTTTTCACCACTTTCAGCGATAATTCGTTGTCACCCCTTTCAGCGGTAAGTCATTGTCAGCCCTTTTAGAGGTAATCCATTGTCACCTCCTTCCAGCGGTAATCCATTGTCACCTCCATCTAGTGGTAATCCATTGAAACCCCCAACCGATGGTAAGCTGTCATCAGATGAACTATGTGGACTTTGATTCCTGGCCATGGTGATACGTAGGAAGCCTCTTCAAGGATCAAGCCAAAAACCATCATCATCCTTATGAAGGAGCCATCCCATTAACCATCCCCTTCCTAGAACCCTCCATCCTCTATCCGGATTCTTACCCGGCCACCACATCTAGGTGGAATCATGCCATCCCATTTCCCGTTCCGACTAACAACATTCAGGAAGCCACCTACATGTTTTCCCCAATATCGATGTTCCCTCCAGGGGGTTCCTCCACCTAATCCACTCTAGTCATTGTTCTGATCAGCCTGATCAGTCTCCACTGGATGTTAAACCTATGGAATACCCTGTGATAAACTTGGGATATTTTGGAAAACCTCATATATATTTCTATGGCATAAGATTCCCAACGTTCGATGTAGGATGCCTCGTGCATTTGCACCCTCGAGAAGCCCTTTAAGAAGGGACAAAAGATAGACATGACAATCCCCAGCACATAGACATTCCAGTGATGCCCCACTTGACTACTCCCCTAACCCAAGGTTGCTGCCCTGACCGGATCGCTTGGAATGTCCGGAAAGAAGAAGTGTAATTAACTGGTGTCCATGAAGATTTGGTGCCAGGAAGAGTTTCACGAACAATGTCTTAAATCTCTGAGGGAGACCTGGACTAGGTGATGAGTTCTGAGGAGGAATCAACTAAAAGAAGAACATACATCTCATAATCTCATTTCGATCATGTATTTGATTTCCTTGAAAAAGAAGTGGATGCCTTCTCCCTTTGGAAATCGGGAATGCGGGGTAAAAAAACCGCGTCCCTCGTCCCCGAACGAGATAGATGCACACGCCACGATGAATGCGCCGAGAACAGAAATGGTGAACCCGATGTGAAATTATTCTCCTCAATATGGAGATTAGTAGTGCTCATGGTATCAATGGATTGACGTGTCACCAGATATAGACATCTGACGCCAGGTCCCACCAAGAAAATAGCGAGCCTGGCATGAAACTCACGATAAGTTGGGGCAGTAGAACGTTGTACATTCCACTCTGTGATGTTGTCACTGTAGATCCCTATTACTGATCATGGTGGCACTGGGGAATTAGTCGTTGATTCCTTTTTTATTTTAGCACTAATGAGTCCATCTCTTTGCTTCTCAAGAATCAGGTTGCTGATTTAGGAACGCAATCACGGCATGTCCGCCTACGCGGGGGCAGGGGCAATGCCAGCACAACTGCTCCACGTGGTTTCACTGCTTCCGTGACGACCTCTACTTCTGCGACCGAGGGGCACCCATACCCTATCTCCCCATCGGATGTTATCCAACGAAGGGTAATTAACAACCTCGTGCGTCATTACGAGGTGGAAGGAATAATCCCAACCTAGGATATAGACCGCCCGGATCTGGAGGCGTCCGCGCCTCGCCGTCAACACCGTCCCGAGGGTAGCACATGGAGCCATTGCTCCCCACCACAATATATAACCACTTCGGGAGCCTGTCCTCAGATTTTTTTGATGACTCCCTACCTTACGGTGATGAGGTAGGCGATGTCCAGCCCAGCCCAGTCGGTGTCCCGATCCAGGGGATCCTGGAAAGGGCTCCCACCCGGCCGTGTTAGCACCTCCGCCCGGTCTTGCCGAAGGAGGATTAGGTAAGCTATGAACCTGCACCACCTGCCCCAACATGTCTGACCTGATGCCAGCGTCGAGCACGAGTTAAGGAGGAAGCCCACCAAGTGGCATCAACGTCGACAGCTACTGTGGCCCGAGCCACCGCCGATGCATACCATCATTTCCCTGCATAAACTAAGCAGGGGCGCTTATACGCCCAGCCGGGATTGAGGCCCCAACTGCCCCATGGGAAGGCTCAGTCGACTCTCTTGGTCACAGGTGCGATCAGTGGTCACCGTGAACCAACCTATAGTGATGTCACCCCGTACGAAGGTCCTCCACGTACCACCACCATAGAGTGTGTGGGAGTTCACCTCTTCGAGGCTCGGCATGGAGGTCCGCCCCATGCTACCCCCAGTCCGAACGAGGTTCTGCCCCACGGTAGTGATACTCGGTATGGAATCCTCTCTCATGCCTATTACACCGGATATGGAATCACTCCTCCAAGTCCTGACCGCCAGTGCAGGGATATTGCCCAATCCAGTATCTATACAATGTGGGGATCCTCCCTATGTCCCCTCCACAGATGGTGAAGGACCTCCTCACCCCGGCCACCAGAGGGGTGAATTCCAGCCTCGCTCCACCCGCACCAAGCATGGGGGTCCTCCCCATGCTTCTGACGGTCCCAACGGAGGTTTTTCCAACTCTAGTGCTATTAATGGAGGTCCTCACCATATCCTGTTTGACATTTTTCTCGGTGCTCCTTGCACCCCGGCTTTCTCAGGTGGAAACCCTCTCTACCCCTGCACCAGTGTGGCCGAAGGACCCCATGTCAGAAATCAGCCCTGTCTCGAGGAGCCATCTAGGGGCAGGAAGGTTGGTCGTCGCCACCACAATAAGAATTTGGTGAAATCCCAGGAAGTGATCGGACCAGTCCGCTTCTCAGACACTAAAGCGGAGTACAACTCGGCTCAAGAAACCTCACCTCGCTTATCCGAGTCAAGGCCCGGGGCAGGAACTTTGTGCATCATCCTAGTGCTCCCAGAATGCGAGGTCCACAGGATTCCCGCCTCCCTCCGCAGGTATATCCAAGAGGATGAAAATATGGAAACCCCGCAGGTTATGATCGATGGGCTGGTTCAAGTGAACCTTAGAAGTGAGGTAGATCCGAGACCCACATTGATTAGTGTCGCCATGCCCCTAGAGGGGAAACAGTGGTATGTGGACTTCCTTAAATAAAACCATGACATATTCTCCTAGAGTTAGGATGAGATTCCAAGACTAGATCCTCAGGTAGCAATCCACCACCTCGTTCTCCCAAAAAATCATCACGGGTTCAAGCTACCTCCAAGAAAGATGCACCCTTTTCACAGTGTCGTGGTCGAGGTCGATGTTGAAAAGATCATCAGAGCCAACTTCGTCAAGGATGTCCAGTACCCCAAGTGGCTAGCCAACATTGTTCTAGTCAGGACGAAGAATGGACAGATCAGAGTCTGCATCGACTTCCGGGATCTCAATCGTCACTTTTCAAAGGATAATTTTACCCTTCTAGTGATAGAATTGTTGATTGATGCTATGACTGGGATTCATGCCCTTTACTTAATGGATGGTGACTCTGGATATAATCTGATCCATAGGTACCCTAAGGAAGAAGATTCCACGCATTCAAGGTTCCCCATGGTACTTTCTATTACCAGGTTATGCCCTTTGGCCTGAAGAATACAGGTGCCACCTATCAGTGGGCAATGCACCGCATATTCTTTCTGATCCTTGGGACATTGGTGGAATGTTATAGGGATGATATGGTGGTCAATTTCTGCCAGAACTAGTACCATCTCAAGGGCCTTGATAAAATGTTCAGCTTCCGCCATTCTCCCCACCTGAAGATGAACCCATTCAAGTGTGCCTTCAGGGTCACCTCCGGAATGTTTCTTGGCATTGTTGTCAGGTATTGAGTCATAGAGATCAACTCAGAGAAGATCAAGGCCACCAGTCAAATTCCTCCCCCAAAAATATTCAGGAGCTTCAAGGTTTCCAAGGCCACTTAGCCTATATACGCCGATTCATTGCGAATTTGTCCTGCAAGGGTAATACCATTTCCCGACTCATGAAGAAAGGCTCTTCCTATGAGTGGGACGAAGAGTACCAGACCACGTTCAAGGAAATCAAGCAATATCTACTCTAGCCTCCGGTCCTGATGCCACCCGTATCCGAGAATCCACTGATCATGTACGTGACTGCCCTAGAATGATCTCTTGGCACCCTTCTCAGCCAAAAGAACAATGAGGGGATGAAAAACAGTCTCTACTACCTCAGCCACAGCCTCCCCAACATGAAGACCGGATACTCCCCCATCGAGAATAGCTCTCTTGCACTGTTATTTGCAGTACGAAAATTGTGACACTAATTGCAGCACCACGAGGTACAACTGGTGTCTCGGTTAGACCCGCTAATGTACAATCCGAAGCACCCCATGTTGACTGTCCATCTAGCACGGTGGACAGTGCTCCTCCAACAGTTCGACATCAGGTTTGTCCCTCAAAAATCTATCAACGAACAGGCATTGGTAGACTTTCTCAGTTCCCATCTAACCTCCGTGGACCATTCACCGGACATCGATTTTACCGACGAAGCAATCCTCTCGGTATATCCTTCCATCCCGTGTTGGAATATGCACTTCGATGGTGCCTCCCGGAGCCCCACCAGTAGGAGGCTCAATAATCCCAGACTCAACAGGGTGGGCCTTGGTATTTTTTTTATTACCCAGGCGCAAGCCATTTTTTCGTATTCATTCATGTTGTCAGAAGGCTAAACCAACAATGAGGAAGAGTACCAGTGTAACACCCCGAGATTTTATGAAAAATATTCTTTTTAATTTCATTAATGTCATGTGCTATACGCTACACCAAAAGGAGCTTGCACAACACGCATCCTTGACTTGCGTTACATTACATGCAATCACGACCTTCCTCGATAGCGTGTGTAGTACGCAATACCGAGTTTCACTATACAACGATATGCTATTAAAATATTATTAAAACTAGCCGTTATGAATAGTAATAACCTCTTTTTGAAATTTTGTATTTTTTATTTTTAAAAATGGACTTCATTTCTGGATTCAGAATATCGAAATTATCTTAGGGTGAAATTTTTATACTTTTCGGATAACTTTCATTTTCTGATGAATAGTAAAAATTACTAAATTTTAATTAAAAACAACCTTTTTAATAGAAATAATTAATAGTGATAAATTATTAATATGATTGGTTTTAAAGTATATAGAGAATATATTTTTACAATTTAATACAATGTTGGTTATTGGATGTAATTTCACATTTAAACCAGATAAAAACAACTGTCAATCTTTTGATAGTTATTATCTCTTAAGAACACGCTATTTGTTTTGACGACGGTAATTAATTTTTAAATAATTAATGAAATTGATATGTTTAGAATTTGGTAAAATAGACATCATTTTTGAATTCATAATATCAATTATAGATTAGGCCTAATTTTTGGTATTTTTCTGAAAACTTTCAATTTTTGATTAATAGTGAAACCACTAAGTGGTAGTTAAAAAAACTGAATTTTTCATAAAACTTAGTTTTACCACTTCTGTGAGTGGAATTTCGAAAATCTGAGAGATGCGGTTAATATCAAGGACTAAAATGTGGTTCAATGAGATGAAAATAATTTTTGGTGAATAGTATCTTTTTACTTTTTTTTACCACGGTTAAAAGTAAATAGGGTAATTAAGGGTAAAAATGATATTATTATTACCCTAACACATGTCCTAATTCTATTGGAAAAGTGAAATTCGAACCAAAACAACCTTAGGAATAAATTATGACCATTTAGGCCCACTTGGATTAGATTATGACATTTATTATTAATTTATTTAAAGAAGGGTTAAAGTAGTTAAAATCAAAGTTTAATAAGTAAATAATTTTAAATATGCGGTTATACATAAGATAAATTCGGCTATAAATATTCATTAGAAAGCTAAAAATATTTCATACATAATGATATTTTATTTGTAATTTTTAGACTTTATATAATTTAATTTATTTATGACACAAAGATGTTGCAGAAATTATCTTATTAATGAAATATTGACATAATTGATGTTATAAACACCAAAATAAATGTAATTTGAGACTTTTTATTAATCAAACTAATTTTCTAGGTTAATATGACATGTTAGTATTTATTTAATTAACTTTTTTCGAACTAATCATTCTGTTATGATTTAAAAAAAAATCAATTACTAAATAGTGTCAAAATTGATATAAAATTGTTTTTAAAACAAATATTATATTAATAATTGTTATTTTATTCCTAAAAATCTACGGTTCGGCCAAATAACATAGATAAGGTTATATATATTAATAATAAACATCTTGGGGTTCGTTTGGCTGCTTATAGTAAGTTTATTAACCTTATAGTATAAGAACACAAGAAGACACAGTAAAAGTAAAATTATTTAATTTAATGTTAAATCTAATTGATAAGGTTAAAATAGGATCCTAACCTTGTCTAAATTCTATTGGATGAGATAATTTCGACCCATACCCACCTTAGCTTCTAAATAAATCAATTTGGAGCTATTTAAAACCGTATTTTGATTTATAATAAAATAATATTTTTAGTTATTCTAATGGTGCCCCTCTCTTCCCTTATAAAAGGGCACCTCCTCCCTCTCTTCCTCACACCACATTGAGCCTTCAAGCTCAGCCAAACCCTGCCAAATTCCCTTTTCCACTTCCCTAGAAACATCCTAGAGGTTCTGGTCTTCCTCAAAGACCAATTTTAGTGCCCTAAAAGGAGGTCTCAATGAGGCGCTTCAAAGAAGAGGTAATGCCTGTTACCGATTCTTTCATCTTTATTTCTTCTTCCACTTATTCTTCGTAGGTTGTTTCATTATGAAGTAATAACATCAGTATCACTTATATACTGGTATTTTATTATAATTATGAAACAACCTTATTTCACCATCTATCCATCCTACGGAAAACGAAATCATCGCGCGTGCGTACGTACGGAATACCGTCTCCACGCCGTGGTGTAATCTATTTTCCACCACCACCTTACTTGGATGGGTATAATGGTGTACATAATAACTATATCTGATTATTGTAAAGTGATATTGATTATGAAATAGTATACATACACTCTAATACGATTCCACGATCATGATAACGATATCATCGCTCGTGCGTACGTACGGACTACCGTGTCCACGACGCGATGAGATTCATTCTCCACGTTAACCATTCATGAATGATTATAAAGTATATATAATATTTAATAATGAAATATATGACATAATAATGATTCTGGATTTATGTGTATTTATATGTATGTCATCTACTTAATTCCATTCAACTCAATAAGGAAAAGAAAACATAGTTCATGCGTATGTACGGTCTACCGTCTCCATGAACGGTGTATTTCATTCCATTTACTGATCTATTATATATATATTTATATATTCTGAATATATATTATATATAAATCATGTTTTATATTCTGGAATTAATTAATCATGATATAAGTAATCATATGAATAATTAAAAGTGAAAACATGGACGACAAATGAAACGATTTTACCCAAAACGCTCTTTAACATGGAATTTACAAAAGAACGGGTAATATAAAGCCATAAGTGAACCATATATGATATCATAACAATTATTATGATTCTGGAATAAGTCAATGACATTATTTAAATCATTATACAGGAGGTTCGGACACATACGAAGCAAATCGGACCTAAGGTAAGGGAAATATCACAATCTCATTTTTATCCGAGATTGCTTATTCGTAATTATTTAATGGGGTGTATTTTATCATCCACATCCATGTTTCCTCAATATGTAAAATTATTTCCATCCACCTACAATTTTTTAAATCCATTTTTACCCTTTGGAGAGTTTTTAGTAAAAGATATGAAAGGAATATTTTGTCGTTTTTCGTACGAGTTACTTTTTGACTTTTCCAACAAAAGTACGAGAAGAATGTTTTCTTTTAACTTATATGGAATGAATGGATTTTTAAAACATTATTTCCAAAAGGTTTCCCTTAAAAGATTTCATGTTTATTTTTAATCAGCATCTTTTAGTTTATAATTGTATGACATGTTAAGAAAGGAAAAGTGTTTTTGAAGTATAAAGGATATTTTCCTCAAGAATGGAGTTCAAGTGTTTTATCAAAATTATTTTCCATCTAAGATAATAAAGGGTTATATTTCTATCTCTATTATTACATTGATTTGATTATGTTGTGATGGAATTATTTTTATGAATTCCTTTATCTTATATGAGTTGTTTTATGATGTCACGTTGTTTAAGATTCCCATTTTTATTACATGGGTTATGCTATGATGTATGGTTTATGATTTTGTGGAACACATAAGAATGGTATCATTATGAGATGAGTGGGACCTATATCTCCCTCCAATACATTGGGTAAAGATATTATATCTCATGAGATAGACATGGCTGGAACGGTAGGTTATACCGGTTCAGTGAAACAGGACTGAAACGAGGAGTGAACTCGGCTCAAAAAGGGACTTTGTCCACTAAGATAGTCTTGGCAATGAGTATTGACTAATAAGAAATGATTCTCTATGATTATGTGTGTATGCCACAAAGTTTCATGTTCTATGTTATGATTATTGGTATTACATTTCACTACTATGATTTATCCCATGTTATTAAAATTATGATCTCTTTTACAGGTTAAGATTTCCAAAAGATATGTTCTTATGAATATGACGTGATTGATATTTCTTTTGTTTACCATTACTGAGCATTTGAGCTCACCCTTTTATGTTTTCTTTTCCCCAGGACATAAAGAATGGATTTAGGTATAAAAAAAAGAAGATCTTTATGGGAGATGTTGAAGATCTTTCACCACGATTAGAAGATTATATTCCGAGTTTCCAAAGACACTAAACTATTACGGTCCTTGTGTGTGTGTGTGTGTGTTTTTGTTATGTACTAAGTATTCCGCATAAGTAATCTAATGTCCATGTATGTTAAGCTTTGGGTCTCTACAGTTTGTATCAGAGGAAAGGTTTAGTCAACCTTTGGAGACTAGGATGCGAAAACGTTAGTGAGATCCCTATATATATTTCTAAGGTATGTCTTGGTATGTCCCTAAGGATAAGTATACGTATAGGATATAGTCCTATAACTATGGTAATGATATTAGATTAAACCAAAGATGTTAGATATTGAAGTTACTCCCCCTTTATTATGAATTTTTCCTCTCACACTATTCTTTTTGGGTTTTAGACGATGGTTGGAACCCGAAGGAACCGTGTTGATCAATGCAATGGACAATGCAATCATTGTCCTCCTGAACAAAAAATGTTATGGTAGATGGAAGGAAAAATCTTTAATGCTATACTTTCACAAGATATGATCATTCTGGACTTCCAAATGAGCAAAGAAGGGAACAATATTCAATTGATTCCTTCATGAGGCAACGTCCACCTTCTTTCAGTGGGTATTCTGATCCACTTGTTGCTGAAGAATGGATTAGTACTACTTAAAAGATATTTTCAGTTCTTCAATGTTATGAACATGATAAATTCATCTTAGCAGTGTATCGTTTGGAAGGTGATGCTGATCAATGGTGGAATCTTATCAAGAATATGAGGCCAAGAGATGAAATTGAGTCCATGGAATGGGACGAGTTCAAGAACTTATTTTTCAATAAGTACTTCCCTCATATTCTTTGAAAAAAGATGGAGAAGGAGATTCTTGAACTAAAGCAAAAGGATGATGAATCTGTTGGTATATACGAAGATAATTTTACAAGGATTGCAAGGTATGAATCTGGATTTATCATCCAACCTGAAAGTAAAGTTGATCGATTCTTCAGTGGCTTAAAACCAAATCTTCGAAGGGAATTAGCTATAAGATACTTCAGTAGCTATGAAGAAATTGTGTGTTGTGCTATCAAGGTAGAAATGGAAGTTGGTGTTACTTATCCATCTCATAGTTTTGACAAGAAACAAAAGATGGAGTTCAAGGAGAAATCTCAGAATAATGGTGAGAAGAAGATGAATGTTTCCTTATGCTCAAAGTGTGGAAAGAAGCATGGTGGATATTGTCTTAAAGGGACTAGAAAAGTTTTAAGTGTGAAAAAGAAGGTCATCGAGCAGCTGAGTGTCGATGTAATGGAAAAAGGGTTTCTAATGATGTGAATAAAGAAAAGACTACAGAGAACACACCAACAACACTTCAATGCTTCAAGTGCAAGGAAATGGGGCATTATGCTAATAAATGCCCTAATCCAAGGGTTAGTGATGATCGACATGAACAACCACGTAAGGAAAAGGACAAAGGGAAGTCACATGTGATCACTATTGATGATGTTGAATATGACAACGATGTTGTGGAATGATTAAGTGTTTATGTAATGGGATTCCAGAATAATGTTGTATATAGTTTCGTGGAATATTGGAGTATTTATGTTTTGGTCTATTATGGTTTTCAATAATTTTATGGCATCGGTAACAATGAAAAGTGATTGAAATGTTTTTGGAAAGCATATGATATGCACATAATGAAGGGATAAAGAGAATCTAATATGTTTGATAGTATTCATGAGCACATGATTGATATAAGGACTAAGTGATATCATGGTTTGAGGATATAGAATTTTGAGGATTTTGGTATGTGGAAAGTGTAAACTTTTAACTGCGTTCATGTTTTCACTAAGGTTCAATGGATATTCATTCTTCAAGAGAATACATGATTAAGGTATTCACATGTTTTTAATTTGACCAACAAGGTATATCTTATGATATATGGGGGATAAATGATGGCATTCACGTGATCATTTTCTTTATACTATGAGCTTGGACCGAAGTAGTTTAGATAAGCCTAAAGATTGGAATGGATTATGTTGGACATAGGTTATTATTGTTTAAGGATAAAACTTTTTTGATATTGTTGATGGGATGTTATAGTAAAATAGCTTTAGAAAAAAGACAACCTGCAGGACGGGCGACAGCCCATCGCGTCGGACAAGGCTGTGGGAATCGAACCCACAACCGAAGTGCGACTGGCCTTTATCACCTACCACTGGCCTACAGGAAGTCCCTATTTAGTAAAAACTAATTTTATTATATTAAGCAGTATGATGTATGAAGTATAAGTCCATTTTAGGAACCATTTATGATTAATCTCACTATAGATGGACTTATGTATTTTTTGATAACTTTTCTAACCTTTTGTTTGAGACAGATGGAATGACCCATCATTCTATCACATGATCTGCTAACACATCATGAATGACGAATTCAACTTCATGTATTTAAGAGATGAAGTGGAAATTATCCAAATAATGACAAATGGTGAGACTATACCAAAATCACGAAAGTATTTCTTCTAATTACAATGTCATCAACATTAGGGAAATGATCTTGAAAAGAAAAATGTTGTCCTAGTGCTCTTATATCTGATGAATCAGATGGTACCTTAGATCGTCACAAATTTATGGCTTTGTGATTACTGGATTTTCCATAGCCATGCTCTCTACCACTCTCCATCAGAACATGATGGTTAGATTTCTCTTCCATATCCATATTTTCACCTATGTGGAAACCCAGTGATTAGTTTATTTGGGTAACCGTTACGTTTCATACTTTTGTTTTTAAATATTGGTTTTGGTATTCCTTTTTACGATGTGGGTTTCTATTAAAGAAACTTTCGAATATTAAACCATTTATAACCCTGACGAATTTTGAGGGCGAAATTCATTTTAAGGGGGGTAGAATGTAACACCCCGAGATTTTATGAAAAATATTCTTTTTAATTTCATTAATGTCTTGTGTTGTATGCTACACTAAAAGGTGCTTTCATAACACGCATCCTTGACTTGCCTTGTATTACACGCAACCGCGACCTTCCTCGATAGCGTGTGTAGTACGCAATACCGAGTTTCACTAAACAACGATATGCTATTAAAATATTATTAAAACTACCTGTTATGAATAGTAATAACCACTTTTTGAATTTTGTAATTTTTATTTTTCAAAATAGACTTCATTTCTGGATTCGGAATATCGAAATTAGCTTAGGGTGAAATTTTTATACTTTTCGGATAACTTTCATTTTCTGATGAATAGTGAAAATTACTAAATTTTAATTAAAAACAACCTTTTTAATAGAAATAATTAATAGTGATAAATTATTAATTTGATTGGTTTTAAAGTATATTTAGAATATATTTTTACAATTTAATACAATGTTGGTTATTGGATGTAATTTCACATTTAAACCAGACATAAACAACTCTCAATCTTTTGATAGTTATTATCTCAAAAGAACACGCTATTTGTTTTGACGACGGGAATTAATTTTTAAATTAATTAATGCAGCTGATATGTTTTGAATTTGGTAAAATAGACACCATTTTTTAATTCATAATATCAAATATAGCTTAGGCCTAATTTTTGGTATTTTTCTGAAAACTTTCAATTTTTGATAAATTGTGAAACCACTAAGTGATAGTTAAAAAAATTGAAATATTCATAAAATTTAATTTTACCGCTTCTGTGAGTGGAATTTCGAAAATCCGAGAGACAAGGTTAATATCAAGGACTAAAATGTGGTTCAATGAGATGAAAATAATTTTTGGTGAATAGTAACTTTTTACTTTTTTTTACCACGGTTAAAAGTAAATAGGGTAATTAAGGGTAAAAATGATATTATTATTACCCTAACACATGTCCTAATTCTCTTGGACAAGTGTAATTCGAACAAAAACAACCTTAGGAATAAATTATGACCATTTAGGTCCACTTGGATTAGATTAGGACATTTATTATTAATTTATTTAAAGAAGGGTTAAAATAGTTAAAATCTATGTTTAAAAAGTAAATCATTTTTACTATGGGGATATACATAAGATAAATTCGGCTATAAATATTAATTAGAAAGATAAAAAGATTTCCTACATAATTATATTTTATTTGTAATTTTTATAATTTAAATAAATTAATTTATTTATGACACAACGATGATGCATTAATTATCATATTAATGAAATATTGACATAATTGATGTTATAAACACCAAAATAGATGTAATTTGAGACTTTTTATGAATTACACTAATATTGTAGGTTAATATGACATGTTAGTATTGATTTAATTAACCTTTTAGAAATAATAATTCTGTTATGATTTTCACAAAAATCAATTACTAAATAGTGTCAAAATTGACATAAAATAGTTTTTAAAACAAATATTATATTAGTAATTGTTATTTTATTCATAAAAATCTAAGGTTCGGCCAAATGACTTAGATAAGGTTATATATATTAATAATAAACAACTTGGGGTTCGTTTGGATGCTTATAGTACGTTTATTAACCTTATAGTATTAGAACATAAGAAGACACGGTAAAAGTAAAATTATTTAATTTAATGTTAAATCTAAATGATAAGGTTAAAATAGGAACCTAAACATGTCTAAATTCTATTGGATAATATTATTGTGACCCATCCCAACCTTAGATTCGAAATAAATCAATTTTTAGCTATTTATAACCGAATTTGGATTTATAATAAAATAATATTTTTAGTTATTCCAAAGGTGCCCCTCTCATCCCTTATAAAAGGGCACCTCCTCCCTCTCTTCCTCACACCACTTTGAGCCCTAAAGCTTGAAAACCCCTACCAAATTCCCTTCTCCACTTTCCTAGCAATATCCTAGAGGTTCTGGTCTTCCTCAAAGACCAATGTTAGTGCTCTAAAAGGTGGTCTCAAAGAGGCGCTTCAAAGAAGAGGTAATGCCCATTACCGATTCTTTCATCTTTATTTCTTCTTCCACTTCTTCTTATTAGGTTGTTTCATTTTGAAGTAATAACATCAGTATCACTTATATACTGATATGTTATTACAATTATGAAACAACCTTATTTCACTATCTATCCATCCTACGGAAAACGAAATCACCGCGCGTGCGTACGTACGGAATACCGTCTCCACACCGTGGTCTAATCTATTTTCCACCACCACCTTACTTGGATGGGTATAATTGTGTACATAATAACTATATATGATTATTTTAAAGTGATATTTATTATTAAATAGTATACATACACTCCAATACGATTCCATGATCCTGAGAATGATATCATCGCTCGTACGTACGTATGGACTACCGTCTCCACGACGCGATGTGATTCATTCTCCACGTTAACCATTCATGAATGATTATAAAGTATATATAATAATTAATAATTAAATATAAGACATAATAATGATTCTGGATTTATGTTTATATATATGTATGTCATCTACTTAATTCCATTCAACTAAATAAGGAAAAGAAAACAGCGTTCATGCGTACATACGGTCTACCGTCTCCATGAACGGTGTATTTCTTTCCATTTACTGATCTATTATATATATATATATATTATGAATATATATTATATATAAATCATGTTTTATATTCTGGAATTAATTAATCATGATATAAGTAATCATATGAATAATTACAAGTCAAAACACGGACGACAAATGAAACGATTTTACCCAAAACGCTCTTTAACATGGAATTTACAAAAGAACGGGTAATATAAAGACATAAGTGAACCATATATGATATCATAACAATGAGTATGATTCTGGAATAAGTCAATGAAATTATTTAAATCATTATACAGGAGGTTCGGACACATACAAAGCAAATCGGACCTAAGGTATGGGAAATATCACAATCTCATTTTTATCTGAGATTGCTTATTCGTAATTATTTAATGGGGTGTATTTTTTCATCCACATCAATGTTTCCTCAATATTTATTATTATTTCCATCCATATACAATTGTTTAAATCCATTATTACCCTTTGGAGAGTTTTTAGTAAATGATATGAAAGGAATCTTTTGTCGTTTTTCGTACGAGGTACTTTTTGATTTTTCCAACAAAAGTACGAGAAGAATGTTTTCTTTTAACTTATACGGCATGAATGGATTTTTAAAACATTATTTCCAAGTAGTTTCCCATAAAAGTTTTAATGTTTATTTTTAATCAACTTCTTTTAGTTTAGAATTGTATGACATGTTAAGAAAGAAAACTGTTTTTGAAGTATAAAGGATATTTTCCTCAAGAATGGAGTTAAAGTGTTTTATGAAAATTATTTTCCATATAAGATAATAAAGGGTTCTGTTTCTATCCCTATTATTACATTGATTTGATTATGTTGCGATGGAATTATTTTTATGAATTCCTTTATCTTATATGATTTGTTTTATGATGTTACGATGTTTAAGATTCCCATTTTTATTACATGTGTTATGCTATGATGTATGGTTTATGATTTTTTGGCACACATAAGAATGGTATCATTATGAAATGGGTGGGACCTATATCTCCCTCCAATGCATTGGGTAAATATTTTATATCTCATGAGATAGACATGGCTGGAATGGTAGGTTATACCGGTTCAGTGAAACAGGACTAAAATGACGAGTGAACTCTGCTCAGAAAGGTACTTTGTCCACTAAGATAGTCTTGGAAATGAGTCTTGACTAATAAGAAATGATTCTCTATGATTATGTGTGTATGACACAATGTTTCATGTTTTAAGTTATGATTATTGGGATTACATTTCACTACTATGATTTATCCCATGTTATGATATTATGATCTCTTTTGCAGGTTAAGATTTCCAAAAGATAAGTTCTTATGAATATGACGTGATTGATATTTCTTTCGTTTACCCTTACTGAGCATTTGAGCTCACCCTTTTATGTTTTCTTTTCCCTAGGACATAAAGAAAGGATTTAGGTTTAAAAAAAAGAAGATCTTTATGGGAGATGTTGAAGATCTTTCACCACGATTAGAAGATTATATTCCGAGTTTCCAAAGACACTAAACTATTACGGTCCTTGTGTGTGTGTGTGTGTGTTTTTGTTATGTACTAAGTATTGCGCATAAGTAATGTAATGTCCATGTACGTTAAGCTTCGGGTCTCTACAACCAGGTTCTTATCACTGGCCTCGATCTGGCCCTCAAAATCGATGTACCCTATCTACATGTGAAAGGGGATTCTGAACTAGTCATAAACAAAGTCAACGGTGGCTATGTCGTCAGAAAGTCAGATCTCGTACCATTGTTGGAGAGAACCCTCCGGCCAATAGCCTAGTTTCCCTCCTGACCGGATGTTACTCATGTTCCTCGATCTCAGAACGGTTGAGCTGATGCCCTGGCCGGCCTGGATACATCACTTGTAGAACCCGAGAAGGATGATCTGATTATACACATGGAACACCGGAGAGTCATAACTCCCGTCACCTCAGGTGATGATGACAGCCTGCGCGTAAGCCATCTTACCGCTAGGTCCTCCACGTTAGGATCCCAAGGTTCTTCAAATGCAGCGGTTGAAGTGAATCCTGACTGGAGATCCCCTTTTGTCGAGTATCTCCAAAATGGTTCCCTCCTAGCTGATCGGGCCGAGTTCGATCGAATCCGATGCCGCGCACTGTAGTTTACCCTCTAGAGTGGTCCTAGTCTTGAGCTAATTCTCTACAAGTGCAGGTTTGGTGGTATTATCATCTGTTGCATACAAGGATTCAAATTTTTTTAGTTCATACAGGAGGTTGACGCCGGATCTTTTTGTGCCCAATAGGCTAGGCCGAAGTTGTCCCATCAAATCCGGAGACTGGGGTACTTCTGGCCATCTATGATCCATGATTTTATCGAGTTCTCCAAGAGATGTCATGCATGCCAAATCCATGATATCTTCATGCCTCGGCTACCAGAAACTCTCCACATTACCAAGTACTCTTGGTTGTTCATGGTGTGGGGGCTCGATTTCGTGGGACCATACCCACCGGCGACAGCTCGCCAGTGCAGGTTCATCATGACCGCTATGGATTTCATTTCCAAGTGGGCAGAAGCAGTTATGATCAAGGAGGTCAAGTCTCGTTCTATCGTTGACTTCGTGAGCTCCAATATCCTCTACCGATTTGGAGTCCCTCATGCCATCCTCACTGATAACAGCACCAACTTCTGTGCAGCTGAGTTAATGAAATTTTACGCCAAGTACAACATATTTTCAAACCATACCTCCAGCTATCACACGCAGGAAAATGGGATGATCGAGGTGATCAAAAAAACGCTATCTAACATTTTGAAAAAAATGGTTGGTCAGTATAAGAAGAGTTGGTCGGACATGCTTCCCAATGTCCTCTGGTCATATCGGACGACGAATCGTAATTCCACTTAGGTGACCCCCCCTATTCCCTAGTTTGTGGAGCAAAGGCCATCCTACCCATCGAGATCTGGTTGCCTTCATTACACACAGCAATCTATGACCATCAGGCGCCTAATAAGTTAGCCAAAATTCTTCTGGCTAAATCTGAAGCACTTGGCGAGAATAGGCTTTGTGCCCTGCACAATCTGGAAAGGTATCAGAAAATGATAGATAGATCCTTCAACAAAAAGGTTCACCTCCGCTCTTTTCTGCATGGCGACTTGGTATTCTCCCTCCGGACGCCGATAATCCCTGGAAGGAAACCACCCATGTTGGTGTCCAAATGGGAAGGACCTTACATAGTCCATAAGGTTTACCCCAATGGAGCATTGTCTCTAGTGACCATGGGTGGTGAGAGTATAACCCCTCCCCCCAATGCCATGTTCCTCATGAAATACTTTTCCTAAGCCTAATTGTTCTGCACGACCATAAACTGGATGGTCCTGCATGACCCTAAAATTCACGCCGGTCCTGCATGACCTTAAACAGTTCGGTCCTACATGACTTTAAACTGCATATCGTCCTGTATGACGTTAAACTACATTTTGAGAACTACGTATGGCTTGATTCCTATCCTTATGGGATATGAAGGAATGATCAGAAACCTCATCTTGAGCCCAACCCTGAAATCTTCTCTTTGACTATTCCCCCTGGGTATAATTCTCTATGAGGATCCTTGCTTGATATGGTGTAGGCTTCCTTAAACCCACTCATTCCAGGATTATAACGGTAGCACTATGTGCCTGGTCTCCATTCTTCTATTCTACCACATCCTCACCGCACGACGTTAAACTGCATGGCCTTCGAGAACTATGTATGGCTTGATTCATATCCTTATGGGATACGTAAGAATGCCAAGGCATTTCATCTGTTGGCCAAGCCAAAATGCCAGAATCTTCCCCTTGCGTCAAAACATATGGTGGGGTGTAGACTATTTCCCCAATTCAGATCGAGTTAACCTCAATCCGGCCATACGTCCCGCTCTCCGGAGATGTTCTCCTCTTTCATAAATGGGTACAACTATACTTCACCCACTCCTTTGATTGGGATTCCATAATCCTTCCCATCTAGAAGGGCCCCTGAATGGCATGGATGCTGGGCCTAAGGGCTCTCTTACCACATCAGGACAACACCCTCGTGGATGTTGAGCAACAAGCCGAAACAACTCCCACATTTCGAATATGTTCAATGGTCAAAACTCATTTGTTTCTCCCATTTCTGGTCACTTTAGGAACTCTGTGTTTCATACATGGTCAACAGCTATCCTACGACATTGGAATCACCCCAAGATGTCCCAAACATTGAGTGTAGTGGTTCATTCTGCCCCGTTGTATCTCCAAGCGACGAACTCCCTTTGAGAAAAGCCAGGTTTTAGTCCCCCACATGGCTGGGAGAGACAAGACCGTCTCCGTGTTTCCCACACTAAGCACTGCTCATGTGGGCTTAGGAGTTCTGAGGAGGCGGTAACCATACAAGAGGACGTATGGTATTCCATCTGAGGCCCATCCTAAGGCCCCTTGGTATTTTTGGGCTCCCGACCCAGGTTTTCTCTTATGGGAGTGTGCAATGTGGTTTGGTATTATGTACTCATTCACATCGGGTTACACGTCCCACCATACACATCCCTGGATGAGATAACTTTATCCTCTCTTCGTCCTCACGAAAATATGTTAAACTACAAACTGGTCGGGCCTTCCTCTCTGAGGCCCAGCCTCAGGCCCCTTGACCTTTTTGGGACCGAGCCCATGTTATTACCCGAAGTGTATGGTGTGGTGTGGGATTATGTCCTCATTCAGGTCTGGTTACTCTCCATGCTGTACACCTCCCTTGTTTCAGGTATCTTACTCCTCTCTTCATTCTCACTACAAGATGTTAAAATTCAAAATGGTCAGGCCCTTCCCATCCGAGGCCCAGCCTTAGGCCCCTGGCCTTTTCAGGCCCCCGGCCCAAATTCCTATTTAGGGCTATACAGTGTAGTATGAGATTATTTCCTCATTCATGTCGGGTTTGTAACAACCACGTCATGTACCTCTTTCCCCTGAGATTTTTCCATCCTCTTGTGATATCCTCATCTTTTCAAATTAGTCTCTCTCAAGATGAGACCTCGTTGACCCTCTTCGGCAATTCACCAATGTACCTAAAGGTACTCTGGTTTAGTACCTGGAATGTCAGACTCTGCTCGGACATGCTTCCACCCATTTTTCTGGCTTTGTGTTCCCCTTCATTAGGGATTCCATCACCTCTCACCCCCGAAGGGACCCCCAAGTGGCATGGATGCTAGGCCTAAGGGCTCGCCTCCCATTACGGGCCAACATCCTCGAGGGTCTCGAAAAACCTGCTGATACAAATCCCACGTTGCGAACATAGTCAATGGTCGATGCTCATTTGTTGTTCCCATTCCAGGATAACACGATATGGATACTATGTTTTGAACACGGTCAACAGTTATCCTCCATCGCCTCACCAACCCCTTAAATCCTTGAATGTTGGTTACATGATTCACATCCTTCTCCACCTCGTCATGTCCAAGTAGAACTTTGAATCTCTGGGTACTATTCCTCAGTGCGCATGCGCACGTTAGGAGGACAAAAGCTGTTGTACGGGTGTCATTCGAGGCTCCGCACCAATTTCCCCTTAGGGTGTGCTCCCGGTATTGCAATAAAAATCATCCTCCATTATTTCCCACACTGAGTATGACTCATGTGGGCTTAGGGATCGGGTTGAGGACCACACTTACTTGGAGGTTTTTCGCTCTTCTATGGTCCGAACTCTAAGACCATAAACTAAGATCTCATCTCAAACTACGTATGGCATGATTCTTATCCTCATAGGATACATGGGAACACCCGAACGTCTCATTTTCAGGTCTATCTCAATTGGTTGCTAGTTTCTCCTTCCCCTTACCCTCTCACCTCTATTTAGGCCCCTTGGCCCGAGGTTTCTTTCTCAGAATTGGGTACAGTGTGGTATGGGATTATTTCCTCATTCATGTCAGGTATGTTGTACCACATCGTGAACCTTACTTCATGTCCAAGCCATACTATTTTAAACTATGCCACCTGGTCCTATCACATGACCCTAAATTGTGACATTATCGTCCTGGCCGCAGGACGAAAAACGACACTGCATCATGATGTCCTCACTCAAGGGGACACAATGTTTGGTATTGGTCACATGCCATAACATTTGTCAACAAATTCTATGGCATGATTCTTGTGGTGATGCCAGGGCTTACTACCCTAGGCCTATCGCTTCACAAAAAAAAACCAATCACCTTAAAAGATAAACATGATTTATCAAATACCGCTTCTTTTGGTGCGAGGGCCATACCTGCACGCCCCTTTTATCCCTGGCACTGGTACCTTACCATGATACCTCATAGAACTACATATATCTTGATCCCCAAACTCATGGGGTACGTAGGAACGTCCGTGAACCTTGCCTCGGGCCCAACATAACTCTCGTTTTCGGTCCCTTGACCTAAAGCCTATCCAAAGAACACATGGTGGTCCGAACACCCGGTTCCAATTCACATCGGGTTTTTGTAATTACCCCACCATGTGTCTCCCACGTTTCCTATCATACATGGTCTGAGTTCTATGACCCTAAACTAAGATATCCCTATGGAAAGGGACTCGACCCCCACTATCTAATACGTCTCGTTGTCGTATTCAGATGTGTTTTGACAAAGATCCCAAAGAGCAGAATTTTGATGGGGACATTCCCCTTGTTCCATGTCCAAGAATTATGATCTCGCTATTTGGATCCTCATCCTCTTCCAAATCAGAAGGGACCCCCTAGCGGTCTGGTCTTATGACGTATCAACTCACCTACTGTCCTGGGCCAACATCCCAAAAGATATCAGATGACATTTCTGATAGGCCCCATGTTTTGAACATGGTCAACAGTTGACCCTCATTTGTCCGTTCCCATTCCAGGATAAAGCAATATGGATTCTGCATTTCCACCATGGTCAAAAGTTATCCTTCATCGTCACACCACCATCATTGTGATCCAGATTTTGAGCATCATGATTCACACTTTTCCACTTCCTCATGTTAAAGTGGAATTCCAACATACTCGTCTTTACATCTTCGCACATATAGGTGCACTACATGGATGGGTTAGAAGTCCTGGGATGACATTCAATGGGCGTACCTTCACCCTATCATGTTCCCTCTTATGTCAGGAAAGTCCCCCCACTACTTTTTGTTTCCCACATCGAGCACGACTCATGTGGGCTTAGTAGTTTTGGTAGGATGTGCACCGGCGCAGCCAGGCTTCTCATCATCCCGCATGACATTAAATTGTGCTTCCAGAACTATGTACTGCTTGATTCCCATCCTCATGGGATACGTAGGGACACCCATTCATTTCACCTAGAGTCCAGCCCCAGGAATCCAAAATCATATTCCTCCTCATTTCCGGCCCCTGGCCTGACCCCTTTTTGAGGAACAATGTAACCGCAATTTTTTCTGAACAAGTTCGGGATGCCCCAAGATGACATTGGGAAGGGACGACTCCCTCTACAGAAAGGTTCTCTCTATAAAATAATAATAATCCATGATCAGACCGATGAGTCCATCTAATGTTCTTCCACCACGGTGGTATAATTTCTAGAGTGTTGGATTTTGTTCGAACAAACCACCACTCCACATTCTACGCTATGCGTGCCCCTTATTCGGACCCTCATCCCATTTCAAGTCTGGTGGATCCCCCTAACAGTATGTATTCTCGGCCTATAGCCCACCTATTTTCATGGGCCAACGTTCATGTATACTAACGGATGACATTTTGAGTCAGGTCTCATGTTTCAAACATGGTCAACGATCGACCCTCATTTTCTATCCCCACTCCAGGCTAATACAATAAGAATACTGTGTTTCGAATGCTTTCAACAATTATTCTTTATTGTCGTGCCACCCCTAAAATGTTCCAAATCCTACATATCATGATTCACACCTCCCATTCCCATCTCTTTGGATTGATTTCAGTGCCCCTGGCGTTACCCCATTCGTGCACAAGAGCACACTGGGAAAATTGTAATTCAGCTGTTCTGAGAGATTCATTATCCATTCAAGTCTCTACCATTTCCTCCTGGAAATCCGAACCGGTTGTTTAAACCTAGGATTCCCAAAGCTTGGATTTCACAGCTACGTTTGGATGGGGTGATAAGGTGGTCATTCCTTTTTTCTCACATCAGGCCCAACCCATGTGAGCTTATAGAATGATCACTAGGTGCTCTGCAAACATCATGAGGATGCAACAAACCAATGTAAACAATGGAACTCATGCATTCTACGACATCAAAAAATTGAAGAATGAAAGTATGTTTAAGGGTTTGTAATCATTACAGTAACCGAGGGTCAACTACCCCCATGGATGGATTGACCTCATTAGAAGAGCGTAGTAGCTCTACCACCCATAGGCTCGTGGTGTCTAGGAGTTTCTACCACCTGTTTACCTCCCACTCCTCCTCGACAGCGAGAGGGCGCAACTCGTTGGCTGTAATCTAGGCCCGCTCCGCGTCGGCCCGTATGGTGGTCATCTCCTCAGTGGCTCGCTTCAGGCCCTCTTCAGCTTATTCTAGCCAGACCTTCAATCACAATACAAGCTCAGATTGTGCGTTGAGGGAGGTCGAGTGCTCGTCTGCCCGATCCTATAGCTGCTGGACCTCGTCTTCAGCTTCCTGGCGCCTCTTGATGTTTACTGCCCTCTTCCGCTGCCAGACCACACAGAGGCCACAATCATACTCCCGAATCCTTTCCACCATAAGATCTTGGACGAGCATGTGAGGACACTGGGCATCCACTCCACCAGCACACAGTTCGCACAGTCACGAGTGAAGTATGTCTGTCCCATCCAACCATAGTGCTTTGAGTGTGTCATTGATGAAGCGTGTGATAAGCTTCCATGATAGACAACAGACTATTTTGTTGTCCTCCTCATTAGAAGCCGTCTCATTCCATTCGGCGCAGTTGGAAAGCTCGTATGAATGGAATGACACCATGAACTCCTCAGTTGGGTACACGCCTAGCGTTGGATCGGGCGTGGAGGGGCCTGAAATGTCTGGTTGATCCTCATCATCAGATCCCACCACAATAACCTCAGGTACAGTCCCACTACCACCCCCACCAGTGATCGGGAGCACTGCGGTTTGTTCAGATTGGATTTCCACCTCCACGATCATTGGCGTGCCTCTGGGAAGGGTGATACCAAAAGCCCTGACCATCTTCTCAGCAGCGACCCAGGCCAAATGAAGGACTGTACATGCCAAAAAAGGAGGTGTGAATGTCAGTTCACGTGGTTAGGAGATCGTAGTCGTAAATTCAGTAAAGTAGACTTATAGAGATCAAATATCTGGTCTCCCTCTTGAGATGATGTCATCGGGACCCAGGACGTGGCCCCCGTATATGGTTGGCAGGTCTAGAAACTCCGGGGGAGCCACCTCAAGTGTCCTAGCCCCGCCAGACACAGAAATTGATGCAGCCACAGGAGGGGATCCTGAAGGTTCTGCTTCGTCACCCACTGAGGGGCGAGAATGAGGTCTATTCACAAGGTCCTCCTGCACAGTGCAGATGCTGATAAAGAATCCAGAGTAGCCTAATAGCAGACTCTGAAGAGAATACTCAGGATTTTACCTCGAGGGCCTCCGATAAATCTTCGAGATCTGAGGACTGATCTCCGACTTCACCCTCCTCTAATGGGATCCCTCTACCAGCCACGTCTCCCCATGAGACTCCTCCGATTATTCCAACAGAGGTAAGCACTCCCTCACTTCTATAATTGTCAGTTGCGGAGGGACCGTATGATCCAATAGCACCCTGACCCGGTTTGTCATCAGGCGCAGGGCACCCCAGGAGTGGATAAAGTCTTCCAGTTCAGCTATGTATTCCTCCACCTCTGACTGGGATACTGTAAAACCGGCTCTAATAGGGCCAATCCCCGGCAGGTCCATCCCGTGGTGGTTAAGGTGCTACCAAAACTCAGATGGTCCAAGGAATTTCTGATTGACTTCCCATATGTCCCAGGCCTCCTGGAAGATATCATTCTTCGGCGTGTCAATATAGCATAATCGTTTCCCCAGGGTCTGAGTAGAGATCCTGTGGAATCCTCTCGGTAGCCACCCCTCTAGATGACTCTATTTCCCTAGGACCACTGGGTCCGCTGCCGCTGCCGGAGCCTCTACCATTGGTTCCCCCTCAACTGGTGAGGGTGTTTCCGCTACAGTAGCCCTGCCACCACCGGATGCCCTTTTCGCCTTCCTGCCTTGTCCTCGAGGACGGGGAGGTTCACCATCACTGACTAGAACGGTTGGCCACTTTAGCGTCTCCCCCGGGTAGGCCGCCTCCCAGCACTGGGCATATTCCTTTACCATCCTGAGGATGGATGTCGGCGGAGGAAGTTCATTCCGTATCTTCCCGTCCTCCTGTGTGTACTTCAGTCACATCTGTCTCATCACACACGGGTGCTCCTCGTGATGAACCTCCTTGTAGACCTGCGGGGTCTATCGATGCAGGCACCAGAATTTCCTTGCAAACCGGTGTGGGGTGTATGGCTCACATAGACGCTCTTGGTCCATCCTGGCCACCGAGACTCCACCTTGAAAGGCCAAGAGATAGGCCCAGTGCTCTTTCCTCCCCCAGGCATCATCAGTAAATTCCCCCATCGGCAACAAAAATAGGTTGAAATGGAATTCCTACACCCTCCCCGCCTGGTTCAAATCCGATGGGGTGGTCATCTTGGCCAGAAATCTCCCCACAGTGTTGAGAATTTAAGGGCGTAATTTCGACCCTGGAGGTGCAATGGGGTTCAGATACTCATTGATTTCCCTGATGTGTTCCGCAATCCACCCCGTACAAGAGGTGGAATGGCCCGCATACCCTCTATGGACTCTTCCCCTCGCTGATGTGCCACAACATCTTGTACAACATGGTGAGCATTGGGATCCATAGGTTGACCCGCCCTCCTGTCACCAAGGTAGACGCCATGATGAAAGTGCTCGGTTGCACTCCCATGTTGGTATCCCTCACCGGCCTGATCCAACCATAGATGATAGCTATGATGAATGCTGCCAGCCTGACTATTGGCTATTGTTCAGTGTTGACACTGAAGCCCTAGGTCTTCCACTGGCTATTCTCCAACAGCCTCCAGTATGAGTGTTCCTTACTCCGGGCCACCTTTGGGAATGTGCGAGGACTCACCAGGAACTGACGGTCTACCAGGAAGTTCAGAAACTTTTTGAACCGATGCTTGAAGTGGATGTCCTTAACCGCCTCCTTATCCTCCCATTCCAAAAGCTACGTCAATTACATTGCTAGATATGGCATATGCTCCGGATCCTCCCACGCACCCATAGCATAGAGGAATTTTTCGTACATCGCCCCCAGTATCGGGACCCCTGAGATCTGATGCACGTCCCATAAGCTGATGCCAACCTCCCCATAATGAAGGTGGAAGGTATTGGTCCCTGGGGACCACCGGATCAACAGCTCCAACATTAGCTGTTTCAGATGCTAGATATGAAACTGGGAAGCCCAACCTACCTCATACAGGCCCACTCTTCTCATCTCTGCTCTAAAGTCCTCACATGAGGCGCCAACCCAGTAGGCCCAAGACCAATCATCCGTGAAGTTGCCACCCTGGCGCAGGTCCCATTCCTCATACCACCCCTTTTTTGGGTTCCCGAGTGCCGCCTTGAGGATATTTATTGCTCTCTGACAACAGCTCCACCAATGAACTATTTTCTGAGTGGCTACGGAAAAACTCTCCTAGTCACAGACTGTTCACCATCTCATCTCTCCGGGCAGCATCAGCACGGACAACATGGGCAGCTTCTTGGTGGTCTATTCAGTTCTAGAACTTGGAAGAGTTTAGGGTCGGTTCGCGAAGCTTGTTCATAGAGCGCATTCGCGATGACTCCTCGTGATGACTGTTCATAGAGCGCTACCTAGGTGTTCAAGTGTCGGATCGCAGAGCGCAAACACGGAGTCGAGGACTCGTTGTGCGCCATGATGACTCGATTCTCTTAGAAAACTCACAGAGTATGCCAAGATTTTTGAATTGAGAGCACAAAAGGAAAAATTCATAGAGAAGGGAAAGTACAAAAGAGACGGAATCCCCCTATTTATAGGAAAAATCCATCGGAGCTTCACGGTGCGCTCAGCCTACGCTTTCCCAATCCGCCTCATGAGACCTCTTCCCGAGCCAGCATCTCATATAGCCAAGGATTTTGATGATTTTACTCAGACTTCAACCATTGTTCTTTTTGCGGCTCTAAGTCTGAGGGAGGTCATTTGTTAGCACAAATATTCTGAAGGGAGAAGAAGCCAAAAAGAAGGCACCATTGACTGCCTCGTGAAGCTATTTCACGGAGTCCCCCCCAGCACTGATGCCACTATGAAGTAAGCAGGCAGGAATCTCCATGAACACATTTGACATTCGAGAGCCCTCCACGAAGCAAGGAGGCATGACGCTCTATGAACCCATTTGACGTTCGTGAGTCCGCCACAAAGCAAGGAGGCGGCACGCTCCACGAACGCATTTGACGTTCACGAGCCCACAGCAATGCAAGGTGGTCGGATGCTCCATGAACCCATTTGACATTCGTGAGCCCTCTAGGAAGCAAGGAGGTGTGATTCTCTGTGAACCGATTTGAAATTCGCGACCCACCGCGAAGCAACCAAGTCCCTCTTCACGGCGCTTCAACTCTTCTTTGAGGCGCCCCTTGCCTATAAATACCAGGCTCCCCCTGATCCTAGATTACAGAAAATCCAACCTTTTGGATTCCCATCTTCTGTATCACGAAGTGTCCATCCACTCTGTGAACCATGAGCGATGCGAGGTACATCCCCTTCGTGATGTACCTCCCCTATGTCTCGTTTTGATCCCCTCTTCCGAGAGGGATGCCTTTCGCGAGGACTAAGGGCCATCGTGAAGGAAGGGTACCCCTAGGGTACCTGGGTCGTCATGGAATTTTTATGCTTCGTGAAACACCATTTATGTGCACATGATCCACATTCTATGGAAGGTTCAATATACTTTTAGAATCACATTACTTCATGAAACCTTTCTTTGTGATCCACCTTTGCTCCGCGAGGTAGTGCTCCACTTCGCGAAGCACCTCTCATATGCACCTCTACCCTATGCTTAGGCTAAGGCACCCCACTTTGCGATGCTCACCACTTCACAAATGCCCTCTGCCATGCGGAGAAAAAAATATTTACATGGCCCCTGCCTATGGACCACTCTTCTTGGCAATTCATTTTCACGTGTGACCCTCCAGGTTTTCACGACGTGACTTCAAAGTCCCCTGGACGATACTGCCCATTGCGTTGCTTTGCCTAATTCTTCTTTGCATAGGCATGCTAATGGGTATTTCTTCTTCACATATCCACCCTAACCTGGGCCCCTAGATGGTTTTCTCCATGACACTCCCTCACCGCGACATTGCAGATTCCTTCCCTTCCCCAAGGGGAAGAAGGTACTGGTCATGTAAGTCCTAGGGGTGTGGAGTGAACTCACCCCGTCCGAGCTGCAAGACGTTAAACTACTAAGCACCCTCTTCCTTAGAACATGATGTTAAATTGTGACCTCACCCTGTGCCTCGCACCTGAGGTTCCCCCACCTTGGACATTATCCACGCCTACTAGTCTCCACCGGGGATGATATTATCCTTATTGGAGTGGCGTTTGTCCACAGGGAAAGGGCAACCACATTGGTGTAAGCCCCTAGCTTTTCTTGTAGGAGGCGGCACCCCTACTCCTCCTTCCAACTTCGTTCCCTAGGGCTAGCAAAGGATGTGGTGGGGAATAGTGCTTCTCCTTTCTTCAGTCCCAAGTCCCTCTCCCGCTGCGCTTTGTCGCCATCGGGCCTCCCTCCTGGAGTAAGTCCCAACCACCTCGGGCAGCTTCCTTACGTAAGCCCCATTCACCATTGCCGCTCCATAGTGGCACCTGGGCCTCCCTCCTAGAGTAATTCCCAACAACCTCAGGCTACTAACCATGCATAAGCCCATGTTTCATCTATGGGCCACTCCATGCGTAAGCACCACTCCATTTCCCATGGACTAACCTTCCGCGACGTGGTCGTCAGGCCTTTTCTACCTCTTGTTTTTCACACCGAACATGAATAACGTGAGCTTAGAGAAAGAATCATCCATGAAAGCCTACCGATATCTTGAACTATGATGACTTTGATCCATGTCAAGGCACGGTACGTAGGAAGCCTCCTCGATGTTCAAGCCCAACAACCATTGGCCCTGACTGTCTTCGTTTTGGTCTGCCAAGCTCATACTAATCTATGAGGACATTGATCCATGTCAAGGCATGGTACGTCAGAAACCACCCCGAGGTTCATGCCCACCACACATTAGATCCTAGGTCCACATTCACGTCGGTTCACCAACACCTTGGGCCGCCTCAGAGGGTTATCCCCAAATCCCAATATACAAGAACATTGATCCATGTCAAGGCATGGTACGTAGGAAACCTCCTCGAGGTTCAATCCCACCACCCATCTGGACCAAGGTACTTATCCAAGTCGGTTCACCGAATCCTACACACCATCTGAACTATGTGGGCTTTGATCCTTGATAAGGAAAGGTTTGTAGGAAGACTCCATGAGGGTTAGGCCCGACACCCAGCAGTTCTGACCCCCCATCACATCGGTTCACCTCTGTCCCATACAACGTTAAACTATGGACCACATTCAGTGGTAAGTCATTGTCACCCCTTTCAGTGGAAAGCCATTGTCACCACTTTCAGCGGCCAGCCGTTGTCACCACTTTCAGCAGTAAGCCGTTATCCCCCCTTTCCGTGGTAAGCCATTTTCACCACTTTCAGCGGTATGCTTTTGTCCCCACTTTCAGAGGTAAGTTGTTGTCACCCCTTTAAGTGGTATGCCATTGTCACAACTTTTAGTGGTAAGCTGTTGTCACCACTTTCAGCGGTAAGCTGTTATCACCCCTTTCCGTGGTAAGCCGTTGTCACCACTTTCAGGGGTAAGCCATTGTCACCACTTTCAGCAGTAATCCGTTGTCACCACTTCCAGTGGAAAGCCGTTGTCACCCCTTTCAGCAGTATGCTGTTGTCACCCCCATCAGTAGTAATCCGTTTTCACTACTTTTAGCGGTAATCCATTGTCACCCCTTTCAGCAGTAATCCATTGTCACCCATTTCAGTGGTAATCCGTTGTCACCTCTTTTAGTGGTAAGCCATTGTCACCCATTTTAGTGGTAATCTGTTGTCACCCCTTTCAGCGGTAATCTGTTGTCAACCCTTCCAGCGGTAAGCCGTTGTCACCTCCATCCAGCGGTAAGCCGTTGTCACCTCCATCCAGCGGTAAGCCGTTGAAACCCCCAATCGGCTGTAAGATTTTATCAGATGAACTATGTGGACTTTGATTCCCCACCATGGGGATATGTAGGAATCCTCTTCAAGGATCAAGCCCATAACCATCGTCATCCTCATGACGGTTCCATCCCATTCACCACCACCTTCACATAACCCTCCATCATCCATCTTGATTCTTACTCCGGCCACCACATCCTGGTGGAATCATGCCATCCCATTTCTCATTCCGACTAACAGCATTCGGGATGCCACCTACGTGTTGGACCCTGTATCGTTGTTCCCTCGAGGGGGTTCCTCCACCTGATCCACTCTAGTCAGTGTTATGATCAGCATGATCCGTCTCTACTGGATGTTAAACCTGCGGCATACCATGTATTAAACAAGGTAAGATAAGGAAAACCATAGATATATGCCTATGGCATACGATTCCCCGCATTCGATGTGGGATAACTTGGGCTTCTGTGACCTCAAGAAGCCCTATAATAAGAAATAGAAGACATGTATGCCAATTCCCAACACCCAGACACGCCAGTGATGCCCCACATGACTACTTCCCAAACCGAAGGTTGCTGCGCTGACCAGACCCCTTGAAATATCCTGAGAGAAGAAACATAATTAACCGGTGTCCATGAAGATATGGAGCCTGGAAGAGTTTCAAGAACAACATCTTAAATCTATGAGGGAGACCCGAATTAGGTGACAAGTTCCGAGGATGAATCCATGGAAGGAAGAACCGACATCATCTCATCCTGTTTCAGTCAAGGATCAAACTTCCCTGAAAAAGGAGCAGATGTCGCCCACCTTCGGAAGGTTGTAATGCGGGGTATCAAAAACCGCATCACTCGTCCCCGAACGAGACAGATGCGCATGCCCTAGCGAAAGCGTCGAAAAAAAAACGTAATTTTACTGCTTCTGTGAATTGAATTTTGATAAACATACATATATGTTGGTAATAAATATGAAAAATTTGGTATAATTGGTTCAAAATAATTTTTTGGGAATAGTGAATAGTGAATTTTATTTACAACGGTTTAAGGTAAATAGGGAAATTGATGGAAAAAATAATTTTATAATAATATAAAATGACCCTAAAATATATCCTAATTTCATTGGATAGGTATTTTTCGAACAAAATCAACCTTAGGTAGAAAATATGATCTCTTTTAAGCCACTTGTGTAAGATTAGGACATCTATTGTACTTTATTTAAAAAAGTGTTAAAAATAGCACATTCAACTTTTAGTAAATATTTTATTTTTAATATAATATTATATAAGAGATATGGATGACTATAATTAGTATATGGAAAGATAAAATATTTATCAACATCATAGTAATTTATTTGTAATTTTTATAGATAAAATAATGACCATTAATGATGACATATTAGTGAAGAAGAAATTATTTTATTTATAGATATTTCAAATAAATGATATGAAAAATATTATAATAAATATAATTTTAATTTATTAATGGCATAAAATAATTTTATACACAAAATATAGATGTTATTTACATATATGTATTCTTGGTTCGTTGTTATCATGTTTTGTTGCTATTATTAAAAATGAAAATAGTGAATTGTATCAAAATTGACATAAATGATATTTTAATATCAATAGTTTTTTAAAAAATGATACCGAAGTCATAAAAACATTATCTTTGTCCACCTAACATTTATAGTAAAAAATATGTACTAAATGATCTACTTTTTGTTCGGTTGGTATCTTATGGTAACTATATTGACCCTATAGTGTAAAAAACAAGTTATAATGATAAAAGTTAAATTATTCAACTAAGGGTTAAAGCCAAAAGATAAGGTTAATGTTGTGACATAATAAGTATAAAATTCATTGGTTTAGAGGATTTATATCTATACTCATATTATCCATGAAATACCTCAATTTTAAACATTTTTAAACCGAAAATAAATTTATAATAAATTAATATTTTTGGAGTTTCCTAAAGTGCCCCTCCCCTCTCTTATAAAAGGGAAACAATCCTTCTCCTTTATTCACACCTCTATAGCCTTTTTTCTCTGCCAAAAACTAACCAATTATCCTCAAAACTTCTCACACTTCATCTGAGAGGCCATAGTTTGGGCATAAAGCCAACCTATGGAGTCCTTTTGTCAAAATCAAAAGGATACACTCGAAGAAGTTGTAATTGTTTTACCAAATCAATTCAATTTCAATTCATTATATACATCATATTACTATGTTGTTTCCATAATAAATTGATATCGCAAGTATAATATACATTCTTAGATATTATTATTATTTTGGGACAACCATATTCCTCCTTTCACACATCCTACGAAAAACAATTTCACCATGCATGCATAAGTACCGCTTACAGTATCCACGTCATGGTACAATGTTTTTTTCATTTATAATTTATTTCAAAGGGAATAAATTTTAATATAAAGGATTAAATTAATAAATATTTCATGATAATTTTTCTTTATATTTCATATTCCATCCAATTCAATACCATTTATCCATCAAGTGAATGATATTGTCGCTCATGCGTACGTATGGCCAACCGTCTCCATAGCACGATGAGATTTATTCTCCACATTAAAAATTCAAGAATGATTAAAAAATTATTTAATGTGTAAAAAGAATTTTTATAAACTTAATAACATTCTGAATATGAATAAAATACATCTTATTCATATCAAACATGACTTATGTGACAAAATATGAATGAGAAAATGAAGCAGTTAACACCGAAAAAAATTGTAATACTACAATATTATTAACAAAAAATATAATAGGATCATATATGATATCATTAATATGTATATGGTTCTATTATAATTTAATAACATTATTAAACCATTATAAAAGAGGATAAATTACCCTCAACTAAAGGAAAGTACAAGGTAAGGGTTAATTTCACAATCTCAATATTATCTAAGGTTGTTTATACATAAGTATATACTAGGAAATCGTTATTATTCTTGTCCATGTTTAATAGAATTTTCATCAAAACATTACCAATAGTTGTTTAAATTCTTTGTTACTCCTATTTGGATTTTTATAAAACATTTTTAATGGAATCTTTCCATCTTTTTCCAAATGGGGTAATTTATAACCTTTTCGATAAATTAATGAACGAATCGTTTTTTACTTATACGACACGAGTGGATATTTTATGCCATTATGATTCCTTAACATTTTAAATATTTCCTTACAATCTTATAGGTTTATTTTTAAAATAAATGTTTTCTTTTATAAAATATTGCACTATTTTTAAATGATTTCAATGTTAAAAGTGATATCTCTCTCAAAGAGTTTTAATGGTTATTATTTTCATCTATCAGTGGATTTTATACTTAATTGATGTTGATTTATTATGATATAATCTTCTTTATTATTTGGAAGGTTTCTTTATATGTTTGACAATGAAAGTGCTATTCTGATACAATTCATGGTTTATAGTTAAAGTATTATCATTTTGTATTCTAGTTTTAATATGAATGATAATGTTCATTATGTTTCACCCTTAACATATGAGAAATGCATTTTACTTAATAAGTGATGGGTTGGGGTAACTTAATTAAATCTCTACGGGTTGGGGACTAGTTAATGAAATCCCCATAATGCATTGGTAGTTCTCACGAGACAAATTATTTTTGGATATGACTAATGTCTTACTCGCATAAGTATGGTCTTGGAACAATGTCTTAACAAAGTGGTTATGATGTCAGGCACTACATATTCTTTCATTATGAGATTAGTGAATTATATCACATGTGATTATTCCACTTCTATAATATCAACATGAATGTTTAAATGGAATTATTTGATTTATCCTTTTTATATTATAGTCAAGATCATGTTTAAAAGGCTTATGTTGTAGTTTTTTACATTTCCTTAAATGTTTATGTTTATTTATGAGAAGTTCCGCTTTATTTTTTATCCTTACTAAGTATCTGAGTTAACACCTTTATTATGTTTCTTATTTTCCTAGAATGTGAAGAAGTATATTATGACTAACATTCAGGGATAGTCTAAGGGATATAAGTGTATTCAAAAGAGATCTAAGTGGTTTTTCAATTCATGATGTAATGTAAAACTTATACTAGTATCTAGTTTTTCCAAGGCCACTAAATTGATCGGTCCTTTGGTATTTCATTTCTTGTCATCATGCGATGTAATAAAATAATTCACCGACTCTAGAAAACTATGGCCAATTCATTAAAGTTGGTATCATATGAAGTTTATTAAAAACCTTGGAAATGATATTTAGAAAATCCTTAATTTGGGAACATTACCCTATGATATACTTTGAGGATAAGTATAGAAAATCATCCTATAATTTTAGAAAAATAGAGATTATGTGGGTCTGTCTTGAAATAAATCTCTATCTGGATAATAAAAGTGTACATGGTTCTACATAGATGTACCTAGGAGTAACAACTCTGATATGGTGTTCTTGGCATGACTTGGAGTAACCTGGTATGCGACAATGGGCCTTACTGTGAACCTGGTTTGAAACTCTTGAGATATATGCTCGTGATAATTTATATTTTCTTTACAAACAACTATTAAGGATTTAAAAGTGATTATATTCCCAAAGAAACCTTTTTTATGATTATGGGATGAGATATGCATAAAATTTTCAATTTATGTTAATTATTTAACTAGTTTATAATTATGCATTATGATTCATAAACAAATCTAGTCTATGACTTTGTTTAGAAATGGCGGCTAGTGGATGGAATGGAAACTGTATCAATGCACATAATCCATATGGGGATTTTCCTTATGTTCAAGATAATGATAGTTGTACTGGTGATACGACTTGTGTTGAACAACTTATAACAATACTAGGATATCTTACTCTGGTAATGAATAATAACCTTACACATATGGATCATCCTGATCCACAATTCATATTACCAATGTTATACTACTTCATGAGACAAAAAAATCAAACATTTAATGGGATTACAAATCTATTTGAAGCCCAACAATGTATATGATACTTATAGAAAATATTTCTTACCTTGGGGAGTAACTAAATCGATAATTTTTTCATATAAGTTTATCGCCTCTGGGGATATGTTGATCACTGGTGATCACTAATTCAAAACATGAAGAAAAATGAAGTAGTAGAAAACATGGAATGGATATAGTTTAAAGTACTATTTCTAGAAAAATAATTTCTTTGTGATCTGTTAGAAGATATGAAGAGGCAATTTCAGAGTCTAAGGCAGAAGGAGGATGAAGATGTTTAATGTATGAAGATAACCTCACAACATTAGCAATTCATTCTATAGAGTATATACGTACCCCAAGAAGTAATATAGATTGATTCTATGATGGGATAAACCCATTCCATTGACATGCATTGGTCTCACAATATTTATCATCATACGAAGATATAGCCTCATGTAATATTAAGATAGAAAAGTAATTCTCTAAGACTTATGACTTTAAAGGAAGTAAAGATAAGAATAGGGATACTGAATACTCTATAAAATGAAATAAGGGGAATGAGGGAAAATCTAACATTCCACCCTATAGTAATTGTGGGAAGAAACACCCCTATACTCACATAAAGTTGATTGGAGTTTTTTACATGTGGGTAGATAAATTCCTCCACACTCGTGATTTCAATGAGAATAAAGAAGCTACCAATATTTTTTACTACAATTGTTAATATATGGAACATTATTTAATTTAATGTCCTAATCTTCAAGTAAATTTACCACAAAAAAGGACAAGGGAGTAAGGCCATGATTTTGTGATCATAAGAGTTGAGCTTGAAGATCCCACTGATGTGGTGGAAGGTACTATAATCATCTCCTCAAATTTAGCCAATGATTTATTTGATTCTAGATCCTTGAATTCCTTTATATCTTTTGAGTTTTCTTTAAAAATGAGATATTTACATTTCACTTTCACAAGGGATTTGTTAGTAAAAAACCCTAAGTGAAGTCTCATTGCAACAAATATGTGTTAGTAAGTTCCCATTTTGGAATATAAAGGTTCATTATATGATGACTTTTTCATTATACCTATGGTCATCTTTGATGTATTCCTTGGTATAGACTGACTATCACAATATGTTGTGAAGAGTTTTTGCAAGTAGAAGGAAGTTACCATTTCTGAGGAAGATATATAATAATTTATCCTTATAGAAGAATCTTCACCATATTATTATTATCTAGATCCACCCCCAGTGGTTGTTCTGAATAAAATTCTTGGGGAGGAAGAGAATATATCATCAATGGTTGAATAAAGAATTATTCGTACTGAGTATGTGAATATTATACAATAATAAACATTATTTTATCTCCAGAGGATATACATAGATATCCTCTAGACTGTGAAGTTGAGTATTGTATTGATTTGATAGCTGATTCATGAATAATATCAAAGACACCCTATAGAATGGCTTTAGTGGAATTAGTATAGCTGAAGAAACAACTAAAGGAGTTGAGTTATAAGAAATTTATTCTCCCAATTGTTTCTCTGTGGGGGGGGGGCTTCGTTTTTTATTAATAAGAAAGATTAATCAATGATGGTGTGCATTGAATATAGAGAAATCAATGATATTAACATAAAGAACATGTATCCTCTACCCTGCATTGATGATTTGTTAGATCAACATCATGGAGATCAATAATATTTGAAAATTGACTCGCAATATGGAAATCATCAGTTGTGTGTAAAGAAGGAAGATATTCCAAAGACACCATTCCAAACATGGTATTGACATTATGAGTTTACATGAAATATCATAATGATTGGGTCGTAGTATTTATTGGTGATATATTGGTATATCTCGAATTCTAAAAATACCCTGAGAACCACTTGATGATTTTTCTGAAGACTCTTAGAAGAATTGAACTATATAGAATGATTAGAAAATGTGAGTTATTGCTTTATAATATTTATTTTCCTGGTCATATTGTCTCGAAAGATCAATTATTTATTGATCATGAAAAGGTATGAAATCTATGAATGCCCAGCACCGACGAGTATAACCGAGGTTCCCAGTTTTATTGATTTAGTAGGTTACTGTTGGTGTTTCATCTAGAATGTTTCCCAATTGGAAAACTCGTTAATATTGATCACATTTAAAGGGGTTAAATTTGTTTGCAAAAAAGATAATGACGAATGTTTTGACGAATTTAAGAGAAGATTTTTCAATGATCCTATATTGACTTTATCATTTGGGAATGATGTATTTGTGATTTATTGTGATGTATCAAGGAAAGGACTCAGTTGTGTCCTTATAATAGAGTTATTAATTATGGATCAAGGAAATTAAAAAATCCTGAACAGATCTACCCAACTCATCATCTCGAGTTAGCTATAGTAATATTTTCTATGAATATTATGATACACAATCTCTATAGTGAAATATGTGAGATATATATTGATCACTAGAATTTGAGATATAATTTATCACATAAATAACTCAACATGAGAAAAAGGAGATGGCTTGAGCTACTCAAGGATTATGATTTCATAATACAATACCACCCAATGATGAAAAATAATGTGGAGGATTATTTAAGTAGGAAGGACCGTGGAGTTCTGAGAAAGATGAGAGTTGAAAGGGATCTTATGTCCTTGGATCTAGTAAATATGGATATGGGTTTTATCAAGGAATGTGAAAAATAATTACTTTTCCAAATGGTTTCCAAACCATATTTACTAGAAATGAAAAAAGGTTCTTAGATTGATGATGATGAGTTTCAAAAGAAAATAAATTCTGTGAATGATAGGATATTGATTGAATTCATTCTGGAAGATGACTTTTTGAAATTCGGGGGCTTTGTGTTCATGCTATACCTGAGATAAAAATGGAATTATTGGATGATTTTCATAGCTCTAACTTTTCTTTGTACCCTAGTAGTAATAATATATATAGATATTTGAAGGAAAATTTTTTGTAGGACAACATGTAGAGGGAGTTTTCTGATTATGTGTCGAGATTTTTGGATTCTTGATAGGTGAATGTTGAATGAAAACATCCCACAGGAGTCATGAAACCCTTTCCTATACCTGCATGGAAATGGGAAGATATTACAATTTTCTTTTTCATGAGTCTACCAATGAATCCTAGAAGAAATGATGTGATATGGGTTGTTGTTGATCATCTTATAAAATCATCACATTTTCATGCTATAAGAGAAGCTTTACCACTTTAATGTTTAGTACGACTATATATTAATGATGTTTTAAGACTTCATGGATTAACCCGATTGAATGTTTCTGATCGTGATCCCTATTTTAAATCAAGATTCTAGAACAATAATGAGAAGGCCCAAGATACTAATCTTCATTTGAGTAATACCTACTACCATCAAACTGATGGAAAATTATAACGTACTATTTAAACATTAGAAGAAATATTGTGATCGTGGTCACTGTACTTTCAAGGTATGTGCAATTAGTATTTAACTATACTAGAATTTTCCTATAACAATAGCTTCCATTCATGTATTAATATAGAACCATATGATATTTTATATGGAATGAGATGTTCTACACCAACTTTTTGGGATGATGCTGATGAACGAAAACCCATAGGCCCATAACTTTTCAAAGAAATGATGCAAAATGTATATAATATTCAAACCCTTATCAAAACATCTCAATGTAGGAAAAGAGATATGTCGATTACCGAAGGAAGGATTTGTAATTTCATGTTTGAGATCATATTTTCTGGAATTTTTCTCATTGGAAGAGTATTATAATATTTGGTAATAAGGTTAAATTAAGTCCCAAGGATATCAGAGCTTTCGAAATTCTGGAACGAATTAGAGCTATATATTACCATTTAACAATGTCTCCAAGTCTCCCAAAAGTTCATGATTTGTTCTACGCATCAATGTTGAGGATATACATTCCAGACCCAATACATATACTCACATATAAATAAATAAAACTAGAACCCGATCTGTTTTATTGTGAAGAGCCTATCAAGATTCTTGATACCAGTGAACTAGGGTTGAGAATTCAGATGACTCGTCTTGTATAAGTTATTTAGAGAAACTATAAAATTGAAGAGGAGACATGGGAACCTCAAGAACTTATGATGAAGAACCACTTGAATCGTTTTATGTGGTGATATTCTAGAAATTTCGATGCTAAAATTATTTAAAGTAGGGAAGAATGTAATACCCTAAACATCCTCAGTATGATTTCTTTTACATAAATTCAATATCTTCCACTGCAAGAAACACTGAGTTCGAGCGCACTAGGACCTATCAAAATAGCCGTTTAAAAAGTGGTTATGAAAAGTATTATATGAATTATGAAATTTACAAATTTTATTTTTCAAAATTGACAACATTTTTGAATTAATAATATCATTATTAGCTTATGTTGAAATTTTGGTAACTTCCTGAAAAGTTTATATATTTGACGAATAGTGAAAAATACTGCTTTGTAGATAAATAAATTCCTTTTCATTTAAATAATTATTTGACAGTAAATTTATTTTAATATCAAAATATAAACATAATACATATAATAGTCCTTTTTAGGTCATTGGAATCATTTTTATAATAGAATTAGATATAAAACAATTTATTGAACATTAAAATGTCTCTTTTAACCGGCATCTAACCACATCTATGTATTAATAATAAACATAATTTTACCACTTTTGGGAATTGAATTTATAAAAATGAAAACACATGGTTGAAATAAGTATGAAAAATTTTGTAAGACCCCAGATCTTCGTTCAGGTATGTTTTTCTTTTTTTCTATATTTTTTATGGAAAATATATTTTCTGGAAATTTTTAAAGTACACGCCATGTACTCTGTTTCAGCTCGAAGCCGTGTGTTGGCCGTGTCCGGGCCACACACACGGTGTGTAAGGCTGAGGTGGAGGCCGGTTTTTCAGAGTACGGAAAAATTGAAGTACACGTCGTGTACTCAAGAAGTACACACCGTGTACTTTCTTTTTTCATTAAATGGACTAGGGTCGCGCCTAACCCCCAAAATCGTCTTCTTCTTCAGTTTTTGTCCATCCGAGAGCAACCGAACAGCCGAATATTTGACGGGCTCCCACCTCGCCTTCCGTTCTCCGATTCGAGCATGGTCGATTGCATTGGAATCACAGCAGTGAGTTCTTCCTTCTTCTTTAGCCTTGTTTCTTGATTCCTCCTCATTTCCAAGTTATCGTGGGATGATGGTTTTGTGCATTTTCTAAGATCTACATTGTTCTAAGAGGAATTTGTCGTCGAGGTTCACGTATATCGATCTCCTCAGATCGAGGTAGGTGGTTTGTACCTTTTCGTAGAAAGTTGATGAATATTTTGTGCAATTTCCTCCAATACCCTTGAACAGGGTATTGTGTGTTTCCTGTTTTTCCCTTATTACATTCCTGATTTTCTTGATTATTTTAGTAGAGTTTATTGCTTGTGATTAGAGTATTTTGATTGTGCTCATATTTCTTTTCCATGCGTGTTCTGTCTGTTTGGAATTTTTCTAGTTGTCGTGCCTAGTTGTAGGATTGTGGAATGTTTCCTCGTTTTCCTGTTGAGCCTTAGTTGATAGCCAAGTAGATCTTGAGGTTTACTTGGATGATATACATGCGTGCTGAGTATGTTTAGTTATACTTAGGACTGTGAGAACCTAGAGTAGTAGACCAAATAGAGAATTGACAAAAGGGCTTCTCCAGAGTGTCTTTTAATTACGATGCGAGATCACAGGGGGAATTGATGTTGAGTGCTTCCCTAGAGAGTCTTTAGATCCATGACGTGGGCCACAGGAGGAATTGACATTGAGTGCTTCCCCAGAGAGCCTTTAGCACGATACGAGACTATAGGGGGAATTCACGGTGAGTGCTTCCCCAGAGAGTCTTCTTAATTAAGTAGCTGAACCAGAGGGGTGAGAATGTGTGTGCTTCCCTGAGGGTTGCTAGTACTTATAGGTTGAACCATAGGGGTTAAACTGTGAGAGCTACCCAGAGGGTTACCTATTTCTTATTTTGTTGTTGGCTGTTTACTTGTGTACTTTGTTTTCCAGGAGTGTGGATTGTAGCTGCTTGTGCTTTTCTGTTTACTGCTTCTTGTTTTTTTACTTCCATGTATTCATTGACTGTTAGTCCCAAATATTTGGGTGATTTCCTCCTGGTATTTTATCTCACACCCTGTTTGGGACATGATTTTGGGCCCAAGAAGATTATGTTGATTCAGGTATAGATAAGGGCAAGCACCCTTCTACTTCAGGTTCATTATTGCACTGGAGCTGGGGAGCATGTGACCGAGTCGTGGCTCGTGATGCTGAAGAGCTTTCTTTGTTTTCTTTTGCACTTGGTTTAATTTTTAATTCAGCACGTTGTTGTGTTTTCTGTTTTCCATAGATACTTGTACCCGCTGCATCATTTTCATCATAGTTATATATCTACATTGCTTCCGCTCTTTGGTTTCTGCTGTTATGCATGTTGTTTTCTGCTTCCGCTGTTTATTGTTGTTTTCTTACCTTGTATACCTTACCGAATGTGGGAATAGTTTCCCGAATGACTCAACAAGGCCCTCGCTGCTAGTTGGTAGCCTCTGGCATTCGGGGAAACACGGTTGAGGTCATGTGGAGAACCGGGTACGGGGCACCAGTGGAGGGGCTCCAGACTCGGGTCATTACAAAGTGGTATTAGAGATGTTCTTTTCACTTGATTTACTGTTTGGAGAACTTATCAAGGGATAGGATGGATTCAGTACTAGGAATTAAGCTGTTCTCGGGAGTAGTTAACCCGTGTACAGGGAAAAGGCATACTACCTCGTTAATTGTAGTTGCTGATTCTGAGATTTTAAAGTTGATCTGATTTCACCGAGAGTGATTCACATGACTTTTGCGGTTATTGTTTTGATATTTCGGTTCTGTTTCTGTCGCATCCCGATAAGATTAGGGTATGCCATCTCATTCATCATATAGTCACTTGTATAAATCAAATGTCATGCATTCTTGACATACCATCTAGGGTGCATTAGCGATTGCATGCTCTTGTGATAGGCTCTGTGTAGATTATGAATGCTGTTGTGATAGAAGCTTGATAGATTCTCTTCTATTGTGTTAGAAAACTATTTTTTTGTTCCTTTCTTAAAATGAATGCCAAATTTTGGTTCTTTAGTTGTTATGGGCCCTCCCGGATCGGTATTTGGCATCTTTTCCCTTGTTTTTTTTTGTGTTTCTGGAATTCTGCGCAGTTTCTGAGCTACTACCCAGAATAACCCAGAATACAGGGCATGTACTTTTTAGATACATGCCGTGTAGTATTTAGGCCGTGTCACTGACCGTGTGAGCAGAACACGGTGTCATGGGAGTAACTTCGGGAACACGCCATGTACCATTAGTACACACCGTGTCAGTTCAGAGCTGTGTAGCCGGCCGTGTCACTAACAACATGGGTCGGGGAAGCTCGGGTAGAACATTCTGTGTCCGTAGGGAACATGCCGTGTAGTCTTGTCTAGGTACCTGGCCATGTCACGAACAACACGGGCCGACATGACCTTATTTTCCGCACGTCGTGTTTGTTCGCAACACGCCGTGTAGTTTTTCCCAGGCACCCGGCCGTGTCACGAACAACACGGGACGGTGTAACCTTCGACTATACATGTCGTGTTTTTCCAGAGCATGTCGTGTAAGGTTTATCCATGTAGAAGTCTGTGTTCTTGACAACACAGGCCGCCAAAGCCATGTCCAGTACACGCCGTGTTTGTTTCAAACATGCCGTGTAGCCTTGGGTTGAGTCGGACCGTATGGGTTAGCCATGTAAGGAGACACATGCATGGGAATAGTTTTCAAGTACACGCCGTGTGTGGGGGTAAACATGTTGTGTAGTTTGAAGTGTACACGACTTGTAGGGAAGGGGTACACACCCATGTCAGTGGCTTAAGTAGACATGCCGTGTAGTTTTTATACACATCGTGTAGTCGTGTTTTGCAATTTGTGTGTTTTTATTCCCCTGTTCCCATTTCGTACTCTTGTGTTATTTGTCCTTGTTTTCCTGATCTAAGTTGTGCTTTTTATTTTTCAGATTTATGCCTCCGAGACGTCCTCAGGTCGTCTGTTTGTCGTCAGGCAGTGATCAGACGCCAGACAAGGCTGATTAGGGACTTCATGTCGATCCCCCAGCCGAGCCAGCCTTGGAACCGGTTGTTGTACCAGTCATGGGCAATGATGCAAAGTTCATGGAAGGCTTCATGGGGATGATGCAGACCATCCAGGTAGCAATGCCTCCTACCTCGTCTATGGCAGACTTGACGCGGGTCTTTCAGTAGTAGCATCCTCCCATGTTCTCGGGGGAGGGAGGACCTCAGGCTGCAGAGTCATGGCTGGAAGCCATGCTGACTATCTTCGAGCATCTGGTGAGGCCTCCAGATATGTGGGTCAAGCTCACCACCTACATGCTCCAAGACTCTGCCAAGAGGTGGTGGTACGTGATCTCACAGGCGGGTCAGCAGCAGGCTATGGCTTGGGAGGAGTTCCAGCGCGTGTTCTATGA
Organism: Viscum album; assembly: GCA_963277665.1. Classification (NCBI taxonomy): domain Eukaryota; kingdom Viridiplantae; phylum Streptophyta; class Magnoliopsida; order Santalales; family Viscaceae; genus Viscum; species Viscum album. The sequence goes on along the minus strand of OY728135.1, from coordinate 66,480,719 downwards.
CTACTGCTACCCGGAGACTCTGAGGGCCGATCGAGCCCAGGAGTTCATGAGCATAGAGAAGGGTACTCTATCTGTCATGGATTATTCCTCTCATTTCACTAAGCTGTAGTGTTTTACACCCCCTCAAGATGGGAGTGGGGTGTTCTGGGTGAGGACGTTTGAGGATGGACTCAGGTGGGAGATCCGCTCACAGGTGGAATATCTTCCAACTGACTTCAATTACTTCTATCATCAACTAGGAACTAATTGTGGAGCGCAATCTGAGAGACTCTAGAGCTACGAGTAAGGGCAGTTCTGCTTCCATAGCTAGCTTTCCTTCAAATGACAGCAAGAAGGGCCATAGAGAGCCTACGCGCGGTGATTCGAGGAAGCGAGACGCATCACCAGGCAGCCAGTTGACATGCTACCAGTGTGGCCGGATAGGGCACATGAGGCCGCAGTGCCAGAGAGACCCTGTGGAGTGCCGATCTTGCGGCAAGATGGGTCACCATCAGCGTTTCTGCCAGGTTTTCTCACTAGTAGCAGGTAACCGGGGTTCTTCCATGACTCCTCGTACAGGAGAAGCCCCACCAGTCTCTCACCAGTCAGGGAACTGGAGTTCTTCCGGACATTCGGGCCGAGGTGGAGGTCGAGGGTGTGGCGGTCAGCCACCAGTCCCTCAGCACCAGAAGGGAGGTTCAGCTCCGAGAGGTCAGTCAGGGGCGCATGGCCGTGGTGCAGGCCAGTCTTTCGCCGTGGAGCAAACTTATCAGGAGCAGGATTTCGGCCCTTCTACTGTTCAACGTACAATTTTAGTAGCCTCAGTTTTATCTTCTTCCCTTTTCGATACTGGTTCTACGCATAGCTTTATCTCTGTTGTTGTCGTGGAGAGCCTTGGGCTCTGCATATTTTCTTCTACCGACTCTTTCACACTAGACACACCTTTTGGAACGACGACCTCTAGTGTACGCCAGTGTAGAGAGTTCCCTCTCGAGGTTGCAGGGTATCACTTATTATGGGATCTCTATGTCCTAGAGATGACATGCTATGATGTCATCATTGGAATTAACTGGTTGATGCCCTTCCAGGAGGTCGTTGACTGTTATCACCGCAGAGTTAGTGTCATTTCACCATAAGGTGAATGTTTCCTTCAAAGAGGCGAATGGGACGTTCGGGCGAGTCGGGTGGGACTCGAGCATCTTGGGCTAGGAGGGGTGACAGCCCAGATTGCTAGTCTTTATTTGGATGATCAAGGGAATCCACAGTTGGACTTTCCTCCAGTGGTGGATCGCTTGAGGGATGTCTTTCCAGAGGACTTTTCAGGTTTGCCTCCAGAGCGTGAGGTAGACTTCTCTATTGATCTCGTGCCAGTAGTGGCACCAGTGTCCATTTCTCCCTACATAATGGCCACACCTAAGTTGCAGGAGCTCAAGAAGCAGTTGGAGGAGCTATAGCCTAAGGGTTTCATCCGACCCAGTACTTCTCCTTGGGGTTCGCATGTTCTATTTGCGAAGAAGGCAGACAGTACCCTTCGGATTTGTTTGGATTATCGGAAGCTGAACTAGTTGACGGTCAAGAACCGATATCCTTTGCCGAGGATTGATGACCTTTGCGATCAGCTTCGAGGATCCCGGGTGTTCTCGAAGATCAACTAGAGGTTAGGCTATCATCAGTTGTGCATTAAACCATCAGATATACCTCTGACAGCCTTCAGGAGAAGGTACAGTCTTTACAAGTATACAGTCATGCCTTTCGAACTCACGAACGCACCTACAATTTTCATGGCACTGATGAACCGAGTATTCCATATTTTCTTGGATTCCTACATCATGGTCTTCGTGGACGATATGTTGGTGTACTCTCACACTTGACATGACCATGCCACCCATCTAGAGATCGTTCTGAGTACACATACAGAGCATCGAATTTATGCTAAACTCTCGAAGTGCCATTTCTGGATTGATCAGATTCACTTCTTGGGTCACATAATCTCAGAGGTAGGAGTATCTGTGGACCTAGAGAAAGTGAGAGCTGTAGTTTCCTGGGAGCAGCCGAAGAACGTTTTTGAGGTACAGAGATTACTAGGTCTGGATGGATACTACAGACGCTTAATTCATGACTATTCTCATCTGGCAGGAACTTTGACAGGTCTGACCAAGAAGGGGCCGAAGTTCTTATGGTCAGATTCTTGTGAGTCGGCCTTTTAGGAGCTGAAAGGGAGGTTGACGTCCGCACCGATACTAGTCTTGCCAAAGCCAGGCAAGAGCTACACTATTTACTATGGTGCTTCGTGTATCCGGCTGGGAGCATTGCTTATTCAGGGAGATCGAGTCGTTGTGTACGGGTCTCGGAAGTTGAGGCCACACGAGAAGAACTACCCTACGCATGATCTAGAGTTAGTAGCTTTTGGTCATGACTTGCATTTTTGGAGACACTATCTTCTAGGAGAGCACTTTTTGGTCTTCACTAACCACAAGAGTCTCATGTATATCTTCACTCAGCGTGATCTGTATCTGAGGTAGCGCAGGTGGGTTGAGTATCTTCAGTCTTTTGACTTCGAGCTTGCCTATACACCGGGAAAGGGCAACGCTGTGGCAGACGCGTTGAGTAGGAGAACTCAGATTCAGGCAGTTCAGGAGGCCAGTAATGAGTGGAAGATGATGGCTTTGTTCTCTGAGATGAATCTAGAGGTGCACGACAGACGGGGATGGACCTTTCTATCTTCTGTAGCTATTACCTCCATGGTACTTGATCAGGTACGGATGAGGCAACTATCAGACTCGGAAGGCATAGTCCTGTGGGAGAGTTTTTCAGGAGAGGACCCTCTTCCTCGATGGACGGTGGGAGAGGATGAAATATTGTGTTTCCAGGAACACGTATGGGTGCCAGCAGACATACGCGAGGAGCTGATGCGGGATTTCGATTCCTATGTTTGGGAAGTTCATCCTGGAGTCACCAAAATCTATCAGGATCTTGAGCGCCAGTACTGGTGGCCAGGTATGAAGAAGGATGTTGCTGGTTTGTTCATGAGATTTTCTACATGTCAGCAGGTGAAAGCAGTGAATCAACGACCAGCAGGCCTTTTACGGCAGTTACCCATTCCCGAGTTGAAGTGGAACGATGTTGCGATGGACTTCGTGACCGGGTTGCCGAGATCACATCGAGGGAACGATGCAGTTCGGGTTGTCTTTGACAGGCTTACGAAGGTTGCTAACTTCTTTCCGATCAAGGATACCTTCAGTGTCGATGATCTAGGATGACTTTACATTAGAGAGATCTTTCGTCTGCATGGAGTTCTGCGCTCTATTGTTTCAGACAGAGATGTGCGCATTACCTCTCGGTTCTGGCAGGGACTTCAGAAGGCCTTGCGTACACAGGTACTTTTGAGTACATCATACCATCCCCAGACTGATGCCCAGTCCGAGCGCATGATCCAGGTGCTTGAGGATATGCTTCGAGTTTGCATCCTATACTTTGGCGGTTTTTGGGAGAAGCATATCCCTCTGGTGGAGTTCGCCAACAAAAACTGTTTTCAGGCGACCATTCAGATGGCACCATACGAGGCTTTGTGCAGTAGGCCATGTCGATCAGCTTTATGTTGGCTTGAGGCAGGAGAGGCAGCATTGCTCGGACCTCATCTTGTTCAGGAGTCTTCAGAGTAGATAGAGATGATTCAGAAGATGATGACTACAGCATAGTCTCTGCAGAAGTGTCATGCTGATCAGTGGAGACGACCTATGTAGTTCGAGGTCGGTGATCAGTTTTTCCTACATGTCGCACTGAGGTTGGGACACAAAAGGATTTGGAGACAGGGTAAGATTTCACCGCTGTACGTCGCGTCGTTTGAGGTCTTGGAGAGAGTGGGGCCAGTCGCCTATCGATTGCAGCTACCTCAGAGGTATTGGGCCATGCATGATGTCTTCCACATCTCTCAGCTCCAACGTTACTTTTCAGACCCATCTCACGCCTTTCAGCCCAAGGAAGTCGAGCTTGAAGTGTATGCATCGTTCGAGGAGCATCCTATCTGGATTATCGATCGCAGTGCGAAGGTTCTCCATGGGCGGTCTGTTCCTCTGGTACGAGTGCTATGGAAGCACGGGCGAGTACATGACGAGACCTGTGAGGGGGAGGCCGATGTACGATCACAGTGGCCGGAACTGTTCGGGGATTCTTCTTCTAGGCCCCATTAGGGAAATTCGGGGATGAATTTCTTTAGGGGGGAAGGTTGTAAGAACTCGGATCTTCGTTCAGGTATGTTTTTCTTTTTTTCTGGACTTTTTAAAAAAATATATTTTCTGGAAATTTTCAAAGTACATGCCATGTACTTTCGGAGTACACGCTGTGTACTCTATTCCGGCTCAAAGCCGTGTGCTGGCTGTCTTCGGGCCACACACACGGTGCGTAAGGCTGAGGTGGACGCCGGTTTTTCGAAGTATGGAAAAATTGAAGTACACGTGGTGTACTCAAGAAGTACACGCAATGTACTTTATTTTTTTCATTAAACAAATCATGGTCGCACCTAACACCCAAAATCATCTTCTTATTCAGTTTTCGTCCGACTGAGAGCGTCCGTACGACCGGATCTTCTACGGGCTCCCGCCTCACCGTTCGTTCTCCGATTCGAGCACAGTCGATTGCGTTGGAATCGCAGCAGTGAGTTCTTCCTTTTGCATTAGCCTTGTTTCATGATTCCTACTCGTTTCCATGTTATCATGGGATGATAATTTTTTGCATTTTCTCAGATATACATTGTTCTAAGAGGAATCTGTCATCAAGGTTCACATATATCGATCTCCTCAGATCGAGGTAGGTGGTTTGTGCCTTTCCGTAGAATGTTGATGAATATTTTGTGCAATTTCCACCAATACCCTTGAATGGGGTATTGTGTGTTTCCTGTTTTTCCCTTGTTACTTTTCTTCTTTGCTTGATTGTTTTAGTAGAGGTTATTTCTTATGATTAGAGTATTTTGTTTGTGCTCATATTGCTTTGACATTCTTGTTCTTCCTCTTTGGCGTTTTTCCAGTTGCCATGCCTAGTTGTAGGATTGTGGACTATTGCCTTGTTTTGCTATTGAGCCTCAGTTGATAGCCAAGTAGTTCTTGAGGTTTACTTGGACGATATACATGCGTGCTGAGAATTTTTAGTTTTACTCAGGACTGTGATAACCTAGATTAGTAGACCAAAGGGAGAATTGACGGAAGGGCCTCTTCAGAGTGTGTTTTAATTAAGATGTGAGACCACAGGGGGAATTGACATTGAGTTCTTCCCTAGAGAGTCTGTAGATCCACGACGCGGGTCACATGGGGATTTTACGTTGAGTGATTCCCCAAAAATCCTTTAGCACGATACGAGACTATAGGGCCAATTGACGGTGAGTGCTTCCCCAGAGAGTCTGCTTAATTACGTAGATGAACCAGAGGGGTGAGACTGTGTGTTATTCCCAGAGGGTTTCTAGTACTTATAGGTTGAACCATAGGTGTTAGACTGTGAGAGCTACCCAGAGGGTTACCTATTTCTTCTTTTGTTGCTGGTTGTTTACTTGTGTACTTTGTTTTCCAGGACTGTGGATTGTAGCTAGTTGTGCTTTTCTGTTTACTACATATTTTTTTTTTACTGTCATGTATTCATTGACTGTTAGGAACAAATCTTTTGGTGATTGCCTAATGGGATTGTATCTCACACCCTCTTTGGGCCATGATTTTGGGCCCAAGAAGACTATGTTGCTGCAGGTATAGATATGGGAAAGCGCCCTTCTACTTCAGGTTCATGATTGCACTAGAGCTGGGGAGCATGGGACCGAGCCGTGGATCGTGATGCTGAGGATCTTGCCCTGTTTTCTTTTGCACTTGGTTTCAGTTGTATTTTAGCACATTGTTGTGTTTGATGTTTTCCTTATATACTTGTACTTGCTGCATCATTGTCATCATAGTTATATATCTACATTGCTTCCGCTTTTTGGTTTCTGCTATTATGCATGTTGTTTACAGCTTCCGCTATATATTGTTGTTGTCTTACATTGTATACCTTACCGAATGAGGGCATAGTTTTTCCACTGACTCACCAAGGACCTCACTGCTAGTCGATAACCTCTGGCGTTCGGGGAAACGCGCATGAGGTCATGTGGCGAACCGGGTACGAGGCACCAGTGGAGGGGCTCCGGACTCGGGTCATTACAAATTTAGTCAAATATGATCAAAATATTTTGGTGAATAGTTATTTTGGAATTTTATTTACCATGGTTAAAGCTAAATAGGGTAATTGAAGGTAAAAGTAATATTATAAAAATATAAAATTACCCTAACACTTGTCCGAATTTAAATGGATAAGTATTTTTTGACTAAAATTAAACTTAGGTCAAAACTATTATCCATTTTAAGCCACTTTTGTTTCATTAAGACATTTATTATATTGCCCAAATGGCCTGAAGTCCTTCTTTCTATTTTATTATGGATAATACCCTTTTTAAGGGAAGAAGGGGAACCCTCACATGACTGGTAGACCCAAGGAACAAGACCCGACATGACTTGCAGTACATGACCCAAAGGCATATAAGCATACCATGCCCAATACATGACACGTAGACCCAACCCACTATAACTGCACCTGCAAAGGTTCTACATCATTTATCGCCTATCTTTCCACCTTGAATTGATGATCGGCTCGCATTTCCCCATACAAAGCTGCATGGTGCCCGGTTTCGATGGTTGTTTCCATACCCTCTCCTTCTTCCAATCCGATTAGCTCTGCTTCTCGTGACTTCTATTCTTGTCGCTCTGATCCTCCTCAGGGGCCTGCTCTGTGTGAATTAGGCTACTCCATAGTCTCAATGGCCCGAAGGCCCTATGGTCCAAATTCCATTGATGGCCCGAAATACCTTGAGACCCGTAGGCCCAAACCGGTGGCCCGAAGGCCAAATCAGATGAATAGTTCTGACTGCTACAGTACTGAATAGTAACTACTACAGATTCAGCTACAGTACCTACTATCATTCTAAGAAATCCGCCTCTACCTAGTTCTAAACCTGGGTCTCTTGGAAACCAAGCAGGATCCCTTACCACTTCGGTACGGGCTCGTTGGCTGTATTATATATTTTTTTAAATAAGAGTTAAAAATGTCATATTCAAATTTTAATAAATACTTTATTTTTTATTTAAGATTATATATGTTATATGGTGCACTATAAATATTATATGGAAATATAAAATAATTATATATATCATAGTAACTTATTTATAATTTTTAGAGATTAAATTATTTCTATTAATGATGACATAATAGTGAAGAAGAAATTATTTTATTTATAGAAATATCTAATGAATGTTATTAAAAATATTATAATAAATATAATTTGATTTAATTAATGAAATAAAATAATTTTACAGGCATATTAGACATGTTAGTGACATATTTAAAGCATCGGTTCAAAGTTATCTTGATGGTTTTATATTTTTAAAAATGAAAATATAGAATAGTATCAAAATTGATAAAAATAATATTTTAAATTAAATACTAATTTATTAAATGGTATAAGCGTCCTAAAAAACTATGTTTCAATAAACTGACAAGGATAGTGATAAATATGTCAAAAATGAACCTACTGGCGTTCTTTTGACATTTTAGGGTAACTACATTTACCCTATTGTGTAAAAAAAGTAGTTATAGTAAAAGGTAAATTATGTAACTAAGGGTTAAAGCCAACAGATAAGGTTAATTTTGTGAAATAAATTGTTATAAAATTCAATAGTTGAGATTATTTCAACCCATACTCATCTTATACAACAAATAACTCAAATTAGAGATTTTTGAAACTGAAAATAAATTTATAATAAATTAATAGATTTGGAGTTTCCTAAAGAGCCCCTACCCTATCTTATAAAAAGGCATCATTAATTTTTTTCATGCCAATAAATACTTTTGGCTCAGCCAAAACCGGCCCACTTTTCCTCAAATCATACCTCTCTTCATTATAGAGGAAACACATTGGTCATAAATCCAACCTAAGGAGTCCTTCTGTGTAAATCAAAAAGAGTCGCTCGAAGAAGGGGTAATTGCTTTACCAATTCAATTCAATTTATTTTATTCTTCTACTTCCTGTTTCTATGTTTTTCCATACTAAATTAATATATTAATTATCATATACATGATGATATCTTATTATTATTATGGAAATATAAGGACCCAACCATAAACATTACATAATATTGAATTAAATTAATAATTCACATTAAGGATCTTTTTAGGTTTAGGGATTTAGATAATTAGTTCATTATTTATACATAACAACTTGAATATTACAAGTACAAACTTCTACTCACTATTCATTTTTTGTAAAACAACAGATTTTAAAAAAAGAACATGGTTTCATCTCATGCTTAAAAATCATAACTTTTCCTTGATCCCATCCTTGACTCTATTCACCTTTAAATCCCATGAAAAAACATTTCAAAACATTGTATGAGCATAAAAGAGCTCGTTATGGGATACATAAATAAGGAAACCTATTAGGTTTTCAAAACAACAAGTAAACCCTAAATACTTTATCATAAAGTAATACCTTTCACCTTTAAGAAGTAACAAAAGAACTTAACTAAATATAAGCTCATTGGATACCCTTTTTGTAACTGAAAGACTACCATAAATCCCATTGAATGAAACATGTAGCATATTAATTTATCTTTGGACATCAATATACTGAAATGGAATAACCATATGGTCAACTTCCATACATATCACTAAATCAAATAACCATATGGACGAATTCCATACCCAATGCATTAGAGGTTATAACCTAACCACCCATCCTTGGTTTATCATAGAACCACCCATCAATTGGTTTATCACGCAATCACACATCAAATGTCAATGTGCCATTATATAATCATCACACATGAAAGATTTCAAATATCAACATTTCATTCATAAAATTTCATTTTCAATCACAAGAAATAGTTTCAAGATATTGAAGTTTCAAATCCTATTTCAAAAAAATTTTCAGTACCAAAATATGTAAAAAGGGAATATGGTAATTAATTTCCATTTATAAACATCACTACTTGTTATGGATGCCAAATATCAAATAATGCTCACAGTGGGGGAAAGGTCATTGTCTATGTATAAGTTAAAAACATTCCTTTTGTAGTTTAGTAAAACGATTCATATAAATAATATTCTCTTTGAATGAAATTGAATTTCAAATGGATTTATACATCCTATAAAATAAAGACATGCATAAATTAAAATATGCCTCAATGAAAGGTGACTGAGACGAGGCCCCGTACATCGATTCTAAATTATCTTGTTTGTTATTTATATTACTAAATAATAAACTTGGGTTAATATATATTTTCTATAGAAACTTTTTCAATTGTATTATTCATTTTATATCAGTTATTATCATGTTATAACAATCATTTAATTATTTGAGTTCATATCGGACATTTTATCGATGTTCAGAAGTTGAGTAAAAAATGTATTTATTATTATGTAAATTAATCATGTAGTCATAATTACGTCATCTTCATATTTATTTGAATTTTTTAAATAAAACATATATTCATTATATATGTGTTTTGAATAATTCATTATACTTAGAGATAATAATTGAAATGTACCGTTCATGGAGACGGTAGGCCGTATGTATGCATGAACACTACTTTCATTTTATTTTGTCCTATTAAAATAATGAAATGAAAATGATAATTATGTATATTATAAATACAGTATAAAATCTATGTTATATAGGTTCATTGACACTTTCTTTTATACCTTCCATGTATGGAATGAATCAGTCATATAACTTCGAGGGGGCAGTAGTCTGGACTTCCTCAAATGAAATTATCGTATTAATACAACATGAAAAGAATAAATATATATTCTAAATGAAAATTAAATAAAAATATAGATAAAATAAATATTATATATATCATATATAATTACAGTTCCATCATTAATGCCACCATAAGAGGTGGTATGAGAATTTTGAACAATCATCGTTTTGTGAGGCAGTAGTTCACCGTCCACAGAAAAAGTATGTTCTATACCCATTATACGGAGGTGTGTGTAAGTGTAGTTCAAATACATCTCATAAAAACAACCTAGTATATTTAGGATACTGGTGTTGTTATATAAACAAAGAATAATAATAACATCTGGTGTGGAGAAAGAAAAATAATGGGAAGGGAACGTGAGATAAGACGTTACTTCAAATCTGGTAACTTCCTTTGATTTGAGCCATTGGGATTTCTTGAATTGAGTTCTACCTATGGGAAGGCTTATTGTAGTAAGGGATGAATGTTGGGAGCTTATTGGAGAAGAGTTTAGATGAGACAAGGGACTTGAGAGGTGTGTGTAATGGGTTAGAGGTGGTGTACTTTTATAAGTGGGGGGTACTTAAGGAATAGCTTGAATTATTAGTTTATTATAAATTATATTTAGTGTATAAATGAGTCCAAATGAATATAGTTCTAAGAAAAAATGAATATAAGTCTAAATAAAATCATCCAATAAGAATTAGATAGGTTTTGGATTTTTTTATCCTTATCATTTTTATTTAACTCTTTTACCCTTACCATTTTATCAAGTATTTAAAACCTTGAGTATCAAAATAGTCACCAAAACATAAAACAAATATCCAATTAAAGAGTTAACTATAAACTTCTAGTCTTCTGATAACTATTAGGATGAATCAATCATTTTTTGGAATTTTATAATTTTTAATAAAATATTTTATATTCTAAAATATGAATTATGTCAATTTTGACAATATTCATATACTGATTTTTTTAAAAATCCATAACAACTTGATTGATTCAAATGAACTTCATTAATACAATGAATTCATGTAACTATAATCCATAAAATTCATGGATGACATCAAAATAGCCAAATTAAATTTATTTTAACATTTATAATATCAATTATTTAAATCCTTTATTAATGAAGCAATAACTGCATCATCATTGTGACATAATTAAATTTATTTATTTAATGTCTTAAATTATAAATAAAATAAAATGATTTAGGAAATAGTTTTACGTTTCTAATTAATTTTTATATTCAAATAGATAACGTATATAACACCATATAAAAATTATCTTACCAAAAGATACATGTTTAGGTTGTATTTTCCTTGACATTAAATTAAAAGTAATTAAATGTCATTTTCACACACAAGTGCCTCTATGGGGTCCTAAAATCATCCCAAGTATTACCATGGTTGTAAATATATCATAAAATAGGATTAAAAAATGTGTTAGGGTAATTTAATATTATTATTATATTATTTTTTACTGTTATTTACCATATTTACCCTTTAAACATCATACATAAAATGATTACCGAATTTACTATTCATAATGTCTAAAAATAAAAAGTTACATATTTAAAAAATTTAGACCTCCTGATTCTAAATATAGAATCCATTTTTTCAAATACGAAACATAGAAGTTACAAAAATTAATTTAAAATTAATTCCTACTGTTAAAATAGAAAAGCGTGTTTTTATGAAATAATAACTATCAAAATAACGACATGTGTTTATGTCTAATTAAAAATTAAAAGTAATTCCAATGATAAACATAGGATAAATGGTAAAACAATATAATTACACTTTAAAACCAACAGAAAGGACAATATAAGCATATAAATAAATCAGATCAAAAGATAGTTTTGGCTTAATGTGCAGTATTTTTCACTATTCATTAACAAATGAACTTTATCAGAAAAAATACCAAAAATTTACCCAAAGTAAATTTTGATGTCCCTATTATAAATAAGAAGTTTAGTTTGTCAAATGGAACATATAAAAGTGTAAAAAATATATTTAAAAATGGTTTGTCATCAAAAGGCAGTAAATCTAAATTTTAAAAATATTAGACTATTTATGCCTAAAAATGAATTCATTCTCATTTTAAGCCTTAAAATTTGTTAGATAAATGTATAGTCATTTAACAAACATTTATAATCATATTTTAGTTAAATATTTTCATTATCTCCAATACAATGGCCAGGTGTTATCTACCATTTTAAATAATATTATATTATTAATTTTTAGTACTACTCAGCCTTGTGTGAAACATGAGTTTTTGGAGAAACCCATTGTTGCGTGTCTCATACACCATCGAACAAAGAATTTAATTTAAATTAAAATTAATACTTAATTCACAAATATTAATAAATATGAAAATGTCGTATTCATTAATTACCTAGGATGTTACATCCTTCCCCCCTTTGGGAAATTTCTTCCTCACAATTTTATTTAATTGTAAAATAAGTGGGGGTATTTATACCCCATAGAATTTTCTTATTCCCATGTTGCCTCTTCAACCAAGTGGTTTTTCCAAAAAACCTTTACCCGATGAATTATCTTATTCCTCAAAACTTTCTCTCATCTGTTAAGAATATGTACTAGTTATTCCTCATTAGAAAGATTCGCTTCCAACTGAACTATCTATGGGCACAAAACCTGAGATGGATCGGGAATATACATTATCAACATTGAAACATGAAAAGCATTGTGTACCTGGGATGATCTTGGTTGTAAAGCCACGTCATAGGCAACTAATCTAAGATTCTCTAGTATTTCATTGGGTCCAATGAACCTCAGACTCATCTTTCCATTCTTATCAAAATACATCCCACTTTTCCATGGAGAAATTTTAAGGAAGACTTGATCCCCTAACTTGAAAAAAAGATCCTTCTTCCGATTATCCACAGAACTTTTCTACCATCCTTGTGCTATTCTCATGTGCTTCTAAATTAACTGAACTTTTCTGGCCATTTCTTCTACCAATTCGGGTCCCATCAACTTTTTTTTGACCTACATCATCCCAAAAAGCTGGATTTCGACACCTATTTCTATATAATTCCATAAATGGAGCCATCTGTATAATAGAATGAAACTTTTTATTATAAGAAAACACAACCAAATAAATATGTTAGTCCCATCCTCCCTGGTAATCCATGGAAGAAGCACATAGATTATCCAATGAAGTCTGAATTGTTTGTTCTAAATGCTCATCTTAATTGAGGATGAAAAGATGTTCTAAAATTTAATTTAGTTCCCAATGAATTTTGAAGGCCTTTCTAAATGTTAAAAGTAAACCTGGGTTCACGATCAGATACATTGGAGAGAGGAACTCCACACAACATGACTATCTCATAAACAAAAAACCTAGAAAGTTGTTCTAGAGATAGATTATCTAGAATAGGTAGGAAATGAGAAGATATAGTCAATAGATCATCAATTACCTTGATTGAATTATTACCTCAGGATGTCTTTAGTAATCTCACAACAAAGTCCATGGATATATTTCCCCCTTTCCACTCTGGCACCGGTAAAGGTTAAAGCATCCCTTTCAGTAACTACCGCTCTAATTTGACCAGTTGACAAGTAAACCATTTCATTGTAAAGTCAGAAATATCTCTTTTCATTCTATATCACCAGTAATACTCCCGAACATATCTATACATCTAATTACTGATCGGATGAACAGAAAATGGAGAACTATGAGCTTCACATAAAAAGACTTTTTTCAACTATGAATTAGAAGGCATGCATAATCTCTTTCAAATTCTCAAAATACAATAATTATTAATGTTAAATTCAGGAAACTTACCCTTCTGTACCAACTCTACTTTTTTTTGAAACTTATTGGCTTCCTTGTACACATGATTAATTTTTTATGATAGAGATGATTTCACCAACACCTAGAAGAAAATAGAGGAATTTCCTGCACCTAATAATTATATTCCAAATTTCATCAAATTATTAATCAAAGGATCTTATTCCAAATGTAGTTTGGTTAATGTAGCATTACTCTTTTGGCAAAAAGTATTAGCCACTTTATTTTCCATTCCTGGATGGTAATGGATCGTGAGATCATAATCATTGATTAATTCTAACCATCTCATATTTCCCATGTTTAATTCCTTCTGAGTGAATATATACTTTAAACTTTTGTGACAAGTATATATTTCACACTTTACTCCATAAAAATTATGCCTCAAAATTTTTGATGAAAAAACAATAGCAACAAATTCCAAATCATGTGTAGTGTAATTTAACTCATGATGTTTCAACTGACATGAAACATAATCAATTACTAGATCATTTTACATTAGGAAACAACATAGAACTATCAATTATGCATCACTTTATATTACAAACTCGCCATTTCCGTAAGGTAATGACAATACTGAAGCATTCACAAATCATCTTTTCAATTCCTGAAAATAATCATCACATTTTTTGTCCAGATAAACATAACACATTTTCGAGTTAACTTAGTTAGTGGTCAAGATGACCACGAAAAATGTTCAAAAAACCTTCTATAATGGCTTTCCAAACCAAGAAAACTACGAATCTTGATTATATTTCTGGGTCTTGGCCATTCTTCAACAACTTTTATTTTACCAGGATCAATAGTTATTCTATTTTTTAAAACTATGTGACCAATGAATGAAATTTGTTATAACCAAAACTTAATCTTTCTGAATTTCCCTTAAAATTTCATTTCTTTTAAGTTTAAAAAGACAACCCCAAAATGAAATTCATGTCCTCTTTACTTTTAGAATATTCCAAAATGTCATGAATAAACACAACCACAATGTTATCAAATAACTCACAAAAAATTCTATTCATAAGATCCCTGAATACTACAGGTGCTTTGGTTAACAGAAAAGGCATAACGAGAAATTCATAATGGCCATATCTTGTACAAAACATGGTCTTCAGAATGTCTTCTTCCTTTACTTTCAACCGATGTTACGCCAATCTCAAGATAATCATCAAAAAATATTGAGCTCCCTGGAGCTGATCAAAAAAATCATCGATATGATTCAAATGATACTTATTATTTATAGTGATATTATTCATGGCTCTATAATCAATGTAATGTTTCATTGAACCATATTCTTTTTAATAAACTAGACTGGAGAACCCCATGAGGATGTTCTTGGTCAAATGCAACCTTAATCTAAAAATCATGAAATTGTTTCTTTAACTCTAAAAGATCAATTTGATTCATTCAATAAGGGTGTTTTGAAATTGTCTTAGCATTAGAAACTAAGTCAATTGTAAATTAAACTTCCCAATCATGTATAATACCTGGAAAATCATCAGAAAAAACATAATGTTACTGATTTACTATTGGAACATCATTAATCTGAATAGTTCCTTTGTTTTCAACAATATGTTTAAGGTTACAGTCATTTATATCTTTCACTAGTTTCTCAACATCCTGATATGTTATCATATATAAAGTTTCATTCTTGTGCCAAAAATGAATGATTTTGGGAAAAGAAACCTCTTTAGCTCTACAATCCATCTTATCATGGTAAACAAAAATATAATTCATTCCCAAAATAACATCAAACTCTACTAGAGGAAAAACAACAAGGTCTTTTGGAAACTTCTTTCCACAAACATAGATATGAAGATTCTTATAATTTCTTTTTGCCTCAATATTTCCACTATGTGTTTTTGCCAATGTTATGGATTCATTTATTGAGGTGGAATTCCAAATTTTCCCTAAAGTTAATAAAAAAATGGATGAATGTGTAGACCGTAAATAAAAAACACATTGGAATAATCTGAAAAAACAAAAAATGTTCTAGATACCACATTATTTGATGGTCCCACAATGACTATAGTAGAAGCAAATGATTTTTCCCCACCCTTATGAATTTGATCTGTTTCGTTTCTACCCTAGGTAATCAACTTTGGGCACACATTGGCATAATTTCCAAACTCATTGCAACTAAAACATCTTACCGCTAGATTTTCATTGTCTTCTTGATCATATTCCTTACAGTTATGAGCAATATGACCAGTCTTACCACACTAGAAGCCCTTACCATACATTGATAAACATTCTACAGGATTCTTTGTACCACACTTTTCATAAGCCAGAAATTTAATTTTCTTACCATGAGGTTTCTATGATTAATGCATTCCCTTTTCCTACCAACTGGACATCTTTGTTTTCTTCCTCTCATGGAACACATGATCATCAAAAAACTATATTTTTACCTTATCAGCATATCTGCAAAGTTTCTCATAGTTTATGAATTCATGAGAGGCTAATTCCCTTCAATATCATGAATTCAGTCTTAAGTAAATTTGAATTATCTTACTATAAAGATATTTAATGAAATTTGGGGCATAACGTTTCATTAGAGTGAACCATTCTCTATAATCATCCACTAAGTCATCCTCATTCCTCAATTCCAAGAATTTTTCTTTCATCCAAATTTGAACTGCCTTAGGAAAACATTTCTCAAGAAACATACCTTTGAATTCGTCCCAAAAAAGAGCATCAATATCCTCAATGTCCCTGATATTTTTATCCATCGACAACCCCTGATATGATTTTCCTTCAAAATAATAAACAATAAGATTAACCATTTGATGTTTTGAACACCCCATGACATCAAAAATATTTTCCAGTGTTTTAATACACACTTTAGTTAGAACAAGGTCAGATGATCCTCTAAATGGTGAAGGGTATTTCCTCATGAAATTCTTAACTACTAATATGTTTCTATGTGGCTGATCCAGCTGATCTCATGCATGTATACGACCACCATTTATATCCTGAGTAAACTGTTCCATCACTGCAAAAAAAAATGATCAGTTCCGATTCTGACCACCATAGGTTGCTGATTTGGAAGGTTGTTTTCCTCTTGATGTTGTCCCATCATAGTTTCCATATTTCATCTGTAACAAACAAGTATGAACACAGAAATATATTAGGTGAAGCAACATGGTAATCTTCAAATGCTACATAATTTCAATCTTACCATAAAGTAATAATAATTTATGGATATTAATTTAACAATATCCTAACTCATAATGTTTTCTAAAATGAGCTCTGATACCATCTATAAGGACCCAGCCTTAAAAATTACAGAATCTCGAATTCAGTTAACAATTAACATTGAATATCTTTTCAGGTTCAGTTACATAGAGAATTAGATCCTAAATTATACATAACAACTTAAATATTACAAGTAGACACTTCTACTCACTATCCATTTTTTTTAATAAAACAAAAACCTTTAAAAAAAGAACATGGTTTCATTTCATGCTTACACCGCACGAAATTTCCCTGATAACATCCTTGAATCTATTAACCTTTAAATCCTATGAAAAACATTTAAAAAATAGGGATGAGCATAAAAATATCAGTAAGGGCTACATAAAGAAGGAAAACTGCTAGTTTTTAAAAATAACAGGTAAACCATGAATACTTTTTCATAAAGTAATACCATTCACCTTTAAGATGTAGAAAAACCCTTCACTAAATATAATCTCATTTCATACCCTTTTTAATCGAAATCTTACTATAACGCCCATAGAAAGCATCATATAGCATAGAAATGTATCTTCAGACATAAACATACTAAAATGGAATAACCGTACGGTCGACTTCCACACATATAACTAAATGGAATAGCCATATGGCCAAGATCCATACCCAATGAATTGAAGGTTATAACATAACCACCCATCCTTGGTTTATCATGGAACCACCCATCTTTTTTTTATCATGTAACCACCCATTAAATGTACATGTACCATTATATAATCATCACACATAAAAGATTGAAAATATCAACATTTCAATCATAAAATTTCATTTGAAATAACAAGAAATAATTTCAAGATATTTAAATAGTAAATCCATTATCAAATCCATTTTCAATACCAAAATATGTAAAAAGGGTATATGGTATTTATTTTCCATTTAAAAACATCACAGCTTGTTAAGGAAGCCAAATATCAAATATTTCTCGTGGCGGTGGAAAGGTCGTTGTCTCTGCATACGTTAAAAACATTCCTTTTAACGTTTAGTAAATTGCTTCCTAGAAACAATATTCCCTTTGAATGAAATTAAAAGTAAATGGGATTAATAAATTGTATAAAAGAAATTCATGTATAAATCAAAATATGCCTCAATGAAAGGATATTGAGACGATGTCGCTTACCTCGAGTCTGCTTTTCCTCGTTCGTTCTTTATATTCCTAAATAATAAACCTAGGTTAATTACTATTTTATTTATAACATTTTTCAAGTTTATTATTCATTTTTTATCCCTTATTAGCATCTTATAATAATTATTTAATTATTTGGGTTCATATCAGACATTTTTGTCGATGTTCGGAACATGAGTCAAAAATGAACTTGTTATTATATAAATTATCCATCTAGTCGTAACTACATCATATATGTATTGATATTCATGTTTTACATAACACATATATTAATTATAAATATATTTTAAAAAATTCATAGTACTTAGAGATAAGAAATGAAATGTAACATTCATGGAGGCTGTAAGCCGTACGTATAGATGAACACTACGTTCATTTTTTTGTCATATTAAAATAATGAAATGAAAATGATACATATGTATATTATAAATATAGTATAAAATATATATTACATAGGTTCATTAACGCAATCCTTTATATGTTCCATGAATGACATGAATGAGTCATATCACTTTAAGCGGACGATAGTCCACATTTCCTCAAATGAAATTATCATATTAATACAACATGAAAAATATAAAGGTATATATAAATGATAATTATAGAATCATAGAGACAAAATAAATATAATAAATATAATATATTATTATAGTTCTATCACAACAGCCACCAAAAGTTGTGGTAGGAGAATATTGAACAATCATCGTTTCGTGAAGCAGTAGTTTTCCATGCACAGAAACAGTATATTCTATACCCATTAGAAAGAGGTCTATGAAAGTGTAGTTTAAATACTTACGATAAAAAACATATTATCTTGAGGATAGTGTTGTATTAATATAAAAAAAGAATAATAAGTGAATAGGGTGTGGAGACTGAAAAATAATAGAAAGGAACTTGAGAGAAGACGTTACCTCTAATCGGGTAACTTCTTTTGATTTAAGAGAAAGGACTTTTTTGAATTGTCGTATGCCTTAGAGAAGACATATAAGGGAAAGGAAGGAATGTTTTGAGATTATTAGATTTGATATTTTATGATCCAAGGGGATTTATAGGTGTGTGTAATGGGTTAGAGGTGGTGTCCTTTTATAAGAGGGAGGAGAGACACTTAAGGAATATCTTGAATTTTTATTTTATTATAAATTATATTTCGATTATAACTAAGTACAAATTCTGATAGTCCTAATAACAGATGAATATAAGTCGAAATGAAATCAACTAATAAGAATTATATGGGTTTTTTATATTTTATTATCCTTATCTTTTTCATTTAACCATTTTTTACTCTTACCATTTTATCAATCATTTAACACTTTGAGAATCAAAATAGTTACCAAAACATGAAAACAATCCAATAAAAGAGTCTATAAAAAAATTTAGATTTATGATAACTCTTTTTTTGAATCTTAGATTTTTTTGGAATTCTTTAATATTTAATAAAATATTTTATATTTCAAAATATAAATTATGTCAATTTTGACAATATTCATATAATAATTTTTTTAAAAATCCATAACAACTTGATTGATTTGGAAAAACATCATTAATACAAATATAACATGTAAGTACCATCCAAAAATTCGTGGATGACATCAAAATAACAAAATTACCTTTATTTTAACATTTATAATATCATTTATTTGAATCCTTTTTTAATGAAGCACTCATTTCATCATCATTGTGTCATAATTAAATTTTTTTTATTTAATGTATAATAATTATAAATAAACTTCCATAATATAGGAAAGAGTTTTATATTTATAATGACTATTTATAGTCGAAAAGACAACTTATTTAACCTTATATAAAAAGTGTTTTACCAAAAGATAATTGTTTAGGTTATATTTTCCTTAACTTTAAATTAAAAATAACTAAATGTTATTTTCACACACAAGTGGCCACATAGAGTCCTAAAATCGACCCAAAGATGCCCATGGTCGGACACATCTCATAAAATAGGATTAGGACATGTTTTAGAATAATTTAATATTATTATAATATTATTTTTTACCCAAATTTTCTTGATTTACCCTTTAACCATGGTAAATAAAATATTTACGGAACATACTATTAATAATGTATAAAAATAAAAGTTACCTATTTACAAAATTTAGACCTCCTAATTCAAAATATGGAATCCATTTTTACAAATCCCAAACAAATAAGTTTTATAAATTAATTTTTAAATTAATTCCCACTGATAAAACCAAAAAGTGTGTTTTACGAAGTAATAACTATCAAAAGATTGACATGTGTTTATGTCTAATTAAAACATTAAAGTACTTACAAGGACCAAAATTGGATTAAATTATAAAAATAATAATATAATTACACTTTGAAACTAATTAAAAGGAAAATCTAATTATATAAATAAATCGGATAAAAAGACAGCTTTGACATAAATGCAATATTTTTCACTATTCATTAATAAAATGAAATTTATTAAAAAAATACCAAATTTTTACCCAAAGTAAATTTTGATATCCCACTTCTGATTAAGAAGTTTATTTTCTCAAATCAAACATATAAAAGTGAAAGAAATCTATTTTTAAATGGGTTCACTATCAAAAGGTGGTAAAACTACATTTTGAAAACATTAGAGTATTTATGCTTAAAATTGAATTAATTATCATTTTAAACCCCTATTATTTATTGGATAAATGTAAATACATTTAACAAGAATATATAATCATATTGTAGTGGGTTCTATTCATTCACTCCAATACAATTGCTAGGCATTATCTACTATCTAAAATAATATTAAATTACTATCATTTTGTATGACTTAGCCTTGTGTGCAATAAGAGATTTCAGAGAAACCCATTGTTGCGCGTCGGGTACACCATCGAACATAAAATAAAATTAAAATTAAAATTAATATTTAATTCACAAATATTAAAAAATACAAAAATTTTGTATTCTTTAATTACATGGGATGTTACATCCTTCCCCCTTTTAGAAATTGTGTCCTTAAAATTTTATTTACCTATCAAACAAGTGGGGGAATTTCTCCCTCATCATATTTTAAGATTCCACTGTTGCCTCTTCAACCATATGGTTTTTTGACAAAACCTTTACCTAATGAATTACCTTATTCTACAACACATTCTCTCTTCGGTCAAGAATCTGGACTGGTTTTTCCTTATAATAAAGATTATCTTCCAATTGAACATCTTATATACTGCAAACATGAGATGGATCTAGAAGATACTTCCTCAACACTAAAACATGAAAAACTATCTGTACTTAGGATAATGTTTGAGGTAAATCCACTATTTAGCAAACTGATCCAACTTTCTCCAGGATTTCATAGGGTCAAATGAACCTCAGACTCAACTTTCCCTTATTACCAAAACACATCACATTTCTCCATTGAGAATATTCGGGAAATACATGATCACCAACTTGGAAATAATGATCATTCCACCGGTTATCCGCAAAACTTTTCTTCCTACTCTCTGCTATACTCATGTGCTTTTGAATTAACTGAACTTTTTCTTCCATCACTTCTACAAATTTTGGTCCCATAAAATTTATTTCACCTACATCATCATAAAAATCTTGAGTTCGACATACCTTTCTATATAATGCCTCAAATGGATCCATATATATAATAGAATGAAAACTATTATTATATGAAAAATCATCCAAAGAATGATGATTGTACGAACTTCCATGGTAATCCATTTAAAAAGCATGTATCATTTCATCCAATGTCGTAAATATTCATTCTGACTACCCATCTGATTGAGGATGAAAAGCTGTAGTAAAATATAATTCAATACCCAATGACTTCTAAATGTCTTTCCAAAAGATAGTAGTAAACATGTGATCACGATCAGATACAATAGAGAGGGGAACTCCATGCATCATGACTATATCTTTAAAATACAATTGAGAATGTTGATCTAGAGATAGAGTATCTCTAATAGGAAGTAAATGAGATGATTTAGTTAATTGATCAGTAATAACCTATGTTGCATTATGTTGGTCGGAGTAAATCACTCAAGAGGTGGGTGAATTCAGTATCTATATAATTTTTTTTAAACAATGGTTCTCTAAAAAAATATCCCCAAATTAAAATATAATCACATTAAGTTTGTAGTGAATTTATTAAGGTCCTGAATGTTCAAAAAATATCTTAGAATATTGATTAGTTCTCAGCTTTACTAATCTAAATATTAGTCAAAATTTTCAAACTAATCTAATGATTCAAAAAAAATATAACCACTTGCTCAACTATCTATCAATGTTCAATTTAGTTTTATTTGAAATGAAATAAACACAGATCATTTTAAACTAAAAGACAAATACACATTGGATAAAAACAAGAGGATAAATTTTAAGAAGATAATTAATCCTCTCCACTTGGTGATCACCTACCACCAGGAAGTTTATGTTAATAAACTTTTAATCCACACCCTGGATCTCAGTTCAAAATATAACTCAAGGATGTCCAGGTCACACTTGACCTATACCATAGTTATTCGTGGGAAAAGCAACAAATATATCACACTTGATCTCATCCACTATTCTATGTGGGAAAAAATAGAAAAAAGAGAGTGATAGTGAGGATATTGATTATCCTCCATTTATTCACAAGAGACATTATGTTTTAAGCAAACATATGCACACATTACTGAAAAAGGTAAACACAAAATCACAATAGAGTTATAAATTAAGAAAAGAGTTTATAAATCACGGTGTGTTATGAAATGAATCTCTGTACTATATTGAAGTAGAGAAAATGATATTTGAGTCCTATTCTATAAGATGACATCAAAACAGAGTATCGCAGCCATTGTACTCTACCTTCTAGGTGTGGAAAGTTCAGCACTTCGATGTTAGGATATTCAGACAAAATTGAGCACATTCTTGCTTGTCTTATTGAACTCCTTGGGTACTGAACTGTGAGTTCTTGTACAGATTTTCAAGTTCTTATATTTTCACTATTTCGCACATTCACCGGGTCGGTCTCACATACATACATTGCACAATTTAGCTTGAAATCCTTTTATAGTTCAAGGTCCAGCATGCATGAAGATCCCCCCACATGCCTTTACCTTATACTGTCTACAGATAGTCCTACAAAAAACATAAAAAACTATTAGAAACATTAATTTGTATAAATATGATAGTTAGAAATAAATTTAAAATAATAAATTTGATACATTATTTATGAATATCGGTGAGTCATATGTATCAGTGACTCATTTTTATCGGTCTATCATTATCAGTCTGTCAGCATCGTTAAAGAAGCATTAGTTTTTCACCATCAGCCTATCAGCATCGATCTGTCGCCGTCAATCTATAAGAATTAGTGACTCTGAGTATCAGTGACTTATTTAAATTGGTATCAGTGACTCAGTATATTGGTGAGTCATTTGTGTTATCGGTCTGTCACTCATCGGTGAGTCGTTCATCGGTGACTCATCCATCTGTGAGTCGACCATCAGTGTGTCGTCCATAAGTTATTTGTCCATCAGTGTGTCGATCATCGGTGTGTCATCCATTGGTGTGTCGATCATCGGTGAGTCTTCCATCAGTGTATCGATCATCAATGTGTCATTCAAACTAACGGTGATAGGGACTCTGAGAAACTTATGAAGTGTTTGTCTTACACTAAACACTAATAAATTAAGTGACATCTATTAATATATGGTTATATACACAAGTAAATTGTTCATTATGACATAATCAATTTACATAGGGATATTAAATGACATGAAATAATAGAATTTATAGATTGATATTATTTGTGATTATAAAAGCTATTATATCATAGAGGGTCCAAAAATCTCCCCCTTGGGGATAATCACAAATTATGGAATACATGTGATGTTAAGGAATAGTAATTACTTGACATAGCATATATCACTATATGCGATGTTTTAATATAACTAAGTCCTTCCCTTGTTTGTGTTTTATTTTTAAAAACACAGACCCCCCTCAAATATTGGATCATAGGGAATATATGTTTCTATAATATGGTGAGTACATGCAATGTGGCCTATGCCAAAGTTTCTCCCCCTAAAATTAATAATGTAAGAATATAACTTTAAGTAAAAATGTATGACTACACCTATCTCCCCATTTTGGGATTAGAAAATAAAGTTAAGAGAAGGATAAAGAAGAAAGAGAAATAACATAGAGAAAAATAAGAAACATAGGGAAGACAAAAAGTATTTCTATTATGGGTTGAAAGGTTACAACAAGAAAAATAAAGAGACAAATCCCTATCAAATAGACAATACAACACTAAGGGATAGTCTTTTGAGGTGATTTACCTTTATTTGAAGGATCAATAGTAGGATCAAAATATTTTGTTTTGGCAGTGGGAAGAGGTGGTATGAAGAAAACACCAGGCCATACAACACCTATAGGGACATTTGTTGTAAGGATTGGTCTTCATTCTGACAACACACAACTCTGAGGTTGCTCAGTAATGACTTGTCGAATCTGAGAAAGGGCTTGAGAGAATGTCATTAGAGAAGGAGGCCTAGAGGTAGTTCCAATAGAAGCAACAGGAGGAACCACAATTGCTACATCTTGAACATGCAGATACAGCTTGAGGATCTTGATGAAATCATTAATGATTTCACCACCATATTGCATGGCCTTTTCGAAATCATCCTTATTATCTAGGAATTTATACAACATAGGGGTAAACTCCTTCAATTGTTCCACTTGTTTTTTGAAAGCTTATGTTACTAGAGGAATTATGAAATTTTTTTCAAAACATTTAATGCTGTTGATGAGATCATTCATGGTATATATCTTTGTAATGTACTTATCAAATTTCCCTCGCATCTCTCTCTGAGAAGTAGAGTCATCCTTTTTGCACTACCTTACAATATTTTAAACAAGGACTATATTTATATGTACATTTTCAAGAGTTTCTTTATCTGAATCACTCTGAATATTCTTGAGTTATTCTCTTATCATAGCTTTGAGATATTCCAAATCAGCAACAACACCTCTACAACCTCTACAGGTGGATGGAACAGTGATCATTTTTCCATGATATTCATTCAATTTCTTCAAATATACACTCATTATATATGTCACTATGTTCATAATAACTATCATCACACTGCTAAAAGTGGTATTGAAATCAGTGGCCATAGTGTTCAACTCATTTCTCATCCTCCTTAATTCTTCTCTTAGAAATGTATTTTTTCTAATTATTGTTTCGTCTATGGTAATGAGATTAGGTTGAATCTATTGGATCACCATCCTTTCAATTTTTGTAGTATCAGCATTCAAAATACTCATTAAAGTGGATGAATAACTTCTAGATCTAGCTGAATATATTCTTGACAAACAAATGTTAATTTTGAATTTCTCTAAATCAGCCTTAGTGACATAGTTACTAGGCACTGGCTGTGCTACTGGCTCATCTATTGGAAGTGCACCTGATGAAGCAGGTGCAACTGGTTTTGCTTCATCATAAACATGATGAGAAGGAGGATGTCCTGCTATCTCCTCATCAGAATAATATTCCAAACCAAATACCATGTACCCTGGATCTATATTCCACTCTCTAGTACAGGTCCAGTATCTTGGCTCAATAGTGTCAATCCCGACTCTTCTTCATTGAGGCCTAGGTACAATTTCATCTTTATCTTCTTCATTATCCTATCCTCTTGCGAAAATAACATTTCTAGGCATAGGTTCCAACTGAATTTGTGGTGCTGCATGAACTCCAGCTACTACAACTTTCCATGCACTTCCTCAATCTGAGGCACCTGATCCTCAGCCTCTTCCTCATGGCCACGAGCCAGAATTTAATTCAACTACATGTTTTCCCACTTTTAAGGAATCACTTACATGCTCATCATCTCCCTCTTCATATTCTTCATCAACACCATCAAACTCCCCATCTGACTTATATATCCTTCCACACTAGTGACCTTTATCTCTTCCTCATCCTCGTCACCTAACAAAGGATCCCTTGAGGGAAAATATAAAGGTTGAATAGAAGGTCCATAAAACATTTATTTTAGGCTTTCAGCAATATCAGGATCACTTATGTCATCAATAAGAGATCCTTCTTCCCATTGCAACTTAGCCTCATCTTCCTCATCTGAATAGATAGATTCCTCTCCTGGTTTTAGACCTGGATCAACTCGATCATTTGGTCTGGTAGGATGGTCGATCGGATTGAACTCCTCAAACAGTCTTTCCTCATCTCCTACCTAGCATTTCATCCATGGGTTCCAAAAAATCTTCATTATTTTTCAAATATCTTTCTAATGGAAGAAACCACTGCAGCCACTTATCATTTCATCTCCATCTTCCACATAGACCAACTTCTTTTTCTTTGAAGATATCATCCTAGTATAGTACAAGAATTTTGATTTATTGGATGGTTTATCAAATAAGAAATGTGCACCACTAGATACCGACAAAGATTCACCTTTATCCCATTTTTCAAGAGGTAAATCAGGAGTACATCTGGATACTTCACTATAGAGAAATTTCTATTCCTTGAGAAAATTTGATATAGAGTAAACTTAAATAGTAACCTTGCCTCACCATCAAATTCACTGGAAGTATCCCTCCTTGATTATTCATTTTCAGTCAGATCCTTCAGAGCATTTTCATACAAAAAAACAAATTAGAGGAAGGTGGAATGTTAACCTGAAAATTAGAATAGACACCGTCATGAGGCATTTACAAACATTCATCTCAGTCCTTAGATGAAAAAGATATCTCCTTTATCTTCACCATTGACTTCATACATGCTTCCTCAACTCCTTCCAAAGATATATTCAAGTAGAGATAAAACTCATGTACTAGATGGGGATAATAAGGCATTTCATTGTTTAAGAACCAGCTCGACCACCGTTGAGATTCCAGTATTCTCAACACAAATGACTTTCTTGATAGAAACCACTCAGCAAGCACTTCCTTCTCAGCTATAACCACTCGTCTTTCCATACATGGTTTTAAAGTACCACTGGTCTCACCCTTCTATCACTTAGCTGATGGATATTTGCTCAGCTCTTCCATTGAATGCTACGTTCTTTCCATTTCTAAAGAGCAATTCATAAGAGATTATAAAGGTCATGGGTCGAGAGATAGAGTGTCAAAGAGATGAAGTTTCTAAGGCATGGAGGAATTTGAAAGGTCAGGATAGATAGAATTTATTAAATAATGTTGGAATTGTAAATCGCAAAGCAAAAAAATTGAAAATCGGAAAAAAGAACACAAATATATGTCATTTTACTTAAAATAGATACAATTACAAATCGGTCCTTAAAGGAATTGGTTTCACACAATCGGTTTCAAGATATTGGTTTCAAGAGATCAGTTTGAAGGGCTCATATTAAAAGATTAGTTTCAAGGGATCAGTTTCAAGAGATCAGTTTCAAGAGATCGGTTTCAAGAGATCGGTTTCAAGGGATCGGTTTCAAGAGATCGATTTCAAGAGATAACAAAGGTTTAGTAGGACTTCAGATATTTATTTTTCCTATTTTATTTCTGATGTAGTTCATTCTCTCAGATATTAAGTGTTTAGTGAACATTTCATCAAGTTGATGCTTAGTCCCAATAAACTCAAGAGTTATATCTCCTTTATGATAATGATCTCTCAAAAAGTGATGTCTGAAATAAAAATGTTTTGTTCTATAATGAACAATTTTATTATTAGAAATGTTAATAGAACATGTGCTATCATAATTTATGGAGATATGTCTGAATTGAAATCCATATTCTAATAAGGTGTGTTTCATCCACAAAATTTGTGAACAAAAACTACCATCAACAATGTACTCTACTTCATCTGTTGATAATGCAACTGAATTTTGCTTCTTACTAAACCTTGATATTAGAGACTTTCCCAAAAAGTGACATGTTCCATAGGTACGTTGTATATCTAACTTAAATCCACCAAAGTCATCATCTGAATAACTAACTAAATCAAAAGGTTGTCCATTAGGATAAAATATTCCTAAATTTGTTGTATAATTAAGGTATTTGAAAACTCTTTTCAAAACATTTAAATGTGACTCGTTTGGGTTTTCCTAATATCTTGTACACATACACACACTAAACCTAAGATCTTTACTACTAGAAGTTAAGTACTCTAAACTCCCAATCATTCCTCTATATGCAGTTTGATCAACTGATTTTCCATTATCATCAAGATCCAACTTACATGTAAAATTCATAGGGGTTTCGCTAGACTTAATGCTATCAAGGCCATATCTTTTTGAAATATCATTAGTTTAATTACATTGATTTATAATAATACCTTCTTTACTTAGAAATATTTGAAATCCAGGAAAATATTAAAGTTCACCCATCAAATTCATTTCAAACCCAATTTGCATTATTTTAGAAAAATCATTACATAAATAATCTTTAGAAGATCAAATGATAATATCATTTACATATATATGAGCTGTTAAAACATCTTTTGAAAATATATTTATAAACAAAGTATCATCTGCAAGTCCTTTTGTAAATCCTTCAGAAATAAGATAATTACTTAATATTTCATAGCAAGATCTTGGGGCTTGTTTCAAACCTTATAAAGCTTTAGATAATCTGAAAACATGATTTGGAAAATGTGGATTTGTAAAACCTGGGGGTTGTTCAACAATCATATCCTCAACAATATAACCTTTTAAGAATGCACATTTGACATCCATTTGGTAAAGTATAAAATCCAAGTGTGATGCATCAGCAAGTAAGATTATAATGGCTTAAATCCTAGCTATTGGTGCAATGGTATCTTCATAATCAATTCCTTCTTCTTGATTATATCGCTGTGCAGCCAACCTAGCTTTGTTGCTAACTATATTTCATGCTTCATACACTTTATTTCTAAACACTAATTTGGTTCTTATAGTCAAAATATCTTTTAGTGTATCTACAAGTTTTCAATCATTATTTCTTTTAAACTTGTTAAGTCATTTTTTCAAGGACATTAACCATACCTCAACATTGATGGAAACACTGATATTTTTATGTTCAAGTTGTGACAAGAATGCTTTATGTTCATACTGGTGTCTCAAGGAAGCTCTAGTTTTTGTTCCTCTATCTAAATCGCAAACAAAAACATCTAAGGGATGATTTTTAAGTGTCTTAGTTGGTCTAGTAAAGGTAAGACTAGTTATTTTGGGTTCTTTATTTTGATCTAGTTCATTATGGCTAGTATCTGGAGAATTTCCAGAATATGGAGTTTTCACAGATTTATTCATATGATGATTTGAGGTTTTACCATTAATGTTCTGATTGGACATATCCTCTTCAATATTTTCTAGTGAGCTCTTGGGATCATGTGGATCTATTTCATCAAAATAGACATGTACATATTCCTCCACACACATTG
This sequence comes from Viscum album, assembly GCA_963277665.1. Taxonomy (NCBI): domain Eukaryota; kingdom Viridiplantae; phylum Streptophyta; class Magnoliopsida; order Santalales; family Viscaceae; genus Viscum; species Viscum album. The sequence goes on along the minus strand of OY728135.1, from coordinate 66,451,408 downwards.
TTTTCTTATTAAAGACTCCATAGGCTTTCCTACATATAGAATATCCAAGAAATATTCCTTCATCACTTTTGGGGGAATATTTATCTAAATTGTTTTTAGTGTTCAGAATATAAACTTTACATCCAAAAACAATAAAATTACTTGCTTTGGGTTTCCTATTATTCCAAAACTCAAAAGGAGTTTCCATAAGGATGGGTCTGATTAAGACTCTATTAATTATATAACATGCTGTATTAATAGCTTCATCCCATAAATATATAGGTAGGTCATATTCATTAAGCATAGTTTGGGAAATTTCCTGTAGGGATCTATTTCTTATTTCTACCACACCATTTTATTGAGGTGTCCTAGAGGCAGATAATTTATGATTATAGTCATTTTGTGAGAAAAAAGATCCAAAATCATGATTCTCAAACTCATGGACATGATCAATTCTTATGGATTTATTCTTAATACCATTATACATTCTACAGTCCTAGAATACTTGGTGAAGTGTGAACATTCTTCACTTTTGCGAGCTAAGAAAAGGTCCAGGTATTCCTAGAGAAATCATCTATAAGGAAATAAACATAGTGCATCCCATTGAGACTCGAAACTCTAGATGGTCCAAACAAATATATGTGAACCAACTCCAGAGGTTGACAAGTAGGTACTTCTTTCTTTGGTTTGAAAGAGATTTAATGTTACATTCCTTTTTGACAAGGATTTAACACCTTATTATCTTGAAACTATAATTTTGGTAGGTCTTTTACAAAACCTTTTATAGTTAAATTCTGAATAGAGTATATATTCCAATTTCCTAGTCTTCTGTACCAAAGCCAGGACTCTTTGTGGAAGTCATTTAGACAAGAAACATTTTTTGAGGCTAGTGTGTCTAGATTTATATCATATACATTATCATTTCTAAGAGCAGTAAATATTAAATTATTCTTGGCATCAAAAACATGGAATGAATAACTTTTTAATATATAATTAAATATATCATCACATAATTTTGATATGATAAGTAGGTTATACTTTAATCCATCAACATAATGTACTTCGGAAATTGAAATAGAGTTAGGGTTACCAATCTGTCATAGGCTGATGATTTTTCCTTTACCATTGTCACCAAATGTGACATGTCATCCACCAATCATTATAATACTTTTTAATATTGAATATTCCACTATCATATGTCTTGAACATAAACTATATATGTACCACCGATTTGTAGAGGATCTCTTTAGGCAGTTTACCTACAAAACAGTTCATCCATGAAATGACATTGGTACCCATATTTGTTTGGGTCCACATACATTAGTAATATAATATTTAGGAACAAAAAAATTCCTTATCATATTCCTATATGAAGAATATAGAGTGTTCGAAAAATAAACTCTATTTGGACCTGAATAATTGAATGCAGTAAAAGAATTATTGAAACTTGAACTTGTAGTGAAATTTTGGTTTTTGAAGAAAGAATCAGATTTTCTATATTTGGTTATAAAATGTGGTTTGGATAAATTGCATTGACCTGGTTGATATCATATACCAAAAGTATACTTAGGAGATTTTTGTTACCAATCACTTGAGTAATGGTATGTTTTCTTTCGGTAAACATTTCTAATTCCTTCTTCAATTTCTCATTAGATATTTTTAACTCATTGTTTTCCTTGAGGAGTTGAGCATTTTTATCTTTATCAGGTATAAGTTCAGATTTAATAGTCACAATAAGAGCATGTTGTTTATTAAAGATTTATACTTATCTTTTAACTCATTTCATATTTCCTCTCGCTTATTGCAATATTCAAATAATTCACTATTTTTCATATTCTCAAAATGAATCTCTTTTTCAGAATAATAAGAATTATGTACAGGAGAGTCTAAGGTTACCTTAGTTCTATTTTTCATAAAACATATATTAGCCATATCATCCTTCTCATTATGAGATGAAGAAGATTCACCAAAGCAATCCTCAGAGTAACTTTAGGAGTCCTTCATTGCTTTCTAATACTTTTTATCCTTATTTTCATACTTCTTCTTGTATTTCATCTTTGGACAGTCATACTTGACATATCCTTTCCTTTTACATTTTTAGAAAGTTATCTCTTATAATTTATCATTTCTATTCCAATCCTTTTCCAGTTTCCCTTATTATCATACTTTCCTTTGTAAATGGGATTTCTGAAAATTTTAGTTTTTCATTGTAAAATATCTTGAATATTATAGCCAGCTGGGCCATTTATTCATCACTATCTAAAGATTATTGTTAACTAAGAGAGCTATCAACAACATATTAAACATTTTTCTTATCATTACTATTAGAGGCAGTAGTCTGGCAGGCTACATACTTTTGTTTTAGTTCATACTCTTCAGGATTTACCTACATTTCCTCTTCATACATCATTAATTTTTCCATCAATTCCTTCACTGGAATCTTATCAATGTCGCATTATTCTCTAATAAATACATATTTCCCTCGCCATCTCTCTAGTAAGAATCACATAATCATCATAATATGATCTATAGCTGTAAATTATTTTCCTAAAGAAATCATGGTATTCACAATTTCATTGATCCTAAGATACATATCAGAAGTAGATTTATCAGGCTTAATTCTGAAGTTGTCAAATTTAATAGAATAAGTTTTTAATATCATTTATTTAACATTATATCCCAATCATGTGAAACAGACAGAGTGTCCCAAATCTCATATGCAGTTTTACAAGAAGAAATACGATTAAACTCTTCATCTCCTAGTGCACAGTACAATTCAATCATTACATTACAATTATTGTTATAGGCAGTCTTGGTAGCTTCATCCGAAGTGTTTCTAGTAGTTTCAGGAAATGAATATTTACTTCTAATAGTAGTCCAGATTTCAAACACCAAGAATTCTAGAAGACTTTTCACTTTAAGCTTCCACTGAGCATAGTTAGTTCCATTAAAGAAAGGTGGACTATTAGTAGAATCCACTTATAATCTATTATATATGATATAAATTGTAAGATAATTTCAATGATATAAAAATTTATAAATAAAATACATTTAATGATCTTTAAAAAATAGCTACAATCACAGTTTAAACTAACAATAATTATTAAAACCCTTTGATAACATATTTTGGTCAGAGTAGATCACTCAAGAGGAGGGTGAGTTCAGTATGTATATAAAAATTTCTATTAAAAATGCTTCTTTAAAAAAATATCCCCCAATTAAAATATAATCAATGGCTATTTGTAGTTAATTTATAAAGGTCCTGAATGTTCAAATAATTTTTCAAAAGATTGATTAGTTCTCAGCTTTACTAATTTAAATATTAGTCAACATTTCAAGAATAATCTACTAATCCAAAACAGATATAAACACGTGCTAAACTAACTATAAAATTAAATTTAGTTTTATTTGAAATAAAATAAACATAGACCAGTTCAAACTAAAAGAAAAAAACACAGCGGATAAAAACAAGAGGTTCAGTCTCAAGATGAGACTTAGTCCTCTCCACTTAGTGATCAACTGTCACTAAGAATTTTATATTTATAAACATTTGATCCTAACCCTGGATTGGGGTTCACAACAGCACACATGGCTGTCTAGATCACACTTGACCTCTACTATAGTTATTCATGAAGAAAAACAAACAGATCACACATGATCTCTTCCACTATTCTACATGGGGTACAAGAGAAAAAATAGACCAAGTCTGTGGATATTTATTATCCTCCAGTTATGCACCAGAGACAGTGTGATTGAAGAAAATAGATGCACACACTACTCAAAAAAGGTACTCAAAAACACAATAGAGTTATAAATGAAGAAAGGAGTTTAGAAATATTTGTGTGTTATGAAGTGAAGCTCTATACTAGATTGAAGTAGATAAAATGTTATTCGAGTACTCTTATAAAAGATTACTTCTTAATAGAGTATCAAAACCTATGTACTCTAGCTTCCAGGTGTGTAAAGTTCAGCTCTTCGATGTTAGGATGTTCAAATAAATTCCACACATTCTTTCTTGTATTATTTCACTCCTTGTGTACTTAGCTTTGAGTTCTTAAACAACTTTTCGAGTTCTTCTGTTTTCACTTTTTCTTACATTATTCCAATCTATCTCACATACATACATTGAACAGTTTATCTTGTAATCCATTTATAGTTCATGGTCCTACAGGCATGAATCTCTCCCCACGTTCATGTACCCCATACACTATATGGATAGTCATATATACAACATTAAATAATCTCAGAAACAATAATTAGTATAAATATAAACATTATAAATACATTTAAAATAATAAATTAATAATAGTATTTATGACTATCGGTGAGTCATAAGTATTAGTGACTCATTTTCGCCGGTCTGTCATCATCTGTATATCAGCATCAGTCTATAAGTATCGATATGTAATCATCCGTATATAATTATTGATCTTCCACCATCGGTCTGTCAACATCGGTCTATAACTATCAGTCTGTAATCATCGGTGTCTCCAAGTATTGGTGAGTTATTTCCATCGGTATCAGTGACTCAGGGTATTAATGAGTCATTTGTGTTATCAGTCTATCGTCCATCGGTGAGCCATTCATCGGTGACTCATCCATCAGTGAGTCGACCATCTATGTGTCATCCATTGGTGTTTCATCCATCATTTTGTCAGTCATTGGTGTTTCATCCATCGGTGTGTCAATCATCAGTGTGTCTTCCATTGGTGTGTTGATCATTGGTGTGTCATTAGAACTAATGATTCCAGGGACTCTGAGAAACTTAGGAAGTGTCTATCTTACAGATACCACAACTAAATTTAGTGAAAACCATAAATACATGGAAATATAAACTTTTAAATTGTTCATAATGACAAAATTGATTTACTTAGAGATATTAAATGACATAAAAAACAGAATTTGTAGATTGATATTATTTGTGATTATGAAAACCATTATATCATAGAGTGTCTGATACATTATTACCACAACATTTCTTCTGTAATCCCACAAAAAAGTCCACAGATATATATTTCCCATTTCCACTCTGGTATCCGTAAAGGTTGAAGTAGCCCTTTCAGTAACTACCACTATGATTTTACCTATTGACAAGTCAAAAGCAACATAGTAATGTTAGCAATATCTATTTTCATTCCATCCCATGAGTAATACTCCCGAAGACCTCTATAAATATTAGTACTACTAGGATGAACTGAAAATCGAGAACTGTGAGCTTCACATAAATTCTCTTTCTTCAACGGTGAATCACATGGCACAAATAATGTCTTCCCAAATCTCAAAATCAAATCATTATCAATGTTAAATTCTAGAAACATACCCTTCTGAACCAACTCTACATTTTTCTACAACTCCCTGTCTTCCTTCTATACTTGCTTAATTATGTCTGATAGAGATGATTTCATCGACACCAAAAAGAAAACAAAGGAATTTCCTACACTAGAAACTTCTATTCCAAATTTCATCAAATCTTTAATCAAAGGATCTTGTTCCAAACGTAGAATGGTTAATGTAAGATTACTCTTTCATCTCAAAGCATCAGCCACCTTATTTTCCTTTCAAATATGGTAATGGATCATGAAATAATAACCCTCGATTAATTCTATCCATCTCCTCTGTCACATTTTTAATTAATTATGAGTGAATATATACTTTAAACTTTATTTATTAGTATATATTTCACACTTTACGCCATAAAAATAATTCCTCCAAAATTTTAATGCAAAAACAACAGTTGCTAATTTCAAATCATGTGTAGGGTAATTAAAATCATGTGGTTTCAACTGACGTGAAGCATAAGCAATTACTTGATCATTCGGTATTTGGACACAATGAAGTCCTTTCAATGAAGCATCACTTTAGATGAAAAACTCTCCATTTCTGGAAGGTAATTCTGATACTGGACCATTCACCAATCTTCTTTTCAATTCCTTAAAACATTCATCGCATTATTTTGTCTAGATAAACTTAACACCTTTTCTAGTTACCTAAGTCAGTGGGATAGATAACCGTGCAAACTTTTCAACAAACCTTCAATAATAGCCTTCAAAATCCAAAAAACTATGGATCACGATTACATTTGTGGGTCTTGGCCATTCTTCATCAACTTTTGTTTTAGTATGATCAATAGTGATTCCATTTTTTGAAACAATGTGACCAAGGAATGATATTTTTTCTAACCAAAACTAACACTAGTTGAATTTCCCATACAATTTGTTTTCTTTTAAGGTTTTCAAGACAACCCTTAAATGACTTTATGTTCCTATTTACTTTTAGAATGTACCAAAATTTCATCAACAAACACAACCACAACGTTTTCCAAGAACTCATGAAAAATTATATTCATAAGATCCATGAATACAACATGGGAATTGTTTAACCCATAAGGCATAACATAAAATTCTTAATGGCTATATCTATTATGAAACAAAGTCTTAGGAATTTCTACTTCCATTACATTCAACTAATGGTACCCCGATTTCAAGTCTATATTTTAAAAATACTAAGCTCCCTGGAGCTGATCAAAAATATCATCGATATGAGGAAAAATATACTTGTCCTTAATAGTGATATTATTCAAGGATATATAATCAACACAAAGCCTCATTGAACCATAATTATTTTTAATGAACAAGACTGGAGCACCCCACGGTGATGTGCTAGGTTGAATGAATCCTTTATCTAACATCTCTATCAATTGTTTCATTATCTCTAAATGTTCAATTTGAGCTATTCAATAAAGGGGTTTTGAAATTTTCGTAGCATCATGAACTAAGTAAACTATAAATTCAACTTCTGGATCTTATATAATACAAGGAAACTCATCAGAAAAAACATAAATATACTCATTTACTACTGGAACATCATTAATCTGAACAGTTCCTTTGTATTCAACAATATGTGTAAGGTAACATTCATTTCCATAATTTACTAGTTTCTCAGCTTCCTCGTATGTTATCAGAGATAAGGGTTCATTAATTTACAAAAACTGAATGTTTTTCTGAAAAGAAACCTCTTTATCTCTACATTCCATCTTAGCATGGTAAACAGAAAGCCAATCCATTCTCAAAAAACATCAAACTCTACTAAAGGAAAAACAAAAATGTTTTTAGGTAACTTATTTCCCCAAATAAGGATAAGAATATTCTTATAATTTCTTTTTATCACAACATTTCCATACGGTGTTTTGACCAAAGTTTTGGATTCCTTTCTTGAGGTGGAATTCAAAATTTACCTGAAAATTTCTATAAAATGGAAGAATGTGTCGACCCTAAATAAAACAACACATTTGAATAATCTAAAAAAACAATGTTCCTGATACCACATCATTTGATGGTCTCACATCAGCTATAGTAGTAAAAAAAGATTTTCCCCACATTCCTTATAGTTATGAGCAATATAAACAGTCTTACCACATCGGATGAACTTAAAATACATTGATAAAAATAATCTAGGATAATTTTTACCACACTTCTACAAAGATGGAAATTTAATTTTCTTAACTCTAGGCTTATTTGGTAAATACATTCCCTTTGAGTTCCAACTAGTCCTCTTCTTTTTCATCCTCTCATGGAACACCTGATCATCATTAAATTCCATTTCTACCATCTGGGCACATCTTAAATGTTTCTCATATCTTTTGAATTCATGAGAGTCTAATGCTCTTCGATATCACATCTTCAGTCCTGAGTAAAATTGGTTTATCTTACTATTACGATCTCGAAAGATATTTGGGGCATACATTTCCACTTGAAGGAACTGTTCTTTGTAAGGAGCCAATGAGTCATCTTACTCCCTCAATTCCAAGAATTTTTTTTCCATCATATGTCGAACCGCCTTATGAAAATATTTCTCAAGAAACATACCTTTGAATTCATCCCAAACAAGAGCTTCAATCTCCTCACTATCCATGATATTTTTTACCATCAACCACCACTGATCTGCTTCTCCTTCAAAATAATAAATAGAAAGACTAAAATTTTGATGTTCTAAACACCCCATGATATCGAAAATCTTTTCTACAACTTTAATCCACCCTTATTCTAGTATAGGGTCAGATGATACACTGAATGATAGTGGATGTTGCCTCATGAAATGATCCACTATTGACATGTTTCTCTATGGTTAATCTAGAAGATATCATTCAATGATACCACCACCATTTATAGCCTGATTCAACTGTTCCATCACACCAAAAAAAATGTTCAGTTCCGATTCTGACAATATCAGGTTGCTGATTTGGAAGGTTGTTTTCCTCTTGATATTGTCCTATCATAGTTTCTATGTTTCCTATGCAGAAAATCATTATGAAAACAGAAATAGATTAGGAAATAAAACATGGTAATCTTCAAATACTATATCATTTAAATCATACAATATAGTAAAAATAATTTTTGGATTTTATTTTAACAATATTCTAACTACTAAAGTTGTCTAAACCGACCTCTGATACAACCTATAAGGACCCACCTTAAATATTACATAATCTTGAATTATGTTAATAATTCACATTGAGGATCTTTTTAGGTTAAGAGATTTAGAGAAATAGGTAACAAATTATATAAAACAACATTAATATTACAAGTATACACTTTTACTCAATATACATTTTTGTTCATAAAACGAAAACTTTTAAAAAAGAAACTTGGTTTCGTTTCATGGTTAGACATCACAACTTTTCCGTGATCCCATCCTTGACTATATTAATCGATAAATCCTATGAAAAACATTTCAAAACATAGGATGAGCATAAAAATCATTGTAAGGGATATATAAAGGAGGAAAATTGTTAGTTTTTCAAAATAACAAGTATACCATGAAGACTTTATCATAAAGTAAAACCGTTCAACACTAAGAACTAGAAAAAAAGCTTCACTAAATATATGATAATTTCTTACCCTTTTGTATCCCAAATACTATCATAAATCCCATAGAAAGAAACATATAACATATAAAGGTAACATGGTACATAAACATACTGAAATGGAATAACCATACGGTCGACTTCCACACATATCACTATATTGGATATCCATATGGTCGACTTCTATACCCAATGCATTAGAGTTTATAACATAACCAACCATCATTGGTTTATCAAATAACCACCCATCATTTGGTTTATCACGTGACCACCCGTCAAATGTCCATGTACCATTATATAATCATCACACATAAAATATTTAAAATATCAAAATTTCAATCACAAAATTTCATTAGCAATCACAAGAAATGATTTCCAAATATTGAAAAAATAAATAAAATTTCAAAACCATTTCCAATACCAAAATATGTAAAAGGGTATATGATATTTATTTTCCATTTAAAAACATCACAAATTATTAAGGAATCTAACTATTAAATAATGCTCGTGGCAGTGGAAAGGTCGTTGTCACTACATATGTTAAAAAAAATTCCTTTTGTATTTTCGTAAAACAATTCGTTGAAAAAGATTATCTTTGAATGAAATTAAAATTAAAAGGTATTTATACAGCGTATAAAAGAAATTCATGTATAAATCAAAATATTCCTTAATGAAAGAAGATTGAGATGAAGTCCCTTACCTCGAGTCTAACTTGTTTGGTTTGATATTTATATTTATAAATAATAAAATTAGGTTAATTTATATTTGATTTAGAACCTTTTTCAAGTTTATTATTATTTTTATATACCTTATCAGCATGTTATGACAATTAGTTAATTATTTGAGTTCATATCAGACATTTTGTTGATGTTCGGAACTTGAGTGAAAAATGAACTTGTTATTATGTAAATTATACGTGTAGTCATAATTACATCATCTTCATATTGATGTTAATGTTTTAAATAACACATATATTCAGTATATATGTATTTTAAAGAATTCATTGTACATAGAGGTAAGAAATTAAATGTATTGTTCATGGAGACAGTAGGTCGTACATAAACATGAATGATACTTTCATTTTTATAGTCATATTAAAATAATGAAATTAAAATGATTCATATATATATTATAAACCTTGTATAACATCTATATTATGTAGGTTAATTAACTCCATCCTTTATATGTTCCATTTATGGCATGAATGAGTCATATCACTTGGAGGGTGCAGTAGTCGACACTTCCACAAATAAAATTATAGTATTAATACAACATGAATAGAATAATAGTATGTTCAAAATGATTATTAAAAAAGAATAGAGATGAAATAAATATAATATATATAATATATAATTACATTTTCATCATAACAACCACCATAAGAGGTGGTAGGAGAATATTGATCAATCATTGTTTGATGAGGCAGTAGTTCGCCGTCGACATAAACAATATGTTCTATACACATTAGACAAAGGTGTGTGTAAGTGTAGTTCAAATACTTCTCATAATAAAAACCTAGTATATTGAGGATGATTGTGTTCTTATATAAACAAATAATAAGGAGAGCATAGGGAGTGGGAAAGGGAAAATAATGGAATGGAACGTTAGAGAAGACAATACCTCTAATCGGGTAACTTATTTTGACATGAGCCAAAGGGTTTTCTTGAATTGCCTTCTTCCAAGGGGAAGGATTCTAAGAGGAAGAGAGGAATGTTGGGATCTTTTTGGAGAAGATGTTAGATGAGCCATGGGGCTTTAGAGGTGTGTGTAATGGGTTAGAGGTGGTGTTATTTTATTGGAGGGAGGAGGGGCACTTAAGGAATATCTTGAATTATTATTTTATTTTAAATTAAATTTAGAGTACAAATGAGTCCAAATTCATCTAGTTTTTAGATACGATGAATTTACATCTAAATAAAATTATCCAATAAGAATGAGGCAGGTTTGGTATTTTTTTATTCATATTCTTTTTATTTAACCCTTTTTACTCTTACTTTTTATCAAGCATTTAACACTTTGAGAATCAAAATAGTTACCAAAACATGAAAAATATCCAATTAAAGAGTAAATAATAAAATTATAGACTTATGATAACTATTTTTCTTAATCGTAAATTATTTAAAATTTTATAATATTTAGAAAAATATTTTATATTTTAAAATATGAATTATCTCAATTTTAACACTATTCATATCATGAATTTTTAGAAAATCCATAAAAACATGATTGATCTGAAAAAAAAAACATTAATAAAAATATAACATGTAAATATCCTCCAAAAATTTTGTTGATGACATCAAGATAACCAAATTAAATTTAATTAAATATTTATAATATCATTTATTTGAAACCATTATTAATGAAGCAATCATTTCAGAATCATTCTTTAATAATTAAATTTATTTATTTAATGTCTAAAAATTAGAAATAAAATACCATGATTTAGGAAATATTTTTATATTTATAATAACTATTTATAGTCCAAATTATATCTTTTATAACCCCATATAAAAAAAATTTTACCAAAAGATTCATGTTTAGATTATATTTTCCTTAACTTAAAATTAATAGTTATTAAATGTCATTTTCACAAAGAAGTGGCTACATGAGATCCTAAAATAGACCAAAGGATGACCATTGTAGATAATATCTCATTAAATAAGATTATGACACGTGTTAGGGTAATTTAATATTATTAATATATTATTTCTTACCCAAATTTATCAGATTTAACCTTTAACCATGGTAAACAAAATATTTACTAAAGTCACTATTCATAATGTTTAAAAATAAAATTTACCTATTTAAAAACTTTGGACATCCTAATTACAAATATGGAATCCATTTTTCTGAATCCAAAACACAGAAGATGAAGAAATTAATTTAAAATTCATTCCCGTTGTCAAAACAAAAAAGCTTGTTTTTAAGAAATAATTAATATCAATAGATTGACATGTGTTTATGTCTAATTAAAAATTTAAAGTACATAAAATGAACAATATTGGATTGAATGGTAAAAACATAATCTAATTACACATTAAAACCAATTAAAATGATAATTGACTCATATAAATAAATCAGATGAAACGATAGTTTTGACTTAAAATACAGTATTTTTACTATTCATTAAAAAATAATCTTTATCCGAAAAATACCAATAATTTACCCAAAGTAAATTTTAATTTCACAATTCTAAATAAGGAGTCTATTTTGTCAAATATAAAATATAAATGTGATAATAACTATATTTAAAACTGGTTCTTCATCAAAAGGCAGTAAAACTACATTTTAAAAATATTAGAGTATTTATACTTAATATTGGATTCATTCTCATTTTAAGCCTCTAAATTTATTGATTAGTTTTAAAGACAATTAAGAAATATTTATAATCATATTGTAGTTATTTATATTAATTCCTGAAAATAAAAAATCTATGCATTAACTAACATTTAAAATAGCATTATAATATTATTTTTCAGAATGATTCAGCCTTGTGTGCAACATGAGATTTCAGAGAAACCCCATGTTTTGTGTTGGGTACTCCATCAAACATAGAATCCCCTATAAATTAAAATTAATAATTATTTCACAAATATTAATAAAAATAAAAAGTTAGTATTCTTTAATTTCCCGGGATGTTGTTGGAAAAAACATATTTCTCTTTTTATCCATCCTATGGAAAACAATATCACCATATGTGTGTATGTATGACTTACCATCTCCACACTGTGGTGAAAATTGTTTTCAATTAAAATTTAATTTGATGGCTATACTGATGAATATAATGGATGTAAATAATAAATATGAAATTATAATGTTTCGGTATAATTTATATTTCATCCAACTCTATACCATATAACAATCAAGGGAAAGATATCATCGCTCTTGTGTACGTACAACCCACAATCTACACAATGTGGTGTGATTCATTCTCCATCCTAACCATTAAATATTGATTATAAAATTTATATGATGAGTAAAAATAAGGACTATGAACTAAATATCATTCTGGATTTGAATAAAATACATTATATTAATAACAAACAAGACTTACGTGACAAAACAAGATTAGAAAAATGCAGCAGTAAAAACCCGATACAACAGTAATACTGAAATATTATTTAAAAAAATAATAGGATCATATATGATATCATTAATATGTTTATTATTATAGTATAATTTAGTAAAATTATTTAACCATTATACAAGAGGTTAAATGACTCTCGACTAATGGAATGTATAATGTAATGGTTAATTTCATAATCTCCACATTATCCAAGGTTGTTTATACATACGTATCTATTGAGAAATCCTTATCATCCATGTCCATATTTCATAAAATGTATTTCAAAATATTATTGAAAATTATTTAAATTCATTTTTAACAATGTTTTACATTATATAAAATATTTTGAAAGTAATCTTAATTTCGTTTTCCAAATGAGGGGCTTTATGACATTTTTGAAAAATTAAGGAATGGTTATTTTCTATCTTATAATGCATGAGTGGATATATTATTTCATTTTAAATCCTTAAAATTTTTAAGATTCCATTAATTGATTAGAATTTTATTTTGAAAATAGATGATTCCTTTACAAATTTTTAGGATTTTAAATGATTTCATAGTAAAAAAGGATATATCCTTCAAAGAGTTTTAAAGATTATTATTTTCATCAATTGTTGGATTTTATACATAATTGTGGTTGTCTTATTATGATAGAATATTACATATTTTATTTAAGTCTTTATGATATGTTGGTCTATAGATGTTCTATTATAACACAATTCATGGTTTATGGTTAAGGTATTAACATTTCATATTATAGTTTTAATATGAATTCTTACGTTGGTAAGGTTTCACCATTTTTATATGAGGAATGCATTGGAAATAGAATGTAACTGGTTTGGAAACGCTTAATGAAAGACCTACTGTTTAGTGACCGGTTAATAAAAGCCCCACGATGAATTGATAGTTCTCATGGGACAAATTATTTTAGGTTTTGACTAACATGTTTCCCTCATTATTATATTCTTTGCATGAGGCATTGAGAAAGTGGCTATGATGTCCTATATTATGAATTCAATCATTATAAGATTAATTAAAGATATTACATGTTATTATTCAACTAGTAAAATATCCATGTGAATGTTTAAATGGAGTTATTTGATTTATTCTTTTCATGTCATGCTGGTGATCGAGTATAAAATGACTGTGTTTTAGTTTTATACCTTTCCTTAAATGTTTATGAATATTTATGATAGATTCTGCTATATTGTTTATCCTTATTGAGAATATGATTTCACATATTTCTTATATCTCATTTTTTCCAATGATGCAAATAAGTCTACTATGAATTAATTTCATGGAAAATCTATCGTATATAAGTTTATTCAAAGGACATACTATGCTGTTTTTAATTTCATGATGTAATGTAAAACTTTTTCTTTTATCTAGATTTTCCAAGGCTACTGTACTGATCGGTTCATCAGGACTTGATTTCCTATGATCATTCCAATAAAATAAATTAATGCACTAAATCTAGGAAAATGGGTTTGGGGAATTACATATTATAAATCCTTCATTTCCCAATGATAAACTCAATTTAGTGTGTTAACCAATTGTTAGGTCCACTAGGCTGGATACCCTGAGAGGGGGGTGAATCAGGGTATGACTAATTAAAAATTAATGCCCGTTCTTGATCTTGTTTCGCTATCAAGAAAAACACTCTTCTCTATTTTTCCTACTGCACGAAATAAACAGAATGTAAAGCAAGCACAGGACACAGCAATTTTACTTGGTTCACCGCTAAGGGCTACGTCCAAGGAGCATACGCTGACAGGTTGCCGGTCGTACCAAATTCCACTAATCTTCACTAGCTGTGGATTACAAGATTCGGGCTAGATCACTTCTATGCCCAGGCTCACTGCCTTTACAAAGTTTAGGGTCAGCTCACTGCTTTCCCAAGGGTCACTCCCTGTTTCTCACTCTCTGGCTCACTGCCGGGGGAGAGGATCACCTTCTTCCTCTTCCTAAGCTCACTGCTCTTGGAAGGAATCCACTCAAAGTTTATAGACCTGTAGGTCTCTTCATTTGCATGAATGAATGCATCTTCCTTTGTGTGTAGATGCTCTGTTGAAGTACAACTTTCACTCGTAGATGAATATCTCTTTGCACCGAAGGTATCGGGCAAACTTCCAGCTTCCACGGAGTCCGAAAAACACTGCAGGAACAAACCTTACGTGGCGCGCAAGTCAACCTCGGCGCGCAAGTCAAAACGGGCGCGCAAGTCCTCCTCAGACACTTGCGCGACTCAAGCTTCCTCAACTCCAAACTTGCG
The DNA here is from genome assembly GCA_963277665.1 of Viscum album. Classification (NCBI taxonomy): domain Eukaryota; kingdom Viridiplantae; phylum Streptophyta; class Magnoliopsida; order Santalales; family Viscaceae; genus Viscum; species Viscum album. Next base: position 66,436,228 of record OY728135.1, on the reverse strand, counting down.
CGACTCTCTTCCCTTTATGCCCAAAACAATATTGGCGCATAACTGCCAACCGGCGCGCAACTTCTAACACCGGCGCACAACTTCAACCACTGGCGCGCAGGTCCCACCTGCGCGACCACACACACCAATTGCGCGACCACCACACCTGCGCGACGAGAGCTCTCGTCTTGAACTCCGGTGAGAAATGAGGAGGGGTGGTCCGGTATTTATAGGCAATCTGACCACCCTGCGCGACGGCACGCAAGTCACCTGCGCGACCCAATCTCGGCGCGCAAGTCTTCTCTCCTTTTAGACACTTGCGCGACCAACTCCCAAACTTGCGCGAACATATTTCCTTAGCCATATTTTGATATTCTGATCTTGAAAAACATATGGCGCGCAAGTTTCCGTTACTCCAAGTCCACGGCGCGCATGTCCCTTTGCCAAAAACACTTTTCTTCATTTGCCGATTTTCAGGCCCAAAAATTTGGCAAACACTGGAAAACGGCGTCACCTTGTATCTGTTCTTTTGTACCGCCTCCAGATCTTCCATTCCTTTTATCGACGTTCTTGAATCAAACATGGATCGTTGACCTCAGCTCTTGAACTCGACATTCCATCATGAAATCCTCTTTGTCAACAATCACAACTCAGATGCCCACTTTGTCAACAAACACAATCACCTCAAAAAGGCTTCAATGATACCTTGAGGGATTTTTGCCCAACAATATCCCCCTTTGGGTTTGTTGACAACTCTTCCAAACAAAGATACGTCATTGATTCTTCAGCCTCCATTCGCCTCATTGCGATTCTGATAGCGACCAAGGATTTACTCAACACATACTCTAAGCCCACATGAGCAATGCTCGGCGTGAGAAACAAGAGTAAATGAAAAGTTCATCAATGAATCACTTTATCTCTGACATCCACTGTTGACACAAAACACTGTCCAACACCACGCTTCTGCTTTTATCACGATCTTCAGCTGTCGTGATATCTATTATTTGATCGATCACTTCTAGCATCGTCGGATTTAATACGCTCCCCCTTTCTGCTCATAGCTTCAACACCTTTTTAGCCATATTTCCTGTGTTGTCCAAGATAAGCTCTGGCTAAGCACGTTCAACTAACTTCAACTCCCCCTATCTGGCTGCTCCACCTGTCAGAGTCTCCCCATATCATTCATGATTTATCAAATCTCCACATTGTCTCCCCCTTGAACAATCACTATTTTCTCCCCCTTTGTCAACGAACCCAAAGGCACGCCTTTGTAGTCTGTAACATAGTAGAGAACACATTAGCACAGTAGGGAAAACACAGCATACCTCGGGGAGAGGGGGGGGGTCTCGCATCCACACTAGTTCAAGTGCGGGGAATCGACTGAACTCCCAGAGCTAGTCGATGCCGCTCAAAAGCTTCCTTGGGTAAGGCCTTTGTCAGAATGTCTGCAACCTGTAGCTCTGTTGGCACATACTCCAACTTCACGAGGCCCTGGTCAACCTTCTCCTTGATGAAATGATACTTGATCTCAATGTTCTTTGTCCTGGAATGATGGACATGATTTTTGATAAGATTTATAGCACTTGAGTTGTCACACTGGATTCCGATCGGAGACTTCACTTCAACTCCCATATCTTCAAGCTGCTGCTTCATCCACAATAACTGTGTGCATGCTTGAGTGGCCGCAATATACTCAGCTTATGCGGTGCTCAAAGAAATGCAATCTTGTTTCTTGCTTAGCCAAGAAATACACAATCCACCAAGATAGAATGCACCACCTGACGTTGATTTTCTATCATCTGCTGAACCGGCCCAGTCTACATCAGTATATCCCAATAACTCTGTCTGAGATTTGTCGGTGTATGTCAAGCCGAAGTCCACCGTGCCCTTGATATACCGAAGTATTATTTTCACTGCAAGCATGTGACTTTCCTTGGGATTAATCTGATATCTCGCTGCTTGGCATGTGGCGAAAACAATATCAGGCCTTGTTGCGGTTAAGTACAATAGACTTCCAATGATTTGTCTGTATTCTGTGATATTAACTGCCTTGCCATCCTCATCTTTTGATAATTTCATCCGGGTAGCAACCGGAGTCTTCATTTCCTTGGAATTATCCATTCCAAACCTTCTTAGAACCTCCTTGGAATATTTGGATTGAGAAATGAATGTTCCATTCCTTCCTTGTGTCACCTGTAGACCAAGGAAAAACGTTAGCTCTCCAATCATTGACATTTCAAACTCATTTTTCATGAATTCGGAAAACTGTCTGCACTGAGATTCATCTGATCCGCCAAAAATTATGTCATCGACATACACTAGCACCATCATCCTTTGATTACTGTCATTGCTAAAATAGAGGTTCTAGTCAACTCCTCCACGCTGGAAACCAAGCTTCTTCATGTACTGATCAAGCCTTGAGTACCATGCCCTTTGTACTTGTTTCAGCCCATACAATGCCTTCTTCAGCCTGCAAACTTTGTTCTCATCCTCATGAATGAGAAAACCATCTGGCTTCTCAATATACACCTCTTCTTCCAGAACCCCATTCAAGAATGCGGATTTGACATCCATCTGGAACACTTTGAACTTTCTTTGCACTGCTGTGGCCAAAAATAATCTGATTGTCTCCAGCCTTGCAACCAGTGCAAATGTCTCATCAACATCTATTCCCTCTATCTGGGAGTATCCCTTGCACACTAGTCGTGCTTTGTTCCGAATCACTGTGCCATCTTCATTCATCTTGTTGCGATAGACCCATTTAGTCCCGATGACATTCTTGTCTGCTGGCCTCGAAACAATCTCCCATGTCTGGTTCTTCTCAATCTGATCAAGCTCTTCGTTCATGGCCTGAACCCAGTTTTCATCTTCAGCTGCATCACTAAAACATTTCGGCTCCACTTGAGACAAAAATGATGCTTGCTGTGATGATTTCATTCTTCGAGTTTAAACTGGAGCTGTTTGATCACCAATGATATTCTGCCTATCAATTTCAGCTCGACTCTTTGGCTTTCTCACAGACACCGACTTGACACTTTCCTCTTCATCATCAGTATCTTCTTCTGAGTCAGCTTCTGCCACTTCTGCTGCCCCTAGGTTGCTTTCCTCATCATCACTTTCATCCAGGAACTGTTCACTGGATCGTTTAGTATTCTGCTCATTTTCAACTATAGTGACATCATTGCTTTCAATGATTTTTCCCAGCCTTTTATTGAAACATTTATATGCTTTGCTTTTACCGGAATAGCCAATGAATATCCCTTCATCTCCTCGTGCCTCAAACTTCCTATGATGTTCTTTGTTGATAATGAAACACTTACTTCCAAAGATTCGAAAGTACTTAAACGTTGGCTTCTTTCCGTACCACAGTTCATACGGAGTCTTCCCGTGCTTCGGACATAACAGGGACCTGTTTGAAACATAGACCGATGTCAAAACTGCTTCCTTCCAAAATTTCTCTGGTAGGTCCTTATCAATAAGCATTGTTCTAGCCATATTGTTGATGATCCGATTTCTCCTTTCAACTACTCCATTCTGTTGGGGAGTTCTTACTGATGAATCTTGATGCCTTATCCCATGTTTCTCGAGATAGTTTTCAACCTGACTATTTGTAAATTCCGTACCGTTATCAGTACGAATCTTCAGAATTTTCTGCCCCAGCATCTTTTCTGATTCCCTCCTGTACTGCTTTATGAAACTGAACACCTCTGTCTTATGGGTTATGATGAATACCCAGGCCATTCTGCTATAGTCATCAATGAAAAGAACATAGTACCTTTGCCCATTTATAGCTCGTGGTGAGATAGGTCCACATACATCAGCATGCACCAATTCGAGCACTCTAGTTGATTTCTGTTCCTTTGGCCTGTATGTCTTTCTGATGATTTTCCCTTGTGGAAAATAATCACACGTATGAGTGCGATCACGTGATAGTTTTGGAAGGTCTCTAGCAGCATCACATTTAACGAGATCTTCCATAGATGGTTGGCATAGATGACCAAGTCGCTTATGCCACAGCTGGTTTTCTTCCTCTCTGGATAAAAGACAAGTATCTTCTTCGCCACCTACAAGATATAGATTTCCCTTTGATCTTTTTCCCTGCAGAACAGCTGCTCCATCTTTTCCTTTCACAACACACATCTTCTTGGTAAATTGGATAGAGTGCCCAGAGTCACATAGTTGACTGACACTGAGTAGGTTATGACTGAGACCCTCTACTACCAAGACATCAGTACGTCTCATGTCTTTGCCCCCAAACTTGGCTTTCCCTGAGCCAACAATCTTCAGGCCTTCATCATTTCCAAATTTGACAACTCCTTCTTTGTCATATTTGATGACTGTAACAAGATCCTTATTACCCGTCATGTGGGATGTGCAACCACTATCAAGGATCCAAACACCAGATCGATCTGATGCTTTAAGGGCAATCTGCGCCACCACAGCCTTCTCATTTTTCTTCTTCTTGGTCCATACTTTTTCTTTCACACTCAGCATGGATTGAGGCTTCTGTTCTTTCTCAGAGTATGATGGACCACCCTCATCTTGCAGAGCTGCAAATCTGTTCTGAAATTTTAACTCACTTGTTGGTTTATTGATCTGCTGCTTGCGAACATTTTGATTATTCTTTGACACGTTTCTCTGAATAGTTGAAGTGCAATACCTAGCCATGTGTCCAAATCCTCCGCACCAAAAACAGTGTCCTTAAAAATGTGTTCTGGAAAACCGTTCTCTGTTTGGCTGCTATCTCTGTTCATGTTCCCTTCTGTATCTCTTGGCTATGGAACACACATACTGTGAATGTCCCATTTTCCCATAGCAAAAACACCTGATATAGGATGCATTCTCTCGTGATATTTCAGCACTATGATTTCCCCTTTGGGATCTCTGAATATTCTGATTCTGTTTTGTTCCCAAATCAACCTTCACTTTCGGGATGAGTGCTTGCGGTCTGACTGCAATTGTCGCAAATTTTTGTTCTTGACAAAACCCAGAAACGACCTTAACATCTGAGCTCAATTGTTGTTTCTTCCCTACTGAACTGCTAGGCTCCGCTTTCATCTTCTCTATCTTCTGAATAGCCTGCTTTTCAGATATCACATTGGGGGTCAAGAGTTTATCTTGATTCTTAAGTTTTTGTCACAGACTGACCACTTCTTCTTCAAGCTCTTTGATACATCGAACCTGCTCCTTTCCTGTGTTAGTCAAACAATCAATTTCCTTCTTTTGTTCCTCAATTTTAAGCTTATACTCAACAATATTTTCTGAGGTCTCTGGTGTTGAGGATTTTAGTCTTTCAATTTCTTCTAACAGATCAGACTTTTCTTCATCCTGTTGTTGCATATAGAGTTTGGCATCACGAACCACTTTATTGGCTTTCTTCGTTTTAGCTCTCCAATCATCTATTTCCTCAAGAGCTGCTTCCAATTCGGCTTCCATATCAATTCTCCCTTCAATTTCTTCTTCTTCTTTAGCATCAGCTTCTTCTCCCTTTTGAGAACTACCAACAATTGCCACCAAGGCATTTACCCCACGATCTCTGCAATTTTCTATTTCCTCAACTTCTTCATCCTCAGACTCATCTGAACTTTCAAATTCTTGTGAAAGAAGATTCTTTTTCTTGATGAAATTTCTCTTGAATTGTTTCTTCCCTTTCACAAGAGCTGAAGTCTTCTTTTTGGGAATTTCAACGTCATCATCATCATCATCATCTTGAAATTTCTTGGGGCATCTTGCCGCAAGATGACCAACCTTTCCACATATAAAGCATGCTAGTGGAAGTTTACCTTTAAACTTTCCTCTTCCTCTTTGTAGATTTGAAGAAAGGAATGACATCACCTCATCTGTCTCTTCTTCTTCATTAGAATCTTCAATGGTGAGCTTCTTCATGGCCTTAAATTCCACCTCTTTAGACTTCCCCTTTTCCACAGCCTCATTATCATCGTTCCTCATTTCATATGCAACCAAGGTACTGTGCAAATTGTCCAATGTCAGCTCTTTTGGATCTTTGTCTTCTAGAACTGAAACTTTCGGATTGAACCAAGGTGGAAGTTTCCTCAATATGCGCTTTACAATCTTTATGTCTTCAATGACTTCTCCAAGACCTCGCATATCTTCCACAACAATGTTTACCCTATCAAAGAATGCATCAACAGACTCATTTGGGTTCATTTTCAGATCTTCATATTTGTTCCACAACACCTACAGCTTTGCCTCTCGGAATTTTGTGTCCCCTTCATATATATTCAAAAGCTTTTCCCACATAGAATGTGACGTTTTGCATGACATCACCTTTGTGTAGATGGGATTAGAAAGGGCTCCCCCTAAGGCATTGATTGCTTTGGAATCAGCATCCAACTCTCTATGCTCAGCCTCTGATAAGGTACCACTATTAATATCAGCTGTGATACCATGCATAGCTGCTGAAAACACATCCATTCCCAAGGATCGGAAATAGTGTTGCATCCGATTCTTCCATATCTGAAAATTATATCCGTCGAAGATCGGAATCCCTTTATGATTGGTTACCTCCATTGAGAGAAGAACAACTTTCAACCTTCCCTCTGATACCAATTGTTAGGTCCACTAGGCTGGATACCCTGAGAGGGGGGGGGGGTGAATCAGGGTATGACTAATTAAAAATTAATGCCCGTTCTTGATCTTGTTTCGCTATCAAGAAAAACACTCTTCTCTCTTTTTCCTGCTGCACGAAATAAACAGAATGTAAAGCAAGCACAGGACACAGCAATTTTACTTGGTTCACCGCTAAGGGCTACGTCCAATGAGCATACGCTGACAGGTTGCCGGTCGTACCAAATTCCACTAATCTTCACTAGCTGTGGATTACAAGATTCGGGCTAGATCACTTCTATGCCCAGGCTCACTGCCTTTACAATTTTTAGGGTCAGCTCACTGCTTTCCCAAGGGTCACTCCCTGTTTCTCACTCTCTGGCTCACTGCCGGTGGAGAGGATCACCTTCTTCCTCTTCCTAAGCTCACTGCTCTTGGAAGGAATCCACTCAAAGTTTATAGACCTGTAGGTCTCTTCATTTGCATGAATGAATGCATCTTCCTTTGTGTGTAGATGCTCTGTTGAAGTACAAATTTCACTCGTAGATGAATATCTCTTTGCACCGAAGGTATCGGGCAAACTTCCAGCTTCCACGCAGTCCGAAAAACACTGCAGGAACAAACCTTACTTGGAGCGCAAGTCAACTTCGGCGCGCAAGTATCGGCGCGCAAGTCAAAACGGGCGCGCAAGTCCTCCTCAGACACTTGCGCGACTCAAGCTTCCTCAACTCCAAACTTGCGCGAATCTCTTCCCTTTACGCCCAAACCAATATTGGCGCGTAACTGCCAACCGGCGCGCAACTTCTAACACCGGCGCACAACTTCAACCACTGGCGCGCAGGTCCCACCTGCGCGACCACACACACCAATTGCGCGACCACCACACCTGCGCGACGGGAGCTCTCGTCTTGAACTCCGGTGAGAAATGAGGAGGGGTGGTCCGGTATTTATAGGCAATCTGACCACCCTGCGCGACGGCACGCAAGTCACCTGCGCGACCCAATCTCGGCGCGCAAGTCTTCTCTCCTTTTAGACACTTGCGCGACCAACTCCCAAACTTGCGCGAACATATTTCCTTAGCCATATTTTGATATTCTGATCTTGAAAAACATATGGCGCGCAAGTTTCCGTTACTCCAAGTCCACGGCGCGCAAGTCCCTTTGCCAAAAACACTTTTCTTCATTTGCCGATTTTCAGGCCCAAAAATTTGGCAAACACTGGAAAACGGCGTCACCTTGTATCTGCTCTTTTGTACCGCCTCCAGATCTTCCATTCCTTTTATCGACGTTCTTGAATCAAACATGGATCATTGACCTCAACTCTTGAACTCGACATTCCATCATGAAATCCTCTTTGTCAACAATCACAACTCAGATGCCCACTTTGTCAACAAACACAATCACCTCAAAAAGGCTTCAATGATACCTTGAGGGATTTTTGCCCAACACCAATATTCTCTTTTGTCCCTCAAAATTTTCTTTACATTATTTTGGCAATGTGAATTTAAAACCATTACATGCCAAATTAGTTAATGATTTTTCTAATCAGGAACAGTTTTGAAAAAACTATTGAAAGTGAACTAATAAACAATGTAGACTATATATCTTTATATTATTTATTAATGTGGTTTATTATTTAACTAATTTTATCTTTGAATGACTGATAAATATTATATCCTTGGAGTCAATAATTCCAAGAGAGGAAACTTCAAGAATATGAAATCCACACTTACTAAATTTCCCATATAATTCTTTTCCATTGACGGTATTAGGAATTATTACCAAATGATTCACATTCTCTTTTTGGATTTTAGATTATATCATGATATCGTCAACGTATTCCGTTGTAAATTTAGAAATATAATCCTTGAATACTCTATTCATTAAGTCTATATGAACATAATGTGCATTAGAAAATCCAAACGAAATTAATATTAACTCATAATTTTCATAAATCATATGATATTTCAACTTTAGTATATCATCCATATTCACACTTTACTAATGATAACAAAACAAAAAATTACTCTTTGAAAAATATTGAGCTTCTTGATGTTGATCAAATAAGTAATCAATTTATGGAAAAGGATACTTATTATTTATAGTATGGAATTGATCTATCTAAAATTAATTCACAACCTCATAGAAGTATCCTTTCTTTTCACAAAAAGGAAAGTGTATCCCCATATTGAAACACTAGGGTTTGTAAATACCTAATAAAAACTCCTATTATTATTCTTTAACTATAACAATTACACTAGTTTCATTCTTTAGGGATTATTGGATATAATTTTTTCATTAGGTATGAGTTTAACATAAACCTCATGTTTTTTTTCTGCCGTATTTCCTAATAATTCTTCTAGAAATAGATCAATGTATCTTTGAATAATAGGTACTATCTTCAGGATGTATTTCCTATACATAGATAGTGCTTTCCCATCCTATTGTCCAAGAAATACATTGTGGTAAAATATATGAGGTGGATCTATAAAATATTTAGATAATTATGTATCTCTCTTTAAAATAAGGGATTATATTCCCCATTTGTAAATAATAATCTCCATCTCCTAAAAAATAATTCTTGAATTCTACTTTAAAATCAAATCCATACAAAGGATTATGTCAAATTCAAGAATAAATATGAAAATCAAGTCTGCAATTAGGGAATATCTATCCGTATAAATAGATACAACTCAATGTATCATTGTTATAATAATATTATTACTAGGTTTATTCATTTTAAACTCTCTCATCAGATAGTCAGTGGATGATTTATTGTTTTTAACAGAGTTATAAGTTATAAAAGAGTGTGTAAATCTGGAATTAAATAAATCCATAGCTAAATTTTAGTTTATGGTTAATGTACTTGTTATCATTTCATTTGGGACTTCAACCTTAGATGAAGTGTTCATATAATATTATCCTTTATCCCTTAATATTTTCTATGGTAAACTCCCTTGAAACTTTGGGAATTCAATCAAATAGTTCCCTATCTCCTTCTATTTAAAGAATTGGATGTCAGTGTCTTCTTACATTTCCTTTCATCTATGATCCTAATGTTTTTTCTCTCTATAATTGAAGAAAAATACCATTCACTTTAAGAATTCTCTATGTTGTTTCTTTCTATAACCATTAAATATTCGATATTCCACCGTTCCCTTCTTTCCTTTTTCCTTATTTATTTTTATGAAATTCTCAAACTCTTGATTCTTTATTGATTACCCTGGAGGATATAAGTCTTGGTCAATTATTTATCTATATTGAAAGAACATGATACAATATCCTCATATACTTATAATTTTTGGTAGATTATTTCCATACGAAGGATTGGATTTATCCCATCTAAGAACTGACAAATATTACTTCTTGTTTTACATTTATAATATACAACAAGAGTTAGTAACATTGTAAAGTTATAAATCCAGTTTCAAAACCAATTATGGTTGGAACCAATCTAGGAAAAAATGAAAATGGAAGAGAATTTATTATGAAACATTATAGAAGGTGATTTGAATTTTATTATATCTCATTGAAAGATGGATGGATATTTTTTTCTATGTATTTGGATACATATATTCAAATAATTCCCAAGGAGGAACACCTCTTGGTTGTGTAATGGATCATGAGGTACATTCAAGGCATGCTTGATTATGGTTTGATATAATGTGTATAGAATGAAAATGATTTGATTGTGTACATAGATTTAAACTCTTCTAGAGACATTATGGGTGGAAAATAAAAAATAAAAACAAAATTTCATTAGAATTAAATGAATTAGATGGATCAATAAGAAGAAAGTGATAATCACTCATAGTAAATCAAAATTAAATTATAGTTTGGAAAAATTATGTGAACAAAACTAGTAAGGATGATACATGGACTAGAGGATCATGGAGAAGATGTAAAGCTAACCATGGTAGTCCATTGCGACAAACAATGTTTGATTGAGCATATAATTAATTTACTAATAATTCCAGAATAAATTATATTGAGATACAACACCATTTCAATAATTAAAAGGTATATCAAGGCACAACCCAAAAGATTTTTTTGGTATTAATCAATAAGTGGTGGATATATTTACAAAACTAATGGCCATGACAACATTTGAAAATAATCAGTTGATATTTGGTTTTTAACCATCATCCATAGTTTAATATGGTTCATAAAATACCCTATTTCCATTACACATAATTCTTTACTCAGATATTGTGCATTTTTAGTATGTCTTCATATTTTTTAAGGTGTATGAAGGTTGAGAGAGACACATTACATAAGGAGTTAAAAATAGAACAATGTTTTGATATGATATTATGGATAACATTACTGTAAATGTCTTGTTTTATTATATCTTATAATAATATTTTTACTCAAAAAGGCTTAAATAATTTTTAATAGAACCTTTCATAGTTTTGGTAAAGTGGAAGCTTCTCAATGCATGGAAATGATTAGGTTTGAAAAATAAGAGACACTATTTATTTTGTTTTGGTAAATGGGGAGGATAAGGAATATGAATATTAATATTATGGGGATTATGGGAAAAAATAAATACAATTAGAGGAATATTAGAGGAACATATAAAATATTTATAACAAAATCCAAAGGGGGAGTATATTGTAAACATAGGTTTTATGTAACATATTTTTTTTAATTAGAAGAGTTTTCATGGCTAGAGATATCCTCCCAAGATTCTGGTCATTACTAGAACAAATCATGCCATGAGGTCATGTGTCACACCATAAAAGGAGTAGCAAGAAATAGGAAAAAGTATTAAACCAAATCTTGACTATATATGGGTTTTGAATTATATAAATATTGGTAAAGTCCCATCTGTCATATTTTTTCTCTAATTTATATGAAATTTTCACTCCATGGAAATTATGGTTATTTCATGATTACATGATACATAAAATTACAATACATTATATTAAAGGGATTTCTATGAAATATAAAGTCTCTTACATTAAATAATAAGAATAATTTCTTTTGAAACTGCAATAATTTAACAATAACCTGAAAAGAATAGAAAAATTTCAGTTTTTATTTCAATTTGGAGGACCACCCCGTGGTTAGTTTTAGTCTTCAGAATATTTTAGGAGAACACCTAATGATGTTTAAAGGTTCCAAATACGAGATATAGTTATAGAATATTGATTAATATTTTGGTGAAGATCACACCATGAAGGAAAATATCATTCCAAAATGAAGGATTTTTAAATTTTGATGTTTCCCTTATGAAGTAGGAAACACCGTGAAAAAGTTAAATAAAGGAAATTCTACCAATTTAAATCCATCATATAATTAATGGAATTATAGTTGACATGGTTGACATGATGGTTGATTAATGGGTGGTTAAAAACACAATAAGTAGGTTATATGCATAAAATTTGGGGATTAAATTATGGGGTGTTGAATCATTAATTTAGAGAAGAATTGAAAAGTAGTAAAAAATTAAAGAAAATTGAATGGTCTAGAAAATGGATAAAAAAGACTATTCTGGGAATAATTATTAAAGAGTAGAAATTGAAGGAGAAATTGAAGCATGATGACAACAATCTTATTGGACTAGTGTTTTCTATTATAAAGAATCATTGCAAGTGATCATAATATAACATATTCCTTTTTCTATTATCTCAAATTAGTGACTATGTACATAAAAAGATTATACACCCCTTTTATAGATAATGTATCCTCACTAAACTTTTGCAACACATATAGCAAGTTGTGTTATCCCCTAGTACATCGACAAACTAATGGTATATGATCATGGGATTATCCCTTTCCACTAAACCAAGTAAAATATTTGTATCACTTAATTTAATATGAGCATATGGATACTGTGTGTGTGTGTGTGTATGTGTGTGTGTGTCTAAAGGAATAAAGGTTTGAGTTGTTATTTTATACATGAGAACTAGATCCTGTGAATGAAAAGATGAATTAATCACACTAATTCACAGCCTCATCTTTGGGTGTATTGGGTCTTTGGGTGAGACAAAATATATATATATATATATATAATAAAAATTATATATAACTATTAATATATACATATATATTTATATCATTATATATATTAATTGAAATAAAATCGTTTTTATATAATGTTTAAAATTTTATAAGTTACGATAAAAATAATATATATATATATATATTATATATATATCATACTATACTTTACTGTACAAACACACACACAGTCACACACTTATATATGATTTATATATATATATATATATATATCATATATATATATATTTATATATATTTTTCATATAATAACATTATTAATATAAATTATAGATATATATATATATATGTGTGTGTATATACATCTAGTTAAACTCAGATATTTTTATTATTTATGTGATATATATATACACTCCCAGTGATAAAATAAAATGATAAAGATTCATGTACAATTTATGAATTCTTATAGTAGTGTACCAGATATGTTAACATTGTTTACTAATGTATTTCTATAGTGGATACAAATCATATAATGACACCTACTTTTTATACAGAGACATTACATATTTTTATATGAACATTCATTACATTACACAAACACACAAATTAGGACCGTAAAGGTATAACGCCTTTGGAAACATGTAAATAAAAAAAGATTCATTAGAGTTCTCCATGGTCTCCCACTCAGTTCTTCATTATTATCACCCTTCTTAGACATATAACATGTATCACTTATCATCATATTGTAGGGAAAAGAAACATAAGAGAGGGTGAGCTTTGAGGATTAGAAAGGGTAAAAAAAGGAAATACGTAAATATAATGTGAGCATAAGGGTATTAGAACCTGCGCATATAATATGAAAACCAAATCTTGAATATCAAAGGTAGAAATCACGAGTTGTGGAAAAACGATGGGTAGATCAAATGACATGAATCATAAGTAAATAAAAGAACATGATCCATGAGTGCATAACATTGAAATTAGTCACTGAATTTCGACATACAAATAAAAATAGAAAATAATTTACCTTGTAGTCAAGCTCATTTTCAAGGATATAATAGTGGAATGGGTTTACTCCCCAAACCATCATAATAGTCAATGTTCACTCCCAATACTATCATAGTGGACAATGTACCTTACTAAACTGGGTTCAATCCTCATTCCAATCTAGATAATCTCACGATATTTCAATATTACACCAATGAATTAGATGAAGATATAGGTCCCACGTGTCACAAAATTAAAATAATACAAATTTTTTCCACATGATCATAAAACATTTATCATATGAGAACCCATTACAATAAATGTGTTTCATAAGCATTACACCATAGAGAAACCCATGGAAATGAAATGGGTTTCATATACATTTCACCATGAAATAACCAATGGAAAGGAAATGTATTTCATAAACATATATTTATAATAAAAATAAAATATATAGATAAATAATAAGGATAATTAAACTTCATAATATACCCAGTAAAAAAATGCAACGCCAAAGGTTTTTTTCATTAATGAATAGAAATTCAATAAAAATGATTAAAATATTCTTGACGAAAACACACTTTCTATTTTGAAAAAACTTCTTTAAAATATATAAAAATACCAAATATTAAAGAAACCATATTATTTGGAAATAATCATAGAAAATTATAATGGATTCTTGAAAACATTGACTGGTCATGATGACAAGAAAATTCTTTTCACATAGTGCACTTTAATACAAAGATTACTTTCACGTTTTTGGTTAATGTCTAAAGAACCTAGTTCCTAAAGTGAAAAAAAAGATTCATTTTAATTTTTTTTAATTTATAAAATAGGGTAGAAATGTATTTATAAATTACATAGATATTTTTTAAAACATATTAAAAAAATTTCCTTGAAAACATGGATGTGTAAGAAAATTCATTTTCAATCGATGATTGAAATAATATTGATTTTTCTTAGGAAACATATTTTTGATGCCTTGTGTAATTAAAATATATAATGATTGGGAAACATGTATAGTATATAATAAAACTATAATAAAAGAAAATACAAGAGTTTCTCAAGAGATAGATCATAATCTCTCATCATTGAAAACATAATCATAAACAACACTCATAAACGATGAGATTGTAACACAAACTACTTTCCACATTAGTATGTTTTGAATCATAATAATCCTTAAGGATAAAAAATAAAATGAAAATTTAAATTTAATTTAAATAATTATATTCATGATATGACATATAAATTTTCATTATATACTCCTAATAAAATAATATAGGTGTAAAACATATCTTATGTCCTAAAGAAGGCAATTTGAGAAAAAAAATATATTACCTTAAGGCTTAAATTATTTCATACACTTTTGAAAATTATTTATAATAAATATATGTTTATTATAAAAATATTATTGAACTATAATAATATATATAATATAATATATTATTTACTTATGACCTTTTATTACTCTTTTATCAATAATTCATTGTTAAATTCATGTTTCGGGTAATAACCGCTTCGTTTTTCATGTATATTTTTATTTTTTATTTTAAGTCATTTAATTTTATCTTGATTAAATAATAATTTTTTAACCATGATATAAATATAATTTATATTCCTTATATTTTTATTTAGATTAATCCATTAAAGTTAGATTTTGAAAATGAGTTACATCGTTCTTGGTGGTGGTCAACCATACATAAACATGATCATTTTTTTCCATTTTCTCAATGGATAGAAAGATAGGATGTTAAATAATATATAAAATTTTTAGAGTCTGTATTATTTCATATATATCATATATATTCATTACATTTATCCTTTAATACATTCCATGTAAAGCATTGGTGAAACAATAATCAATCGCTTCGTGAGGCGGTAGTCCTCTGCAAACACGAGTGCCTTTATAATTGTTTCAATGGATAGTTAGGTAAGAAATTAAATGATATATTTATTTTAATTAAGTATTAATATTTCATCAATATAATATATTAACATGAAATTAATCCTTGATATCTGCCATGTAAATGATACCTTAAAAACGAATCACATCGCTTGGTGAGGCGGTAGTTCACTATTCATAAAAGTGGCTTTATCGTACCACCAAAAGGATGGAAATTATAAAGGTATTTTTGATATTATAATTATATAATTATAATTATATCATTTATATAATATTTAATTATTATATACATCATTATATTTGGTTATAAGAAATTGCGATCAAAATCAAATTATGTCGGTTCGCGGGGCGGTAGTCCTCAGTACACATTATCAATTGTTTTTTTCCTATTTGAGAGAGGAGGATATGTTTTTAGGTCAAGGAATTAACATAAAAATATATCAGTATATATAATATAATGATTTTATTATATCATCTTGGTTTAAAATAATTTGATGGAGGTGAATGGAGAAATACAAAAAAATGCTCGATTAAGGATGTTACCTCTTCTTCAAAAAACATCTTCAGGATTGAACCAAAAGAATTTATTTGATAAATTAGAAATCTAGGATGAGGGGAGAAAATAATGGAAGATTTTTTAGTATGCCTTTTACAATTTATTGGGTTTTGGATGTTTTAAGTGGAGAGGAGATGTGGTATCCTTTTATAACTTGGGGAGAAGATACACATGAAAATTTTAAAAATAATAATGTTTACCCACATTTTCACATTTCAAACTGATAAATATTGGATATTAATTACAATTATTGGTTATAATGTTTAAATATGTAAATAAAATTAGTTTTGTAAAATTTTCAAAGTTATTTTACCCATTATTGTTTATTTTAACCCCTCAAGAACTAGTTTTATCATTAACCACTGTAATTAATTTTTACAGTTTCCAGAATTAATTATGGTAAAAAATCAGGATGAACAAATTAGATAATATTAATTATACTCATTATAAATATGGAACCCATATTTCAAAATTAAATTCATTTAAGGGGCATTATTTAATTTAAAAGTAATCCCACATATGTAATGAAAACATTGTTTTCCAAAGAAAAACATCTCGATATTTTAAAATGTTTTTATATATTAATTAAATACATAATTGATTATAATGACCTATATTAGTTTAATTATAATTTTCATTATAGTAAGTATACTTTTAAAACCATTTAAAACAAAATTTATCCGAATATATTATTTAAATGAAAAGAAAAGTTTCAATAAAAAAAAGTATTTTTCATAATTCATCAAAAAATTAATCTTTTTAGAAAAACTCAAAAATTCAACCTATGATAATTTGGAATTTTTTATTACAAAACATAAATTAATTTTTTCAAATAAATGTTTATTGTTTTTAAAAAATTACTTTTATTATTTGTTCACAAAAAATAAAAAAAAGAGTTTGTAGTGAAAATAAATTTTTTTTAAGATATAAAGACTTACAAAGAATTAAGTATTATTTTCTTTATATGTTTTTTATATAAAACCCTGATAATTAAAATTTATTAATTGGTTATAAATATTCATATCTACATGTTTAATGTCTATGAGATAATGACCAGGTTAAATAGTAATATAAACTGTATATTGTGGTTCGTTAGAACTCGAGGTTGTTGTGTCACAAGCTATCGAAGAAATTAAATTTATTAAGAAAATATTTCATAAAATCGTAGAATATAACATTCCACCCCTATAAAAATGAACATCAACCTCAAAATTCCTCACATTGGAATAAAAAATGGGGATACGTTTTCCTTATTACAACATTAGGATCTCACATAACATCATAAAACATGTGGTTTTTTCACTAAACTTGGACGAGATGAGTGGTATTATTTTGTAGAACTTTCTCTATATGTTCCATAATATCCACCGGTTGTTCTTTATAAGAACGATCCGACTCCATCATCATGAAAATTTCCTTTAGTACATGTGAAGGACCATATATATAGGTTCTCATTATAGATATGTGGAACACATCATTGACTTGAGAGAGGTTTGGTGGAAGTGACCACCAATAAGCTTCTATCCTGATAAAATCAAGAATTTCAAAGGGACTGATATACCTAGGGATAAATTTTCCATTATTTTTTTATCTAATGACCTTCTTCCATAGATATATTCGTAGAAACAAGTTATCACCAACTTCAAATTACAGATCATTTAAAGTATTATCAACATAATGTTCTTTCGAATTTTTTCCGCTATTATGTGTTGTTTAATTGATCCAACCTTATATGCCATTTATTCACATATTTAAAGCCTCAATATATTAATTTCTCAAACTTCATCCCAACACAATTTTTTATACACTTCTTTCCATAGATGGCTTCATAATGATCCATCTAAATACTGATGTGAAAGAAATTTTGTATTAAAACTCAATTAGAGGAAGGGGTTCATCCCAAAAACCATTTAAATCCAAATAACAAGATCTCAACATATCCTCTGGGGTTTTAAATATTCTATTAGGATTACCATATATTTGAGGATGATACGCATATGTAAATGTCAACTCTATATCAATACCATGTTTAAGTCTTCACTAGAATATTGAGGTTAACCTCAGAACATAATGAGACACTATAAAATTTTCTACTCCACGAACCCTTACCAATTCCTTAATTTATATCATAGAAAGTTGTTCCAAATATAAATAATATTTGATAGAAATGAAGTGTGATGACATTATAAGGTGATCGACTACAACCCATATAACCTTGTGACATTTAGATGTTTTGGGGGGTCTGATAACCAAATTCATAGTGATCTTTTCCAATTAACATTTTGGTATGGGTAATGGGTCTAAAATCACCGTATAATTTTGTCTCTTACCATAACTTGTCGACATACCAAACATCAAGATACAAACTCTATGATATCTTGCTTCATTCCATCCCACCATAAATACTATTTTTTAAAAACTATACATCTTCATAATTTTATAATTAATAAATAGTGAAGAACTATGAGCCTCCTCAAAAAATCCTTATCCAAATCTCGTATTTGTGGAACCAATACATAGTTATTGAACCTTATTATTCTAGCATAATAAATATTAAATTAAAGAAACTTTATCACCTTATTTTGTAACTATATATCATTCTTTTATGCCTCTTTAATATGTACTTGGATTGATCATTAAAAATTCATTTGACAATGATAATATTTCTCCCCTTCCTTCAATATTTCTAGATGCATCAAGTACAAATATAGATATATTGGATCTTTTTTTATCCTCATCATGGATATTCTAGTATTATCCTTTCGACTCAAAGCATCAACCACCTTATTATCTTTCCCATGGTGGTAATTTATTGAGTAGTTATAATCTTTAATTAGCTAGAACTGTCAACTCTGGTGCATATTTAACTCCTTCAATGTAAATATATAATTTAAATTTTTTTATGGTTACATATATCACACTTTTCACTATAATTATAATGCCTCCATATCATTCATCAAAAAATTTCCACAAATTTCTCTAAATCGTGAGTTAGGTAGTTTTTCATGAAACATAAATTACTATAAGTTATAATCTATAACCATGTCGTTATGTATAATAAAAAATCCAAATACATTCTTCAATTCATCAATAAATATTAAAAACACTTCTCCACTACATGCTAATGTAAATACAGGTGTATTGACTAATCTTCTCTTCAGTTCCTTTAAATTTTTCTCACATTCATCTATCCAAAGAAATGTGGATCCTATTTGAGTTTACATGGTGAGTGGATTATATATCCATGATAAAGTTTCCAAAAATTATCCATAATATCCAATCATACTAATAGAACATCATAGCTTAGTCATTGGGGTTGTTTTGATCCAATATTCCATAACCTTATTCTTTTATAAATCCACTTATATATTGTCACTTGATATTATATGACCCTAAAATGAAACATTTCGTAGCCAAATTCCCATATTTTTAATTATCATACAACTTCTCCTTCCATTGACTCTTTAGTATAATTTTCAATTGATCTTATTTCTCTTTATTACTATTTAAATAGATTATAATATCATCAACAAATACTACCTAAAACTAATAAAGTTAATATCTAAAGACTCAATTCATTAAATCCATAATGATATAAGTGGAATCAATATGACCATATAGCATCATTGTACACTCATAGTATCCATATCTTGTATAGAATGAATTCTTGGGTATATCCTATTTATTGACTATCATATGAAGATATCTTGAATTGAGGTCAATATTAGAAAATTATTGAGCTCTATATAGTTAGTCAACCATGTAATCAATACAAGGTATGTGATAAGTTTTCCTGATTATGATCCTGTTAAACGCCTGATCATTAATGAAAAGACATATCGATCAATATTATTTTTTGAAAAATATAATAGGTGAACCCAAAGGTAACACAATTTTCCTTATGATTCCCATTTCAATATTCTCATAGATTTTCTTCTTCAATTCCTATGAATCAATTAGGGTTATTCTATAATGACTATTTAGAATGTGTGTGAATCCATGAATGAGTTTTATTAAAAACTCAACTTCACAATTTGGTGGAAGTCTAAGAAACTCTTCTAAAGAGTCATCAACAAACTATCCCACAATAGGCATATCATCAATGTTGAGTTTCTCCCCAACCATATGAGATAAACAACCCTTTTGAATAGGAATAGAAACACATCCAATGGATGTGATTTCCATATGATGTTTATATTTATGATTTCATCGATAGATGATTTTCGGTTGGGTTGGAATATCAAAAATGACTTCCCTACCCCAATAATTGAAACAATATTTATGTAGATAACGCTAATCCATGAATAAGATTGCATTTAATTCAACTAGAGGTAGAATGAAGATATTTACAAGAAGAAGATCCCCACAAAATTCAATTAGAGTGGAATCATATAATTAAGATGTGATCATCATACAATTAGAAGTCTTCACTGTAAATAATATATCTAACCTTATGGGTGGCATCTTGATACTGTTAATAAATTTTTCAGATATAAAATAATGGGTAGAAACATGATCAAATTAGATATTAATTGTTCAAGAGTGGAGTGAAAGTATACCCTTCACCACCTAATTATCAAAACTGTCATCATAAATAGTGACTTTATGAACTTTATCCATTTAACTCTTATTAAGATGTTGCTAATGCGGATCATCATCATTAAACTGCATATTGTAGTACTAGTAAGAATAATTCCTATGCTCCTTCTATTTGAAAAAATGTAGCTTAGGTGGTGCATTATGTGGAGATTTCTCTCTATTTACATGATTATTTAACTTCTTCACATCACGTCAATATTTGATTGCCCGATAACCTTCCCTTACAATAAAATAATACTGCACTAAAGAAAATTTCTTCCATGTTTTCTACCACACTTCAATCATGAATGAAATATAATCTTCTTCTCTCCATGGTTTTTAGTGTTTCCCATGAACACCGTTTTTATTTTCTTATCAAAACCATATGATTTATGGGTAACTCCAATATCTATTTCCACAACGAGATCACATTAACAAATTCCATCATTGTTACTAATGTCATTTATGGACGACACCCTTTAGAGTCTTGGTTTTAATTCAATGAAGAATCTACCAACCTTACATTCAGGTTGAATGATAATTCCATTAGCGTACCTCAAAAGTATTGTAAATTCTTAAAAATCCAATTAATTAATCATCCATTTTCTTTAGCTTAAGGAATTACTTCTCCAATTTTGTACAAAAAATGTGAGATAAGTACTTAATGAAAAATAGGATCATAAAATCATCCCATTAAATAGAGTCAATTTGATCTTATTACCTCACATTCTAGATGAGAATCATCCATTGATATACTTATCCATCTAAACAATAGATAACCAAAATGAATTTAAAGTGTTGTAAGAATTGGATAATGGAATATATCTTTTCAGTGGTACCGATACATTTCTTAATAACGAGTTGATTAGTGGAACCACTAAAAGATGGTGGAAATTTCCTCATAAAGGACTCAAGAGAATGTTTTTGCCTCCTTTATTTGGATATTAATCCTAATTCGTATCTTGATAAAATTTTTTAATCATAACAATGATATTTTTCGTTTCATTTCCCATAATAATTGGTTAAGAGGGAAATCATTAATCTCTGTACTTCATTCAACATTAATATAGTTCTTATGGGTTATAGAAATCGATTAAAACCAAAAATAATGATGTTAACAATAATTATAGTGGTAAAACACATAGTTGTGAAAAATAATTTATAGGATGTCTAAATCATGGAATGTTCTTTTAAATATATGACACCTAATGTTTATCCCAGTTAATTAATTGTCATCATCTATTCAAATCTATCATGGTGGTTCATAAATTAAATGAATATTTACTAAATCATATCCCCCGGGAGTGTAACACTTGGTTCACAAAAGAGCCTTTATCATGTACTAGGTAACACTCAAGAAAAGCCTGACATACCTTTTTCATAGTTATTACGCATTGGTATATCTATTCTATAACCATGTACACTGTTAATAACTATATGAGGATATATTTCTAGGTAAACAACAAAATATATTACTTACCAAAACATTATGATGTAGATTTATACATAGGATTATCCTATAAGAGTTGTCAATAAATTTTTATCTTCATAGTTTCTAAAAGATAACTAAACCTATCATCTAATACTAACTATTGCAATCAAGTGTTTTTATACGTAAATATTACATCATTTTTATTAACATTCACTACGTTACACAAACATACTCCTAAGGGTAATGGAGGTATAGTGCCATTAGAAACATAGAAACATAAAAAATGATTAATAAGAGTTAAAAATCACCTCCCACTTAGTTATTCAATTACTACCACCCTTATTAGACATTTCATATGTAATAACTATCATTATAACCCGGAGAAAAGAAACATCTGAAATGGTGAGCTCAAATTCTCAGTAATGGTAAACGGAAGAAATATATAAATATAATGTGAGCATAAGGGTATGAAAGCATGAGAATAAAATATGAAAACCATACCATCTATATCAAATTTCCAAATCTTACATCATGGAAAGAATATTGGCAATTTATATGACATAAATCATAATGAAATCAAAGAACATGAGCCATGATATCATAAAATTGACACAAGACATGGAATTGTGGCATACCCATAAGCAAACAAAATAATTTCCATGGTACTCAAGTATCATTAAAAATTCTATCACAATTGAATGGTTTCACTCCCCAAACTATTGTTGTAGCAAAGGTTCACTCCCAATACCATCATAGTGGAAAGGTCCCTAATTAAGATGGGTTCACTCTCCATTCTAGTCATATTTATCTCATGATATTTCAAAATTTAACCAATGAATTATAGAAAGATATAGGTCCCGCCTATAACATTAGGAAAATCTTAAAAATGTTTTCTGAAAGTTCATAAAACATTCACCATATCAAAAACTATGAAATGAAATGGGTTTTAAAAGCATTACATCATATCATAATCCAATGAAAAGAAATGTGTTTCATATAAATTTCATCATATAATAACCCATTGGAAAATGAATGGGTTTCAAAAACATATCTTCGCAATAATAATAAACCATCTAGATAAAGAATAATAATGGAACAACTAGATCATATCTCCAATAAAATATATTTAACACCAATGTTCTTTGTCATTGATAAATAGAAATCACATTAAAAATCATTGAAACATTTTTGAAGAAAATATCCTCTATATTTGGAAAACACTTATTTAAAATCTAAAAACATAACACATATTAAAGAGAAAATTTTGTTTGAAAATTACTATGGAAACATGAAATCGAATCTTGAAAACATTAAGTGGTTATTATGGGGGAAAATCCATTCATGTCGTACAATTTAAAATAATGATTCCTTTATCATTTTCAGTAAAAGTAAAAAACACCACATTTAGAATATGAAAACAAGATTCTTTAAAAAATTTATTAGTAAAAAAATGGATGATATAAATTTTAAAAAATATTTTGATATTTAAAAAAAATTATTTAATGAAAGTTTTAAAATCATGGATATGGAATGAAACTTATTTTCAACTCAAGAGAGAAATAACAAATATTTTTCTGAAAATAAATTTTTTTATCCCTTGTGTTCATAAAAAAGGGGAAATGAAAGTAAAAAAATTTATTATAAATAAATATCTAGATAATGATAAAATAAATTTGTTTTATTAGAGGTAGATCTTAAGGTTTCATCAATGGAAACATACTCATAAACATTCACTACAAATGATGATATTGTAAAATAAAATCTTTACCACTTTTGGTATCTTTTGAATCATAATAACCATTAAAGATAAACATAAAATGAAACATTAAATTTAATTAAAATAACTATATTTATTATATAACATGTAAAATGTTAGTATATACAACTCATAAAATAATTTAGGTCCATAACATATATAATGTCCCAAAGAAGGCAATTTGAGGAAAATATCTCTTACCTTAAGTATCAAATTCCTTCATACATGTTTGAACATAAAATATAATAAATAAAAGTTTATTATAAATCAATTAATGAAGAATAATAATATGTATCATACCATATATGATTTACTTATTACATTTTATTACCTATTTATCAAAAATTCCATATTAAAATTGTTGTTCGGGTAATTAATGGTTTTTTATTGTATGTTTTTATGGTATTATGATCCTATAACATTGATAATTTTTTATTAATATAAATATATTAATCATTATATAAATATATTATAATCATTATATATGTTTTTATATTAATTTATTAATGTTAGATATATAAATGTGTAACACCGTTCATGGAGATGGTAAGTCGTACGTACAGATGAATGTTGCTTCCATTATCTCGATGGTTCAGAAGAAAAGAAGGTTAATAATCTATTACATTTAAATATTAATTATTATTTTATATATATCACATATATTCATTAATTTTATCTTTTATTGTCTTCCTTGTTAGGAGTTAATTAAAAATGAATCACATCGCACCGTGAGGCGGTAGTCAGCTTTACACACAAACGACGTTATCATTTATTCAATTGATGGTCAGGTAAGGAATTATATGATATATTTATTTTATATAATTATAAATATTTAATTAATATAATATATAAATATAAAATTTATCATTTTTACCTTATATCTAAAGCATAAGTGAAAAATGAATCGCATCACTTCACGAGGCAGTAGTCTGCCGTACATACGAGCGACATTATCATATTCCATACAGAATGGAAAGTAACTGGGTATGTGAGATATTATAGTTAAATATTTATAAGTATTTAATTAGTATAATATATAATCCTTATATACATCATTATATATAGCAGCAATAAGTGGTGACAAAAAAGGAATTATGTCGGTCTCAGAGGTAGTAGTTCGTCATACACACGATCAATAGATTCATTTACCATTTAAGGGAGGGGGATATATTTTTATGTCATTAAATTAAGATTAAAACATATAATTATATATAATATAATGAGTTTATTATATATTGATTCTTTAATAATATTTTAATGAGGTTGAATGAGGAATAAAATAAAAAACTCGGTGAATGACATACCTCTTCTTTAGAAAAATTATTTAGGTTTGCAACAAATTCATTTCTATGATGGATTCAGAATCAATATAAGACTTATTTTATGAGTTTAGGGATTTTATTAAGTTAATTTTTATTTCCCAAAAAATGTGATTTTGGAAGATTGAAGAGGAGAGGAGAGGGGTGTCCTTTTATAAGTTGGAGAGATGACACATAGGGAATTGTTTAAAATAAAAACTTGTACTGAATTTTTTCATATTAAAAAATGATCCAAATAGGTTATTATATAAAATAGAGGAAAATAAGGTCAAAATATTTCCTTAAAATTGGTGTGGGATATGTTTGTAGGTCAACTTATTCCTTATCTTTTTCATGTAACCCCTTGGTGAACCTGTTTTAACCTTAACCGCAGTAATTAATTTTTGTTGTTTTCACTATTCATTATGGAAAAAAAATTAGTTGTACTTATTGGATAATATTAATTAAAAATATTAAAAATATAGAATCCATTTCTCAAAATAAAATTCATATATGTGGCATGATTTATTTTAATATTAAACCCATACATGCAATGAAAATTTGATTTTCCAAAGAGAAAAGATTCAAATATTTAAAAAAAATTATATCAAAATTAAAAATAAAAATGATTCCAATGAACTATATTGGATTAAGTATAATATATTTGAACTAATTTTACTTTTAAAACCATTTAAAAATAAAATATAACCTTTAAATTCCTTCAACGAAAAGAGAGTTTTCAATAAATACCTGTATTTTTTTTCTATTAATCAAAACAACAATTCATAAAAAACAAATAACAGAAACTAAATTTCTTTACATTTTTATTTAAAAAATTAATTTCACTTTTTCAAATATATTTAAATTATAAAAAATTAAATTTAATATTTTTTCAGAAAATGCAAAAATAAATTATTTTTCACGGAATTTGAATATTCAAAACATATAAAGATTTTACCCCCAATTAGTTACTTTTTTATCAATATGTTTAATTTATATAAAACTTCTATACTTAATATTTAAAATGAATTTATTAAAATTCATTCCTAAAAGATTAATGGTTTGGTCATAATGACCATGTTAAATAGTAATATAAATAGTATATCACGGTTTGTCAGAACTCGTTGTTACGTATAGTGCAAGATATCAATGAAATTAAATTTATTCAAAAAATATATTTCATAAAATATAAAGGTGTTACAAATCATACTGAATATATGATTATTTAGTTTTAATTATAAGATAATATTTTTGTTTAAATCATATAAACACAATCTCATCTACTTTTAACATTAAAGATAACAGTTATGGTCCACGAGATAATAATTAAATATTTGTTTCACACAGAAACTTGGATACATTAAAAATAACTAAATTTCACAATTTTTTGCTTAATAAATAATTTTTATATCACAAAAAATTTCAAATATGATGGGAATTGACTATATAGTTTTTTAATTAGGATAATTTTGGAGTTTATTTTAAATATGGACTAATTGAATAATTTTAATGGTTAGATTAATATTCTATATAAATTAAAATGATCATACTTTTAATTTATTTGATTTTTTTGGGTAGATAAATACTATACATGCCACTTAATATAAAACTAGTATTCATGATTTCTGTGTATAAGAAAAATCATTTATGATCCAATACCTAAGAGAATCTAACTATCTGGCCTAGTAACATAAGAATAACTCAATCTGCACTACAACTACATAAGAGTAACCCAAATGAAGTCAATACTACATAAAAATTTTATTTTCTTAAAGGAATGATGTAGTGGAGAAAAAATTATAATATTAAACAGGAAATTTCAATAGTTGTTTATGAATAAAATAAAATTCTATAAGTGTAAATAAAATACGCATATAAATAACTTTAAATTATAATGGTCTATGTAATGTTTTTTTAAAAGATAACATAATGAATTTTCTCTAGCTATACTAACATAGGAGTAAATGAAACGATAGATGTATCAAACAGATCTTAGTCTGTTGATGATTAAAGTATTCTATGTGTCTTGTATGAAAACACAAACGGAGGAAAATTGAATCTTTATATGATTTGTCTCACCAAATCAGGTAAACCTCCAACCAGAAGGCCACATGGGAGAAGATTAAACAAATATGAGGACATATGTTTTTAAACCCATATATTGTGAATATAAGTAATGAATTAATCTTGATAATAAAGATTCATATTTAATTAGCCTCTATCTTCTGCAAAAAAAGGGTTCCCACCTTCACGTTTAATATAGTTTTTATTTTACTATAATTTTCTGTATTATTCATTCTCTCCACAAGTTTTTCTATAACTTAATAGATAACTAAACATGTATATATTTTTATATAGATGAGTTAGGGTCACTTTTTTCTTCATAATTTTTTCAATTTTAATGATAAATCTCTACATATTCTTACGTTGTATTAAATGTGTGTCTGGGTAAATGTATTATAAGTGATAATCATGATTTATTTCATTCCATCATATTTTTTTTCATTATGGATTGACAAACTGATAATTACTTCTTTGTAAATAACCTTATATACAATGGAATCGATTTGTTTTATAAGTTTTGTGCTTCACAATCACATGAACATTTATGGGAAGCCATGTTGAGGGTTTTTATTTCATGGGATTCACTTCTCTTTATTGGGAGACTTCCATGTAGTGATTTATAATATTTTATTATTGACATGAATTTTTATGATAACTCCCTCATTCACATATTAATTGAGAAAAAATTCACTATATTAATACTTTATTTTAACTCAACTATAATATAATTTCAAGGGTGAAGGATATGTGATATTAGATCTATTCATTGATTGGGTGTGACAATTCGATCATCTTAGTTATCATCAGTGAAATAATTAAGTGGAAATCTACCCAAGGATCACCACATGTTCTGACAAAAATTTACATTTTTTTCAATTATTTTATGAATTAACAAACCCCTATTACAATCTCACACTCCTTCGTAGATATTATTGTCGGATGATCAATCAAGACTACTGATCCCAGCATAGGCATAATTGTGGTAACAGATTCATGCATAGTTCCAACGATATTTCGATACAGAGGCCATCTAGAAATCTCCTTCTCATGAAAGGAGGTAAACATCCTCTCTTCGGATTTATGATTTGTGCTCATCAATAAATTCATTAGGTGTAGACCGTCCATGAATTTTTAAGGAAATTTATTGAATAAATTGGTTATATAGTCTTCCATATGGAATTTCAGAATTCCAAAAGTATCATTTTCCATCTCCCTTAAGATAATAATACTATAGACTTTTGGAGAGACACTCGTGGGTCTTCAGAGGTTGTTCCATGAATGTTCTGATATGGAAACCATATTTTGATCATGTCTTCAAGTCACCCACTATTCCAATTTATCTCAGTTTCCCTAGGTTATCACTTCATTTTTTCATTAATACTTCCATTTTTCTGATCTCAACTCTGATTTATAATCTTTTCAAGATAGAAATTGGGAAGAAAGATCTTTCAAGATACTTAGATGGGAGGGATTTCACTGAGATTGAAATTTCCCAAGACCTCCCATAGAAAATCTAGATTCATAATGATAGTGTTGGATTCTTTCATTAAGTATCTTATGTGAACATGCTCGAATACTGCATTACATGTCATAAAATTGTTCACTATTTGAAAGACTGTGTAATTAGGGAAGTATGTACTCCATCTCGTAAATTTAATTAGGTTGAGAAAGGAAAAAAAATATTGTCCCTCATGAATGAAATAATAGCCAATATATTACCAGTGACCATTCTCGGATTCCATATCCTATTAAAGGACATAAGGACGCTAAGATGAAATTAGATATGGGGAAGAATCCATAAGTGAAAAATGGTCAA
This sequence comes from Viscum album, assembly GCA_963277665.1. Taxonomy (NCBI): domain Eukaryota; kingdom Viridiplantae; phylum Streptophyta; class Magnoliopsida; order Santalales; family Viscaceae; genus Viscum; species Viscum album. The sequence goes on along the minus strand of OY728135.1, from coordinate 66,407,323 downwards.
ACTAGGAAATTAGGGAGCCATTCATTAGTTGCTAATAACATTTCAGATTTTATTAATGCACTTCACACAAAACTAGGTGCTTCGACTGATCCCCCACAGCTATGGAGGACTAGAAGATTCCCACTGAATCTCATGATTCATGTCAATAACATAATAAAATTGTTCATTCATATTATAGTGTATCCTTACATGATTCTTTTGATCACACATGTCAGATTGAGGATTTCTACTAGAAATCTAATACTAAGAAATTTAGAAAAATCATTTTTTGAAACGGATGGTTTCATTACAGAAAACCCAAGAAGGCTCAAATATATATATATTACTCTAATATTGAGAGAACAGTTCTTACTAGATCATTTACATCATATTGGATAGTAAACACAAATATTCTCCCTCTGCTTAAGGCTGCTGAAAATCTGACCACACCTTCAGATGAAAATAGTTCGACTGACACTGATTCTCATAAAGACATTGACCTATCTATGAGATATTATTAACAATTTTAGAAGGATGTGTTATAATAATAGGAATCTTGGATAGGTAAATAAGTTGAAATAGTTTTCCAAAGTTTCTGGGAAGGGAAAATCAATGTGGACCATTACCTTCAAATAATAAAGAGAATTTTTATCAATATTGTTGAGGAATTTAAGATATATCATGAATATAATTTTTGAGAAATTCCTTGGAAATGCGTTCCTTTTTCTAATTTTTGAATATTCCCTTCTTGGATTTCAATGCTGATAAAGGCCTCTTAGTCTGAATATGGTGATGTGATACTTTTGTGGCTAGATTCTAGAATGTTTTTTTGGTTTTACATCAGATCCCCATGAATTGAATATTGTTTCTATGGGAATATGACTTGAATATTCAGTAAAGATATGTATGGTAGAATATATGATATTATATAGAGGATTTCATAGACTCCGTATTTGGAGAGATATAGTTTATATTATAGATTCATGTTCTTTTTTTGTGGGGGTTCTGAGATTCTTATATGGATATAGTGAGAAGAGAATCTTCTTGCATCTTTCCTTTCGTCTCTCTACCCTTTTCAGGTATTGAACACAGAGAAGTTCTTGATAATATTATGAATATGTGTGTGGACACAGCATAGTACATGTGAAAATGTTTTTTCATGCTTCAAGGACACATTTAAAGCATGCTATAGCTGACTTTTATCTAGATTTAAAGCACATATAAGAATCAGCACATGATGAGATGTTGTTATGCCTTCTCTGTTTATCTTTGATATTCATTGGGTCTGTTCTATTTTTTTGTCACTTTCAATTAATCATTTTCAGGTGCACGCTCTTTGCACCCCATGTAATTAATGTACTCATTTTTATGTTTTAAAAACATTTTGGCATGTGTTCTATGGTGTTTCCTATCAAACATTAATATATTTAAAAAAACCACTAATTTTTATTCATTCATTAAATATTAAAAGATAAAGAAAATAATTAGTGAATAAGGAGGAAAGTTGTTGAATTGAGAGGTTCCTTGAGCAGCATATTTATCTCAAACTCCTTGGATATGATCATAGTGGATTAAAATTGTTTTTTATATCTATATCAAAAAATTTATATCTGATTATAAATCCATTATTGTGTTAATTTTTCAATATTCACACCATAAATAATGACCAAATAATAAAACATTAAATCTCATAGTGATGGCCTAATCATTTTTCACCTAAAATTGAGAAAACCATTCTGGAAAGAGTAAGTGATTTAAGGAAATTTTAAAATATTCTATATAAATTTAAATCATTTCTCTAAAATATCCATGTGAAGCTTATTGTATTGACTTATAGGGTTCATTAGAAATCATGGTAGGGAATCCTGATCAAACATCTAGGGACATTTGTGCACCTCATTTAAACATCAATAATAACCATATTATCCTTTTAGAATTTCACATTGAACTTGAACTCATTGAAAGAAGTATTCAATTATTACCTATGATTCGTGGTCTTTCATATGAAGATCTAAAAACAACTTCAATTAGTTGAATATGGTATATGAAACATTGAATCTATAGGGAGGGGTTAATGAACAAGTCAAGTAGAGAGCATATATTTCAGTCTAGATGGACTATCTAGGGAGTGTCAATAAAACATAAAAAAGGATAAATAACTACTTGGGATGAACATGAGGGAAACTTTCTCTAATGATACTTAAAATTTTCAAGAGGCACTACCTTAGGAGAAGACATATTCAGAATCATAAAAGTGTAAGGAGAAATATTTTCTGAGCACAACAAAAGATTTTTGATTTTTTTTCTCAAGCTAACCACATTCAGAAATTAAGGATCATTAATTTTAAGTCTTCTTCTACCATGGACCGATTGCTAGTGATAGGAAACCATTGGATGCATAATTTAGAGGAACCATGATTTTAAATTCATTTACTAAAACAAATGGACTCATTAAGAATATAACAAAGAATTAACAACAACTTGAAAGTAGATATACTAAAGTAAGAGGCTTAAATGAGGTGAAGTCAACTAAATCCCCTTTACTTGTTCCCAAACATGTTGAACTGACCAATTTTGTCAGAAATATATATATTAAGTAATCAAAGTATCATTTATCCCATGTGATAACTTGTGGCCTATTTATTCTCAATATAACTTACTAACCAATCAGTTCAGTTCCATTATATTGAGAGTTATACAGATTCTTACCAAAATATAAAATTCATACTACCAATTAGTAATCATGTATGGAGGGAAATGTTTCTTAAATAATATGGATTTGAGAACCTAGAAAAACAATATATATCATCCTTTTAGAAAAATTTCAAACACCCTCTAATATTTTAACATAGTTTCAAATAAGGATATAACCAAACCTACAAACCACCACAATTTTAAAAAAATGAAGTCCTATGATTATCATTCAATAATTACCTAACCATAAATTTACATCCAAATGTAGGGAAACATTTAGGATGTAACAAACCAACCAAAGTTTACCTATTATATTTACTAGGTCCTGTTTTTGCAAAGCCCAAAGCACATCCTAAACATCCATGGGTGGGTGAAAACTATTGAGAGTATAAAATTATACCATGAAAATAATTTCACCCTAAAGAATCAACAAATAAACTACATACTCTTATCGATAACCTAGCATGGTGCCTCCATACATTAGACTTCCATGTATAATAAGACAATAAGATCCAAATAAAACATGATCCAAAAAAGAAATGATGATATAAACATCAAAATTCACTTCAAATTATGAATATAAATATGGATACATAAAAATTGAAGATTCATAATAATCTAAAATAATAGGATGACTAAAGTAGCTGATATGAACATCTTGAGATGAACAGTAATACCTAATCCCCCACACAACCATATCTATGTGACCCAAGGTCACCTCAACATATCTTAATATACATCAATTAGATTAAAAATTTGTACTAACCCATATGAGATCATACACTATATACGTACATGAAGACATCAGAATTACATAAACACCAAATTGTGTGTGTCGGGCATGAGATAAAAATTACCAGTATGATTTCAAAAAATATTTTATATAAATAATTTTTTAAGACAATTCATAAATTATGGTTTTAACAATATTTTTAAAGAAAATTGTATCATGAGAATGTAGGTTTTAAAACTAATTAGCATAATTTTAATCTCTTTATAAAAAAATATCACCCTTCTTTAGTTAAACCCATAGTGATAAAACCATTTGGAAAACAACTTTTGTAAGAGAGCATGTAAATAAAATACTTCTATTTCTAAAAAATTATAGGTCTTCGTTATCCTTTTTTATAATTATTTTAGAAACCATTAAAATAAAGTTAAAACAAAAATAACCCCTGAAATTAGTAAACAATTTATTAAAAACATTTTGATTAATTCGAAGGGAATATCATATATACACACTAACACTATTAAGAGTTAAAATGGTAACATAATGAAATATATATGAAATATAAAAAAATTTAAATATATTAATAATAAAATTATCCTAAAATTGAAAATATAATCCAATATGATGAGAACCATGGGAAAATCCATTGTTCCTAATGGGATGATCCTAGACATTCTCAGGTGGAACCAACTGATATCCTATGTTGTATTCTAAGAAATATTTCCTCTCATCTTACCATCAATTAGAATCATTGGGGGAACCACCTAAACAATGAAAAATTATATATTGTAGACACTAGTCAATGGAACTTATAAACTATTTATGAATAAATATTTGATCTTCCATTTAGTCATCCTATTTTACCATAAAGTTTTCCAATGAAGTCAAGGAAACAAGTTAAAATATCATAACACAAGAACAAAAATAATAATTAAGTAAACCAAGCATCCCAGCTCTCTCCACACTTCAAAGAAGATACCTTATTCACATTGAAAATCTTTGATAAACAATTAATAACACATAATAACCATTTTTAATGAGCTATCACATAATGTGGATACGATGATAGGGATATATATACATTCATGAAAACTAATTACTATTTTTTCCAAATATGCCTTTAAAACAAACATAGAAAATTGAAAAATTATATTATCCTTTGAAAATCAAAAATGAATCAAAATTTTTATTAAAAATTAATTTATATCAATTTAAAATCCAACAAACATAAAATAATAAAAAGAAAAAAATTACAAATAAAACTCAAAGGTAAATCCATAAAAGAAAAACACACTGTTATATTGAAGGAAAATTTATTAATTACATGAATTGACCATTAAAAAATATATGGGGTTAAAAACAATACTATTTCCATTAAATTTATTTTAAAATACATCATTAGAATTTATTTAATCATGTAGAGTGCATGGATATAATTTATTTAAATAAATAACCAATACCCTAAATAACCTATGAGAGAAAAATAAAATTTCAAGAAAAATGATGATATCATTTGATAAACACATAAAGAATTCAATATTTAATCATATTTTATTATAGAACTATTTTATAAATCACTAATACCCATTGATATTTCAAGTACAATGGATATTAAAAAAATAACTACCTTATTTAGTAAAAACTTATACTCCTTCAATGGAGGGAGAAAGCTCATGAAAGGAAATAGGCTCCATAATTCCAAACCAATCAAACACCTAATATTGGACAAATCCAAATATCAAATTCATCCACCACAGACATTAGGATTAGAGTAAGAGATAGAAATGAGAATAAATAGAATAATGAAAAATAGGAGTGGAATAATTAAGAATGAATATGAGATCTACCATGAATATCTTGTTGAAGATCATTAGAGAAATCCCTAGAACAATATCAGATGATATGAGGAGTTGGTTAAACCTCAGACCATGTTTTCCCAATAGATATTAGGAAGAAAAATAAAGGCCCTCAGTTAAATTGAAATATAGAAAAAAAATTAAAACATGTACATGATTCATTGGTAGGATACATAGTTTACTAAAACATGCAATAAAAGTTCCTAAACTAATTTATTTAACCTCAAAAACCCACACACATAGAACATATGGTTTTAAAAACCATGCACTGACCATTAATTTTATACTTGATAATGAATTTTGACTATGCGTGGTTAGAATTCATTATTGCTCTTGAATGTGATCCAACTATTCATCCTTATAAATTACTTAATATTATTGGAATACTTGTGTTGAAGTCCACCAATTTTAAGATAATCTATAATTAGATAAAATTATAGAAAAAATGACATTCAAGTGTCTCAATTATCTCTTTTATACCAATTTCTTCCCTAATAAGTCATTGTTGAATTTTTAAATGAGGAAAGGTATAACCACCTCATCTATGTCAAGGTTCCAGTTTTCCCCCAGAAGGGTCAATCTAATAATTAATATTCAAATAATCTATTTCAATATATAAAAATTACATTCCAATTTAATATACTAGTTTATATACACATGTTACCATTAAAAAACATAAGTAGGTCTAATAAAAATAGGAAAACAAAATGTATACAATTTTCCCCAACAGATTTAGAGTTCGGTATATTAGAAAATAAACACTATCATAATTTTATGATGAATCTCAAAATTTCAACAGAATATATCCATAAATATCATAATATAGTGAAATTTTATAACATTATCCATAATCAAGGATGCAATATGCTATAAGGGTTGATCCCATTAGATGAAAATTTAAGGATGATTCATGGATTAGATTTTATTAAAATTTTGATGGAACAGATAAACATTAGAAACATGGAGTGTTATTAGATGAATGAAATAATTAAAACTCATAGTGATGGAATCATGATCATCCCCAAGCTAATATATATGTTCTATAACATCACATCACAAACTAGTGGAATATATGTAAATGATCATACCGAGATAATGACTAAGAATGATATATATTTAATAAAAAAATTGCAACATACTGTAGGTATCCCCACTATTTGATTATTTCCTTATAATTGTTGAAATATTCCAATAAAATATTTATTTTAACAATAAAAAATCATGTTTATGTTTAATTTGTTCCATTATGTATTTTTGGAAAGCTAAATAACTCTCTCTGAATTTTTGTTATGTCTGAAAATGACCATAGATTATTGGTCATTATCCATGGAAAGTATATGTAAAAATAAATTAATAAACATAAGAAGAAATTAATGGCCACATGATCCATAAATCATTCATCTTAATAAAAAAATGAAATGGAAATGATCGGATGTAGGAACAACCTATCATCCTTATAGCTAATAGTGTGACCTAATGAACAAGAAAGAGACAGTGTGAGTCAGAGACATTTAATAATAAAGTTACCATATCATCTTTTTAGAATGAGAAAATATATAAAATAAACTATAAGCAACAAAGATCATCCGAATGAACAAAATGATACACCCGAAGTTAATTCCATTGATTATAAGAAAAAACTATGAATTGTACATCCCATTGAAAGATCAAACTAGGAATTGTTTTAGGTTTTGATGGGACACTATATTACTAACATGGAATATCTAATATGACTACCACCATGGATGCTGGCATAGAAAATGTTATATTGACCATCTCTAAATGTTATGTATTGTTTAATTATATCTTTATTATTAATTTTAATCTAACAATTTTCTGTGAAACAATTAATTCTCATCTAAAGCATTTAGTAAACCATATTTTATTGAAACAATAGATGGAACATAATGATGATTTCACAATGTCTTTTTTTCAAATATGATATTTTTAAATGTAAACCAAAGAGGATAAAATTGAGAACAAATTTGATTAGGGAATAAATATGAGATACACACATGAACACTATAATGATAAAATCATTCCTAAAAAATGAAGAACATAAATTAATTTTAGGAATTTTAGACACCTAGTTCACATAATATTTTTGAGAACACAATAAGAAACATATAAACTTTTTGTATATCTTTTTGAAATCAGAATAATACTTCAATAAGAGACGAACTACTAGAAAAATAACAAACTAATATACACTCCTTCATTCTTTTATCAATTATTTCTCGTACTAGGATTTATTTTTATTGAGTAGTTTGTGTGAATTGTATTTGTAACCAGTTCCTGACCTGAAATGGATAGTACACTACTCTATCTCTCTTCTTATTACGAATCTTTGATCCCAAATAAACCCATGGAATATGATAATTGTCCTAGACTACCCATGAACCGTTTTCCTTATTTTATCCCACACAGAACTGTGGAAGAGGATTTATTTTCTAGACATCATTATGTGTTCTTCTCTATAAAACCTAATCCATGTTGTGGATCAGTTTATCTTATAATAAAATTCTTGGAAGTAGGTTATTTTCATGTAGAGGGTACTATGTATTGAAGTATGACCCAACCCCTTGTTAAATTTCACAGTTCTATATTTTTTATAACTTATTTTTCGTCTGCTTATCTATTTTTTATTATTAATATTAAATTTAATTAATTTCTATATAAAATTTATTAAAAATATTATACTCAGATATTTAACATAAACTAGTGTTATATATATTGTTTTGATATATGTGTATTAGTTACAAAATTTATAATTATTTTACAAAGTATTTTAACTGAGATGTGATCTAGATTTTGAGAATCTTTTTCAAAAGATAAAAATTTTTATTTCTATTATTTTTATTAATTGAGAATTTTTATCAAATTGAGGGATTTAGATTTTGAGTAGTTTTTAAATAAAAATTTTATTGTAAACTCAATTCACCCCTCTTGAGTTTTCTACTCCAACCAATAATAATGGTGAATAGGAGAAACCACATTACAATAAGATGTCCACTACTAGATAGATCATATTATAATGATCAATGAGGTAAAACTAATGGTAGAACATCCCCCAAATAATATTTAACAACATAGGAGAATGATTAAAAATTCTAAAAAGAGGTGAAAGATAAGAGAATACCCAAAATAACATATGTTTAAATCAAGTGATTCAATAATTTCTTATAATGTTTGGAAGGAAGTGATACCTAAAAATGAGATTCCAAAAAAGTGGTACCCCAAAAGGGATCTAAATTACACCAAGATTATTGAGCATAAATTTCATGATAATCCTCTACCTACGTTAAGGATACATAATAGATCTAATATTTCATCGATAACTCAATTTCCGTAACTTCTAATGATAACCCATATGAATACATTGATTTCATGTTTTTAAATCTCTTGAGAAGGAGGGTTTAGAGTTCCTTGGTTTACCACATTATAAACTCATAAGAGATCACCTCTTCATAGGTGAAGTGATAAAAAGATAAGAGGATTTCTCATTTTCTCCATTCCTATTCTTTTCTAAATATAGAGTATCATTGGTAATGAAATATAAAAATAAAATCACCTCTCCTCATAGGGCACCCTACTATGAGAGATTCATCTATCATGGCCTTATCAACTACCTCAACATATGAAGCTTGTCCGAATGAAAATACTTCCAAAACAAGGTCAATATAATGAAATCTAACATAAAATCAATCCTTTGGAAAGTTATTAATGACTTTATCTATATAAACTTTCTCAAACTAAATAAATAGGTCATCATACTCTTTCGTTGTTTTCTAACCCTAAAACAGACTAATGAATTCCATCACATTCTACAGTTTTACTATTTCATGATAGTAAATCTTAACAAACATTATCTTATATAATTATCAATACATTTTATCATACAAATTATACTGAATGAAGATGTACAACTATTCACAACCCAGTTCATCAAACATGCAAATAACATCCTTTACTCTTGAGGGTCCTAAAGATTCTAAAGAGTATAATATTCCTCTAATATTCACTACCGACTATATTTTCTCATCAAAACCTTAATAACCCTGAAGTATTGTTCATCATTGATTCAATAAATATTGGATGTGGTCTGTGAGTAAATAAGAACTCATATCTACTACTTTGTTTAGAGTCTGGGGAGAGTCAGCATCAAGGGAATCCAAATCTAAACATAAAGGATTACTAACCTGGGAAAATTCACATAAAGATGCTTCATTTGATTCACTAAGACTATTCTGGGATTTATACTATAAATTAAAAAATTTAAAACTCTATTAAAACACATGGCGTGATCAAAATCACACAAAACAAAGATACGCTTAAGAATTATACTCAAAAATCAGTCAAACTAAAATAAAACATATACATGTTGTATCATAAAAAAATTATTTTCAAACACAATTAATTTTTCAATTTTCTAAAATTAAACTTTATAAAATTTCACAATATTAGAAAATAATCTATCCTATTTGAAATACTAAGATAAATTCATTTTATGGTCTTATAGTAAGTTGAAACGCCCATTTTTATTTTTAAAACACCTTGCAATAGTTCAAAATCGTTTACCTTAGTTTCTAAAAACTGTAAAATGCCTTTTAAAAAATAAAATACAATTCAATGTTAACTTTTATTCAAAACTACCCCCTAATAATATAATATTACATTAATATGAAACATTGAAAATATCTTATAAATTTTTTGAAACATAAAATTTTATATATTGAAAGCTTTTATGAGACTTACATTCTTTTAAAAAAACTATTTAAAATCCATCATAAAATCTACACCCCCATTGAAAATTCATTATAAAACTTATTATTTTTTACAAATAATCTATAAATCCTAGTCATAAAAAGAAAAAACACCTTGTAAAATCCATTTTCAAAATGAATGTTAGACTTCATAATTTGTAACCAAGATTCAAAAATCAAAATATAAAATATAATTGAATAAAATGATATCAAAACCCCATATAACTCATTTCCTTATCTTAGATAGAATCTAAAAACAATAGATAGAATTTTGAAATCTGAAAAAGTCATACAACAAAAATTAGAGGGTTTTAATACAGTCCCTAGTTTAACCACATGATTTTATATTTCGTGTTCTAATCATGTAAAAACCACCAGAAGAATTCTAGATCCATTTGCAAGGATTTTCAAACCATACACCAATTGTTCACCACATTTTATTATTTATTTGCCCCACAAAAACACACGAAACAAAATAAAACTCTTTTAATTTAAATATAATCCAAAATATCAACAATTTAAATCAAAATATACCAAAATTAATTGAGATAGAAGCTCCAATTTTAGACTCATATCCAGACAATTCATGGTAAGACATGTATTATCATGAAGGGTGTTGACCAAAAGCATACTTGTGGATTCACTACTGTGTTACAAAATATTTATCTATAAACTACCATTCCAACCAAAAAACAAGATGGATCTAATACATTTTTTAATGAAATAAATTGGGTAAATCTACCATGTAACATAATTAGATCCCTACATGGCTTGAAGAGATTTCCCTATTTCCATGGGATGGTGAAAAGTGATGAATATACCAATCTATAATTTGGGAATGATTTCTCCCTCAAATATCAATAATTAAGCAGTAAAATCTTACTATGAATTTGGTAAGGTGTGTCTATAAATTAGGCTTACATGTATAACAATAAAAAAAGGTTAAAATAAAATAATATCCAAATAATACATTCCAATATAATGAAAATACACTATTACATAATGAAAATCAATATATATTAATAAAAAATAAATATACTCAAGAAACAAAAAATAATAGGATCGATTAAGTGGATGATAGGAATATCTTGAGGTGAACCACAAAACCCAATCCACCACATGATCATCTCTATGTCAAACAAGACCACCTCCACATCCCAAAATATCAATCATCTGGACCAATGAAGCATACCATCCAATAAAATATCATACCATGAGTACTTATATAATGATATCAAAACTACACACACACTAATGTGTGTATATAAGCTATGATCTAAACATGCCTATTGGGTTCCGCGAAAGAGTTTATAAAATTCCTATTACAAAACATTTTGTTAATTCTAATTTGGACAATATTTAGAAAATATTTTTTTATCATAAGAAGGGATGTAATGAAACAAATATCCTTCTTTTATCCCCTTTATAGAAAATTTCACACATTCTCTATGTAAACCAAGTGTGATGAAATAATATGGAACGAAATAAAAAATATGTAAATTTAATAATTAAATTTTTTATAAATAAATGAAAAATCAAAGTCTATATTTCATTTTTTGTATGTTTCTTTTAAAACCCATTAAAAATAATTAATAAAAAATTAAATCATAAATTGAAGAATAACTCTACGACAAACATAGATATAAATTATAAGGAATTATTACATAAGATCGCTAACACTATCCAAAGATTAAACTTCCAAGATAATGACATAAATATAAAAAATTCTTAAATATAACACTATAGATAATATGATGGCCAGAAAAGTGAAATAATATAATATAATTAGTATCATGGGAAACTAACTAGGTCATAATGGGATTATCTGAGACATACATTGGTGGAAGTGACTTCAAACCAATGTTACATTCTTAGTAAAACTACCTCCCAACATTATCTCAACTAGTATCATTAGTGGAACTATCCAAAAAAAGAAAAATCATATCTAGGTTATAATAGTCACAATGAAATCTAAACAATTGTAGCATCAATATTTAATTTCTCACATAAATACCCAGGGTTTCCATGAAGTTTTCCAATAGAGGTGAGGAAAAATAGCTATAATATCATCACAGAATATCAATAATATTCATTAATTAAATCATATATCTCACCTCAAGTCACCCATCAATGAACCATCCAGATTCAGCTTCTAAACAAATTATAAAAAATTTATAACACACACAATCCATATTTTTATAATCCATCACATAATCAGTCTAGGATTCCGAGGATATCCATCAATTTAATAAAAACATATATAATTTTACCCAAAAAATAAATATAAATATAAAAAACCCATAAATGAAGTTATACATTAAAAATAAATCTTCCATAAACACTTATAAGAAAACAACATTTCAATCAATTTGAAACAAAACAAAAAAATAATACAATTAGAACAAATAAAAATCAAATATAACTCAATTCAAGACATGAACACCATTAAATTTAAGAACATTTTCTTTAGAACACGAATTTACCCTTTTAGAAATTAATGGGAGTCAAAACACCACATTTATTATCAAATAACATTTAAAATACTTCATTAATATTTCTTAAAACATAATGTGTTAATGGATTTTAGGTATAGAATTAAAGAAACAAGATCACATAAGAACACCTTGGATACTGATATCAAATTTAAATAAAAATATAAAAATAATTTGATAACCTTTTCAAGGGTACTATATTTAGGAATATTTTCATGAAAGCTATTTTAGAATCCATAATCACCCAATTATATGATAAATAAAATTGAGTGAAAAAAGAATACCATATGATGATTGAAGTGATGCACTTTCGATGGAGGAAATATGATCAACAAATTAAATGTATTTAAAATACCAAAAATAACCGAACTATTTGAATTAGAATAACCTTAACCTTAAATTCATCAACCATGGTCATTAGAGTCTGAGGGAGAGAAATAAAGATAAGAATAATGAAAAATATGAGAGTTAGAATTGAGAATGATGAAGGGGTTTACCTTTAATATCTACTTATAGATCATGCGAAAATGCCCTAGAACTGCGATGGAGGAGAGTAGGAGTCTGATGGAGATCATCCCAAGATAAACCACTTGATTTGGGGAAAAGAAATAAATTCCCTTAAATAAATAGATAAATTTAAAATTAAAATTCTAAAACCGGGATAGGATACATGGTTTGGCTCCTCGATTTCCTAAATCATGAACCAACCATGCATATAATACATGATTTAACCTATATAACCCACAAACTTATTATTAATGCTTCTCAAAATCATTCACTACATGTGCATTTTTTATAGGATAAATATTTCATCATACATGGTTAGGCTATATTTTTACTCCTATTAATTTTCTAATTGTGTTCCCTAAAAAATTCCCAAAAAATTAAAAAATGATAAATTTTAACTCTACTAATTTTAAGATAATCCATTAGATGAAGTAATATATAAAAGTGACATTGGGGTGTCATAGAATATCTAAAAATGAAATGAATGAAATGGAAAATTGGATATGAAGACTTTTTTTGTAATAGAGGTGATGAATAAGAATCTTGTAAAACAAACAGCTACACCCCTTCTAAATCCTAAATGAAATGTTGGCAAGATAACAAATGGAGTGGTAAGAAATTCATTCTACTTCAATGACTTATTTTGGATATTCTAAGAATGAAAATGAAAAATATAAATAATAAAACTATGAATTGAATAAGGTAGAACGAAAAGATAAAAATTAATAATAGTCAAAAGTTAAAGAAGATGTTGAATTTACATTTTCTATTATAGTCATGCAGTCCATAAAAATACATGAAGAATAAATTCAGATTCAAATTCTTGAGGAATTTAAATATGCTAAAATAAAAATACCTATTCGATAAGCCTTAAAAAATATACATTGGTATGCCAAATTCCTAAATGAATTATACAAAAATAATAGAATACTTAAATATATTTTTAGAGTGATCCTAAGGATAAATATATTAGTATTGATCACATCAAAAATTCCAACCCAATTCCATGATCGATTGAAATTTTCAATTAATTATACTATAGAATAAATTTCTTTCATGGATATATTATGTGAAATGTGAGATTTAGTTAATTGTTTCCCTCATTTTAATTTTTCATCTTTAAATGTGGGACAATAAAATATAACAAGAGTGGTTGTTCTTCTGGAAGACAACACCACATCATATCAAACTGGAGTCCTTAAATACGTGGTTGTAAGATTTTAGAATTTTATATTTCAATATGACTTCTATGTGAATAACTGGAGGGAAGAAAGTAATACACCACAATCACTAGTCATCCTATGAAATCCCATTTTACGAATTTCTAGAACTATAATAAATGTTCATGAAAGTAATCTAACTATAGAATTTGGTGAGAAACAGTTTCATATCAATAATTTTTATTCAATGAAATAGCCATGAAAGAACACTCAGTATCCCAAATTACACATTCAGATAAACATAGTTCACCTGGGAAATAGATTTGTTAAAAGAAATTTTTAGTTTATGTAATAAAATTACATTTTAAAATATTATATAAAATCATAAGAAACCTGAAGAAACATGTAATAATAAAATGAAGAGGTAAGAAATTAATTACCAAATGGATTTTTTTATTTGTTGTCAAATAATGATGAATATGAAAAATTTACATCTATATTGGAACTTTAAACTATGGATGTAAGTGACAACAACTTGTTTTTTTTCATTCATCTAGAGAACCTCAAATTAAAACCATTAGCACCAGACCTTAAATATGTGTCTTTACTGGATGAAGACAAGATACTAGTAATTATCTCTAGTATCCTATAAATTGAACAAGAAATTAAACCGATCAGTTTGTTGATAGAAAATGTGTGAACTATAGGGTGAATTTTTGGTGACATGACTGAATTTAATTCTATAAACCACATGCATGTAATTAAACATAAAAATTATTCATAACCTATGGGATATACATAAATAATACTTGATATGTCAATTATGGAGGTAGTCAGTAGAAGGATAGAAAAATTTATAGAGGTACGACTAATTTACCCAATTTCAGATTCATAGTGGGTAACTCAAATTCACATGGTTCCTAAAATTTGAAGGCACACAATTACTAAAAATGAATAAAACTAATTAATCCCAGAAGATGTTTAAAATAGATAAAATTTATAAATTTATTATAGTTATAATTTCAATGAACTGAATAGTTATATGACACATAGATAATGGGTAATAATACTTTAGGAGAACCCCCTTATCCTTATTGGTTGGGGAATTGAACTGTGGATCTCGATATATGTTTAGGGAATGATTTAAATAATAGTCTATAAACTTAATTCATGGTTGATATCTAATAAAAATAGAGAATAACTTTCCCATAATTTGTAAATCTAAAAAATGAAATGTAAATGAAAAATTCATAATAATAATGAATATTAATATTAATAGCTCATAACTCTCTCTACATGAATGAATACATAACCAAACAATTTGGAACTCACAGTATTAAGATCTATGATCACCTATCATTTCTCTAAATCTAAAATGTAAAAATATTTCATGTCCATAAAAACATGAAAAATCTATAAGGTGATATAATATCAAACAATTACCATATATACTAGAAAAGATGAAAAATATAGGTTTCATGTCCACTGATATATCAATGAAGGGAGTTAGTATATAATAATCAGTTGGGATTTACCTTATCTTCTCAACCTAGAAATGACATAATATGTGTATGCATAACCATTTACATATATTTATATACATATACAATAATTTTGTTCCGAAATTAGGAAAAAATATATTGTAGTGGATCAATAACAACATAATAAAAAGATCAATACTAAAATAGGTGATAAACCCCCATACTGAGAGGATTCATACCTATAGGACATTCATTGAGCCTTAACATGGAATATAAGATGATATTACAAGGAAATAACCTATGGGAGTCAATATGATTATATGTTAATAATTTACAGATGTATACACATGCAACCACACATATGATTATGTGTGAACATAAGTCTAGATACAAGCAACCCATCCTAGTTGTGGAATCTAAACCCATACAATCAAGGATTTTTAGAAACACGTCCTTTGGAATACAGAAATTGGTATAACAAGTCATATAGCTAGTTCTTTTATCCCATCCCATGAATGAGTTATGGAATTCTATAACCATCCAAAACTATCAAAGTTGTTCTCCCTATAAGAGGTACCTTCTCAAGAAATCTATAAATAAATATGAAGCTTACAAACAATACATAAGATTATTATCAATAAACCACAATTCTATTAAAGAATATGTATAATTTCTTGAAGAATTATTAAAAACTATATCAACCAACATTCTCTATATAAAAAATCAATGATATGGGTACTAAGTAAACTATATCTATGCTCAAGACAATATAACAATGATACCAATCATCATGATTTTTATAACCAAGTGATTATATAATTATCATAAAATGAAACTATATTCATTCTTGAGATATATATAATCATGATATCAACCAAGAATAATATGAATCAATATAAATATAAGAAATAATTTAACTTTTAAACTAGTACATGAAGTAGTGACAATAATGTAACAGTTAGGCATTAAATAAATACTCCAATTATCTAACATAAGTCTAACATACATCGATCCTAATACATACTCGGAATATTCTAATTAATATGGTAGATAGTTGATTATAATAGGAAGAAAAGTGAACATGAGTCCATTATTCTCTTAAACAAGGGAATATTCTTAATAGATATTGAGTGAACATGGACAAAGGATAACCTATAATTAGGGTTTAATTGATGAAAGACTATTTAATACTATTGAAGTGGTTAATGAACTCACATTATGTCCCAACTCACACTATAATATTTAGAACTGACACTTGATGGAATTTAGATTTATGTAAAATTATATTTCAATGGAGGAATACGGTTCCCTGGAACACAAATTCTTTGACCACATTTCAAATGATAATAAAAGTGTGAGGAGAGGAATTTAATTTTTTTAATATATCCATAAAAGATCTTTTTAAAAAGAAATTGTTTATAAAACATACCATACATGTAAACCCTTAAAAAATCAAGAAATTAAATAAATTTAAATGTTATGTAAATTCTAGGTTAAATATGTTTTTAATGTTAAATCACTAACTTCCAACTAATAAAATTTATTGCTACATTGAAACTAAAGAACTCTCTTAACCAAAGGATTAGTGTAGTTATTTGGCTTATAGATTGTTCAAGTTTTAGGTCAGAATAGTTACACATATTAAATAGTAACTTTAAGATCCGTGTATGTCACCCATAGTCATATAATAGAAAATCATGATATTTAAAGTTAAGGAACGACTTATAGCACATAGTTTTTCTGCAAAGTGGTTTCAATTTACCAACACATCAAGTACCTCTATTTTATCCCATTTTTCATATCAACGTAAAATTCATGAACCAAATCATTCTGACAGCTTACCCAACCAAGGGTATAGATTGAATGGTGTATCTGATCCCCATGTGATAGAAATTTGGGCCTGGGAATCAAAGAACTCATTTGGGTACATTTAAGTCCATATAGATCAAGAATCAATACATACAACATAACATAATACATACACATAAAAATCAATATCACATGTTCATAAAAACTACATCCAACTAAATATAACATGCCGTAAAATAGAAGAATATATCAGAGAAACGTGTACATGTTACAAGTACAACATTTATAACTAAAAACCAAAAAGTATAAGGGGACCGAAACAATAAAAAACCTCCCTATGAGATGTGGACAAAACTCCACCATGCCTCAACCATCACCTTACCCGAACCAAAGATTAACTATATTGATTAACCACCACCAACAAATGAGGCCTTGCCTTTACATGGGTCCAATAAAACAAGTTCAATATACACTCGAAGGGGTGTATGTAGGGTGTGAGATCACTTACCCAGTAGGATCCCACATAGTGTTTCAGGCATAGTTATTATATAATAATAAAAAGTGGTAGTTTTAAAATAAAGTAAAACAATATAGTTTCCAAAATAAATTTAGATTTTTATGGAAAATGAACAAAGTTAAAAATATAAAACAATAGGAATCAAAAGATATAAACTATGGGAATCATAAAAATAGTTAGGTTAGTGGGGACTAGGTACATCGTACCTCAGTGATCAAACATATTCCTTCCACTATATGATCCATTTTAGGGGCTGAACACATAGACTAATGGTAATAATCCCTGTCACATCATTTTTTTAGTGTTGCATCAAAATTTTTCTAGGGAGACACATTTTGGGGCCCTAAAATTTCACCTAGCTACTAGGAATTGCCTAATTGCCTATGTATTCAATGTTTCTATGTTATCTATTTTACATCACAAGCCTAACCAATCCCCTTTTATCAAAAACATTACTCCAACCAGCCAATCATACCATTTCTAAGCATTAAAGATGGGTGTAAACCATTTACATAGCTTGACACACAATACTACCCTTGAAAACACCAATTCTCGCATACAAAATAACGTGGAAAACAATTATAAATTATTTAAAGATAACTAAAATCCTAAAATAATTAATCGACAAAGAAATACCTACCATTTTTTTAGAAATCACCACAATATAGTTAGAAACATCATGAAAAATGGGGAGGAGATCATACGGAATAGATAATGCACCAAAAATATAAATATCTATACAAAATATTTCAACTAGAGCCTACTTTAGGTCACTACAACCACTAATGAATAGCGAACCCAATAATCAAAGGAGAAGAGGTCAAGAGGATAAAAGTGGAGGGAATTAGGGAAATAAATAATAAAAGAGCTTGAATGAGCAATGTAATTGATCTAAGAGGGAGTAGAGAAGTACTTGACGATCACCTAGGGATGAGGGTGTCAAATTGTGAGAAATGAGGGGTGGATAAGGGTCAATATTATAGAGGGAAAGTTGTAATTTATTGAATTTTAAAGATCTAGAAAGCCACATAGTTTGGATGAATTGTCTTCTATACTGCACACCAACCATGTAGCGCCTCTATCAAATGGGGAGTGGATTCCACATGAGATGTTGGGCATTAGAACATAACATGCACCTAGCCATGAAACCTTGATAAACACACTATTTGGGGCATGCAGTTTGTATAGGTATGATGCATGGTTTCAACTAACTATGCAAAACCCTCTCTACATACCCAAATCAACATTTTTCTTCGAAAACTTCTGAAAATTCAATAAAATAAACGAAAGACCAAAAATAAATAATATATACTTGAAAATAACACCATGGGTGTGACAATTCTCCCCACAATGAAATATTTCCTCCCTCAGGAATTCAATCTATAGCTTGACAAAATAATAAGGGGGGATACTAATTCTACAGCCAATATTTCTACTCCCATGTATCATACTCATCATTACCATGTTTCCAAAGGATATAAAAAAATAGAATGGAATTCCTCTAATGAACATTCACCCAGGAATCTAAAATTCACACTGGATGCTCATTTAATGAAAAATCAGGTTCCATCCCAAGATGTTCCTAACATAGTATGTGGGAAGAATCTTGTTTGTACTTTTTCAATTATGATTCATGGAAATAATTTTTAATCAATATCAACCAAAAAGTTAACAAAAATAAGTATACCACCTTACCGAACCTCTTGATGATCTCAAAATGGATGACATTCCTTGACGTAAGCTTCCTGTACTTCCAAAGATGATGATGACCTACATGAGGTGATACCATTAGGAAGACATCATCTCCTAATAAAAAATCTAAATCATTCAATATTTTACCATCAAAGTATTTTTAATGATTTTTATATATCAACAACTATTTTTCGATCATTTTTATTTTGTTTTTGACTCCAGTACAATGCTCATTCCTAGAAAACAAATCTTACCTATCTCCATCCAGAAAAGAGGAGACCAACATGATCGAATATACAATGATTAAAATTGCGGCATCCAGATTTAAGATTGATTGTAATTTTTGTAACAATATTATAATAATCTAAGATAGTTTTCCCAATAATCAGAAAATTCTAGTACACACATGTGAAGGATAGTTTCTAGAATTTGGCTCACTCATTCTGTCTGGCCTTCACTTTGAGAGAGGTATATTGGGATATGCTTAAATTATGACCCCATTGACTTTGGATGGTTTTTCAAGAAATTGTAGGTAAACTAGTGGTACCTATCAGAAACTATAGAAGATGACACACCATTCATCTTATAACCTCTTAGTTATACAACATTCCAAGCCCTTCAACATTAGTTGGGTCTCTGATGAGAATTATGTGGGAATACAAGGCTAAATGATTGATGACCACAAAAATTAAATTCCTTAACAATAATTTATTAGGTATTACAATAATAATATCCATGGATACCCCATCCCACTTCCAGGAATATATAAATTGAGGTTGAAGTAATCCTGGTGGATTCTAGTGTTCATCTCTTGACCGACGGACAAATATAACATCAGGAAATAAAGATAGCTATATCCGACCACATATGAGGACAAAAATTAGGTGATGCACATAATTAAACATATTTATTTCATTAGGATGGGTGAACCATTGATATTGATGGAAATTATGTATCACAGCCTTCCTCAATGATGATAGTATAACATAACAACCCTTGATGTAGATAACACCATCATAAGCCATTTAGCTTTAAATATGAACATCCCCACCATTTATAAACTATATAGAATTGTTATACAACTAATATTTATGTCGATAATAGAAAATAATATCTATTAGATAATAAATCAATTAAATGTTATCCAAGGATATTCCAAAACATTGTTTCATGGATTCTAGGTTCATTTGAGTGAATAACCCCATAAAATCCCACACATTACTAGATTCCATCAAAGCCTGGGTTGGAAAATTATTTCTCAAGGCATCATTGACCACATTAACCCTACATGGATGTATAATATATCATATTTTGACCCATTAATGTAATAAGTTGATCTTCACTTCCATAGGTTCAAATATTTATAGGAAGTGATATAGCTCAGAATTTTGTTTCTTAATTAGACCCTAAAAATATCCCTGATGTGATAGTTATGTCAATATTTCAGGGTATGCATCACTTCCACTAGATAAATATCATAGGTTGGATAATTAGGTTCATGTGGATAGAGTTTGTGAGAGCCATATTCCATAACCTAATCATCTTATATAATAACACATCCTATAACTGTACCAAAAGTGTCACAATATACCACATATCTGCTTCCTCCCTCAGGTAAAATCATTATAGTGGTGGTGGTCATCAATCACTTGACCTCCTCAAATAATTCCAATCATTCCAAACTCTAGGATAATATCACACCTTTTTGGGTGAGGTAAGTCATTAGAGAGGAATCCTAAAAAAAATCATTGATTATCCCTCGATAATATCTTTTCAAAACTAAGACACTCTTGATCTCAAAGACATTCCTTAGTTCCTCATAGGACATCATGGTATTGATTTTATATGTATAAAATTGAACCAAATGTTACAAAATAATATGGACATGAAACATAAATTTCAAGATATGAAAACTACACTTTGGGTGCTCCGTATAAAGATGGTGGTCTTACAGTGTTCCATGAATAATTCTAATGTATTTTACATGATCCTCTTCTGATCTTGAATAGACCAGATTTTATCGAAAAAAACATAAAAAGGGGTCAAGGTATCTATAGGAAACATGTTGTATTATTCCAATAAATACCAAGGGATAATTGATCAATCTTAAAGGCATAACCAAATACTTGAAGTGGTCGTACCTACTTTGGAAGGTAGTCTTGGGAAAATTTATTTTGTCACACTAACGTGGTGATACCCTGAGTTTAGTTCAATCATTGAAAACCACCTTTTTCCCTTCATATTTTCAAAAGTATCATCAATGTAGGGAAATGGGTATTTTTTATCGTGACCCGATTTAACATGTAATAGTGGAAGAAAACACATAGTGATAAATCTGCCTTCTTAATAAGGAGCACTAGAGTGGCACCCGAAAAGATTCTTAGGTTAACGAACCCTTTGGATTATAAATCATTTAGTGTTATATTTAATTCCATAAAGTCAGTAGGGTACATATGATATGGTGTAGTAGATATCATTTGGGTCCATGATATCAAATTGATAGTAAACTCTAGGTTCTATTCTAGAGGTAGACATGAAAAATATTCAAGATATGCGTCAAGAAACAAATCCCCCATGGGAGGAAATCCACACTCTGATCTTTTCCCATCATCCTCTAATATGAGTGAATATACCAAAAAGTAAATTCTACCTAACTACATGATTAGAGGCCCAGATAAACCTGACCATGGATCTTTTTCACCGTGAAGAAACCAGGTTCTCCCATCCGGGTATGTAAAAGTCACCAAAAAATGATATAATTGATGTGAGCCATGAATAAAATAATCCATTATATATATAGGATCATTTACTGGGGTTACATTTGTAGTATAATGAAATTACATTTTATCTCAGCCTCTGACAAGGTGATACCACCATATGGACACCTGAAGCCTTGATCCTTCCTTTTTCCAAGGGAAAAAATTAACTCTATAATATACAACATAAAATTGGTTGGAAGTTTCATTAAATTCACAAGGTGAGAATAAATAAAACAATTAAAATCACCTATATTGAAAAAATCAATTACCATGGATGATGCAATTTGAATAGTACCAAAAATAGATTGCATCATGCATATGATTCCATTGGTTCCCAGTCCATAGCATGATGATACTTTTTCTCTATCTATTTATGTGGTTGACTGTTGATTGACGACTCTACCTTGAAATGACTCTTATGATATGAATATACAACCTTTACACCACATCCCCATGATTAATACCCATTGACCCTATATAAGGCCCCAACCTTAAACCTTACTTAATCTTGAGTTATGACAAGATTACACATTGATGATCTTTTCAGGTTTAGAGTTATAGAGAATTAGATCATAAACCTTGCATTACATTCCACATTTAAACAAAGTGGTTACATAAAGATAGTATTCATTTTTTGTCCATCAATGGAACATATTTAAAATAAAACATGGATTCTTTCTTGACACTTCCTTGACACTATCATAATAACATGTACCTTTCCCTTGACCTGTGAAAAACATTTCAAAAAAACATGGGATGAGCATAAAAAGCTCAGTATAGGATATAAAAATATGGAAAGGAAACATGGGTATATATATACATAAGAATGAAATCACACATTACCCATAAAACATAAGCACATTAACATACCTCATAAAATCATGAACAAATCATAGAAATCATAAGACATAAAGGTAACTTGAGGCATTCATAACATTCTTACGTAAGGAGTAACCCTCTTGGTTACGTTTGGAATACCCATCACAGTATATTGCCTAAATCTCTTCGGAGAAACCTTAACGTTTCACTCCTTCACGTTACCCAATGCATTGGAGAGCTATATCGGGCTCACCAGCCCTTAGTTTATCACGGAACCACCCATCTTCATAATAATTCCCAAGAACCTCAACATAATCGTATCACATAAAACATGCATAAAGGAAACATAGAATTTCCACCTTTCAATCACAAGATATCAATACAACAGATTGATATGAAAACATTATGAAAACCATTTTCAATACCAAAATAAAAGAAAAGTAAAACATGGTATTTATTTTTCTTTTAAATAAAGGTATGGCTTGTAGAGGAATCCGAAACTCAAATAATGGTCACGGCGGCGGAGAAGTCGTTGTCGCTGCATACGTACGACAAAAACATTCCCTTTTGTCATTTAGTAAACACTTCGTATAAAACAATATTCATTTTGAATAAACGTAAAAGTAAAAGGGGTTTATACCCCGTATAAAAGAAAGTTGTGTATAGTACAAAATATGCCTCAATGAAAGAAGATTGAGACGAAGTCCCATACCTCGTGTCCGACTTGACTCGGTCGTTCTCTAATCTCCTGAATAATAAACTTGAGTTAATTTATACTTGTTTAAGAACCTTTTTCAAGTTCATTATTCCTCTTATATCACTTATTTCCATGTCATGAACACTATGTAATTATTTAAGTTAATAAACGTCGTTTTAACGATCATTGGTACTTGAGTAAAAAATAAACCATTTATAATTACATGTTTTACATGTATCCATTATATCCAGAATGGTATTCATGATGTAGATATCATATATGTCATATATATCCAGTACATGCATGCATTTATAATATTACATAATCATTTAGAGGTAATAAATGAAATGCACCGTTCATGGAGAAGGTAAGCCGTACGTACGCATGAACGCTACTTTCATTTCTATTTCATATTTTATAGAATGGAATCATAATGATATAAAGGTATATTATAATTCCAGTGTAATATCATATATAATATCATAACTCCATCATTTATACGACCCACATATGGTATTAACGAATCAAATCCCTTTGAGGAGGTGGTAGTCCGCACTTCCTTAAATGAAGATATCGCGTTTACCCATAATGGAAACCATAAGGGTATGCCCAAAATGAAAAATACAGAAGCTTAAGTAAAACATAAACATATTATATATCATATATAAATATAGTGTCATCTTAATGGCCACCTTTGAAGGTGTTAAAAGAATGTTGACCAATCATCGTTTCGGGAGGCCGAAATTTTCCATCCACAGAAACAGTATGTTCTTTAAACATTAGATGTAGGTGTGTGAAAGTGTATCTCGAATCCTTCTTATAAAAACATCCTAGCATATTGAAGATACTTTATTTGTTACAAAAGAAATTAATAAAAAGTATTTAGGGGGTTGTAGAAGCAAAATAATACAAAAGGACTCAAGTGAAGACATTACCTTAAAATCGGGTAATTCCCTTTGGTTTGAGCTCAAAGGCTTCCTTGAGAAGACTTATTCCCAAAGTGAGGATTCAAGGAGTAAGAGAGGGAAGTGGAGAGACAAACTGGGCAGGGTTTGGCCGAGCCAAAGGCTTTGGAAGTGTGGGTTAGTAGATAGATGTGGGGGCCTTTTATAAGAGGAGAGGAGGGGCACTCTTGGAAAGTAAAGAAATGTTACATTATTTTAAAATGCTTTTCGTATTCAAAAGGCCCCACATTGATATAATTTGAGTCCAAGGTGATAAGGGTTCTAAATACACCCATCCAATAGGTTTTGGACATGTGTAGGTCATAGAGTTTACATTATCTTTTCATTTTATTTAAATCCTTTATTAATGAGGTAATCACTACATCATCATGATGTCGTAAATAATTATTATATTTAATGTCTAAAAATTATAAAAAAAATATCATGATGTAGGAAATCTTTTTAGATTTCTAATTAATATTTATAGTCAAAAATCTGACTTGTATAACCACATGTAAAAATTGTTTTAGTAAAACATCTCTTGTTTGTGTCATTTTTACTTTTACATTAAATAAAAAGTAATTTATGCCATTTCCCAACCAATGTGGCTCCATGGGGTCCCCAAGTTGACACATGGATTGTGTTGGTCGGCCATGACACATCCAATGAGGGTAAGACATGTGTCAATCTCATCTCATATTATTAAAACATTATTTTTACCTTAAACTACACTAATTACCTCTAATCACCATTAAAAACATAAAAGTTACTATTCACCAAAAAATTATTTTAATCCCATTGAACCACATTTTACTTCTTAATGACAACCATGTATGTTGGATTTTTGAAAATCAAATCACAAAAGTGGCAAAGTTTCATTTAAACTAAAAATCAGTTTCTTTAACTACCACTTAGTGGTTTAACTATTCATCAAAAATTGAAGTTTTTTAGAAATATACCAAAACTTCACCCTAAGCTATATTTGATATTCTGAATCAAAAAATGATGTATATTTTACAAAATTCAAAACATATAAGTTATATTAATTAATTTAATAATTAATTCCCGCTGTCATGACAAATAGCATGTTTTTATGAAACAATAAGTATCAAAAGATTGACACCAGTTTAAGTCTGATTTCAAAGTGAAATTGATTCCAATGAACACAATTGGATTAAATGGTAAAAATATATTCTAATTCCACTTCAAAACCAATTCAAAAGATAATCTAATCATATAAAAAAATTATATTAAAAATAGGTTTTGAATTAAAATACAACATATTCACTATTCATTAAAAAATTAACTTTATCGGAAAAATACCAAAAATTCACACAAAGTAAATTTTGATGTCCCAATAATAAATAATAAGTTTATTTTGACAATCATAGCTTATAAAATTGTCAAAATATAGATTTAAAAATGGTTTTCCATCAAAAGGCAGTAAAACAATCATTTAAAAATTTTATTGTATTCCATGCTTAAGATATGATTTATTTTCATTTTAAGCCTCTAAAACACAATCTAATTCATTAATAGACATAGATAAAAATATATATTATTCATTACTTACATGGGATGTTACATCCTTCCCCCTTTTAGAAAATTTCATCCCTGTAATTTATTTACTTATCGAATAAATTGGGGTACTTATCCCTCATTGCATTTTCAGATTCCCATGTTGCCTCTTCCATCATGTGGTTTTTCCACAAAACCTTTACCTGATTAGTCACCTTATTCCGAAACACTTGCTCCCTGTGGTCAAGAATATGGACCGGTTGTTCCTCATAAGATAGGTTCTCTTCCAGCTGGACTACCTCTAGACTCAAAACTGGAGATGGATCTGGTATATACTTTCTTAACATCGAAACATGAAAAACATTGTGTACCTGAGATAAACTCGGAGGTAAAGCCACCCAGTATGCAACTGATCCAACTCTCTCCAGAATTTCATATGGTCCAATGAACCTTGGACTCATCTTTCCTTTATTACCAAATCGCATCACATTTTTCCATGGTGAGACTTTGCGAAAAACATGATCACCTACCTCAAAAGATAGATCCTTCCTCCTATTTTCTGCATAACTCTTCTGCCTGCTCGGAGCTGTTCTCATGTGTTTCTATATCAGCTGAACTTTTTCTGACATCTCTTCTACCAATTCTGGTCCCATCAGCTTCCTTTAACCCACTTCATCCCAAAAAGCTGGAGTTCAACACCGCTTCCCATATAACACCTCAAATGGTGTCATCTGTATACTAGAATGAAAACTGTTATTATATGAAAATTCAACCAAAGAAAGATGTTGGTCCCAACTTCCATGATAATCCATCGAACAAGCTCGTAGCATATCATCCAAGGTCTGAATTGTTCGTTCTGACTGCTCATCTGATTGAGGATGGAAAGCTGTACTAAAATTTAATTCAGTACCCAATGACTTTTGAAGGCCCTTCCAAAAGATAGAAGTAAACTTGGGATCACGATCGGAAACAATGGATAGAGGAACTCCATGCAACCTGACTATCTCTTTAAGGTACAATCGAGAAAGTTGATCTAGAGAGAAAGTATCTCGAATAGGAAGGAAATGAGTAGATTTAGTCAAGCGATCAACAATAACCCAGATTGCATTATTACCTCGAGGTGTCTTCGATAATCCCACAACAAAGTCCATGGATATATTCTCACATTTCCACTCTGGCACTGGTAAAGGCTGAAGCATCCATTTCGGTAACTGCCTCTCTTCTTTAACCTGTTGACAAGTCAAACACTTCACAGTAAAATCAGAAATATCTCTTTTCATTCCATCCCACCAGTAATACTCCCACAGATCTCTTTACATCTCAGTACTGCCAGGATGAACTGAAAATAGAGAAATATGAGCTTCACATAACAACTCTCTCTTCAACTGTGAATCACAAGGCACACACAATCTATTCCCAAATCTAAAAACGCAATCATTATCAATGTTGAATTGAGGCAACATACCTTTCTGAACCAGCTCTACCTTTTTCTGCAACCCACTGTCTTGCTTCTGTGCTTGCTTGATTCTGTCTGATCGAGAAGATTTCACTGATACCTGAATCAAAATAGAAGAACATCATGCACCAACAACTTCTATGTCAATTTTCATCAAATCCTTTACCAAAGGATCACGTTCCAAACTCAACATTGTTAATGAAGAATTACCTTTTTGACTCAAAGCATCAGCCACTTTATTGGCTTTTCCCGGATGGTAATGAATTGTACAATCATAATCCTTGATTAATTCTAGCCATCTCCTTTGTCTCATGTTCAATTCTTTCTGAGTGAATATATACTTTAAACTTTTGTGATCAGTATATATTTCACACGATACTCCATACAAATGATGCCTCCAAATTTTTTAAGCGAAAACAACAGTAGCTAATTCCAAATCATGTGTAGGGTAATTTACCTCATTAGTTTTCAACTGTCGTGAAGCATAAGCAATTACCTGATCATTCTGCATTAGGACACAACCAAGTCCTTTCAATGAAGAATCACTATAGATAACAAACTCACCATTCCTAGAAGGTAGTGCCAAAACTGGAGCATTCACCAATCTTCTTTTCAACTCCTGAAAACAATCATCACATTCTTTTGTCCAGATAAACTTAACACCCCTCCGAGTTAGCTTAGTCATTGTACTAGATAACCATGAAAAATTTCTAACAAACCTTCGGTAATAGCCTACCAAACTAAGGAAACTATGAATCTCGGTTAAATTTGTGGGTCTTGGCCATTCTTCAACAACCTTTGTTTTTGTAGGATCAACAGTTATCCCATCTATACAAACAATATTAACAAGGAAAGAAATTTGTTGCAACCAAAACTCACACTTGCTGAATTTCCCATACAATTTTTTTTCTTTTAAGTTTTGCAAAATAACACTTAAATGTCTTTCATGCTCCTCTTTACTTTTACAAAACACCAAAATATCATCAATGAAAACCACCCCAAACTTATCCAATAACTCATGGAAAATTCTATTCATTAAGTCCATGAATACAGTAGGTGCATTGGTTAGCCCAAAAGGCATTACTACAAATTCATAATGGCCATATCTTGTACGAAACACAGTCTTCAGAACATCTGCCTCCTTTACCTTCAGCTGATGGTACCCCGATCTCAGGTCAATCTTTGAAAAAAACTGAGCTCCCTAGAGCTGGTCAAACAAATCATCAATATGAGGAAAAGGATATTTGTTCTTAATAGTGATGTTATTAAAGGCTCTATAATCAATGAAAAGTCTCATAGAACCATCTTTCTTTTTAACAAATAAAATAGGAGCACCCCATGGTGACGTGCCAGGTCGAATGAATCCTTTCTCTAATAAATCTTGCAATTGCTCCTTCAACTCTAAAAGTTCAATTTGAGCCATTCGATAAGGGGGTTTTGAAATTGTCTTAGAATCAGGAACTAAGTCAACAGTAAATTCAACTTCCTGATCTGGTATTATTCCAGGAAACTCATCAGGAAAAACATCAGGATACTCATTTAACACTGGCACATCATTAATCTGAACAGTTCCTTTGTTTTCAACAATATGTGCAAGGTAACATTCATTTCCATCTTTTATAAGTTTCTCGGCCTCTTGATAAGTTATCAACAGTAAGGGTTCATTATTGTACAAAAACTGAAAGTATTTCTGGAAAGAAACTTCTTTATCTCTACAGTCAATCTTAGAATGGTAAATAGAGATCCAAGCCATACCCATGATAACATCAAACTCTACTAGAGGTAGAACAATAAGGATTCCAAGTAGGTTCTTTCCACAGATAAGGATAGGAAGATTCTTATAAATTCTTTTTGCCTCAACATTTCCACCAGGTGTTTTTACCAAAATTTCAGGAGTCATTTCTTGAGATGGTATTCCCATTTTACTAGAAAAGTTTTTAGAGATGAAAGAATGTGTAGACCCCGAATCAAACAACACACTGGCATAATCTGAAAAAACAAAGTACCTGATACAGCTTCATTTGATGGAACGATATCTGCTGAAGTAGTTGCAAAGGATTTCACCACCCCTTTCTTCTTGTAGTTTAACTGCTTCTCATCACTCAAGATCTTTGTCGGAAACTCATTTGCATAGTGACCCATCTCATTGGACTTAAAACATTTCACTAACTGTAAATAAAATTTGAACATACCATCACCTTGATCTTTTTCAGTGCAATCACGAGCCTTATGTCCCATATTACCACATCGGTAGCACTTTCCATGATTCTGAAGACATTCCCCAGCATGCCTTTTACCAGATTTATCACTAACTGGAAACTTAGTTTTCTTACCATCAGACTTTTTGAAAAATTCTTCCCTTTCTCCTACCACCTCGGTCTCTTCTTCTGCTGGTTGTTATAGAACACTTGATCATCGGAAAACTCCATTTCCACCTTCTCAGCACATTGAACAAGATTTTCATAACTTTTAAACTCACGAGAAGCTAATGCCCTTCGATATTTTGGTTTTAATCATGAGTAAAAATGAGTGATTTTACTATCAAGGCCTCAGATAAAATTTGTAGCATACCTTGCCAATCGAGTGAACCTCTCTTCATAGGCAGCCACTGAGTCTTCCTCTTGCCTCAATTCCAAGAATTTCTTTTCCATTCTAAGTCGAACAGCCTTAGGAAAATACTTCTCAAGAAACATAACTTTGAATTCATCCCAATCAAGAGCATCAATCTCATCGGCGTCCCTGATATTTTTAACCCTCGACCACCACTGATCTGCTTCACCCTCCAAACGGTAAATAACAAGACTAGCCTTTTTATTGTCTGAACACCCCATGACATCAAAAATCTTCTCCAGTGCTTTAATCCACCCTTCAGCTAACACAGGGTCAGATGATCATCTGAATGATGGGGGATGTTTCCTCATGAAATTTTCCACCACTGACATGTTCCTCTGTGGTTGATCTGGCTTATCTCGTGCATGGATACCACCGCCATTTATCGCTTGAGTCAACTGCTCCATTAGTGCAACAAACTCTTCAGTTCCAATTCCGACCATCTCAGGATGTTGATTCGGAAGGTTATTTCCTTCTGTATTCCTTCCTAGCACTGCTTCCCTGTTTCCTCTGCGGAAAACCATTCTGAACAAACATGTCTTAGATGAAGCAACATGGTAATCTTGAAATTCTATATCATTTCAATTTGACCATAAAAAAATAGTTTTGGATAATCATTTAATAAATTCTAACTCCTAATGTTATCTAAACCGACCTCTGATACTAACTATAAGGCCCCAACCTTAAACCTTACTTAATCTTGAGCTGTTACAAGATTACACGTTGAGGATCTTTTCAGGTTTAGTGTTTTAGAGAATTAGATCATAAAACTTGCATTACATTCCACATTTAAACATAATGGTTACATAAAGATAGTATTCATTTTTTTCCATCAACGTAACATATTTCAAATAAAACATGGATTCATTCTTAACACTTCCTTGACACTATCATCATATCATGTACCTTTCCCTTGACCTAAAAATAACATTACAAAAAAACTTGGGATGAGCATAAAAATCCCAGTATGGGATATAAAAATATGGAAAGGAAACATGGGTACATATATACATAAGAATGAAATCATAATTTACCAATAAAACATAATCACTTTAACATTCCTCAAAAAATCATGAATAAATCATAGAAATCATAAGACATAAAGGTAACATGAGGTATTTATAACATTCTTACGTTGGGAGTAACCCTCTTGGTTACGTTTGGAATACCCATCACAGTATATTCCCTAAATCTCTTCGGAGAAACCTTAACGTTTCAGTCCTTCGCGTTACCCATTGCATTGGAGAGCTATATCGGGCTCACCTACCCTTATTTTATCACGGAACCACCCATCTTCCTAATAATTCCCAAGAACCTCAACATAATTGTATCACATAAAACATGCATTAAGGAAACATAGCATTTCCACCTTTCAATCACAAGATATCAATACAACACATTGATATAAAAAAATTATGAAAACCATTTGCAATACCAAAATAAAAGAAAAGTAAAACATGGTATTTATTTTTCTTTTAAAAAAAAGGTATGGCTTTTAGAGGAAGCCGAAACTCAAATAATGGTCACGGCGGAGGAGAAGTCGTTGTCGCTGCATACGTACGACAAAAACATTCCCTTTTGTCATTTAGTAAATGCTTCATATAAAAAAAGATTCATTTTGAATAAACGTAAAAGTCCAAGGGGTTTATACACCATATAAAAGAAAGTTGTGTATAATACAAAATATGCCTCAATAAAGGAGATTGAGACGAAGTCCCATACCTCGGGTCTGACTTGACTCGTTCGTTCTTTAATCTCCTGAATAATAAACTTGACTTAATTTCTACTTTTTTAAGAACCTTTTTCAAGTTTATTATTCATTTTATATCACGTATTTCCATGTCAAGAACACTATGTAATTATTTAAGTTAATAACGGTTGTTTTAACGATCATTGGTACTTGAGAAAAAAATAAACCCTTTATAATTACAAGTTGTTCATGTATCCATTCTGTCCAGAATGGTATTCATGAGGTAGATATCATATATTTCATATATATCCAGTACAGGCATTCATTTATAATATTACATAATCATTTAGAGGTAATAAATGAAATGCACCGTTCATGGAGAAGGTAAGTCGTACGTACGCATGAACGCTACTTTCATTTCTATTTCGTATTTTATAGAATGGAATCATAATGATATAAATGTATATTATAATTCCATTGTAATATTATATATAATATCATAACTCCATCCTTTATACGTCCCACATATGGTATTAACGAATCAAATCACTTTGAGGGGGCGGTAGTCCGCACTTCCTTAAATGAAGATATCGCGTTTACCCATAATGGAAACCATAAAGGAATGCCCAAAATGAAAAATACAGAAGCTTAAGGAAAACATAAACATATTATATATCATATATAAATATAGTGTCATCTTAATGGCCATCTTTGAAGGAGTTAAAAGAATGTTGAACAATCATCGTTTCGGGAGGCCGAAATTTTCCATCCACAGAAACAGTATGTTCTTTAACCATTAGATGTAGGTGTGTGAAAGTTTATCTCTAATCCTTCTTAAAAAACATCCTAGTAAATTGAAGATACTGTATTTGTTACAAAAGAAATGAATAAAATGATTTTAGGGGGTTGGAGAAGCAAAATAAAACAAAAGGACTCAAGTGAAGACATTAGCTTAAAATCGGGTAACTCCCTTTGGTTTGAGATCAAAGGCTTTCTTGGGAAGACTTATTCCCAATGTGAGGATTCAAGGAGTAAGAGAGGTAAGTGGATAGACAAACTGGGTGGGGGTTTGCCGAGCCAAAGGCTTTGGAAGTGTGGGTATGTAGATAGAGGTGGGGGCCTTTTATAAGAGGAGAGGAGGGGCACTCTTGGAAAGTAAAGAAATGTTACTTTATTTTAAAATACTTTTCGGATTCAAAAGGTCCCACAATGATATAATTCGAGTATAAGGTGATAAGGGTTCGAAATATACCCATCCAATAGGTTTTGGGCATGTCTAGGTCATAGATTTTACATTATCTTTTCATTTTATTTAAATCCTTTATTAATGAGGTAATCACTGCATCATCATGATGCCATAAATAATTTAATATATTTAATGTCTATAAATTATAACAAAATATCATGATGTAGGAAATATTTTTAGATTTCTAATTAATATTTATAGTAAAAAATCTGACTTGTATAACCCCGTGTAAAAATTGTTTTAGTAAAACATCTCATGTTTGTGTCATTTTTACTTTTACATTAAATAAAAAGTTATTTATATCATTTCCCAACCAAAGTGGATCCATGGGGTCCCCATGTTTGGAATACCCATCACAATATATTCCCTAAATCTCTTCGGAGAAACCTTAACATTTCACTCCTTCACGTTACCCATTGCATTGGAGAGCTATATCGGGCTCACCTGCCATTAGTTTATCACGGAACCACCCGTCTTCGTAATAATTCCCAAGAACCTCAACATAATCGTATCACATAAAACATGAATAAAGGAAACATGGAATTTCCACCTTTCAATCACAAGATATAAATACAACACATTGATATAAAAACATTGTGAAAACCATTTTCAATACCAAAATAAAAGAAATGTAAAACATGGTATTTATTTTTCTTTTAAAAAAGGTATGGCTTGTAGAGGAAGTCGAAACTCAAATAATGGTCACGGCAGTGGAGAAGTCGTTGTCGCCGCATACGTACGACAAAAACATTCCCTTTTTTCGTTTAGTAAATTCTTCGTATAAAAAAAGATTCATTTTGAATAAACGTAAAAGTCAAAGGGGTTTATACACCGTATAAAAGAAAGTTGTGTATAAAACAAAATATGTCTCAATGAAAGGAGATTGAGACGAAGTCCCATACCTCGGGTCCAACTTGACTCGGTCGTTCTTTAATCTCTTGAATAATAAACTTGAGTTAATTTCTACTTGTTTAAGAACCTTTTTCAAGTTCATTATTCCTTTTATATCACTTATTTCCACGTCATGAACACTATGTAATTATTTAAGTTAATAACGGTCGTTTTAACGATCATTGGTACTTGAGTAAAAAATAAACCCTTTATAATTACAAGTTGTTCATGTATCCATTATATCCAGAATGGTATTCATGATTTTGATATCATATATGTCATATATATCCAGTACATTCATGCATTTATAATATTACATAATCATTTAGAGGTAATAAATGAAATTCACCGTTCATGGAGACGGTAAGTCGTACGTATGCATGAACGCTACTTTCATTTCTATTTCGTATTTTATAGAATGTAATCATAATGATATAAAGGTATATTATAATTCCAGTATAATATCATATATAATATCATAACTCCATCCTTTATATGTCCCACATATGGTATTAACGAATCAAATCACTTTGAGGGGGCGGTAGTCTGCACTTCCTTAAATGACGATATCGCGTTTACCCATAATGGAAACCATAAAGGTATGCACAAAATGAAAAATACAGAATATTAAGGAAAAAATAAACATAATATATATCATATATAAATATAGTTTCATCTTAATGGCCACCTTTTAAGGTTTTAAAAGAATGTTGAACAATCATCGTTTCGTGAGGCCGAAATTCGCCATCCACAGAAACAGTATGTTCTTTAACCATTAGATATAGGTGTGTGTAAGTGTTGCTCGAATCCTTCTTATAAAAACATCCTAGTATACGGAAGATACTGGATTTGTTACAAAATAAATTAATCAAAAGATTTTAGGGGGTTGGAGAAGCAAAATAAAACAAAAGGACTCAAGTGAAGACATTACCTTAAAATCGGGTAACTCCCATTGGTTTGAGCTCAAAGGCTTACTTGGGAAGACTTCTGCCCAATGTGAGGCTTCAAGGAGTAATAGAGGGAAGTGGAGAGACAAAATGGGCAGGGGTTGGCCGAGAAAAAGGCTTTGGAAGTGTGGGTAAGGAGGTAGAGGTGGGGGCCTTTTATAAGAGGAGAGGAGTGGCACTCTTGGAAAGTAAAGAAATGTTACTTTATTTTAAAATGATTTTAGGATTAAAAAGGTCCCACATTGATATAATTCGAGGATAAGGTTATATGGGTTCGAAATATACTCATCCAATAGGTTTTCGGACATGTGTAGGTCATATATTTTACATTATCTTTTCGTTTTATTTAAATCCTTTATTAATGAGGTAATCACTGAATCATCATGATGTCATAAATAATTTAATATATTTAATGTCTAAAAATTATAAAACAAATATCATAATGTAGTAAATCTTCTTATATTTCTAATGAATATTTATAGTCAAATATCTGTCTTGTATAACCCCATGTAAAAATTGTTTAGTAAAACATCTCATGTTTGTGTCATTTTTACTTTTACATTAAATAAAAAGTTATTTATGTCATTTCCCAACCAAAGTGGCTCCATGTGGTCGCTATGTTGACCCATGGATTTTCTTGGTCGTCCATGACACATCCAATGAGGGTAGGACATGTGTCAATCTCATCTCATATTATTATAACATTATTTTTACCTTAAACTACACTAATTACCTCTAAACGCGATTAAAAACATAAAAGTTAGTATTCACCAAAAAATTATTTTAATACCATTGAACCACATTTTACTTCCTAATGAAAACCATGTATGTCAGATTTTTGATAATCAAATCACCGAAGTGGCAAAGTTTCATTTAAATGAAAAATCAGTTTCTTTAACTACCACTTAGTGGTTT
Source organism: Viscum album (assembly GCA_963277665.1). Classification (NCBI taxonomy): domain Eukaryota; kingdom Viridiplantae; phylum Streptophyta; class Magnoliopsida; order Santalales; family Viscaceae; genus Viscum; species Viscum album. The sequence goes on along the minus strand of OY728135.1, from coordinate 66,371,151 downwards.
CCCTATTCATCAAAAATTGAAGTTTTTCAGAAAAATATCAAAAATTCACCCTAAGCTATATTTGATATTCTGAATTAAAAAATGATGTATATTTTACAAAATTCAAATCATATAAGTTACATTAATTAATTTAATAATTAATTCCCGTTGTCATGACAAATAGCGTGTTTTTATGAAACACTAAGTATAAAAAGATTGACACCAGTTTAAGTCCAATTTCAAAGTGAAATTGATTCCAATAACCACCATTGGATTAAATGGTAAAAATATATTATAATTCCACTTCAAAACCAATTAAAAAGATAATCTAATCATATAAATAAATTATATTAAAAAGAGGTTTTGAATTAAAATACAACATTTTCACTATTAATTAAAAAAATAAACTTTATCGGAAAAATACCAAAAATTCACACAAAGTAAATTTTCATGTCCCAATCATAAATAATAAGTTTATTTTGACAAACATAGCTTATAAAATTGTCAAAAGATAGATTTAAAAATGTTTTTCCATCAAAAGGCAGTAAAACAATCTTTTAAAAATATTAGTGTATTCCATGCTTAAGATTGGATTTATTTTCAATTTAAGCCTCTAAAACACTATCTAATTCATTAATACACATAGATAAAAATATCTATTATTCATTACATACTTGGGATGTTACACCCTAGAAGAATTAGACCACACTATAGATCCTTTGGATTCTAGGGACCATTCACCACTTTGATAAGGATTGTATCCTTGTAAAACCATTAAAGATGGACTGTGCATCCATATAAATAACATCTCCTAGGTGGAGCTAGATATATCGACCATAAATGTGTATATTTCCAACACAAAGTGAACATAATAGACCCACTACCATTATTTGATAATGAAAGTGGTCAATATAGATATCCGGAGCTTCCACCATTCTTCTTTCCCTACTCCTCATGTGTCCTATTATTTTTAGGCATGCCACTTCTGTTATGGCCTAGTGCGAGAAGTTTCCTAAAGAAACCTTACTTATGTTCCTGATAAATCCCAACCATACGACTTTATCAATTAAACCAACATATTTCTTTAACTTAAATAGGTAGAAAAAAGTTCAAACAGCAAATACCAATAAATTTTAAACTGATTATATTCCTGTTATTCATTGGGAACTACATTTGGAGTGAATCATACTAGACCAGTAATGTGGTTGGAATATTTCAACACTAAAATATCTCCCCAATAGGGGTCTTAGAACTCTTAATTCCTAGAAAAGTAAGACATATTCAGCTAGTAATTATCATTTATGATGATCTCTATGTCCTTCCAACCCATCTACTCATTCTTACATACTTGGACCATTAACCCCAAACACCTGAAACATAGGCCTTCCCACATAAATGCATCACAATTTACCTTGACAGCTTCAAGAGCCTTGAGGAACCCAAAGATCCCCCCAATCATCTGAACAAAATATTATGATTCCTAGGCATCTAGGCTTCCCTATAAGGAAGTGGTATTATCCTTAAGAAACACATGAGTCTTATATTTTCCTAGATCTGGTTAGGTTTCTTTTTCCAAAGAAGAATGAGAGCCCTCTTCTTGATCCAGTGCTTCAAAATATCGAACCAGTGAATCCACTAACCAATGATCTACTGGTGTGGGATAACACACTTCAGCCTCCTACCATGGTTATAAAGGAGGTCTATTGAGAGTGATGATGCTACAAATGTCAAAACAACGGAGATAGGAACCATCAATACATCAACCCAAGTAAAATAAAATAAACATAATAAAACATCCACCTAAATGATAATGAAATCATTACATTTTAATCACCAATTTTTGGATTTTTTTGAGTTCATTTTTTTTCATTTTTCTAAAAAAATATTAAATTATTTCAACTAATTTTTTCCATTTTTAATCATTTATTCTTAATATATAGATGAACTAAAGAACTAAATAAGTATAAAAAATATTCCTTGGTAGAATTATTATTAATCAAAAAGTTCACAAAAAATATATTAAAAAATTTTGAAAAAATATTATTTAGTTATTTTAATTTTGAATGAAACAAAACATATTTAAATTTTAAATAATTTCCCCCGCATTAATGATAAAATATTTTATTTGTTAAACATTCAATAGATAGAAAATTTCTTCAATGAAGAATCTCTAATCTAATTTATACATTGTTAATAAAAGTGTTAATATAATTAATATTTTTGTTAATATTTTAATTATCGCTATTACTATTTGTAATATTATTAGTAGGACAAATATTATTAAAATTATTATTATAACTACTCTTAATATTGCTTATATAAATATCATATTTGATATTTTGAAAATTCTTAATAATAGTGTTACATTTTTAATAGTAGTGTTAGCATAAAAATACAATTAAGAGTAGTGTTAATATATATATATATATATATTATTAATTTTATTTGTTATATTTCAATTATATTAATTAAAAATATTCATTTTTTATTTATTTACTATAGGTAGATGGGATTACCATAAACAAACGCCCATGAAACTTAGTGGTTCATGGCTCACCCCTCCACACACAGAATGGAACGAACCCAATGGACCTATTTTATTAATATACATTGCTCTAAGTCTCAGAGGGAACTCTTTTTATGGGACTTTTAGGCCCATACACATAAGGACAAATAATTTTATGACCTAAAGTCTCAATATAACAAGGCCTTATAATTTGATGGTCTAACGAACTAGTGGCTTGGAATCTCTTAATTTATTAAAGTGAAATCCCATATTATATCCCAATTCCCATTGATGAATATTAATATTACAATACATTAAAATTATATAATAAATCCATTTATAGAGTCCTTACTACAGTACTCATCATCGTTACAATGTTTTCACCACTAGAGTTCTTCCCCTACAATGATTCTACTACAATACCTACCAAAATCCCCCCCCCCAAATTTGGGGTCAAAAGGGGTTAAACCTTAACCACTTTGATACCAAGGGAGGGTTGGTAGCACTCAATCACCACCTCCATGGAAATATTTATTGTTAATACTAGTAAATGTAATTTTTTAGCATTGTTTTTATTTAATATATGCATATATATAGTTTTTTATTATTTATAGGTATACTTGAATTTACAATTTCAATGTAGAGTAATATATATTATCTCATATATAGTTCATATAGGTGATAATTAATCATATTTGGATATATGAATGGAAAAAATATGTGAATATGAGGATTTGGTTCTTGATTTTTTATAATTTTTCAAACAACAACCTATTTTACTATCCATGCCAAAACTGTTTAGATATGAGAATGTTTCAATGTAGAGAAATCAAATATCATTTATTTTATAGTGGTTTTAGTATGAGTTACAGTTCATGAACCATGCATCGTAAAAATATTTAGAATTCAAGATCTAATGATGATGTAGATTTTCAATACGATAATTCATACCAAATTAAATAAATGATTCATAATATTGAAGTAGAATACATTGAGAAAACATGGATGATTGGGTGCCTATATGGTGATTTAAAAAATCAATTGTATCAAGTTTGTATGAAATATATTGTTTTATCAGTAGTTTTGGGATTGGTTAAATTAATGTACTATAATTAATGGGGAGAAAATAGTTTTACATAATTTCTAGAGATATTCAAAGAGAAATTTTCATAACATGATAATATTCAAAATTAAAATTATAATCTAAAAAAATCTTCTGGATAATGGGATTGGGTATAATAAGATACATGCTTAATGAAATTATTGTGTCTTATATATAAAGGAAAATGAATTTGTGTGAGAGTTTCCAAAATTTGGGACATCATGGAATTAGTTGAAAGAAAGATCAAATGTCAATTTATCTATTATGCTAAGCATGAAAACACCTATAAATGAAATTCAGTATCATCCCATAATTACTCATTTTAAAAATTTATATTCAATTTATAATGATATAAAAAAGCATATGATAATAATTTGATAAGAGAATATATTATGGAAAATTACATCTTCCAGCTGATTTCCCATAATAGATGAAAATTTATCAAAAATTTCATATATTTGGAAATATTGTTAGAAATAAGAAACATGGATTTTTTATAGATATAATGAATCCCCATGAAGGACTTGGTATAAAATATTGTTTATGGACTATTATTTGGTTATATAAAACCTATCACTGGAATTATTTTGGATTAAAGAGTATATAATGTTGATTTTAATGGTTTCTGGACAAAAATTCATGTAAAATATATTGATGTTAACTTTTCACCATTAATTTTGGTATTGTAAACAATATGATAGGAATGTATTAGAGTGTAATATTCATATATAAAGAAATATTTTCAATCATATACAATGTGTATGTTCACTATAAATGAATTCATATCATATAAAAATTTGTATGGATATAATTTTAATGGGAGTGAATATTTTTCAAATTTTTAATGAGGATAGTCCATGTTATAAAATTCCACAAGGGAGAAAATTAGTGTATATATATCATCAAATATTTTTTTTCTATATATCACAATTATTAAATATTAAAAAATGGATTCAACATATCAAAATATATTGATATTTCCCCAAATCATTTATTAACTAATCATTACATATAGAGAGAAAAAACAATTTATGTCAAATTTAAAAAGGCACAATGATCTGGTAATGATTGAAATAAATCAAAGAAAAAATCAATATTTTTTTATCATTCATATTTGAGATATCACGAAGCTAAACATAACATTTATGTTTTTTAAATTTAATTAATCTTTTATTATAGATTTATTATAACATTTATAGATATTAAAGGAATGACTAAGTATGATTTGAAATCATGATTGGACTCACAGTCATTGGGAATACATTTTGATTTAACTCACATGCCTAAATAAAAATGAACATACTTTCCCTTATCTTGTCCTATATTATCCATGAGAGAGAGTGAAAAACAATTAGTCCCTAAATAGTTTCAAGGTGTCATCAGGTCATTCTTAAATTGTAAACATTTTGTGTGTTTCAATCAAATTTCTCATTAATATGAATAAAATCTCATAATTTTCATGGTTTGAAACATTAATTAATATCGGTTTCATTATGTGGAATACTACAAAGCCATTTTAGAATTAATATCATCAATGTGTTCATTTTTTTAATTCCCCTTATAATAAATTTATAGATATAAGTTTTTTAAACAATTTTATTAAGAAATAATTAGATATACATTATAAAGTAAATATGTACATTCTTCCATCCTTTTTGATATCATTGTGTATTTAATAGTTCATTTGGTGTGATAAATAAATCTATGTGAACCTATATACTAAAACCAGATTTATCCTAATGAATAGTATATGAAAATATTGAAGGGGTATGTAAATAATACATATTCAATAGAAGCCTCATTTTATTTAGAATTATATTTCAAAATATGTCGATGTTTTATATATGGAATGTTTTTCTAAAGTGAAGCTTGTCAGTTTTATTATATTTAACTATATGGAATTTTATTTTGAGGTAAGGGGATTAATGTATTAAAAATAAAGTCACTGACATGTGATAAAATAATTTAGGCACATTTATACATCATCAATAACTCAAATGATGCACAGTTATTATTGAATTATATAAATAAAATATATATATGGGTACTGAATGTGCATAAAAGATAGTTTTACCATATTTTAAGGATATTGTGACTAGTATATATGACTTTTCAGATACATTGAGATGTATAAATGGTTAACCATGTTTAAATTTGATAAGATGGTTTAGGTATTAAATTAACGAATTTAAATTTTATAACAAAGACAATGACAATAAAAGTTCAATTCAGAATTGTTATGCATTAATGACTTATAAAGCAATGCATTTTATAATTGAAAAATACAGAATCCTAATATTTTTGATCAGTGTATATTATAGAGTTAATGAATATAGAAGGTTGATTTATTATAATAAAGTTTGAGTTCCATTGTTCAAGTGTAAATGTGTTATCAGTAATAGTAGTGTTAAACACAATGAATTCAGAGTGACAGTAGTTGGTTTGAATAGATTAGGAAATATAGATTTCCATTTTATCATGGAAACACGCGAAAAAGAATTATTTATTTATTATCTATAAAATTATCTGTGTAATATCAATTTTCAAGGATAAAAATAATTTTTTGGTCATGAAAAAGTTGATGATGATGAGTATTTCATGCTTGTTTTTAGGTCAAATTACAATAGGATTTATTCAAGGAATTGAAAACACCCAATGGTTCACACATCCATGATACATACCTTCTTTCCAAAGGTGGCAGACAGTCAAGAATTTTTTCCAATTATTCTTAGGGACTCATATTGGCATGTGGATGGGTGGTCCGGATCATCATACCCTTTTGGGGGGAATTGTTTCCTACATTGGGATCACCTTATATATTTAATTCATATCTGTGAATGCTTTATAAAACTTAAATAAGTATGGAAACCATTTAAATAGGAAATCAATCACATGTGTATGCTTAAGTAACCATCTATATGTATCAAGGGTTCTCCATAAATGGAACCATCTATATATTTCTAAGGTTTTCCATCGGGAAATCCATCTGTATGTATCATAGGTTCTCTATCTCATCTAATTATTTATTGGTTCTTGATTTACTCTAAAAGATCATGGTTTAAATTCTCATGATTTGGAACTATGTATTTTATGTAAACCAAGGAGGTAATTATAGTTTTAATGTCATGATCAAACCCTTTAGAAGGGATTTATATTTATCATTGTGAAAGGAATCTGAACCCACATAGTTCGGTACCGATTAATGTGACACATCATACATTTTAGGGTCGTGTGAAAAGGACTATACCAAGTCGTTTTAACATCATGTGGAAAGGAAATATAGGTGAATGTTTCCTATAAAAAGGTTGGAATATGACTTAAACATGAGCATACCTTTATTGTTGATACCTTTAGAAATATTTCTTTTATAGAGTGGATTTATCTTACAATGATTGTGGCCCTCTAAACAAAACTCTCCCGGGAATATAGACCAATGAGGATGAGATAGAAAGGACCTAGAGGGGATATAGCCTCCTAGTTTTGGGAATTATATTATTGGTAATATGTATTAATGATGATGGTGGAGTATATAAAGTGTTAGGTTTAAAAAATGAGGTGGCATCCTACATAGCCCATTGGTATGAGAATCAAAGCCTACATAGTTTTGAATGTTTGGGTCTTACAACCAAAGGGGAATACCAAATTTATTTATCTAGGAATTTGTCTCTATTAAGGTTTTATCTCATAGTGAATATAGACCTTTGAGAGGATGGTACCATTTTTTGGATTATACCCAGTAGGAGTCCCTTTCTGAATTTTTGATAATGCTGGTTTCATGACCACCATTTATCTTTAAGCTCATGAGATGCATGATTATTGTGAGAAATAAGAGTAAATAGAATATTGGTGCATCATAAAAACATTTTTGGGAGGGACTTATACCAAAACCAGATTCCCATGCAGAACTATATTCATCCTATGCTGGTGGAAAAGGTAAGGGACACAGAAATAGGCAGATTATGAAACCCTGGTAGAAAGGCTGGGGGATTACTCTTGGAGGGATGCCCATTTTCTCCTAGTCTACTATAGCGATCATATTCATTAATTTTCTAAACCCCACTTTATTGGTTTATGTAATTGTTGAATTTCTAGATACCACTTGATTCTCTTCACATTTGGGGAAAAAATGTCACTACAAGGACTGATAATTTTTCCCCCACAATCATTGATATTGGAATCATTTTTACCACATATATTCATTATTATATAAATTATAAGGATCCTAAATATTAGGTAGGATTAATTTAGGAATTCATTTATAATGAGAATGCATGATCACTATAGTTACCTGCTGATGTGCCTCTTCCTTAGGTTGGATGAATATGGTGGAAAATGGGAGGTCTCACTGATGCCATTCCAAGGTTCTAGTGTTTCTCAAAGAGATCCATTTTGATATTTCATGGAGTGTCTAATATGAGTCTGAATGCTACTTGAAAGGAGGGAAAAAAGAGTTGAAGGATCAAAAAAACTAAGGATAGTGCATTCAGTATACTATTCTCCATATGTTTGTTAGTGCATCGCTATAGGGAACTTCCCTAAAATGGGATTCGGTTGTGATGGTATTTAATCACAAATGAAAGGGGTACCATTTTTGGACTATTGGGATAATCCATTTTATCATGATGGATATCCCTTTCTGATGGATCCTCTTTTTCAAGGATCCATTTTTAGGGTCTCATTTCCCTTTAAGGTATACGGTAAATGAATTACCTTTTGAAATATCCCGCTTATCCTTATCTAGTATTCTACACTGTCTTCATGTTCCCGTTATGTGTTTATTCTGATGAAAAGACCAAGTATTTATAGAGAATGAGGGTAACCATTTTCCCGAGATGGTTGTTTGGCCACATAACATATCTTCAGTTTTTTGGAGTGAAATAAATCCATCACCATGTATAATAATGATTTTTGATTTTAGAGGTAGTAAGGAAACTGTCTCAGGAAGAAAATAAATTTCACTTGTTGGGCTGTAATTTCACCACCTCATGCCACAAAAAAATAATTTTTTATGGGGGGAACGTTCCACCACCCCGTGTCGTAAATAAAAAAATCATGGGGCCATGATTTTATAGTAGTACCCCACAAATGAAAATTCTTTGCAAGAGGTGGGGTATCACCACATTAAATTGTGTATTAAAATGGTTTACAAGGAGCATTGTATCACCCCCACACCATACAAGTGATTTTCATTTTTATGGGATTCCATATGATAGAGTGGCTCCACACTGCGTGAGGAACTATGTAAGAAGGATAAGGATTCTTTTTGGTTATACATACCTTTTTCCAATTTTAAATCAATGAATTGTTTTACCAACAATATTATAGATTTCCAAAATTCATATTAATTTACTGATATTATTTTCATACTTTTTAGGCCCAACAAATTATCCCATCGGAATGGGGTCCGATTGGCATGAAGATGAGGTAATTTTGAGGAAATGGTAGACATGATTTGATGCTTTATGGTGGGAATGTAGTCCTAGAGGAGGGACCACAGATATAAAAAGTTGTTAGGATGAACTCATTTTTAATATATCGACAACATGAACTTTTTGACTCACTCTGATCTTGCGTCCTACAAACCTTTTTCATATAGATTTTTTTTGCGATTGGCCTCTTTGGAAAACTGAAGCATCATCATCTAAAAACTGGTATTTCCATGAAATAAATATTACACTTAATGGTAGAATAATTTCATTATATAAATAGGATAATCCAAAAAGTAATTTTAGATGTTATGTGGTAAAAATATTATTTTTTTTCATTCATTTAACTTGTTATGTGGAGTGTCATACATTGTGGAATTTATTTGAATCTGAAAATTTGTTTTATTTTAATGAGAGACAAAATGAACCCTAATCATATTATTTTTATTTCTAATGAAAGAATAAATTCATTATCAAGAGTGTTGATGATTCTAAAAGATGTGGCGTTAGACCACATCATCAGTTATTGGTGGAGAAAATGGGTACTGGCCTCAAAGAGTACCTTGCCTGAAATAGGCTACCCCTTTATGTATTTGGACTATTGTTAGATGTCCATATCCTGATTCCACATCACAAGAATCAACCATTGGATTGGATAAGAATATATAGTAACCCAACCTATGTGAATATCATGGAAAGGGGTCCCACATTTGAGAAATATTTTTAGAGGGGGGTTTTTAGGTAATACCCCCTTTTAATTGGATGAATAAGTATGAGTACTTGAATCAGATATCCATTGATATCAATCTATTATGAGGAAATATATAGCTGGTGAAAAGAAATAATGGTCATCGAAATGGATCTTTCATCTCATAGGTTCATCTAACATAGATTTGGGATGACCTTTCTTGGTATGCCAACTCTATGAAGGATTCATGATTGAGATGAAGGCTATCGGGATATATGAGGATATCTAAGTTTAGTAAACCTTTTCTCATGGGAATAAATCTATTATTCCACTTATGATCAGTGGGTGGGGCCCAGATATAAACACGTTCCATTTGGTGCATGTGGAGATCGGTATCAACCTTTAAGATGTTTATATGATTACAAGATTTATAATAATGGGGATATTTATGAAAACTTCCTCCCTCACCCCTTGGTGTGGGATGACATAGAGAGGACCCCCCCTGCTTGCAAAGCAACTACTTGACATAACATGAAATCTTCTAGAAGGTGAGCCTCTTCTCAAGATAAATGTTCAAGTTTCCTATTGGATTCATCTTTTACAACACTAAATGGACCTGACCCCCATGTGATGAGGCCATGGACTTGTCTAACCCATAACACAAGGATGAAAAGTAGCGCTTATTGGACGAAACGTGGGGAAGTTAATTTCGATCAATGGGGTTGGAAACATTCTCCCAAGGTTGATTCAATGGTTAGGTTGGAAATATTCTTATCCATGTTTCTAAGTAGTTTGATACTACTAGTGAAAAAATAAATCTCTGGGTTAAAATATACAATTATTATAATGGAATCCCATTGGCTGATTTAGAGACATGTTAACTTAGAGGTACCAATATTGGAAAAGATGTATCGTTTATTAGATGAATTATAAGGGGAAAGCCCCATCATGGACTCTCTGGACAATAACATGTTCTTTGGGTTTGGATATAAGCTTATATGGGTGGATATGAATTTATCAATAACCAACAGATTCCAAATTCACGATTTAGTCCCTAATAATAGTGTATAAGTGGGGTGAATCAATTATCATTGGAGTAAAGTGATGTAATAAAAAAGTACAACTATCATGGTTTTTTTTATTATCCTTACTCTTCTCCCACTGGTACCTTTGGGAATGGAACATATAGAGATCGTACTATGCGGGGGTATCTCACTCATTGTGATAAGGAATTGTGGATGCAAGAATTGATGGAAAATTAATCTATGAGGGTGTATTTACAAAATAGATCTGAGTAATAGTTTCATTGTATCCAAACGAGGTACCCTCAATCCATCAAAAATGCACATAAATAAAGAAATATGATATATTCCCTTGAAATCAACTTTATGTTTACATAAGAGGATGGGGCTCCAAAATTGAACTCCCTCCCACAAATTTCAATCTTGGACTTGCTAATTACAATACAGAATCTTAGATCCATTAATAACATAATGCACATTGTTATAAATTGGTATCTGTTATTATGGTTCAACTAATGGTTGAAATTGGAGAGGGAGAGAATATTACGACCGATGTATTCAGTCCTGAGAAGAGGGTATCATCGATAAAACCCATAATTTATAAAATGATAATGAAGAGGATATGGATCCGGGGATTTTCTCCCCAAAACATTGGTTTCATCCCACCAACCCTTTTTTTGAACCCTCTTCCATATTGTTAATCCTTTTAGAGGATTCATATCTAATGGATTGGAGGGAGTGAGACACTTGGAAAATTAATACTCCCATTAAAAAATTATGGAATTTTTTCATGGGAATGATGTTTTTTTAATTGTATATGGATGCATATATACAACGAAAAAAATTTATTATGTGGAGAATACAAATTTAGTATAAGCGTATATCTAAGATCCGGGTGCATCAATTCACTCACTCGATGGTTAATTCGTATTTTTAAGATGATTCCTTGAGGTGTTGAGTCTTTATAAAAGGGAGAGTGATGTTGCAAAATACAGTGGCAGTGCCTCATAGAAAATAGATGAGGAAGACACCCCAATTTCACATCGACTTGGGGAAATACATTCTTCCTCATAGTTGGGGACACGTAAGCACCCTATTTTAAGGAGAGCTATAGTACCTGAGATACGAAGGAAGCAGCAGTAGTGAATTGATCTCACCCGGCCAATAAGGGTGGCCTCATCTAAATTATCCATTCCCATAAGGATGAAATTTCATGATTCTTGTAAATAATGGGACACCTGAAGGAAGAATGTATTGTCTAAGGAGATATGGGGAGTGATTCAGCCATTGAAGATTCATTTTCCTAGGTTCATTCTCATCATTAGTACTAATAATTTATTTTTGAATGAAAATCATAAGTAGTTCATTGTGTATCTTAAATATGTTTCTATTAATTCTGTTAAATACAAGATTGACCATTCTTTTTTATTTTATAAAAATATGGTGAAGATGGAAAATGAGACTAATTCTAAAAAAATGGTAGAATAAGTCCTTATCTCACCACTTTGATTAACTTTTTTTTCTTCAAAATCAATCCTCTTTTTTGTATATAGGAGGTAGGAGGTGATACATTACCCATTCCTTCCCTATAATATATTGGAGGTGAACTTATATTGGGGTGGATGCTCTTGTCAATGAGAGGGTCATTAAATAAGGTTCTTCCAAGGCGGCTAAGGACATATTGGGAGTAAATTCATGTCCACCAAGAGAATTCCTACCCCCATCTCCATATACTATTTTACCCATGATCCTATTGGCATGGGAATCCATGAGTCACATGTGTGCAACGAAGTAGAAAATACACCTTTGATCATGGAAAATATGTGGGAACTATTTTCCCTCACATAAATTCAATGGTTTGTGTTCTATAATTTTCATAAATTAACTTTCACCGTCATTAGAACATGTTCTATAAGTCAAAATGTACAAACCATTCGAGATTATGTATCCCCTTCCTCTTTAGAGATAAATACACCAAGAATGGCAGTTCTAGGAAGGTATAGATCATATGGGGATCTAAATCCAACTAGTGAAACCATAGAGATTCCAAGTCATGGGATGTAAACTCCTCAAGATCAAATGACCTCTAATACATTATAATGGGGGCCTGACTGGGTTGAAATACAATGACCTAAGATTTTCATACATAGATATTGAATGTTTTAGTTAAATATTCCATTCATTATAAAAATGCATTCTTGAGGATCATAGAGTTATACTACCTTTGTAAACATGGTAACATAAACAACTAGTTCATAAAATATCTACATCATCACCCACTTATTTATTTATAATTATATCGTTTTTATAATTCCATAGATAAAACCATTGTCTATATCCATTTGAAAGGAGTCATAAAAAAGGGCGAGCTTAGATGCTCAGTAAGCGTAAATAAGGATGATATCAATTCATTATCTTGTGAAAGAATAAGATAAAAAATATGGGTATGTGATCATGATCAAAACATATAATTGTTATAACCAACTTCTCATAGACCACAGACTTATATAATGGCATAAAACATTAACATCAACCATAACAATGAAACTTCTTCATTACTTATTCATGAAAAATATGTTCAGGTCAGAAATATTTGTTGAATCATCATAATATTATAAAACAATTTCATATTTCAAGGTTAACTTCCAAGACTCTAGAATTAGGCCTTTACACCTGTTTCCACTAATAGATCAAGCACTTAGACTTGTTTCTCAACAAAGACCATGCCCATCAATTTTTCCCCCAGTAATTATCTAATGATATATAATTAATTACCCAATGAATTGGAAGATGATATAACTCCCAAATTCAAATTAATGAAAAATATACATATGTGTTGCACAAGAACCAAAATCATTCACTATATCAGAACCCATTTAAAGAAATGATTTTCATAAACACTTCGTCAGAACATAACTCGTGGAAATGAAATTGGCATCATAAGTGTAATTACATAATAAAAATAAACCATCCATTTAAATAATAAAACTTTTACCCTTGTTTCATAACCCAAATAAATCATATGTAATAAAAAATAATGCAATATTAGTTGGAAACATGCATTTTTTATAGATTACATGAAATAATTCTGGAAGAAAATATCATCCCCTTTATAGAATAATTTTTTATGGATCCGCACAACTATATAGGAAACATTTTCTTACAAAATTACATTGTAATATTTTAAATGAAAATTCAAATAATCATAGTGTCATGATGTAGGAGCATTATGTTCATTCCCTATATGTTAAAAAAACTCCATCCATATATTATTGGTGGAAAAGTCATAATGAGCCTTCTTTAGAAAACAAAAAAAAAATTTTTTGTTCAAACCATTTAGTAATAATTAAAACTCTGGTAAAATAACATTAAATATTCATAGGTAAATAGTAAAAACCTTTTGGAAGAAATGTTTCAAAATAACATAAACAATGAATATAAATATTTTCCATTAGATACTTAAAAAGAAACAGTCCAAAATATTGATGAGATTGTGAAATAAATGCTTATCACATTATAATCAGTTGAATTATATACCCCATGAAAGAAATAATATTATATAGATATGAAAATCAAAAAAGCTTTAGAATAATACTCATAAAATATATTCATGTGTAGTATATACACTAGTAAAAAGAAACAACTACTATATAAGGCATGTGTCCTATATATATATATAAGTGAGGCGAAAGTCTCTTACCTCAAATATCACCTTTCCTTATTCAAATTGAAACCTAAAATATCAAAAATATAGATTTATTATACATTTATTACATAAAAATATATCAAAAATACCTTTTATGATTATTTTATAACATCTTATCATCTCTTTTTTAGTAATTAAAATCACTTTTCTACATGATATCTACTTTGTTTTCCAAGCAGTCTTAGTCCTTATAATTTGATCAAGGTATCATAATTTATAAAATAATTATTATGTTATATATATCATATAAATTTATAAAATTCATTCTTATTACCACCAATGTGAAATATATATTAAAAATGAATCACATATCATCATGGGGATGATAAGTCATAAGAACACACAAATGGAATTATCATTTCCCAAAAGATTAGGTGGTAAAAAGATAAACATTGTAGTATCATTATAGAATTATAATTATGTAACAAATATAATATATATAGACAATAATCCCATCATAATTACCAATCCTAAAACATGGTGATGTAAAATGAATTATAACGTCACGTGGGGAAGGTAAGTTGTACATACGCATGGGCGATACTTTCACTTCTTGTTTGACTGGAATGGGGATGTATAATGATGAGTTAATAATCATAATAGTATTTATGAATATTTATGTGTATGAATTTGGTATTTTATTATATATATCATTGATTTAGAGTAGTTATAGAATATTAGAAAAAGAGAGTGATTGATTATAGCAATTACTCTTCTTTAAAACAACTCCTTTAGATCTCTTCTAAATGGCTCTATATTTAGTCCCTTGGAAAGAAAATTACCTATAAAATGTATATAAATATGTAGAGAAGATAATTTATAATTTTTCATTTGATCTATAATAATAAATGTGGTGAAATGAGATGAGGGAGGAGGTTCCCTTTTATAATTATGGTTAGGGGCACTTTTGGAATTTCTCAAAAGATACAATTATAATAAATTAAATATAAATCCAAATTACATTAAATGGTATGTTATTATAATATAATCAGGTATATGGTGTAAATACCGTCAAAAAATATATTTTAGACAATTTTTTTTTAATTTTAAACCTTATCATTGTGATTAACCCTAAGTTAAACTATTTTAGTTTTTACTACGATAACAACAATTTTAATATAAAAAGGTGGATAGTTTTAGTTATAAGGTGTCAATTGAATCATAAATGGTCCCTTTATTATATTTTAGATCATAAATTATCCACCTTTAACTTATTTAATACTTTTATGATTTAAAACCATTTTAATAAAATATTACTTACATAAAATGTCATTAGTTTCAATTTTGACCATATTTATTACATTAACATTAATAAAAGAAATACTTCTAGATAATGTTGAAAATATTATTTGAATACATCCATAATATTTCATATTAACCTAAAAAATTGTTTTATCTCCCTAATTAGTTGAAATTATATGTCATTTAATATTTTTAATATCATTTAATTGAGTTTTTCATTAATTGAAAAATTAAGAAATCAACATTTTGTAATTATTTATGATAATTGTTTTTACATTAATATAAAAAATAAATTTTTGTGATATATTTAAAAATTTTATATTTCTTTATAATAATTATTTTCTATAATATCTTCTATTTAATCCCATAATTAAATATTATACTTATTAAAAGTAAGATTGTGACATTTTTTCAGTCTCTTTGATTCTAATAATAACTAATTCATTTTCTTGAAATAATATCAATTAAAAATTAATATTTATTACATTAGGTGTTTATAGGAAAATTAAATTCATCCAATAACAATTTTTCAAGTTTTATGGTTGTTTTATTGTATTTGTAATATTATTTCTACCCTTAATTACAAGATTTACCCTTAAATGTCGTAATAAAAATTAATAATGTTATTAGTCATATTCTTCAAAAATAAAAGAAAAATATTTAATAAATATATAACTTATGATTCCAAAAATGTAATCCATTTTTATAAATTAAATGCACATAATTTTCTGAAGATAATTTAAAATTATCCCCAATGACGGAACGAGAAAAAGAGTTATTAATGTGAAAATGTTCAAATGTTTGATTTTTTTAATCCAAATTTAATGTGGAATTGACTCAAATGATATAATATTTTCTAAATGATATAAAATTGATCTAATTATATTTTAAAAAATCAAGAATATAATTTAACATTATAAATTAATTAGATGAAAATGTTGTTTTCAATTAATAATCATTCTTTTTCACTATTCATCAAAATGTGGAACTTGTCAGAAATATTCTTAAAAATAAACCAAAGTAAAGTTTGATATTGAAAATTAAAAATAAAAGTTTATTTTTTATTATATAATTTAAAAAAGTGTCAAAAACTATATTTAAAATAAGTTTGTATTAAAAAATAAAAAAAATTCTTTTTAGAAAATTATATCTTTTAAGCGTAAAATAGGATTTATTTTTATATCATGTCTAGAAAACACATAGGATGATTTTTAAATATTATATATAATATTATATATATACACCATTAATATAATTCAAAAATATTTTTTTGATTATTTATTTGTATAAAATAAACTCTTTCACAATTATTTAGTTTTCCAGAATAGAGATTTCCTTTTATGTTAAAATGGGGTTTTGTATTTACATTTAATTTACCACCAAAGAAATAATTTTATATAAATGTGTAAACAATATTGATAAATTTTCTTCTACCACTCCTTGTAGTCAATCAATTAATGCTTCAAGTCGATCCACATACTCTTATGATTCTTTTAGAAAGGCTCTTATCTTTCAATTTTTTATTTGTATTAACATCAATATCATCTAGAGAACCCTAAAGGTATACCATTATATCAATAGTGCCAATCTAATTCTTATCTTCATCTTTCATAGGTTCTACCTTTTCATATGTGGCCATCATAGACGCCTTGGTATCAAGTTTAAACTCTCGATATATATCCTCTAAAATGTAATTATCATATTGTTTCTATTTATAGCATTATATATTTATCTATAATTTCATTCCATATTTTAAGTCTCCCTTTTGTGGGAACCTTTTTTGAGGCTTACGCAAGATTTCATGTTCTTATTTTATGTCCTCAAATTTCCTTGAGCACTGAGCAGAAATGTGCCCTAATCTACCACACCAAAAAAAGACCACAAAATCCTTCCTTAAAATACTTCTTTTACACTCTTGAAATTCATGGTAAAAGTTAGATAATTTCATCATCCACATTATCTCAATCATCACCATAATTGGATATTTCATGATTTTCCATGGCATTGAATTCCATTTCCTTACTTTAATTTATGCATATTCTAGTTTGAATCTCATTTCATAATCCATCACACTGCTTATCCTATCCTTATGATAAATCTACAACATATCTCTTTCTTTATGGGCTACAACATTTTCATTGTACATTGATGGGATCCTTCTCAGGTTTGTTTACAATTTCAATATCTTTAATTTCTTCCCCAATCCCATGTATAGATCAAAATACATCAGTAATGCGATTAAAGAAACAATCTACATTTTCATATGTTTTCAATTCCATATCATTGAACATATTGTGAAATAATTAAATGTTTTTCTTCATGTACTTTTTTATTTCCTTTATATATATGTTAGTTTCTACCAAATGTACATGGATATAGTGAAACTCATTACCTTCAAAAATATGTGATCATATAGAGCGATAGTAAAAGAATTTTGACTTTTGGAATCAACAAAGAGAACATTCATTTCTATTTTAGTCATATATGGATCTTTAATATCATCGACCTCAATCCCTTGATAAATTTCAACGAGAACATTCATTCCAAGAGATCACATATATGATCTCATTCTATTCTTCCAAATCTAGAAGTAAATTCCATCAAATATGGGAACTCTGATAACATTCATTGAATTCTTCATGAAAACAGTGGAGGAATGATTTTACACTTATAAATGGCTCCCGTTGACAATAATTGTGGGATCCTAGAACACCCTGAGAGGGGAGGGGTGAATTAGGGTGTGGAGATTTTATTTTAAAAGTATGGATCTTATTCCCACATTGGTAAAAACTTGTAAAACCTGTTCGAAGGAATTGTGTAGTTATTAAACATTCATATGTTGAGAAATTGTGTAGAATTTTTAATTTTTTCACCAATATGGGATAGCCTAAAGAGCATATTAAAATAGTGTATCGGTCATACCAAAATACTCTAAGCATCCCTAGTTATTATGATGTATAGAAGATCAGACACAATAACTCTATGCCAGGTACACTACCTTTACACGATTTTTAGGGGTAGCACACTACCTCACTTGGAACACTCCAATCAAATCCCCTTAGCTAACTTAATTTGGTGAAGTCTTACATTTTTTATGAAACTAATGATCACTTTAGTAAATTTGGTATTTTGGTGTTTTTCCCTAATTATAATGAGACTCTGCTCGCACTACATTCTTATAATGATGCACATGAAAGAACTATTCACTTAAACTAGTTGTTAAACACTACTATCCTGGAAGCTCCCACATCAAAAAACCCCTTTTTTGTTTGAATTATATACCAGTGTTTGTAAACCCATAAACATTCATGAGTTACCAACCGTCATGAAGCTCTAAACCATTAAAGAACTCCAAGTCCATTCAAAAGTTACAGTCTTCATGAAACTCCCTTTTCTAAATTTCATTATCATCAGTTATTTCTTAAACAATTTTTTCACAATGCTTGTGCTCACAAGAAGTTATTAATTCATGAAGATCCCAAACTCCAAAAATTTTGAGTGATTCAACCTTTTCTAAAATTATCTCCATATCTCAAATGTGGTTCAGGATCCTATTTATAAACATAGTCCTTTTTCAAGATCCCATGCTCCAAAATACCACTTTGAAAACCTCTTTAGATGTTCCCATGAAGGTCCATTATTTTCTAATTTCCATTGAAATTATATCATATACAAATTTTCTCTTAGTAATATAGATTACTATCTTATCATTGCAGCTCATCTATGTTCATGAATCCCCTTTCACAATCCATCAAAACTTCATGAAACTATATTACTTCAAAACTCTCCACATATTTACAAAACACTCATTTTCATGAAATCCTTGAATTCACCTTATATATGATGAGTTATCCCAAGAAAACATCTTTTCTTGAATAATTCTCCTTCCTCCTCATTTTTAGTTCTAAATTTTTTGCAAACACTGTGAAATGATTCTAACTCCAACAATGAATTTATATCAACCATAAGATCTCTAGACTTGAAAACTCCATGATAGACCCTAGTGTGGATTCATTACAAAAAAACTTCATTTCAAGCTATAAAAATCCATGGTGGAAAAAAGTTTCATATAGTATTTTATTTAATATTTTCTTCTAAAAATACCTCCTCCTAAAGTATAAATAAACCCTTTCTATACCCTTGGAGAAGAAATCCCCCCTCACTTGAATCAGCAATAAGTATACAAAAATCCTCTATATTAATCCCTTATAAAAATTACTGATTTTATGGATTAAACAAACTCAATTCGTTAAATAATTATATTTTCATATATGAGAATTCACACTAAGGAAATATTAAGTCTCTTTCAAACTCTTCTCTCGTTTTCTTCTTCTTCTATCTCTTTTCCTAATAACTTTAAAAATAAAATATTTTATGATTTATGTAGGAATAATTCTAATATAAAATTAATGATATTAAAAAACTATTAAAAAATTATTTTCTTGATGTATTTTATTTTGTACATCTTTTTCATCATATTTGGACAACATTCATATTAACAGTTGGTTAACCACTAACAATGACATTTATGACTTCTTTCCTTGCTAATACACTTATGGATGGTTAAAATAAATTATTTATTATATATAAATTTATAAATATATGCATTTTATGATTCTAATATTTATTCTACTTATGAATATATTTTAAATATAATACTGAAATTGAAGATAAATAATAAATTTTTAAGGAAAACGTGATATTAAAATGAATCAATTTCATCAAAAAAAATTCGGAAATATAAAACAATGATTATAATTGATAAATAGTGACAGAAATGGAAATTATTAACTTCTAGTTCAATGTTTTAATAGAATTATTTTTATTTTTCAGGAGATGGAAAAGCTATGAAATAAATTGAGAATTAAGTTAAAGAGATTATCGACCCAAATCTCTTTATTTTCGTTATCCCACTTCACATCATTTTTACTACGGATATTCCTCTAATATTATATAAAAATACATCCACTATTATTCTCTTTTACTTTTTGGATATACATTTGTCCACCATGATTTATAATCCAAATATAAATATTTTCCTAAAAGTATTTTCTTTCCAAAATATATTTTTGCTCTATTTGAGTTGTCTGTTGTTTACTTAGGAATGATTATGCCTGTGAAAAATATATTTTCCATTATTCAATTGGAAACCCCATGTTTATTCATTTCATTATTCTTGATTAAATCCTTATGAAATGCATTATATTCCATTAGTTATTTCATGACTATAACTGATATACATTTTATGTGGAATAGATGATAATGTGAATATTATGATGTTTCAGGTTGTTCTATAATTATACATCCTTCTAATTAATTATGTACCATGATTTTTCTCATTATATAATGTGTATAATTCATGAATATGATTCTGTTTTTCACAACTATGTGTGGTATTTGGCCACTATGTAATGATGTTTCATTTTTATGCATCTTCACATTAAATGGAATTATCAACCATTTCACTCATGATTATGATTATATTAATAACCTTATGATGTGAAGGTGATGATTTTTATTACCCATTTTATATTGATTCATGTCCCTTTTTCCTCCTCTTACTGGGATTTTATCTCAGCCATTTCTTTGATGTATATCCACAGGTTACAACATGTACTAAGGAGAATATGAGCTTTGAGAATAATAAAAAAGAAGGGTTGAAATAAATGTTTATTAATTATTATGAATAAGTGTTGTATGATCTTAATTTTTCCATGGTACTAAACATTTATATCCTTTAATTTAAAACGATTTTGTTGTTTATCTTTAAAATTATGTAATTATCATATACGAAAAAGCAGGGTTGCAATTATCTGGGCATAACTTCATGTCCCATGAATGTGGGGATCAAGACACACATAGTTATTTAAGGAGAAAGTTCTTTGAACTGATAACATTCTCATACTGGGGAGATGAATGTTTTTAGTTGGGGTTCTGAGTGAAATGCAATCCCAAACTAGAATATCCCGTATAGAGATGGATCATATATAAGAGATTAGCAGCACACATTTTTTATTTGTGGATGGGCCAAGGTTTATGAATCTAGGAGTCACTGCATTTCTTGGAAGAATGTGAATTAAGTTTCACATAGTTATAAGATAGAGGTATGGTATCATAACAACACCAAGAATGGTGGTCCTCCAAGGTGAGGGTCACCATAATGCGTGGGTTTACATTGTGAAAAGGAAATTTTAACCATGTAGTATAACACCTTTTGGTGTTGATATTTTAATCATTACGTGAAAAGAGGGCATAAGGTATCACATCACAAATGAATTTTCAGAATGATCTACGGATAGATTAAAGTTACAGTTCTTGGATGACAGAGTGACCTTATGAATCATGACCATACAACTAGGTCCCTACCAGGATTCTTAAGACCATGTGAGCCAGGCATGATGTGAGAAACAAGGAATGGTGAGGATGAAACCATCTAGTTTAATGTCATGAGATAAGGATGTTAGACATGAAATTTAATATCATATGGTTATGATATAGGTCATTCCTTTTATGGCCTTACGAAAAATACCACTATGAATTTTAAAGTCACGCAGTAAGGACTGTTGGTTTCATGATAACATAAATTATTTCTTAAGAAAACTTGTATTGGTAATAGGTGTGATATACTCACCATCTGTGGTAATAATTGAATATGCACTAGTGGAGTGGACCTTATGAATGAAAGAGTTCCCCCCTAGTTTGGTTCAAGCATTAAATGCTTCTTCCCAGGTATCACTGGTGTCCAGAGAACTAAAATTAGTTTTCCTTAGAAGATTGAAGGGAGGAAAAACTTTTTATTAAAAGATATTACAGTTATATTTTTTGGACCTATAAATGATGAAAGGTACATGGTCTTTTCTCATCTAGCCATTCTAATTTTTTTAGTCAATTTTGAGATTTCTTTTATGTTTACAGATTATCACAATTTGTAATGAAAACTGATGGAAATTGTTGCTCCAAGGGATGGACTACTTTTATCTAGTACACTGGTGAGTACATGGTTGCATGTATAGTTGAATGGGTTATTGAATAGTAATACCTCAATGTATGAAAAGGTTTATTGGGATAATATTTCTTATCTTTTTCCCCCATTTACTTGAGTATGTTTGATAGGGTCCTTTTGAAATATGATATATGTCCATTAGCCACTATATGATGTGGGATGAATTGTCGGACTCAATGGTGTACTCCTGGTATGACCTTTTCAATTCAGAAGTGATGAAATTGGTGCTGTTGTCTATAAATATTTTGTGAGGGACATCAAATCTAGTGATGATTTTTGACTTCATGGAATTGTTGATTCTCTTAATCATAAATTCCTTGAGGGGTATTTCCTCAGAAAATTTGGATACAAAGTTTATAGTAGTAAAGATGTACTAAAATATCTGGGATGTAGTTTGAGGATATAGACCCATGATATCCATTCCCTATAAGGCTAATGACTATGAGTATTTGGTAGTTTTTAATAAATCCAGAGTTTGATGGATGATGATGGAATTCGCTTGTTAATAATGTCACTTTTTAGTGAATTGTGTTCAATCCTCTATCATTGAAGGCCGTAAATACCCAAGAATCATGATTTAATGAGAAATCTTGATCCTTATATGGTGTTCACCATATGTTTCGGTATGTACTTCATTCATGATAGGAAAAACTTCCTCTATAAAGATACACATGAAGAGGACCCCATCAAATCCCAAAATATAGAGGATCTTCTAATGATTCTGATTTCTATAAAGTGTGAATTTATCTACCCGTCGTCATATTTTATAATTTCATGCTCTTTCTGTGGAAATAATCCATTTTTGGAGGTATTATATTATATGTGTTATCTATGTAATTTTAGGACCTTCTTGTATAGGAATGGAATTAACCTCATTGAAATGTTCCATGCTGTAATGAACAAATGGAAATACCATTCTGCAATGCACAATGTTGACGACCATTTATTCCTTAACTGGATTTTCTAAATCCATAGAAAGGTTTTCCCTCAAGTCATCCTATATATTTTATGAGTGATGGAAATGTGTTAATATTTTCTATGATGGGAATTTTTTCATCATCCATCAGATGTAGTTAATTATGATGATCTAATATTATTTTTTAATAGCATAATCACAACTAATCTTCTTGTTTACTAATTCTAAATCACCTTTGACCTTCAAGTGGGTTGCTGGTGTTTTTAGTGTTAGTTCTAAGACTACAATGAGCACATGATATTCTACCCCATTATTAATAAAACCTTTTTAAAAAAATATGAAGGGAGATAAACCTTTGATGGGGAGATATGAATGAATCCCAACCTGACTTTATTAATCATAGTGTATTCTATTCTCATTTTCATTGGGAATCTATACAGACCATCAAAATATATCTTCCATTATTGTGGGGTCACTTTGAATAGAGAAAATATCTTTATCATGTAATTAAATATTCAATGGAATTGTTTCCATACAAGGGTAATCTAAAAGGAAATATTCTTGTCCCTAGATTATAATCACTTACCATGATAAAAAATAAATTTTCAACTACTACAATATGATAACCCACTATTCAAAATTCTTAGTCATTATAGGGTGGATGAGTGTGTATTTGAGTGGATTTTAATGGGAAAAAATAGTTCTCATGATGATTCAAGTAGAGTCTATGTTTCTAAAATAAAAACAAAAAAGTGAGGTAACTATTTTTGATGTATAAATATCGAGTCTCAATATTGACCACAGTTATACTGAGATAATATAGTTTATTATCAATTCTGTAGTCATTCTTCTGTGTGAGGAAAGATCCTGGTGGCCACTCTATGGATTTAACATACAATATGAGTTACTTCCCTTCGAATGGATTAATTAACACTAGTAGGATCAAAAGATACTTCTTGAGATTTTTATATTACTCTTGATAGTAATCAGTCCATTGATAAGTAAATCCATTATTTTGTAGTTTGGTGAATGGTAGACATTATTATACCAGAATTTTCATAAAGAGAATGATGTAGGCTAGACTCCCATGTAGTCCTCTCAACACATTATGGTTTTTAGGAGGTGGAATTTAGAGGATAAACTTAGTATTATATGGTTTAACTTCATTGTTGTGATTTCATACCACATAGGTGAGAAACATTCTTGAGGTAACCAGAAAGGAAGAGTTGAAGATATTCATTTTAAGCTATATTCTCATAGATTATTAAAAATGATACCAAGATCAAAGATATTATCATAGAGCATCCCGGATTTTACCATAAAATCATTGAAATATTATTTTATGGACTTTCCTATGAAGGTATTTAAAATACTGTGCATTTCACGTTGATATGTAGCATCAACGTTCTTCAATGAGCAATTAATCACATAAAAATACATTACTTAGGGTGTCCTAATATAAGTGTCATATTATTCATTATGGTACATCCATATTTGGTTTTATCATAAATAGAAATAAACACATGAGGGATCTTGATATCCATCTATTACATCGATCAAGATTTTTGTAATCTGGATTGGAAAGTCGTCTTTTCGAAATACCGATTGAAATATATGAAGTCGATGAAAACCATGATATTACCATTCCTCTTTTTGATTGTGACAAAATTTGATGACCAATTTGGGTAATGGAATTCCCTAATGAAGTTGGCATTTATGAGTTTATCAACTTCATCTTCAACATTGGGGGCATGAGTTAGATTCATTCTTCACGTAGCCATCTTGTAACCACAATCATCTTTTGGAAAACCCATGTGTTGAGTGGAAAAATTGGGATCGTGACCTGAAATTTAAATGTACTTCATGAAGAAAAAATATCACTTTTTATTTATAAATGAGGTGTATGTCTCTTATTCATCAAGGTATATGGCCACACTAGTCAATGTAGGTCACAGATCTTCCTCTGTACCCAAATTTGTCTGTTAGAGTTTTCTGATGGTGGAATGGACTCATTCCTAGAATGTTGGAGGGGAATATTTGAGGTCCTCCTCATCTTATTATTCTTCTTCCTTTATACTAATTCTATAGGGAATGAGTGATTAACGTAGATATTTGAAATTCTGGATGATTTGTCAGTGGAATTTCCATTCTCAATCAATGGAACTATAGGTTTTTTTGACGCAAGTAAGGATGTAGTGGTCTTCTGAGTCTCTAGGGGGAAACTATAGAAATTTCCCTTTGGTTGTTACCATAATTTTTCAGGTCATAGATTTCACTCACGTTATCTATTTTGGTTGAGGGAACTAATATCATTAGTGTTGATGTACACACACCCAAATATGAACTCACACTTTCAATTTGGTTGATGAGAAACACTTATTAATTAATTATGTCTATAAAGGGGCTAGAAATGTTTATTTTGAGACTATTTGGGGATGTAAATCAATAAACATCATCAATCATGGGTTGTTTCCATTGTCTATGGTAAAAACCTATGTCTATATATTGAGATTCACAAGACTCAAATAGAGATTTGTCACCATGAAATGTTTTGATCTTACCATTGATCAGTATTTGAGACATTGGCATCATGATAATGGGAACATATCATGTTGATTCAATGAAGGACTTTCTAAAAGGACATTTAAAGTGGTAGCCTGCTAAATGACCCAGAATTCACTGTCAGATACAAGGTCCTTAGATTGAGTCTGAAGCTTGATTTGTCCAAGGGGAATTTGTTCACTCTCATAAAAACCCAATAGTGTCAAGGAAAACATAGACAAATAAAATTCACCATAACCCAATGTATAGATATCTACATTGGAATTATCCTGAATCTAAGACATTATCAATGAAATCCCATCAAATTTCATTATCATCTAGTCTTCTATACACAAACAAGATTATAATGTGCCCATATATAAGAGCATCATTTTCCTACTCTAATAAATATATCATTATGTGGAATCATGCATGATCAATCCCTATATGATACACTTATGCTTCTATAAACATAGATTTGAACTCTTGAGGGCTCAACAAAGCCTCTATGGGAGGTTCATAGAGATATTTCAATAAATTTGGTGAAAACATGATTGAAAACTTGGCCAACTAAAGGGATAATTACTTCAATATGTCATATTTTTTACACATAGTGTTGGTCAGACTAGATACTAAAAGGGGGGGGGGTGAATTGAGTTCATATTAAAAATATCTGTTTAAAATTTTTAGATTGAAATCCCCCAATTTAAATAACTAGCTCAACTGTAGTCAATTTGTAATACAGTAAAGGTTTAGTTAGGTTCTTAAAAGATTGATTAGTTCTTAGTTAATCTAATCTGAAGATTAGATTATCTTATGAAACTAACCTACTAGTTTACATTAAATAAAAACACTTGCTAGTTTAACTATCAGAGTAACTTTGAAATAGATTTATATTTAAAGTACTTAGCAGCAAAATATAGAAAATAATTTAAACTAAAATAAGTTGCACAACAGAATTAACCAAGAGGTTTGGTCTCAAGATGAGACTTAGTCCTCTCAAACAGTTTATATAGATCTTTGATCCACACCCTGGATCGGGGTTTACAATAGCACTCAAACTGTCCAGGTCCTCATACCTCTACCATAGTTCTACGTGGGAAAGCAATAATTACCACAGCTCATAGGATGTCCAAGTCCTCAGAACTCTACCACTATCTACAGTGTATAGACGAGTGTAAGTGAAATATTGAGTGATGATTTTGAAATCCCCCAGTTCAGCTTGGCTGAAAATGTGTGTTCAAACATACAGAAGAACACACTGCTTGTAATGTAAAGAAAAAGATGATCACAGTCGAGGAAGAATATAGAGATGAGTTTATAATGCTCTTGTGTGATGTCAATGCAGTTCTAGAATCCTATGGATTGAAGAAGATGAATATTTGAGTCCTTCTCTGTATGTTGTGTGAAAAATAGAGTGTCGCGATTCTGGTTGTGTTCTCCGTGAGGTTCAGTGAAGTGAAGATATTCTGTAGGCTTCAAAAATGCTTTGTGTGTTAAGCTGTTTCGAGTTACATGCAGCGTGCCTTTTTTGTTTTGAAAAAAAATATTCCTCTCAATATCTTCTTTAATCATGTGGTCAATGCCTTACTTTTTGTTCTTGTATCACGCATGATGATTCTTGGTCACACTTCACTTTTAACGTGGTATGAACATGTTGGAGCCAACAGGTTGCATGTGTTCTGCACCTCATACCTCGTAATTTCTAATGATAAGTCTGCAAAGAAACATTAATTATGTCAGTGCATTAAAGTCGTCAAATATGACCGTTAGAAATTAAATTGAATGATGATAGAATAGTTTAAGAAACGGTGTCATAGTGAGTCATCGAAATAGTGTCCCCTTCACACGGTGTCGAGGTTGATCATGGTATCTGAGTGTCACAGTGTCTCTCTATCACAGTGTCTTGTTCATGGTGTCTCGTTCATGGTGTCTCATTGTCATGGAGTCTTTCTATCATGGTGTCTTGTTCACAGTATCCTATGGTCATGGTGTCTTGCTTCACGGTGTCTGGCTTCACGGTGTCTGGCTTCACGATGTCTGGCTTCACGGTGTCTGGCTTCACTGTGTCTGGCTTCATGGTGTCTGGCTTTATAGTGTCTGGCTTCACGGTGCCAGAAATAGATAACCAGTGGCAGACTCACGGTGTCTTAAACTTTTCAAAGTAACTGTGTTCAGACTTAAATAATGATGATAATAGAAAGGATTAGATTTAAGTATTTTTCAAAGAAGGTATTTCAAGAGTAGATTAATGATAGTATAAAGTAAGTTAAACTGAATATAAAACAATTAAGACCTTTTATAGCTCTTCTTAAAGCATGAGAACACTTTAGACATAAATACACATGATTGGATATAATTTATAAAGGTTAACTAGGTGAATAAGATTTGTGACCATTAAAACATGATTAATACAAGTGGAGTCTGGCAATATCCCCCTTTTTTATGATCACAAATCATATACTATTAAGGTGTATATTAGATTAAACTAAAAAGATAAATTTCTAACATAATATATAGAAACTTCTCCCCCTTTTGGGATTATCAAAAAGACGAAATAAGAGAGGTCAAAAAATTTCATAGTCCATTAATAGAAAATAAGTGATAGTACAACAAAAATATCAATACAAAAACAATAGTTTCCCTCTCAAATTTAGTAAACACTTTTCATATTCAAGGGATGTCCTTATCATTGAATTTTTTAGTAGTAGAAGCGGAATCAATATGGGTAGTGGTTGAGGTAGAAGAAGTCGGATATGTGGTTCATAAAGAATGGAAAGGAAGGACATCAAAGACTGAGGGATCCATGGTAGCGGTAGTAAAAGATATAGGCAGTTGATGATCAAGAATCATAGGCATGATCTGACTGAGTTCTTGGCCGGCAGACATGGTGGTTGAGGCTAGGGCAGAGGTGAGGGTAGGTAGCCCAGGTCTGAGAGGTATAGCCACTGGAGAAACAATGGTTTTACTCTGAACATAAAGATAGGGCCTGGGGAGTTTGATGAAATTTGTAATGATCTCTCCACCATACTACATGGATTTCTCAAAAGCTTCCTTGTTCTCCATAAACTTGTCCAACAAATGAGTAAACTCTGTGAGTTTCTGGACTTGGTTCTTGAAATATTGTGTCACAGGAGGAATCCACATATTTTCTACAAGGTACTTGAAATGATTTGTCATATCGGTCTTGGAATTTTTTTTATTGAAGTACAAATCCACTTTATTGGAAATATATTGATGAGAATCATTAGCAATTTTGGAGTGGATTTGTACTAAGTCAAGAACTCGATCACTATTTTTGACTACTTCAGATAAAGAATCCTCATTAAAGACACTGAAAACATTATGAAGATCTTCTTTAACTTCAAATCTGAGTAGATCACTATCCATGGAGGGTTTAGAGGCTTGACTAGATGCTTTGATAGATGTGGTCAGGGAGTGTAGTTGATTAAACACCTTTTTAAGACATCTTGTGTACTCATCAGTGAGTTTATTGAGGTTAGAAACAAGCCCTTTAATTTCCTTCACAATTTTCTTATTCCTTTCAGAAATCGTTCCATAAAAGGATGAAAGATAAGGTTGAATCTGAGACACACCAACTTGTGGGATTTGAGGAGCAGGATCTACATGAGGGGAAACAGATTCAGATCTCAAATGTAGCTCTCTCTCCATTTTGTCAACCATACTTCTTAGGGACTAAACTTCATTACTGAGAATATTATTTTCAACTCTTACCTCTGGAATCTCATGGAGCATCTAAGGTTTTATTTTCCAAATTATCTTCTCCAAAAAAAGTGAGTCATCTCCCTCACATAAATTTTTCACAGGACGAGGTTGGGTATTCATGAGTTTCTCAACTTTATATAAGAGAGTATCTCCAAATTCCATAATATAATCCTTACTTAAAAAGGATGGATGTTTAGAAACGGGCTTAGGTATAGGAACTGGTACAAGATTAGGTTCATTCTCAGGTGTAAAACTGGAGACTAATTTCAATTGAAATAGGGAAGAAATATCAATCTCGGTTGTTGTAACCTTCTAAGACTCGTTCACAACATAGAAACTAGGAAATTTGTACGGAGTGTCTATAGGTCTTGAGTCAGTTTGATGTGATGCTTCAGCAGACTCAAGATTTCGGGTTTTCTCCCACTCAACAGGTGCCTCCTTCTCAGGATTTAGAGGCTTAGGAACTTGGTCTAAATCCACAGACTTAGCTCTGAGTTCCTCACACATTTCCTATCAAGCCATCTAAAAAGATCTCTCTATCCGTTCTTCCACAAATGGTAAGATTTCAGGAATAGATTGTTCCACAGGGAGTTCCTCAAGATTGTCCTCTTTCATAATAGGTAACACTTCCCCTATAGGATCTTCTGCTATAGGTTCTTACATGAAATTTTTTCCTGAATCTTTAGAAACTGATTCTATCACAGCCTTGGGTTGAGTTTCCAAACTAACAGATTCATTAAGAGAAAGGACTTATTCCTCAACAACTTCATGAGAAACAGTAGTTAAATCTTCCTCAAAAACAACATCCTCCATAGGTGGCACTTTAGCCTCTTCTTCCTCTTCATCCGGATACCCAACAAGCTCATCTGGTTCCAAACCATAATCAGAAATGTCTTTTGGCCTCGAGGGATAATCCATAAGATTGAACTTCTTATAAACCTTATCATTTTCTTCCACCCATTCCTTTTTTTCCAAGGATTCCAGTTTATCTTCATTCTCTTGATGGTGGATTTTGAGATACAGTACTCACAATCCATAATTACTTCCTCATTAGGTGTAACCACACCTTTTTCAAGAAGCATGGCTGATATAAGCAGAGAGTAGAACAGAGAAGTGGACTTGGATGTGACTTTGATCAACTCTCACATGTGGTGTATGATATACTTGCACAGGTTGATCTTATGTCCATTTTTCATGAGGTGAATCAAAAACACATCTTGATATTTTAACACAACAAAATCACCTTTTCTTATACATACAAAATTCTGTAAAAACTTAAACAGAAGCCCAGTTTCTCCATCTAATTCAGCAGTGATGGATCTTCTTTGGGTTCCATTTCTAGTTTGGGTTTTCAGGGAATCCTCTAAATCAAAGAAATCGGTTGAAGGTGGAGATACTCTTTGATATTCCTCACAAATTCTTTCATGAGGTATCCTAAGTCATGCAGCCCATAACCTTGAAGAGAAAGAGAATATTTTTCCATTGACCCAGCTTCTTACAACATTACTCTCCCCAAAATCAAAGGAGAACTGTATGTACTGGTAAAAATGAACCACAAATCTAGGGTAGATGGGTCTATACTCCATCGACAACCATCCTAACCAACATTTTTGTTCTAAAACATTCATAAACAGCGACTTACTAGAGAGAATCCACTTGGGATAAATTTATTTCTCAGGTACCGCACTGCAGTTTACCAGACTCAGTTTTAAAGGTCCTTCGGGTGTCAGCTCAGGTGCATTCTTATTCTTCGTCGATCTGCGCTTCTCAGGTGTCGATGAAGATAGATGATTCATCCTTGGAATTCACTGATGGTTCGAGTGAGATAAAGGTTTCAAGGATGAAGAAGGGTTCGAAAAGAGTAGGTAAAAGAAATCTCAAGTGAATAATCGAGTGATATCTATTTTGTTTTATCATTTAGTAATTCCAAACGTCACAAAAATAAAAATGCTGGAAAATAAAAGTGGTAAAATAAAAATTACCATGATAATAAAAAAATAAATAGAATTTTTATGGTGAGACTATGTTTGGTCATTACGGTGAGACAGTGAGTGATTTTTACGCTGAGATAGTGAGTGAGCTTGACGATGAGAACAATGAGTGAGTTTCACGATGAGATAGTGAGTGAGTTTCACAGCGAGACCATGAGTGAACATTCCAGTGCACGTTACGGTGAGACAGTAAACGTTAGACTATAAGTACAATGTTCTAAGAGTGATATCGTAAACATAGGATACATTAATAGAGAAACAGTAAATTATAACACAGTGAGATATCAAACAGTAAGACCTGAAACTGTAACAAGTAAGGTCTCTATTTGATATTTATCATGCCTAGTTTATGTATGATTTAGTCAATTCTCTCATAATTTAATGGTTTAGTGAATATATCATCAAGTTGATATTCAGTACCAATGAATTCCAAACTGATATCACTTTTTTGATAATGATCTCTCAAAAAGTGATGTCTTACATCAATATGGTTTGTCCTAGAATGTGAAACAGGGTTATTTGAGATGTTAAAAGCACTTTTATTGTAACAATATATAGGTACATGTCTGAATTGATATCCATAATCTATTAATGTGAGTTTCATCCACAAAATGTTTTGCACAACAAATTCTAGCATCTATGTATTCAGCTTCTACAGAAGATAATGCAACAGAATTTTTTTTCATTCTAAACAAGGATACTACTGACTTTCCAAAAAGGTGACATGTTCTAGAGGTGCTTTTTCTATCTAGATTACATACACTGAAGTCAGAATCAGAGTAACTAACTAATTCAAATGATTGTCCTTTAGGATAGAACAGTCCTAGATTGGGTGTATGCTTGAGGTATTTGAAAATTATCTTTACAACATTTAGATGAGATTCCTTATGATTTTCTTGAAAATGTGCACACATACCCACACTAATCCTAATTTCAGGATGACTAGCAGGTATGTAAAGTTATCTTCCAATCATTCCTCTATAAGCGGTTTTTTCAACAAATTTTCCATCTTCATCAAGATCCAGCTTACAAGAGGTACTCAGGGGAGTGTCACTACTTTTAGTGATATCCAATCCAAAACCTTTTATCAGATCCTTTTTAAATTTACTTTGATTTAATATAATACCATTTTCATTTTGAAAAACTTTAAATCCAAGAAAATATTAGATTTCTCCCATTAAACTCATTTCAAATTCATTTTGCATCATTTTTTAAAAATCAACACATAATGAATTCTTCGAAGATCCAAATATAATTCATTTACATAGATTTGAAAAACTAAAATATAATTAGAAATTAATTTTATAAAATGGGTGGGATGAACTATTACTTTTGTAAAACCTTTGGAAATAAGAAAAGTACTCAATCTATCGTACCAATCTCATGGAGCTTTCTTTAAACCCTATAAAGTTTTTTATAGTTTAAAAATGTTATTTGGAAGATGAGGGTTTGTAAATCCAGGGGTTGTTCAACAAAAACATCCTCAGCTATCTACCCATTTAAGAATGCACTCTTAACATCCATTTGATATAGTTTTAAATTCAGATGTGTAGTATTTTCAAGCAGGATTCTGATGGATTAATGTTTGGCTACAGGAGAAAAGGTCTCCTCATAGTCGATTCCTTCTTCTTGACTATAGAATTATGCAACTATTATAGCCTTATTTCTAACTATGTTACCAGATTTATCAACTTTATTCCTAAAAACCCATTTAGTGCCTATGGTTAATGTGTCCTTAGGTCTGTCTACTAATTTGCAGAAATTAATTATTTAAAATTGATTTAATTCTTCCTGCATAGCCATCACCCAAAATTAATCATTGATAGCATCATTGATATTTTTAGGTTCTAACTATGAAAGAAAAGCTTTATGTTTAACCTGATTTCATAGAGAATCTCTAGTTTGTGTAACTCTATCTAAATATCCTACTACAATATCTAAAAGATTATTTTTAAGAGTCCTAGTTGGTCTAGAAAAGATAGTGCTAGAGATTTCAGGTTCATTTATAGGTTCGGGTTCTATAGAATCAGATTCTGGAACATTTCCAGAACTGGTTGTCTTAACAATAGGTTCATTGTTCTTGTCATTAATGTTTAGAATGGACATATCTTCTTCAAGATTTTCAAGAGGTTTCCTAGGTTCATGTGGATGGGTTTTTATCAAATTTGATCTCTACAGATTCTTCCACACAGCTGGTTCTCTTATTGAATACTATATAGGCTTAACTTGATATTGAGTAACCTAGGAAAATTCCTTCATCACTTTTGGAAGTAAATTTGTCAAGATTGTCTTTAGTATTAAGGATAAATACTTTTCAACCAAAAACTCTAAAGTAGTTAACCTTAGGCTTCCTATTGTTCCATAGCTCAAAAGGGGTCTTTTTGAGAATTGGTCTAATCAAGGCTCTATTGATAACGTAACAAGCTGTATTAACAACATTATCCCAAATTTAAATTGGTAAATCATATTCATTGAGCATTGTCCAAGAAATATCTTGAAGTGTCTAATTTTTTTCTACTACACCATTTTGTTGGGGTGTTCTAGGAGTAGAGAAATTTTGACTATATCCATTGTGTGAGAAATAAGTTTCAAACTCTTGATTTTCAAACACATGGCCATGATCACTTCTCAAGGTCATGATCCTATGTCCACTAAGATTCTCTACAGACTTGGAATATTTAATAAAGTACGAGAAACGATCACTTTTTTGATCTAGAAAATATACCCATGTTTATCAAGAAAATTCATCTACAGGGATATAAACATAATGCATACCATTTAAGATAGAAACTCTGTATGGTCCAAACAAATCCATGTAAACCAACTCGAGAGGTTGAGAAGTAGAAACTTATTTCATTGATTTGAAAGAAACTTTATGTTGTTTTCCCTTTTGTTAGGGATTGAAAACTTTGTTAGTTGGGAATTCAAGTTTAAGTTGGTCTCTATCAAAGTTCTTCCTAGTCAGTTTTCTAAGTGAGTGTATATTTTAGTGTCCTAATATTCTATACTGAAGCCATGATTCTTTATTAAAGGTATTTAAACAGGTAATATTTTGAATGGATAAAGAATTCAAATCTACGACATAAATATATTCATTTATCAGTGTAGTTTATAACGAAGCTTTTTAGAATCAAATACATTACAGGCAGCATTATCAAATTTAACATTGGAACCATCATCACAGAATTGAGAAATGCTTAATAGATTAGACTTTAGTCCATCAACAAATAAAACTTTAGAAATTATGATTGAATCAGTGTTACCAATCTGGACTAAGACAATGATCTTTCCTTTTGAGTTATCCACAAAGGTGACATATCCTCCATCAACATTGATTAAGCTTTTAAAACATGAAAAGTCTCATATCTTATGTCTTGAATATCCACTGTCCAAGTACCATGTCTTCCTACACGAAATTTTTAAGCAGGTTTCCAACGACACAATTTTTGATAGAAACTGATTTTGGATCAAAGATTTTCTTGGGTCCAGACAGGTTAGCTATAAGAAGTTTTGGTACCCAGATTTGTCTATTGGGTTTCATATAATCAATGGTTTTAAAATATTATTAAAGATAAACTTTGTTTGATCTATAAATATGGGAATATATTGTTGAGACATAAGAATTTTCAGAGCTAGAACTAGCAGCATACTGTCTAGATATAGAAATAAATCTATTCTTTGCAATCTGTCTCTATCCAGGCTGATAGCCTAAACCAGTAGTATATTTTGGTTCCACTTGTTTTCCTAGAATTTGTGTAAGTGTGCCCTTTCCATTAGTAAATTTTCCTAAATCTTTTCTGAGTTTCTCATTAGAAAATTTTATTTCAGTATTCTCTTTGAATAGTTGAGAATTCTTTTCCTTTTCTACTTCTAGTACAGATTTGACAGTGCTTGTTAGAGCATGCTGTTTCTTTAATGATTTGTACTTCTCTTTTAGCTCATTGTAGGTATCCTCTTGCATGTTACAGTATTCAAATAATTCTTCACTAGACATGTTTTCTTCATGAGAATTATAATCATCTCCTGAATAAAAATAGTTTAAAGCATGAGTATCCAATTTTACCTCAGATGTGTTTGTCGTGAAACATATATAAGAATTTGGATATTTTTCATCCTGAGTAGAATCAGAAATAATTGAACTCTCTTCTGAAGCACTCCTGGTTTCTTTCATAACATTCTCATAATTGTTTTCCTTGTACTCTTATTTCATCATATACTTTAACATTGGACAGTCAGCTTTCACATGTCCTTTCCTCTTACATTCGTAGCAGACTATGTCATCACTTTTATCAGTCTTTTTCCAATCGTTATTCCAATGAAAATTATTTTCGTACATTACCTTGTAATTATATTTTTTGAAAAACTTATTTTTCCTATAAAACTTCTTAAATCTTCTGGCAATCTGAGCCATTTCAGCATCACTGTCATATACACTCGCTTCATTACTAGAACTATCACCTACAGCTTGAATTTTCTCTTTGTCCTTATTTTTTGAAGTAGAGATCTTGAAGGCTACTAATTTCTTTCTTGGTTCATTATATTCTTCATTTTTTATCTTATATTCTTCTTCATACATCATCAACTTTCCAATCAGGTCCTTCACATGTATCATGCCAATGTAACATGATTCGCTTATTGAGACTAATGTGCCTTTATATCTTTCTGGAAAACATCGTAGTATTCTCATAATTTGCTCTTTTTTTGGAACAAATTTTCCCAGTGAGCTCATTGTATTTACTATTACATTAAACCTGAGGTACATATCAGAAATAGATTCATCAGATTTTATTTTGATGTTATCATAATTAATAGTGTTTGTATTTAGTCTCATTTCCTTAACATTAGTTGTTCCTTCACGAGAAATAGCTACAGTATCCCATATTTCATAATCAGTCTTACAAGAAGATATTGAGTTAAATTCATCATATCTTAAATCACAATACATGGAATTCATTGCTTTATAATTATTATTGTAAGAAGCTTTCGTAGGTTCATTCAAAGTAGTTCTAACTGTTTCTGGAATCTTATACTAAGTCTCTATAGCAGTCCAAATGTCAAATCCCATACTTTCTAAAAGAATTTTCATTTTGATTTTCCATTGGCCATAATTTACACCATTAAAGAAGGGTGGAATTTTGGTAGCTACACCTTCTAGTTTATTATCCATAATGAGATTTTAGAAAATATTTTTAAACAGATTTAATTTAGAAATAACATAAATTTTTAGATCTTTAACATACAACTAAAATAATAGTTTAAAACTTTTCATAAACAGAGAGTTTTGAAAATCCTTTTAACAAACCCTCTGATACAAATTGTTGGTCTGAGTGGATACTCGAGAGGGGGTGAATTGAGTTCTTATTAAAAACTTTTTTATAAAATATTTAGATTGAAATACCCCAATTTAAATAACAAGCTAAACTGTAGTGAATTACTAATACAGTAAAGGTTTAGTTAGGTTCTCAAAATATTGATTAGTAGTTAGTTAATCTAATCTGAAGATTAGATTGGATTTTGAAACTAACCTAATAGTTTACAATAGATACAAACACTTTCTAGTTTACTATCAGAGTAAATATAAAATAGATCTATATTTAATGTACTTAGTAGCGGGATATAGAAAATAATTTAAACAAAAAGAAGATGCACAATAGATTTAACCAAGAGGTTCAGTCTCAAGTGGAGACTTATTCCTCTAAAACAGTTTATATAAAACATTGACCCACAACCTGGATCGGGGTTTACAATAGCACTCAGACTGTCCAGGTCCTCAGACATCTACCACAGTTCTATGTGGGAAAGCAATAATAACAATAGCTCCTGGGCTGTCCAGGTCCTCAGATCTATACCACTATCCACAGTGGGATATAAGAGTGTATGGGAAATATTGACTGAAGATTTATAAATCTTCCAGTTCATCTTGGGAGAAAGTGTGTGTACAAACAGACAGGAGAACACACTGCTCATAATGTAAAGAAATAGATGATCACAGTCGGGCAAGAATATAAGGATGAGTTTAGAATGCTCTTGTGTGATGTCAATGTAGTTCTGTACTCATTTGGATTAAAGTAGATGAATCTTTTAGTACATCTCTATATGTTGTGTGGAAAATATAGTGTCGTGATTCGTGTTGTGTTCTCCGTGAGGTTCAGTCGAGTGACGATATTTCTTAGGCTTTAAAAATGCTTTGTGTGTTCAGCCTTCTCGAGTTACATGCAGTGAGCCTTTTTTTGTTTTGAAAAATCTTCCCCTATATATCTTTATCAATCTTATGCTCACTGCCTTAATTTTCATTCTTGTATCATGTGTGATGATTCTTGGTCACAATTCTCATTTATCTTGGAATTCCCGTGTTGGAGTCGATAGGTTGCATGCGTTCTGCACCTCATATCTCATACTTTCCGATAATATGTCTACAAATAAAAATTAATTATGTTAGTGAATTAAAGTCATCAAATATGACCGTTAGAAATTAAATCGAAAGACGAAAGAATATTTTAAGAAACATTGTCACAGTGAGCCATGGAAACTGTGTCTCCTTCACACGGTGTCCATCACGGTGTCTTGCTATCATGGTGTCTTGCTGTCACAGTGTCTTGTTAATGGTGTCTCATTGTCACGGTGTCTTACTTCATGGTGTCTGGATTCACAGTGTCTGGCTTTACAGTGTCTGGCTTCTCAGTGTCTTGATGCAAGGTGTCTGGCTTCACGGTGTCTGGCTTCACGGTGGCTGGCTTCACGTTGTCTGGCTTCACGGTGCCAGAAAGACATAACCAGTGGCAGACTCACAGTGTCTTAACCTATTCAATGTAACTGTGTTAAGACTTAAATAATAATGATATTAGAAAGGATTAGACTTAAGTATTTTTTACAGAAGTTATCTTATGATTAGATTAAACATAGTATAAAGTAAGTTAAACTGAATATAGAACAATTAGTATCTTGCATAGCTCTTCTTAAAGCATGAGAACACTTTTGACATAAATACACATGATTGGATATAATGTATAAAGGTTAACTAGGTTGAATAATATTTGTGATCATTAAAACATGATTAATACATGAAGAGTCTAACACATAGTTATATGTTTCCTAGTTTGAGGTTATTCATTAAAAGATGCCTTATGATCCATATAATTTGAGGTGGGTAGGTTGTTCCGTTGAATAGAGGTTGTGGGCACCCCTTTCCATCATGGACTAGGATTAATTGGACTTCATACATACCTGGGTTAGTTAGACGATTACATCACATCTTGTCTATCTTCTATTAAAATCATGTATGGATGAATTTTATTGAACTTTGGTTCATTTTTATGATCCTACTAGGCTCGGGGAAGGGATATCTTGTTGTACCTCTCGTATCCCCTCGTGGTTTAATTTTCATGATCACAATCACTTTCTTTTTTATCTAACATTGTATTAAGTGTTTTTGTTTTATAGGCAAAAGATTTCCAAGGAAATGGGCCATGAAGCACATCAAGTGGACTGAAATTCAGTCCACCGGCCAACCGGTGTGATAGCACCGGCCACCCGGTGGACCTGGCAGAGGCATTGCCCACTGCCAGGTTCCACCGGTCAGCCGGTGGCTCTGTCACCGGCCAGCCGGTGGCACCCTCTCCAAACAGTGCAAGCTACTGTCTCCCCACCGGCTAGCCGGTGGCTCCTCCACCGGTCAGCCGGTGGAGCCTGGACCAAAATTCTTCTCCTCTGCCAAGGCACCGGCTAGCCGGTGGAGCTGTACCGGCCAGCCGGTAGCCCAGTCAAACTAGCCGTTGGGTTTGACCAGTCAACCCTCTTTTGGCCTCCAACGGCTCCGAGGACTTCTCCAACGGCTCCGAATGCCCCCAATGGGTTCCATGCCTATAAATAAAGGCTGAGGAAGCCCCGGACACTAACCGGATAATATACCAAGCGCCCAGACATATTGTTGAACATTTGGCGAACCTCCGGCGCTCCACCTTTAAGGATCCTCAAGTGCTCCAACCAATTTCCAATCAAAGGAGCACCTCAAGAATCTTGGGAGAGCACGCTACATCAACTCCATCATACTTTGGCGCCCAAGTCTTCCTCAATTACGGTTTTTCTTGCTTTATATTTTTTGAGCTTTAAATTTGGGTTTGTGCCTACAAACCCCAATCTCTTTCTTCATCCCTCTTTCTTTTGGGTTTCACATCACCATTAAGGTGTGAAGAGGTTTCTTCAAGCCTTTCCTTTTAAAAGGCTTGTGTCATAGGTGAGCTATCCTTCACCTGTAAGAAGGCTAGTGGGTTCTTGCTAAACCATTAAAAGCAAGTGGGTTCTTGCTAAACCAATTCAAAAGCAAGCTGTAATAGGTCCTAGTGCTACCTCAAAGCCTAGTGGGTTTCTTGCTAAAACCATTGAAAAGCAAGCGGTAGGAATCTCTCAACGGTTGAGTTGGGAGCGGAGACGTAGGCCGGGTTTTGGCCGAACTCCGTTAACAATTTCTTGTGTGATTGCCTCTTTTATTTTCCGCTGTATTCTTTACTTTGATTTTAAATTGTTAATAATTTTTTTTTAAAAGGCAATTCACCCCCCCTCTTGCCATCCTTCCCATTTTTCTCCGCCCAACAATTGGTATCAGAGGAAAATTTGAATAATTCCTTAACCGGTTTCAAATTAAAGATCCTTTTTGATGGCTTCTACCGCATCCACCTCTTTCGCCCCCGAAGGCTTTTCATTGGGTCGTGCTCCATTTTTTGATGGGACCGACTACACTTATTGGAAAAACCGCATGACTACCTTTCTTAGAAGCATAGGATATCCTATTTACAAAATTTTCATGCAAGGTTATACTTTGTCTACCCCCGACGAATCCAAATGGACCCCCGCCGATATTAGAAACTTTGAGCTTGATGGCAAAGCCATGAACGCTCTACATTGCGGCCTTGACCGAAATGAGTTCAACCGAGTTTCCACTTGCACCTCATCTCATGAAATTTGGAAACTATTGGAAGTGACCCATGAGGGAACTAACAAAGTTAAGGATACTCGGTTAGACATGTATAGACAAGATTTTGAAAGCCTTTCCATGCATCCAAATGAATCTATTTCTGAAATGTTTACACGCTTCACTGACGTTTGCAATGGTAGAAAATCTCTTGGTGATGATGTTTCAGCTGAAGCAATGGTCAAGAAGATTCTATGGGTCCTTCCGAGCTCATGGGCACCTAAGGTGACGGCTATCCAAGAAGCTAAGGATGTAAAGAACATGCCGGTCGAAGAGCTCATCGGATCCCTAATGACGTACGAGATCACGATGAGGTGGCAAGCTCAAAAGGAGGGCACACCAATCAAGACACCAAAGAACATCGCCCTCAAGGTACAAAAAGAAGTAAGCTCCTCCTCATCATCATCATCATCTTCATCTTCTTCATCATCAAGCGGCGACTCGGAAATGGAGAATCTAGCCCGCTAAATGCAAAAATTCATGAAGAAGCACAAGAAGAAGAAGAAATCTCGCAAGGCGCGAAAGCAAGAACCCACCGCAAGATCCGAGCCCAAGGTAAAATGCTACGGGTGCGGCCAAAAAGGGCATTACAAGCCCGATTGTCCACTCAACAAAAAACGGGCCACGCAAAACGAAAAAGGAAAGAAAAAGGTCCTCAAGGCGACATGGAGTGACACCTCATCATCCTCCTCCTCCTCCTCCTCAAGCGACCAGGGTACAAAATGCCTAATGGCAAAACATGAGGTATCATCATCCTCTTCCTCTTCTTCCTCCTCTAGTTCTTCCAATTCTTTAAATCATTTGTCTTATGAGGATCTCCAATATGCGCGAGATCAATTGGAGGAAGGTTTTCACGAACTTTCTTCCAAATTCGTTGCTTTAAAAAAAGAATTTCAAAAAACTCTCTTCCGAAAAAGAACAACTTCTCAAAGAGAAGGAAGAGTTGACCCTCAAAATCCAAAATCTTCCCGATGTTGATTCCATGGAATCAACCATCAAAGACCTAAGGGAGACTCTAGCCAATTTCACCCAAGGGGAACAAAATTTGAACAATTTACTTGGTTCCCAACGTGTATCCCGAACCACCCAAGGGCTTGGCTATTCCAAGCAAGCTTCCTCCTCCCATGCTCCAACTATTTTTGTAAGGGGGAGCTCCCAATTCAAATTTTGTAATTATTGCAAAAAACCCGGGCACCTCATTTACGAGTGTGATTGAAAAAATTCCTGGTACGGCCAACCCAAGTCTATTTTCTTTTCGGACGAATTTTATAGGAGAAGACCCGCCATGAAACAAATTTGGATTGAAAAATCCCTCTTAGCGAGTCTCTCCGGGCCTAAAATTGTCTCTTTTCAAAATCCCTCTCCCCGGTGATTTGTTGTTTTTATTTAGGGGGAGTTAGGATCGTTTAAGCCCTTTTGATTTCAATTTCAAAATTTTCTATTCAAACTTTCAATTTCAACACTTGATATCAAATTTTTTTAATTCAAAATTTTCTATTAAATTTTCATTTCAAAATTTTCAACTCTTGGTATCGAATTTTTCATTTCAAAACTTTCAATTCAAACTGTTATTCAATTTTTTATTCAAAACATTCATTTCAACGTTTTCGATTCAAAACTTTCAATTCAAATTTCAAAAATTTCAATTGGTTTAAAATCTTGTTTTTCAACATTTTCCCTCAATCAAGTTTTATGCCCCGTGCTATTTTGATAATCACAAAGGGGGAGAAATTCTTGATTGATTGGGGGAAAAATCTTTTAAAGCATGCCTTTCATTTCATTTTTTTTTGATTGTTTCGGTGATTGTGATCATCAAAATAGGGGGAGATTATTGTACCTCTCGTATCCCCTCGTGGTTTAATTTTCATGATCACAATCACTTTCTTTTTTATCTAACATTGTTTTAAGTGTTTTTGTTTTATAGGCAAAAGATTTCCAAGGAAATGGGCCATGAATCACATCAAGTGGACTGAAATTCAGTCCACCGGCCAACCGGTGTGATAGCACCGGCCGGCCGGTGGACCTGGCAGAGGCATTGCCCACTGCCAGGTTCCACCGGTCAGCCGGTGGCTCTGTCACCGGCCAGCCGGTGGCACCCTCTCCAAATAGTGCAAGCTACTGTCTCCCCATCGTCCAGCCGGTGGCTCCTCCACCGGTCAGCCGGTGGAGCCTGGACCAAAATTCTTCTCCTCTGCCAAGGCACCGGCCAGCCGGTGGAGCTGTACCGGCCAGCCGGTAGCCCAGTCAAACAAGCCGTTGGGTTTGACCAGTCAACCCTCTTTTGGCCTCCAACGGCTCCGAGGACTTCTCCAACGGCTCCGAAGGCCCCCAATGGGTTCCATGCCTATAAATAAAGGCTGAGGAAGCCCCGGACACTAACCGGATAATATACCAAGCGCCCGGACATATTGTTGAACATTTGGCAAACCTCCGGCGCTCCACCTTCAAGGATCCTCAAGTGCTCCAACCAATTTCCAATCCAAGGAGCACCTCAAGAAGCTTGGGAGAGCACGCTACATCAACTCCATCATACTTTGGCGCCCAAGTCTTCCTCAATTACGGTTTTTCTTGCTTTATATTTTTTGAGCTTTAAATTTGGGTTTGTGCCTACAAACCCCAAACTCTTTCTTCATCCCTCTTTCTTTTGGGTTTCACATCACCATTAAGGTGTGAAGAGGTTTCTTCAAGCCTTTCCTTTTAAAAGGCTTGTGTCATAGGTGAGCTAGCCTTCACCTGTAAGAAGTCTAGTGGGTTCTTGCTAAACCATTAAAAGCAAGTGGGTTCTTGGTAAACCAATTCAAAAGCAAGCTGTAATAGGTCCTAGTGCTACCTCAAATCCTAGTGGATTTCTTGCTAAAACCATTGAAAAGCAAGCGGTATGAATCTTTCAACGGTTGTGTTGGGAGCGGAGACGTAGGCCGGGTTTTGGCCGAACTCCGTTAACAATTTCTTGTGTGATTGCCTCTTTTATTTTCCGCTGCATTCTTTACTTTGATTTTAAATTGTTAATAATTTTTTTTAAAAGGCAATTCACCCCCCCTCTTGCCATCCTTCCCGTTTTTCTCCGCCCAACATATCCTATGAGTTTCCAGGGCATAAATAGCTCTAGAAGGTATGTGGTGGGAGGTTCAAGTTTTCCCATGACCATGCCTTCCCCTACCACCATGGATTCAATGAACAATTCCTCTGATTCTCAAATAATTTATAGGAAACATAGGTTAATATTCATTATCTTATTCATAAAAGGTTTCCATTAAAATAAAAACGTTAATGGAATTGAAGATTTAATCTTTGTCTGATGAGGTCTCCTTTTGGGCGGGGTGGTGCTCATCACCTAGAGATCAGTGGCATGAAGTCAAGGAGGGACAATACTAACTTTGAAATCTATACCAAATAATATTTATTCTCTTGATATATATTTCTATTATAATGTATTTTCTTAAAATATCATCTTTGGATGATTCTGTTGTTGATGAAGTTGGTCACACCATGATAGAGGATACTATAGAGAAAATTTGATGGTTCAACCATTCCTTGAAGATGAAACAAGTATAATTTATCATATTTTTAATCATACAATCGTTAAATGATTGTGTTCCCTTAATTATAACCTCTTTCCATTCACCTTCCTCCTCTCGAATGGTAAAATAAAAACATGCAACTTGCGCAGGTGGCTTCTCAAATTTTACTTGCTCAGAATCAACCATATTTTAGAAATGTATTCAAAGAAAAATAAATCCTAAGTGGTATAACCAAATGCTCATTTAAAAGGCTAATATTTTCTGTGGCTTTCTAGAACAACTTGATTTGGGCTTATGGGCTCTAAAAATTACAAAACGTTATTTAGATGGTTGCTTTAAATTTTTTGGGAACTTATTCTTCTTTGAGGGGGAAAAATGACCTTCCCTTTTTCAAATTGATTTAATCTATATTCCATATTCTCAACCTAAAGGTTAAATTTTTATTAACAGTGTTCAAGAGGAGATGTTGGATCATAGGGTGAGGGTTTTGAAGTTGGAGCTATTGAAGAAGCTGGCTTCAGTGTGGCAGTAACAGTTTCTATTTCACCCATTCTCTTTCACATATTTTTAAGGATAGTTTGAGACTT
Source organism: Viscum album (assembly GCA_963277665.1). Lineage (NCBI taxonomy): Eukaryota > Viridiplantae > Streptophyta > Magnoliopsida > Santalales > Viscaceae > Viscum > Viscum album. The sequence continues at coordinate 66,326,227 of OY728135.1, read as the reverse complement.
GGATTTTGTTCTCACAATGGATTCATCCATTACTTGGGAAATGGGTAAAGGTTCCAAAAACCATCCTATATATTTTATAAGGATTCGGGTTTTCATTATCTTTCCATGAAATTTCATTATATAGAGGTCCAACAAATCAACTTGAAGAAGGAAAAAGTTCAGATAGTAAGTCAATCTCTTCTACCTAGATATGAAATCGATGAAGCTATCAATTTTATTTTGTTTTCAATTTTATAGTTCTAGGATTTTTGTCTTCTAAAGTATTTAGAGGAATTTATAGAGAAAATACATATGGAAATCTTTATATCCATTGATTGATCGTGCTGGTAAACTAGTGTACTAGAAAAAGGATGTTCCTTCCATGTTTTACATATATTATTAGTGTTTATAAACATATTATTGTTTATGAGCCCCCATCATGGGACCACAATGGGATACAATGTTCTTATAATTCCCCTATAAATCCTCAAAAACATTAAATGTTAGAAACATAGGTTTTCTAAAGTTTTTTGGAGGAAGAGACGCATCTACCCATTTAGGGTATAGTTTCATCTCTATGTTTACTAGTTCAAATTATCCTCCCATGGATTATAATTAATCTTTGAATTAATTAATAGTGTTAACTAACCCTTGGGAGATGATGGGTAAAACAGGAACATGAACATGGGTAACGACAAGAATGGCCAGATGTGGTGGCTCTACTAGTACTTTTAGTTGACAACCTATTTGGTATAGCTAATGATAATCAACCTAACATTGTTCTAGTTATTTCCCTAATAGATTTAACTCCTAATATTCAATTGTAATTAGGTCAAAATAAATTGGTTTTCTTCCCCTTGGTTGAACAGATGTTCTAGCCCTACATTTTTCACCATGATGAGATCCTATTGTGGAGGGATATCAGCCATAAGTGTAAGATGAGGCTCTACTTAAAAGAGATATTAGACTGGGATATTTCCTCTGAGTAATTATAAATTAATTCCATACAACGTATTCATCTTGGATTAATATTGATTGAATGTTTCCTCAAGAATCTGTGGTTCAACTTCATTAGGTAAAGGGTGGGATGTGGTTTTTCCCTTACCCGTTTCATTAACCAAAGAATGTCGAGGTGGTGATAGTGAGGCATCCATAGGAGTCCTTATCTTTTTCAATAGTTTGTTATTAGTACACACTCCTTCCTCAATAATTTAGATGTTGACCTTGATTCGAATAGAATTATCCCTCTCTTTTTCTCCAACATTGGTTTCACACTCTATAGAATATATAGGGTAAATAGAAAGGATATTTATTTCTGAATAATGAAGCGAGACTATAACATCACTACAAGAACAATAGGAGGGTTGATTTCTTTCAGGATAACATTAGTACAAGACTTGATCTCTAGAAGTAATAACACCCTTGGTAAATTATTTCTGTTTATGATTTTTTGGGTCCACCACCTTTCTTGGGAGGGTTATCCAGAGGATTCCTTATGAAGGGTAACCCAGAGATAATCCCTTGAGAGATTCACAATAAGAATTCTCCCTTATAGAGAAGGGGTACCATTGGAGTAACACCATGGGGGTAGGGCTTGTGACACATCTCCTAGATGAGAGATGAATGACATCCATGGGGGATATGATTTGCATAAAAATTTCCACAGCCACACAAGATGGGGTTTCCCTAGATACCCCATTCTTTCACTTCAAACTAGATTTAGCGATCGTGGGGGAGGTTATTGAGATACAAATGTCCACATACCTAAGGGTCTGGGCTACTCATGTATCACTGTGTCTTCGGCTATGGATATGGCTATCTTTATTTTCTAAACATTTATTCGAGCGTCAGGTAGGTACAACATAATATCTACATAAAGGATAATTATTTCCAAACAAATAATTATTACTCAATGGTTGGATCTTCTCAAGCGATAGTAATTATAAATATTTTTATACACCTCATACAAGATTCTTTTAATGGCCTGATCTCACCGATATTGACACTTATGAGATTTGTTGATGGCTAACTTGTGCTAAATACTCCCTCTACTGTAGCCATATCCTACTTCTTAAAGTCATCTTTATGTAATCAAATTGAACGAACCCACATTAGGTACGTTTTTATGAAGAGAGTGTGTAGTGAAATGATGTTATCCAAGCTCATACCATCCTTATATAAAGACATTAGGTAGGGAATCATCAATTAATTGATCAAACTTGTGAAAATCATTGAGAAATGAACATTATAGGTTCTCACAATAATTTTCCAATTTTGGTGTCTCATAGGTAAAAGATCACTTCATTCAATCTGGATACAATGGTCTCATATTTATTTAACATGATATATATATCCATTCAAAGGTAAGAACGTTTTTTCAATTGAAAAAATTCATCAATAGATTTAGATGAATTTTTTGTAAGAATCCTTTTGAAAAAGTTTTTGGAATATCATACTGAGAAGTGGATATTGGGTAAAACATGACTGGTACCTTATATTAGTTCAGTTGTTTCCTCATGAGTGATATATTATCTTCCCCCTTTTTAGAAGATTCCTCCACTTGTTCTGAACAAATTGGATGTTTCTCATCTACCTTATTACAAGTGGACAGATTGGTATGAATCTCATATTCTATTCTAGAGCCAACAAATACATGGTTACTTTGGAGAATGATTATTTCCATAGGAGTTCTTATGATTGAGAATGAATATCACTTTTTAATTAAAAGTAATTAGGGATGACTATATCTATCTTCTCAAGTCCCTCATGATATGAGGGATTTGTCACAATTGATTTGGAAACGGGATGACGATATGGTCAAAATGAAGCTTTACGGTAGGGATAAGCTTTGCAGTGGAAACCATGATAGTGAGGACCATCATTGTGGTATAATTTCCCAACACGATGATGGGTTCTTCAGCATATACCTTGGGGAGGACCTTCAATGTGAACATTGGAAAGGGGGGGCCTTATTGTCATTTTATCTCCTTACAATGGGGTGTGTTATCATGGTAGTCATCAATAAAGAATAATTCATGATACATATATTATGAACATGAAGTAAATTATCATGGATAATATTAGGGAGAGTACCTCCAGATCTACTTGTGGTGATGTTGGGGGGAGGACCTTCGTAAATTAATCTTCTACTTCTTTGAATTGGTAAAATATCAATTGGATCTCGGGTTGCCAATGATTTTAGTTTGATGGCCTAAATAACACCAGTAGTAAGTAGATTTAATTTCACATTTATTTCCATATAAATAATTGTAGTATTTCTAGTAATGTTGTCTAAGTTGGGCACTGAGATGACGTGATATTCTGAGACCTAATGAGCCCATAATTGACATCTGAAAAATATTAAATATATTAAAATCATGTGCATGGAATTTTACTGAAATATTGGAATAAATCTAAAATGGAGTCTCAGATCATAAATTTTATATTTCCATTGAGTTCAGAATGTAGATTTTACCATAGGTATGATATAATATATATTGTAATTAGTTGTTTTCTAAAATGTCTTCATGGGTGAAAATAACAAAAAAAATTAATTTGTTTAATTTGTTTAATTGTTTTGATGAAAAAATCAAAGACCCTTCTATAAATTCCCTTTTGTGGGTAACTCCTAGTGATATCTGAATAAACCAAGAGACCTAGATTGGAAATAATATAGATGAGTTGAGGGATGACATCATATTGGAGGATTGAATGGTTATCACAAGGACTGTCAATGTCACCGGAGTTCATAGATATTTCCAATGACTACATCAGATGATGATTGATCATTAGTGACCGATCTTAACTCTTGGAAAAATATTTTTTTATGTGTATTTATCCTCTTCTTCTAATCATAAGATGATCAATAGTCACTAAACTTATGGGATAATTTTTAGATCTATCATATTGTGGGTATGTGATTATTTTTCTGTTAATTTGGTGATTTCTCTTGGAATTTTATTTATAAATTTTCATTTCAAATTCTAAAAGTATAAAATCATGGCGGAATTAACAATTGCTTGTGTTCTATTCCTTATGTTTTTGGTTTTTTCATTTCTTCCCTCATCATTCATTTGTTCATCACCATCATTCGTTTTAGCCACTGTTTCAATAAATACCCAGTAATTAATCATTGAGGACACAATTTCATGGTGAAATGGATTGTTACCATAGATCTGGTTTAATATTGATGATTTTATTGAGCAACAAAATAAATGATAGTGGATAAGATTTAGATTTTGGGGCCTCTGGTTGTGGTTTCAATGTACAGAAGTGGTATGAATCGTCAATGAAGGTTTCTCTATAGATTTGTTCCGCTGGAAGTTTAATCTCTGGTTGTGATCAAGCACAGTTAGCTCATTTACATGGTTTGCAGAAATATTCATGAAGTATATTAGGGAAATAATGATGGAGGAGGAATATTTATAAAGACCCTTAGATTCTAAAAAATTCTGCACTACACTAGGTGTAACAGAAGCACACTTTTCGTGTGTGAGGCCATAAATATAGTTCTTGGGTTCCACAAGAAATTAAATACCACATTCCATGTGAAACCTACCATATGAAATGTGACCCTTAAATAGTGTATTATCATGTATCATGGAGGATAAAAGGTAATAGATATGGCCAAGTACCTGGCATGACCATAGTACATGAGCCGAGTCATCTACTGGGACATGGCCTCATACATTGACATGAACAGGTACACGAGTATGACCAGGTGTACACGGGCTTAGATATGGACACAGACCATTATTCATGGGTATACCCTGTAATAAATGCACATGTCATGTATTTAAAATACACAATGGGTGCTTATTTAAAGATAACTTTGAAACCTAGATCCGGACTACTTTCTTTAATGGAGTGTTTCATTGATCCATCATTGTGAGGGTATAGTATGGAATTAAAACCTAAGAAAAGGATTGGTAACCACTCCAAGGTATTAGTTTCTAGTAGCATTGTAATAATATGACCCATAGGATTGGATGGGATCATCTATAATACTATTCCCTAAGTGGGATTATTGGAATCAGTCTGGTTAACTGTAAATGGGTGGTGATCCCCTACATAGTGGGTTAATCCATATTGGGTTGGTGGTATACCCCATGGACCTAGGTTGGATCCCCATATTTGTATCAATATATTCATAAATCTTGTATATAATTCATTATATTTATACCCAATGAGAACAATATCATGGATAAAGCCCATATGTGTTATCAGGCTTGTAGAGTGAGTTCTCTGAGTAGAGTGTGTTTGCAGACTCTCGAGCAGAATCTAAGGCTGAGAATGTGGAAATGACCTTACTCAGAGACCTAGTATCTACCATGAGTATATCTGGATGTTTTATTTTATTTATCATATTATTATTGGAATATACATTGATGATATGACTACTCTGGATAATTTATGCTTATTGATTTTGGGATATCCTTTTGGGTATTTCTATACTCACCCCTTCATGGACTCCGCTCACATGTGAACCATCTTATGTAGAAAACCAACCACTCGACGAGCTTCTTGGCGAATCCAGATTAGATAGAGCCTATATTTTTTCTATATAGACTGTGGTTTATACCAGGAGTCACATTTGACTATTTCCCCATCTTTCTCGTAGGTTAGAGTTCTTTACAGTTTTTTTGGGTTTGTATTTCATGTTGTATTTGGTTCCCTAGATCCAACATATATGTACATTATGATAACCTTTATTAATAGTTATGAATATAAATAAACTCTTTATCACATCATGATTGTTCTTATGTGTAACATTTTATTTGATAATGTCCTAAGTGTAGCTGTCTCACTAAAACGTCAGAGCAGTTCCTCACTATGATGATAACCTAGAAGTGCTACAACACTTTTCTGAAATTTATATGTTCTATAGTCAGATGATATAATGTGAGGGATATAAATGATACATTCTTTCATAGTTGGAGACTCATAGGTCTTTGAGGCACCATCTTATGGTGTATTCCCTTGGTAATATCTAGTGTAGGATATTAAAAAAAAGTGACCCAGCAGTAGGAAATCCACATTTATATGTTTCATTGGATGTTCCTATCTATGTATGTGTGTATTAATCCTTAGAATTTAATATTATTATTACTGAGTATTATGATTCATTTACTTTTATGTATTGATAAACAATGTGATGTCATATGTTCACGATGAGGTAGGATACGTATGGTGCATCATGAGTAATATTTCATTAATGAATAATTTGAGAAAGGATTTTTTAATCATGTTCCTTAATGAAAGTTTACATATCATTCCATTTTATTTAAATGATATATCCCAAATAAATCAATGTCCTTGGTATTCTATAAGAATGTTTCATTTCCAGAAATTCAAATAAAGAGACATGGAGCACATAGGTTGATGGAACAAGCATGCAACCTGCTTGATTAGAGATATCAGAGTAAAGGGATTATTTTACACAGTATGTATTTGTAATAGGTATTATGTAAATCTAGAATTAAATTATTTATCTATGGGAGCCTTGGTATGTTTCTAGATGCTAAACAAGGACTTTAGGCTACTTCTCCTAATGCTACTGAGAAAGAGTCCTAGAGGGCCACAAAATATGTGTATATAGAATATCTATTAAATAATATATTATTATTTATTATTTAACAGTTTGAATAAATATCATTCCCACATGTGGTTTAAAAAAAATTAATTTTTTATTGATCACATATATATTTTGCACTTGTTATTTGAGAAAATATAACATGAGAAAAAATTTAACAAATTTTTATTTGTTATTTAGTGAATATAATATTTAGTGATCTTATTGGAAAATAATGTTGTGATATTAATTTAATAATAAATAGACATTATTCATGGTCCAATTAATAATATAGAGGAAAAGCATATGACGTTTTATTGTTCTATGATAAATAAAATATATATTGAATATTATATGAATGAATAATATTTAATTTTAATTCACAAGATAAGTGTATATCAGGAAATATTATTATAATAATAATTATTAACATGGGGTTCCATAAGGATTAAATAAATTTTAAAGGGAATAAGTAAAAATATTTATATCTAAACACTTGCACTATATAAACACAATTATATTATTTTCAAGAATAGAAAATTCATTTGTTTGGATATGCCCAGTGAATTTGTAGAATCCTCTCAAGTCCTAGAGAAATCCCTTCTCAGAGAAAGCTCCCAAGAATTGAGTTATATATTCCTATACTCCCTTTATCAAGTCAAAGAGAGATCAATGAGAATGATTTGGAATCAATACTCATGGCGATCAAATACGAATGATGCAAGTGATAGGATCTTATGAAGAAGCACCCCAAGATTCCTACGTCGACATTCGTAGATTTCTGGAACACATGTGGATCACTGGTAGATGGAATCTACTCTTGATTCCAAAAATGTAACGATGAAAAAATATATATCTATGTTCATATCCATCAATAAAGAAATAATTAATTTCAGTTAATTATTTAATTAATTAAATTAATTATAATTAATATATGAAGATCTTCTGCTTGGTTCTGATGTTCTATCCCTTATTTGTTTTATTTGATTCAATTTTGTTGATCATATCATTAATCGTTCTATAAATCTCAAATTGATCATCAATACCTATAAAAAGAAATGTTCATCATCACCCATTGTTTTCTTCCACTACATCTATAACCTACAAGTGGTATGATTTGATTGATTTATGCATTCATCATTTTGTTTTCAATTCATGTTTAATCGTTATTTAAACAGAATATTGAGATATAATCCTTTCTATTTCATTTATTAAATATATAGTCAAATAGACTAATTTCATAAATGATAAAAAAAATGAATAACTCATCCGAAGGTGCCAAGGATTTTGGCCTGATAACATTTGTGTACAAAACATGTAACTGTAACTATACATCTTGTACTAGTGTTCAATGTACCTGGATATATTTATAAATGAATTAAAATTGTTTGAATTGAATACATGTGGTTCATTTAAATTTACACCTTGTTTTCACTAGGCTAGCCTGGCACATGGTCGGTCGAAGTACATACCATGTAGCCCATGTACATGGTGTGAAGTCCTATAGACAAAAATGGGTTGTGTATCGGTTTACATAGCCTACCTGAATTCTGATAGTGTAACTCAAATACCACAAGCCATGTATCATTGTTACACACTGTTTAATATAATTTTTCCAATAAATGGTTTATAAACAGAGTCCCTTGGAGTGTGCCTCAAATAGAATGTGAAAAACGTACACCTTGTGTGACTCCCTTATACACACTACATACTTATAAAAAATTACACAGAATTAAAATTAATTTATTATACTATGTATATCATATAATCATGTTCTTTCCTATGGCCATTATGTTGATAGGACATTCCATGTGTTGGGTGTTAAAATATATGTAAATGTTTAATTAATTTCTTCGTAATGTTATGATCTATATGTCCCATGTGAGTCTTATTACTATTATTTCTCAATGTGAATTGAAGAATAACATGTGATAAAAAAATCATATGATTCCTGTATTCATTATTTTGATATTACATGTCATTAATGTACATAATATGTCGTTTCATCCATATGTCAAAAGAGTGAACTAGTATATTAGTAAAATACATATTGGGTAGATTCAAACAAGTATTCGATTTGTTTCCCCATGGTGTATTACTGTACACAGTTAGTTTGAATTAAATTTATATTGTTTTTTAAAAATATTATATATTAGAATATGAAGGAAATTTATATGATAATTAAAATAAAATAATTGATTAATTAAAAAAGATAATTAATTTTTTTGATAGAAATTTTCCTTAAATAAAAAATATTAAGAATTGAAAGAATGTTTTATTAAATAAATAATTTTTATATGCTAATGGATGATCATGATCATAGAAAAAGACCATTATATGTGATTGGTTTCATTTAATTCATTATTAAACTAAATTTTAGGTCTGTGTTTCATCTCTCATCTCATTATATAAGGGTATGCATGCTCATGGTTTATATTATGTAAACCCCTTATTTTCCTCACCCACATCTGAAAAAAACCTAGGTAATATAGGGAGACCCAAACTAGTGGAGGTGGTTCATGATTGGATCTATGGTGAAACAAATCTAAGAGAGATACATTAGAGGACAAGTGGAAATCTGTAACATGAAAATTAATTGGTTAAAGGTGTTTTATCCTATGGTTGATGGTTATTTTATCATCATCTAGATAAATTAACCATTAGTAAAATATCATGATCATACCACTTTATTATCTTCTTTCTATCAAGTTTTACGGTTTTTTCATTATGGTAGTATTATAGCGATCAAATAAATTAAATAATTTACAATCATACAATATTGATGTAAAATAAATTGGATTATGCGTAAATTTTATCTAATGGTATGATTAATCAAATATGTAAATATGTTTAATATGAAAAATCAAGTAATAAATAAAATAATTGTAAATTTATGTATATAAAGGATACAATCCCTTAATAATAATAATTATAAATTCGGTACATCCTTCCACAAATTCAGTTATATCAATCCATAGTTCAAAGTGCTAGACGAGCCAAAGTTGTGATGATTTAAATTATCATAGAATTATAACACGACAGTTTGGGGTTACAAAACTTATTTCACATGAATGTTTGACTGGAAAATCAAGACTTGGAGTAACTGAAAGTAAAGGGTTGAGGAAAACCAATTTAATAATTTCATGATTAGCGATTATACTCAATAGATCAATTAACTATGAGATAATTAATTTTGGAATTTGAAATGCCTACCTAAAGCCATTACATTTTATTGAACAACCAATGTTTAGGTGATGAGAAGGGGAATATGGATCCTTTCCAATAGAATGACAATTAAACAGGATATTCCAAATCCATTGGTGAGGGTTATTGGGTTTCGATAAATATAGTGGTTGATTAATAAATATAATATTAATTTTTTTATCTAAATTTTATTAGATAATGTACTAAAATTATTCTCATCATATTTGCATAAAAAATAATAAAATGACTTGAAACATATACCTTTGATCCATACTTGATAAGGATAACCTTATCACCATCATATATTTCCAAGAGTATAAAATGTAATCACACATTATCCTTCACCATGAAAGGAAATTGTATGTTTTCGAAGAACCTATTACTGATGTGTTTGGAAATGAGGATAGTGATTTAGAGTTTTATCTCTATGATAAAAATTTGATCGATGGTAAAGTTTTTCATTTTATTATGATATCATCCTTGACCAATGAGTTTTTAAAGAAAAATGAGGAAATGGATGCATATAACATGATGTATCACCTTCAGGGTCTCTATCAAAAGAAGGAAAGACAATAGAGATACAATATCTCAAATTCATTATTTACAACTAGTCATGGAGAGTCTATGTGAAGATGGCCTCATTTAGTCATGCATATGGGATAAATTTAACACTTAATCATCATATGGATTAAATTATAAGATGAGTTTGATATAGATATCATACATTCAACACTGCCCATGACCTTCTCCCATTTTGCTGTTAATTACAATATGAGCAAGAATGAGAAAAGTATTTTAGGACATATTACATTGATTTACAAGTGGATAAGGACATTATGCATGAAAAACCCACATCCCATAAGATGAATAATAAACGTAAGAACATGTAAAAGAGGGTAAAGACTGAAAACAAGTCTAAAGATCTGAAGCTTCGTCCTTATATGAATAATAAGATCTAGAGGAAGGAAAAGGAAAAAAAGGCGGTGGGTTTTTCCTGCGGTACGAAAGGCCACTAGAATAACAACTGAACCTAGATGTAAGGTGAAGCTAAAAGTTTGATCATTATCAAATGTAATCTTTCAGTATCTACACATTGGGTATTATATAAATCCTATGGTGCTCACATATTTGTCCAAATGTAGTTACCAAGTAGATTCTAAAAGATTTCTGTAGGAGAGGTGGATTTGAGAGCTAGTAATGGTGTGAGTATAGCTACTCTATCCATTAGGGACTACCACCTTTCATTTCAAACATGAATTATTTCGGTTCTAAAATATTGTTATTATGCACGAACTATTACCAAGAAGATGATTTTTATAACATGCCAGGATGCAGATGGGTTTAATTTAATGTTTGGAAATAAAATATATTTATTTTATAAATACAACATATGTTATGGTATGAAAGTTTTAAATAATAGTCTACATGTATTAAATTATGAAAACAAAGTATTGTAAATAGTTAAAAAACTATGTTCACATGACTCATATAATACCAAGCTATGCAATCGTTGTCTTGTTCATGTAAAGTGAATTGTTTGAAAAATCCCTTTCAAGATGGTTATTTAGACTCTTCTGAGTTAAAACCACATGAAAGATGTCATAATTTTTTAAAATTAAAAATTACCAAACCATAATTTGATGGATAGAGTGAATGGTAAATATATATTTGAGGATTGGTATGCATTGATGTTTGTGAATCATTTTCAGTAGAAGTTATAGGTGGTTATTCATACATCATTAAGTTTACTAATTACTTGAGTAGATATGGTTTTGTATACATGATGAGGGATAAGTATGAGTCCTTTTATAAATTCAAGGAATTCAATAATTATGTAGAAAATAAACTTAGAAGGAATATAGATAAGCTTCAATCAGATTTAGCTTGTTAATATCTCAACCTAGAGTTTAAAAACTTTATACAAGAATTTTGAATTCTATCTTAACTCACTCCACATTACACACTACAGTAGAATGGTGTTAGTGAATGGAGGAACCGTACCTTGTTAGATAGGGTGATTTTGATGATGCGTCATGAAAATATTCCATTATCCTTTAGGGTAAATTCCTTAAAAACTGTGGTATACACAATAAAGAATGTACCAAAAAAATGGTAAATGGTATTCCCTCAGAGTAATGGAGTGGAAAGAAACTTGTTTTTTTTCCTACAAGTGTATGGGGTTGCGAGGCATTTGTTAAGGCCTTCTCAAGAATCAAACTATCACCACGTGGAACAAAGTGTATCTTTATAGTGTATCCTAAGAAACAAAGATATAAAATATATACAACACCTTAGACAAGAACACGACTATCTCCAGACAATCTCTCTTTATTGAGAGGCATTATTTCCTAAAAAAGGATAGTGGGAGAAAGATTGAATTCATTGACGTTTATGTTAAAGATACACTTGAGTTGGTACAAGAACATATTACACAAGTCCCCCAAAAAGAATTAGATCCTAAAACATGGTAACATTATAGAATCAAAAGAGAGATAAGAGAACTAGGGAGTTATGGCTTTCAAGTCACAGAAGATGGAAACTAATTATTGGTTGATAGTGATGAACCGATATCCTTCATAGAGTTAGTAGAATTCATAGAAGCTACTAGATGGAATGAATCCATGAATTCTTAAATGGATTCCATGTATCGTAACCATGTATAGGTTTGGGTCTATTATTTAGTAAATGTAAAGCTTCTTGGGTGAAAATGGGTATTCAATATAAAAATGGACTTGAAAGGTAATGTAAATACATATAAATCAAGTCTAGTGGATGAAGAATTTACGTAACATTAAGGAATTGACTATAATAAAACATTTTAACAAGTTTACCAATTTAAATCCATGATAATTATACTTCCTATAGAATCTTTCCTTGACTATGGAATTTGGTGGATGGATTTAAAAACTACATTACTTAAAGAAAACCTTATGGAAGATATATATATGACACAACCAAAAGGGTTTGCAACTCCTAGTGATTCCAAAAAGTTTTTCAAGTTTCATAGATCAATTTATGGATTGATGTAAGTATCTGGGTCATGGAACATTTGATTTGATGTAGATACAAATGGATTTTGTTTCATTTAGAATAAATGTGATACAGGTGTTTATAAAAAGTTTAGTGGGGATGTAGTCATTATCCTAGTAGTATATGTTGATGAGATATTACCTATTGGAAATGACATACTAGTTTTATAGTCTGTTAAGAATGGGTTAAACTAGTGTTTTTCCATAAATGACATAGCTGAAGCACTCTATATTCTAGGGATCAAGATCATTCATGATCGATACAAGAGGATTATTGGACTATGTAAAAGTACATATATTGACCATATACTAAAGAGAATTAGTATGGAACAATCTCATATGGGATTGGTTCTAGTGTCACATGTTCTTCATATTTCTAAGAAAACCTATCCTTAGAGATAGCATGAGAAAGGGAGAATGAGTAAAATCTAATAGGCTTCATCAGTAGGATAAGTCCTGAAATCCATGTTCTATACTAGAGTCTATGTTTCATAGGAATTGAACATTGTATAATGATATTAAGAAGATCCTGGAGAACTGCATTGGTTTTCATTTAAGGTTATACTCAAGTTTTTGAGAAGAACTGAGGATATGTTCCTAGTATATATATGAGACAAGGCACTAGTCATCATGGGTTATACTGATGCTAGTTTTCTAAAATATCTTAATGATCTAATGTTAAATTCATAAAATGTTTTTTGTCGCAATGTTGGAGTGGAGAAAAAAAGAGTTCAAAGTATCCATTTGTTACTGATTATATAGCGGAGTCCGAGTATATAGTGAATTCTGATGTAGCCAAGGAATCCATTTGGATATGAAACCTTTTCGGTGAGCTTAATGTCTTACCTAGCAGTAAAGACCTGATCAAATTTTATTATGATAATTCTAAATTTGTTGATCTTTAATAAGAGCCAAGGTCACACCAAATAACAAATAATATACTCCATAAGTATCACTTATAGGGGGTTTTTATCATAGGGGTAAAGTTGAAGTAAGTAGTGTACCCACTAAAGATAATTTGAAAGACCCTTTGATAAAAGGTCTATCTAAATAAAAGCTTGAGTATCATGTGAGAGCTACAAGACTTATGGTTGTTAGAAGGTGGCTCTTGTGTAAGTGGGATTTTTGTGTAGTTGGTTCCCTAGAACAAACATATATGTACATTATAAAAACATGTATTCATAGTTTTCAATATTAATAAACTTCTTATCATGCCATTATTTCTCTTCTATGTAACATATTATGTGATAATGTCACAAGAGAAGCTGTCACACAAAAAGGTCATAGTAGTTCCCCACTATGATGAGAACCCAGAAGGTCAACAAAACTATTGATAAATATATATTTTTTATTGAAGAATGATATCGTTTGATATACACAAATGATAAAGGCCATCATGGGTGTTAACTCATTGGACTTTGAGTCACCTTATCACGGTGTACGCCTTTGGTAATATCTAGTTTAGGATATTATGAGAATGAGACCCACCAGTCAGAAACCCACATTTATATTTGTCATTGGATGTTCATGTCTATGGATGTGTGTATTGATCCTTATAATTTAATATTATTACTATTAAGTATTATGAGTCATTTACATTGATGTATTTATGAAAACTGTGTTGCCATATGTTCGCGTTGAGGTAGGATACATTGGGTTTGTCACGAGTAATATTCGATTAATGAATAATGTGAAAAACGATTTATCCTATTTTTTATTTAATGGAATTTTATATCTTAAAACCATCGATGGAAATTATATATCATAAATAAATAAATGTCCAAGGTGTTATATAGGCGTGTTTAATTTCTATAAATTCAATGAAACCGACATTGAAGGCATTAGTTGATGCCACTAACGAGAAAACTTCTTGACGAGAGAAATCACAACAAAGGGATTATATAAAATAGGTAATGTCCGAATGAGGTATTATGTCATTTCAACATTAACTTCTTTATATGTGGGTACCTTGTTGAGTTTCTAGATGCTAACCTTGGACTTCTGGCTCTTAACCAAATGCCATAGAAAAATAGGCCTAGAGTGTAATGACCCATAACTCTGTCAATGAGATTTACCTTATTATGTTAATTACATATACTATTGATCACATAAAAAATATAGAACACAATAAAAAATTCTTAAATGCATAATGAATGAAATAAAAGGCATTTCTAGAAGTCAAATAACCTATACCGATGAAATAGTAACTTGACCTTAGTAATAGCAACACAAAAATCTTGAATAGAAAATTGGCCTAATGAATAGTAAATTCACCCATGAAACAAAAAATATAAATTAGATACCTTATAAATTAAGGTGTAATATAATTATATCACATTATAGTAAATAAATATTTTAAAAATTATAAATTGATTGTAGGTATTTTTGAAAGTCATAAATATTTAATTATAATTTTATAATTAATAAATTGATTTAATAGAAACATTATTTTTATAAAATGTATTCATAAATTAAAATATTGTTGTATTCTGGCCTTATTATAATTTAATGAGAACTTAGTCAATTTTTTAGACTGTTATAATATCAGTTATAAATTTAAAATCATTATTTTTTGAGTAAATGTTGTTTTTAATTAAAAAATTAATTTCACATAATTAGAAAATTATTTTTATAAAATGGAGTTAATGTTTTTTAGAATAAATGTTGAAAAAATTTTAGTTTGAATCTTTGTGATCATTCTAAAACACTTGAGTTTTTAGTATTATTAAAATATGTTAATTTACGACAAATATTAAATACATGAATTTTTTATTTATTGTTGATGTAAAGAAGAGTTAAGAACCATTAGTTCAAACACATATGAAACAGTAACTGTCTTCAGTCACAAAAAATAACCCTATTTCTTTTCTTGAGCCAAAATGATAAACTGATGATTAAAATATTAAAAAAAACACCCCTCTCCTCCACTATAAATACTACCGCTCAACACATTTTTTCCTTACACCTCTAAAGCTTGGAGCCTTTAAAACATTCTTCCCAATCCTTATCCCAAGACTCTCCTCCACTTCCAGTAGCTATGGGTCTCATAAAAAGACCAAAATCAATTCCCTTAATGAAGGTTCTCAAGGAGGAGAATTCAAGAGGTAAAAATCCTATTCATTTTATTTTATTTTCTTTTCCTGTTATTTATTTTACTATTATCTCCTCACCTCCTCTCATCAAAATGGTATGGTAACTCAAGTACCTTATATATACTATAATTTTATTTTTCCAATGGAATAATCCATCATAATTTCTTTCTTCATCCTTTTTTACTAAAATGAAAACATCATCTCTAATGTGTAAATTTAACAAATTCAAGGACTATGAGTTTTCAATTTATTTTACAATATTCAAGGCTGGTGTTGATAAAATTTTTATTGTTGAAACAGATTATAATATATGAATCATATCTTATGTAATTTTCTATAACCATTGTAACAACCCGAGATTTTATAAGATATATTCATTTTAATTTCTTTCATATCTTTTGTTGTACGCTACACCTAGATTATCTTGCGCTATACGCAACACCGTATTAGCTTGCAGTATACACAACACTAATCTTGGATCATGTTACACACAATTTCATGTTTTTTTATAGTAGTTATTCTACGAAACATTGAGTATATATATATATATATTAAATGTATTTTTTTATACGCAACAACAAAGGAGTCGTGTACTACGCGCAACCCAGACTTGGCTTTCATTACACGCAATCGCGACCTTCCTCGATAGCGTGTGTTGTACGCAATACCGGGTTTTACTAAACAACGATATATTATTATAATATTATTATGAACTAGCCGTTATGAATAGTATTAACTAAATTTTTTATTTTATAACATTATTATTCATCTTAAACATTTTCTAGAACATGGTATAAGAACAAAATAATTTTTTCTGGTAAAATAAGTATTTTTCAAAAAATGAAGTTTTGCTGCCTTTTGAGGGCGTACCCACTTTAAATCTAGTTTTTAACATGTTTATAAATTAAATTTTACAAAAGAAAATTACTATTTGGAATCAGGATATACAATTTTACCTTGGATAAAATTTTTATATTATTATGATAACTTTCATATTTTAATGAATAGTAAAAACACTCTATATTTTGATTAAAAACAACTTTTTTCATCGTAAAAATTTATATGGTTAAATTATAATATTGAATGGTTTTAAAGTATAAATAGAATATATTTTTACCATTTAATATAATGTATGTCATTAGCATTGATTTTACATTGAATTCTTATGTTAAATAAATTCAATCTTTTGCAATGTTTTAAACAAAAACCCGTTTTCTTTCGACAACGAGATTAATTTTATTTTAATTTCTGAAACTTCTGTGTATTGAATTTGTAAAAATGGATTTCATATTTGGAATCAGTGGGTCCAAATTATATTAATAGACTACTATTTATTTTTGGGCTTTATGAATAGTAACAACAGTAAATTTTATTTACCATAGTAAAAGGTAAATTGGGTAATTAAGGGTAAATATAATATTATAAAATTTTCCTAATACTTGTCTTAATACAATTGGATGATTATATTTCGTCCTAAGTCATATTTGGGTCGAAATGGAATCCATTAGAACCCACATGGAGGTGATTAATACCTTTAGTTTATTTTATTTAAAGGAAAGTGAAATATGTCTCACTCAACTTTAATAATTAAAGTATTTTTAATATAAATTTATACAAAATATAAATTCATTTATAAATACTCATTTTAAAGATAAAATGTGTTTATTTATCATGGTAATTTATTTTTAATTTTTCAGATTTATTTATTAACTTATTATCTAATACTTTAGTGATGCAGAAATTATTTATTTAGTAAAAAATCAATAATATTGTTTTTATTGAGATAGTAATACTTATCAAAAGGCCCAAAAATCTGCAGAAAACTTACTATTAATGTATATATAATCCCTAATCATCCAGTAGAAATTTTGTTGACCATTTGGATCCTTATTAAATCGATTATGACACTTATAATATTTTATTTTAAATGATTCCAAAGTTGTCACCATCATAATTTAATAAAGATAACAATTTACATGTTGTTATTTTAAGAAGATAAATTAGTGTAAAATTAATATTACAAAATATTTGATATTTATCTTAATCAAAGGATTTTAGTTTTAATTTTTATGAAACCAATAAGTATATTAAATAATTACACAAAAAATGTTGTACTAATTATTTTATTAATAGATATACCAAATAAATGGTTTTAAAAATATTACAATAAATATTATATGAACTATTTAATGTTCTCCACGAATTTTCTAGACAAATGTTACATGTTAGGAATCTATTAAATATTTTATTTTGAATATATCCTCTATTTATATTTTATTGAAATTTAAATAAATGAATAGTTTCAAAATTGACACTATTGTTATTTTATAAAAATAACATATTATTAAATTGTTTAAAAATAAAAAAAATATTTAAAAATTATGAATTGAAATTTATATAGTCTAATATTTCATAAAGTATCCAATTATGGAAAATTAACAACACATAAGTGATTATTTATGACCATTTAAATTTTAGAATTTTATTACCACAAATAAACTTAAATAGAATAAATAAGGATAAATCAAAATGACAAGGTTCAAAATAAGATCAAAACATGTCTAAATTTTATTGGTTGATGATATTACAACCCTATCTCATCTAAAATTATAATCGAGTCATTTTGGGAGGTTTTTATGTGGGGTTTGAATTTATATTAAACTAATATTTTTGATGATTCCAAAGGTGCCCCTGTCCTCCCTTATAAAAGGGCACATCCTCCCTCTCTTCCTCACACCATTTTGAGCCTTGAATATCGTCCAAACTCTTCCCATTTCACATACACACTTCCCTAGAACCCTTATATAGGTACTGGTCTTCTCAAAAGTCCAACCCTAGTGCCCTAAGAAAAAGTTTAAAGAAGGTGCGTTGAAAAAGAGGTAATCTCGTCTACCGATTCTTTCATGCTTATTTCTTATTCAACTTCTTTTTTGTTAGTTGTTTCATAATAAACTAATAACATAAGTATCACTAATATACTGATATGTTATTATAAATATGAAAATACCCCATTTCACCTTCTATCCATCCTATGGAATATGAAATCACCGCGCGTGCGAACGTACGGAATACCGTCTCCACGCCGTGGTGTAATCTATTTTTCCAACACCACCGTACTTGGATGGGTATAATGGTGTAAATAATAAAAATACATAGTTATTATAAAATTATACTGATTCTTATATATTGTATCATTCACTCCAATTCAATTCAATAATTATGGAAATGATATCATCGCTCGTGCGTACGTACGGACTACCGTCTCCATGACGCGATGAGATTCATTCTCAATGATTAACAATTAATGAATGATTATAATGTATATAAAATAATTAATCATGAAATATATGACATAATTGTGATACTGGATTTATGTATGTATATATGTATGTCATCTACTTAATTTCATTCAATTCAATAAGGAAACGAAAACAACGTTCATGCGTACGTACGGCCTACCGTCTCCATGAACTGTGTATTTCATTCCATTTATAGATCTATCATATATATATATGTATATGATGAATATATATTAAATATAAATCATGTTTTAAATTATGGAATAATTTAAATCAGGATATAAGTAATAATATCAAGAATGACAAGTCGAAACACATACGATAAATGAAATGATTTTACCCAAAACGCTGCTTTAACATGGAATTTACAAAAGAACGGGTAATATAAAGTCATAAGTGAAACGTATATGATATCATAACAATGAATATTATTATGTAATAATTATATGACATTATTTAAATCATTATATAGGAGGTTCTAATCCATACAAAGCATATCGGGCCTAAGGTAAGGGATAAATTTTCAATCTCATTTTTTTATCCGAGATTGCTTATACGTAAGTATTTGCTGGAGTTATATTTATCATCAATGTACAAGTTTTATTAAAATATTTTCATTTATGTTTAAATTCCTTTTTACCCATTTTTGACTTTTACTACATGGTATGTATGGAATCTTTCTTTTACGAAGTACTTTTTTGACTTTTCCAGCAAAAGTATGAGAAGAATGTTTTTTAACATATACGGCACGAACAGATTTTTACTGTTTTATAAATCCTTATTTTTGTGAAGCATCCTCCAAAGGATTTCATGACTATTTTCAACAAAATCCTTTTCTATTAAAATTGCATGATGTTTTGTGAAAGGAAATTGATTTTAAAGAAGAAAGGATATTTTCCTCAAGAATTCATTTCAAGTGTATTATCAAAACCATTTTCCATCTAAGATGACATTACTTCATATGTGTATGTTTCAAGAATAATGTCTCTATGATTTAAATGGTTTAACTTCTCTTATGATGAAATGATATCCGTTTATTTTATATGGATTATGTTATGATGGGATGATGTTTATGAAACCCATTTTATACTTTGGGTTATGATGAATGATTTATGTTTAATTTGTGGCACAAGTAAGAATGATTTCA
This sequence comes from Viscum album, assembly GCA_963277665.1. Taxonomy (NCBI): domain Eukaryota; kingdom Viridiplantae; phylum Streptophyta; class Magnoliopsida; order Santalales; family Viscaceae; genus Viscum; species Viscum album. Next base: position 66,305,906 of record OY728135.1, on the reverse strand, counting down.
TTATGAGATGGGTGGGACCTATATCACCCTCCAATGCATTGGGTAAAGATTTATATCTCATGATACAGTCATGGATTTAATGGTAAGTTAATCTGGTTCAGTGTTACATGACTGAAACGAGGAGTGAACTCGATTCATAAAGGGACTTTGTCCACTAAGATGGTCTTGGAAACAATGCCTTGGATACTATGGAAATCATACCATGTGCTGAATGGTTTCCATAATTACATGTTTTATTACCATTATATTTTATCTTGGTTGATGTTCCATTATGATTTATTCCTTACATACTTCAACGATTTTTGTCTTTGCTCAAGATTTTGATGTTTAAATTTCATGGTCAAGTTTTTTTCTTTCAAATGTTTATGGATTGTTTTACGTTCTCTATGTTTTCCCTTACTGAGCATTTGAGCTCACCCTTTTTATGTTTTATTTTCCACAGGAAATAATGAATGGTTTTAGGTAAGGAAACAAAAAGGTGAAGATCGTTATGAGAGTTTTTGAATATCTTTCAACATGATTAGAAGTTTATATTCCATGATTCCAAAGACACTAAACTATTATGGTCCTTAAGTGTTGGTTCTTATTATGTATTATGTATTCCGCAAAAGTAATGTAATGTCTATGTACTTAAGGATTTGGGCCTCTACAATTGGTATCGGAGGAAAGGTTTAGTCAACCTTAGGAAACTAGGATGCGAAAACATTAGTGAGATCCCTAGAGATATTTCTAAGGTATGTCTAGGGATGTCCCTAAGGATAAGTATACGTATAGGATATAGTCCTAGAACTACGGTAATGATCTTAGATTTTAACCTAAGATGTTAGATATTGAGGGTACTCCCCATTTAATATGTTGTTTTCCCTAGCATGATTTTTTCCTCTCACACTATTCTTTTTGGGTTTTAGAAAATGGCTGGAAATATGAAGATTCACGATAATCGAGGATATGACGGACAATGGAATGATATTCTTCATGAGAAACCAAATGAAACGGGATTTGGAAGTCCAAATATTGTTATTATGCCTAATCAGAAATCTCATAATATGATCAATAATCTCAACTTTGGTAAGTTTCCCAACTCAGATAATAAGAGAAAGATGGAGTTTCATGATGATCATAGAGGAAAGAAAGATCAATTTCCCTCATGTAAATCATGTGGGAAGAGGCATTGGGGAGATTGATTCAAAGGAACTGAAAGATGCTTTTGATGTGGAAAACATAAGGACACAAAGCCAGTAAGTGCAAAGGAAAAGGTTCATTTAACACCATGGACAAGGATAATGGTATTGCTTTGACATCAACAATGATTAGATGTTTTAAATGTGGAATGTATGGGCATTATGCAAACCAATTCCCTAAGGTAAAATCTCATGAAGAGAATCAGAATGGTCATATGAGTAGTATTTATATGGATGATGATGAAGATACTACAAATGAAATATGATATGAAAGAAATGATGAAGCTCAGTCAGTGGTTTAAGAAGTTAGTGGAATGATTGTATGTTTATAACGAATAATGTATGGTACTATGGAATAAAGAATCATCTAAGGATTGTTACACTATTGTTTTTCCTAAAGCATTTGAAAGTATATGTTGAATGGTATCGGTAACCATGGAAGGTTATTCAGATATTTTTGGAATGTGGATGATATGTTCATAATGAAGGGATACGAAGATAATGCGATGTTTGATTGTATTCATGATATCATGACTGATATAAGGACTAAGTGATATAATGGTTTGATTTTATAGATTTTTTGGGATTTTGGTATGTGGAAAGAGTTATCTTTTGACAGTATTCATGTTTTCACTAAGGCTCTATGTAAATTTATGTTTCAAGAGAATATATGACTAAGGTATTCATGTGTTTGGAATGCAACCAACATGATATATCATATGATATATGTGAGATAAATGCTTGTATTCACATTCTTGGTAGATAACCTTTCTAGTAATTGTTTTCTTTATACTATGAGATTGGACCGAAGTATTTTAGATAAGCCTAAATATTGGAATGGATTATGTTGGACATAAGTTAGTATTGTTTATGGATAGAAATGTTTTCTATATTATTGATGGAAAGTTATAATAATGTATTTTTAGAATAAAATGACAACCTGCAGGACGGGTGACTACCCATCGCGTCGAACAAGGCTGTGGGAATCAAACCCACAACCGAAATGCGACTGGCCTTTATCGCCTACCACTGGCCTACATGAAGTCCCTGGTTAGTAGAAACTAGTTTTTTTTATTAAGCGGTAGGATATATGAAGTATAAGTTCATTTTTAGAATCATATATGATTAACCTCACCATATATGGACTTATGTATATTTGATAACTTTTTCTAACCTTTTGTTTGAAACAGATGGAATGACCCATCATTCTATCACATGATCTGTTAACACTTCACGAATAACAAATTCAACTTCATTTCATTAAAAGATGGAGTAGAAATTGTTCAAAGCATGAACAACAGTGAGATTGTACCAAAATCAAGCAAGTATTTCTTCTAATTCATAATTTTCAACTTTAGGGAAATGATATTGAAAACTGAAAATGTTGTCCTAGTGCTCTTATATTCAATGAATCAGACGGTACCTTAGATCATTACAAATTTATGGCTTTGTGATTGATGGATTTTTCATAGCCATGTTCTCTACCACTCTCCATCAGAACTTGATTGTTAGATTTTTCTTCCATATCCATATTTTCACCTATGTTCTCTTATATGGAAACCTAGTGATGAGTTACTTTGGGTAATTGTTACATTTCTTACTTTAGTTTTTAAAATTAAGTTTTAGTATTACTTTTTACGATGTGGGTTTCTAGGAATACTAAACGATTTATAACCCTAACAAATTTTGAGGGAGAAATTCATTTTTAGGGGGGTAGAATGTAACAACCCGAGATTTTATATGATATATTCATTTTAATTTCTTTCATATCTTATGTTGTACGCTACACCAAGATTATCTTGCGCTATACGCACACCGTATTAGCTTGCATTATACACAACACTATTCATGGATCATGTTACACACAATTTCATGTTTGTTTGATAGTAGTTATTTTACGAAACATTGAGTATATATATATATATATATTCAATGTATTTTTTTTATACACAACAACAAAGGAGTCGTGCACTACACGGAACCCTGACATGGCTTGCATTACACGCAATCACGACCTTCCTCGATAGCGTGTGTTGTACGCAATACCGGGTTTTACTAAACAACGATATATTATTATAATATTATTATGAACTAGACATTATGAATAGTATTAACTAAATTTTTAATTTTATAACATTATTATTCATCATATACATTTTATAGAACATGGTATAAGAACAAAATAAATTTTTCGGTAAAAATAAGTATTTTTCAAAAAATTCAGTTTTGCTGCCTTTTGATGGCGCACCCACTTTAAATCTAGTTTTTGACATGTTTATAAGTTCAAATTTACAAAATAAAATTATTCTTTGGAATCAGGATATAAAATTTTACCTTGGATAAAATTTTCATATTATTCTGATAACTTTCATATTTTAATGAATAGTAAAAACACTCTATATTTTGATTAAAAACAACTTTTTTCATCATAATAATTTATATGGTTAAATTATAATATTGAATGGTTTTAAACTATAAATAGAATATATTTTTACCATTTAATATAATGTATGTCATTAGCATTGATTTTACATTGAATTCGTATGTTAAATAAATTCAATCTTTTGCAATTTTTTAAATAAAAACCCATTTTCTTTGGACAACGGGATTAATTTTAATTTAATTTCCACAACTTCTGTATATTGAATTTGGAAAAATGGATTTCATATTTGGAATCAGTGGATCCAAATTATATTAATAGACTACTTTTTATTTTTGGGCTTTATGAATAGTAACAACGGTAAATTTTATTTACCATAGTAAAAGGTAAATTGGGTAATTAAGGGTAAATAATATATTACAAAATTATCCTAATAATTGTCATAATACAATTGGATGATTATATTTCATCCTATGTCATATTTGGGTCGAAATGGAATCCATTAGAACCCACATGGAGGTGATTAAGACCTTTAGTTTTTTTTATTTAAAGGAAAATGAAATATGTCTCACTCAACTTTATTAATTAAAGTATTTTTAATATAAGTTTATACAGATTACAAATTCGGTTATAAATACTCATTTGAAAGATAAAATGTTTATATTTATCATTTTAATTTGTTTGTAATTTTTAATAGTTATTTAATTACCTTATTATCTTATACATTAATGATGCAAAAATTATTTATTTAGTAAAAAATCAATAATATAGTTTTTATTGAAATAGTAATACATATCCAAAGGCCCACAAATCTGCAAAAAAAACTTATTATTAGTGTATATATAAACCCTAATAATCCACTTGAAGAATTTGTGACCATTTGGATCCTTATTAAGGCGATTATGACACTTATAATATTTTATTTTAAATGATTCCAAAGTTTTCACCTTCAAAATTTAATAAAGATAAAAAATTACATGTTGTTATTTTACGAAGATAAATTCGAGTAGTATTTTTATTATAAAATCTTGGATATTAATCTTCATCAAATGATTTTAGTTTTAAATTTTATGAAACAAATATGTATATTAAATAATTATACAAAAATGTTGTACTAATTATTTTATTAAGAGATATACCGGATAAATGGTTTTAAAAATATTAAAATAAATATTATATGAACTATTTAATGTGATCCACGAATTTTATAGACAACTTTGACATGGTAGGAATCTATTAAATATTTTAGTTTGAATATATCCTGTGTTTATCTTTTATTTAAATTCAAATAAATGAATAGTGTCAAAATTGACAATATTGTTATTTTATAAAAATAACATATTATAAAATTGTTTAAAAATCAAAAAAATATATAAAAATTATAAATTGAAATTTATATAGTCTAAAATGTCATAAAGTATCCAATTATGGAAAATTAACAACACATAAGTGATTATTTATAACCATTTAAAATATAGAATTTTATTACCACAAATAAACTTAAATAGATTAAATAAGGATAAATAAAAATGATAAGGTTTACAATAAGATCCAAACATGTCTAAATTTTATTGGTTGATGATATTACAACCATATCGCATCTATTATTTGAATTGAGTCATTTTTTCATGTTTTTATGTGGGGTTTGAATTTATATTAAACTAATATTTTTGAGGATTCCAAAGGTGCCCCTCTCCTCCCTTATAAAAGGGCACATCCTCCCACTCTTCCTCACACCATTATGAGCCTTGAATCTCGGCTAAACTCTGTTAATTTCACTAACCCACTTCCCTAAAAACCTTATAGAGGTACTGGTCTTCTCAAAAGGTCAACCCTAGGGCCCTAGGAAGAAATTTAAAGGATGTGCGTCGAAGAAGAGGTAATCTCGTCTACTGATTCTTTCAAGCTTATTTCTTCTTAAACTTCTTTTTAATTAGTTGTTTCATTATAAAGTAATAAAATAAGTATCACTGATATACTTATATGTTCTTATAAATATGAAAAACTCCATTTAACCTTCAATCCATCCTACGGTATACAAAATCACTGTGCGTGCGTACGTACGGAATATCGTCTCCATGCCGTGGTGTAATCTTTTTTTCCAACACCACCTTACTTGGATGGGTATAATGGTGTAAATAATAACTATACATAGTTATAATAACATTATAATAATTCTTATATATTGTATCATTCACTCCAATTCAATTCAATAATTATGGGAACGATATCATCGCTCGTGCGTATGTACGGACTACCGTCTCCACGACGCGATGAGATTCATTCTCAATGATTAACCATTCATGAATGATTATAAAGGATATATAATTAGTAATAATAAAATATATGACATAATAATGATACTATATTTATTTATGTATATATTTATGTCATCTACTTAATTCCATTCAATTCAATAAGGAAACGAAAATAGTGTTCATGTGTACGTACGGCCTACCGTCTCCATGAACGGCGTATTTCATTCCATTTATCGATCTATCATATATATATATTTATATTCTGAATATATATTACATATAAATCATGTTTTACATTCTGGAATTATGTAAATCATGATATAAGTAATAATATCAAAAATGACAAGTCGAAACACATAGGATAAATGAAATGATTTTACCCAAAACGCTGCTTTAACATGGAATTTACAAAAGAACGGGTAATATAAAGTCATAAGTGAAACATATATGATATCATAACAACGAATATGATTATTTAATAATTCAATGACATTATTTAAATCATTATACAGGAGGTTTGAATCCATATGAAGCATATCGGACCTAAGGTAAGGGATAAATTTTCAATCTCATTTTTTTATCCGAGATTCCTTATACGTAAGTATTTACTGGGGTTATATTTATCATCAATGTACAAGTTTTATAAGAATTTTTTCATGTATTTTTAAAGTCCTTTTTACCCATTTTTTACTTTTACTACATGGTATGTATGGAATCTTTCTTTTACGAGGTACTTTTTGACTTTTCCGGCAAAAGTATAAGAAGAATGTTTTTTTAACTTATACAGAACGGATGGATTTTTACAGTTTTATAAAGCCTTATTTTTATGAATATTCCTCCAAAATATTTCATAAATATTTTTAAAAGAATACTTTTCTTTTAAAAATTCATGATGTTTTTTGAAAAAAAATTGATTTTAAAGAAGAAATGATATTTTCATCAAGAATTCATTTCAAGTGTTTTATCAAAACCATTTTCCATCTATGATGACATTATTTCATATGTGTATGTTTCAAGTATAATGTCTCTATGATTTACATGTTTTCACTTCTCTTATGATGAAATGATATCCATTTATTTTATATGGATTATGATATGGTGGGATGGTGTTTATGAAACCCATTTTATTCTTTGGGTTATGATGAATGATTTATGTTTAATTTGTGGCACAAGTAAGAATGATTTCATTATGAGATGGGTGGGACCTATATCTCCCTAAAAATCATTGGGTAAAGATTTATATCTCATGAGATAGACATGGCTGGAACGGTAAGTTAATCCGGTTTAGTGTTACAGGACTGAAACGAGGAGTGAACTCGATTCAGAAAGGGACTTTGTCCACTAAGATGGTCGTGGAAGCAATGCCCTGGATACTATGGAAATCATAACATGTGATGAATTGTTTCCACAATTAAATGTTTTATTCCCATTATATTTTATCATGGTTTATGTTCCATTATGATATATGCCTTACGTACTTCCACGATTTATGTCTTTGCTCCTGATTTTGATGTTTAAATTTCATGTTCAAGTTTTTTCTTTCAAATGTTTATGGATTGTTTTATGTTATCTATGTTTTCCCTTACTGATCATTTGAGCTCACCCTTTCTATGTTTTATTTTCCCCTGGAAATAAAGAAAGTTTTTAGGTAAGGAAACAAAAGGGTAAGATCATTATGGGAGTTGTTGAAGATCTTTCAACATGATTAGAAGTTTATATTCCAAGTTTCCAAAGACACTAAACTATTACGGTCCTTGAGTGTTGGTTCTTATTATGTATTAAGTATTCCGAAAAAGTAATGTAATGTCTATGTACATCAAGCTTTGGGCCTCTAAAACCATTATATATACACGATATTAAATAATAGGACAAACCTAGTTTGTTCTGATCGAAAAATCAATAAAAATAAGCTAAATGATTATCATTAATATGTTATCTAATGATTAAAACTCTTATCTAGAAGAAATAATATATAATTAAAATTACACTTTTTTTCGTTAGTAACACATAATCTCTATTTTTTAGAATTATACCGATTCTATATGAACATACATATCTTATAAACAAGAAATCAGATCATGAAAACCAAGAAAATGAATGCTCCTGAATGATGAAATTAAAATATATAACCCTTCAATATGGCCATAAATAAACATAATAATAATTTAATGAATCAAATATATATATAAGGTTCTTAATTAATTAATTAATTAATTTTAATTTATTATCATGGACATTAAGTCCAAGTGTGGAATACATTTGGACATAAGGTAATGGATTCTACCCGAACCTTCAATTTTTCCGTTGGGTTATTCTTTCACTTTCCTTTCCCTAATGTAAGGATTATTTATTATTGTTAAATTCATAAATATTTTGTTTATTTGTTATGAACTCATATATTTAGTTCATTTGATCTTTCATTTATGGTAATTATATTTTTTCCAATGTTCCCTTCTCAATTCATTCTGATACGTAGGCCTGATTAAAGGGAACATCACGATTTCTTGCCCAATTTAAAGTAACATCCACAATATGTTAAAATAATCCATTATTTTTATAAAATACTAATTTTATTAAGAAAAACTATATTTTTACTTTCTGGTATTTCAAAAAAATATGACAAATAAAAATTACTTTTTAAAAAGAATTATTATTTGAAAAGTAAAAGGGGTATTTCTCTCAAAAGTTATTTGATAATTTTATTATAGTATTTTTATCTCTCAACACCTCTGTTGAATTTTATTGTTTATTAATATTAGCGTTTTATGTTTATAATCAAACATAGTTTATTAAAAATTTTATGATGAGTTTGACTATCGATGTACTATCTTGATATCAATCAGTATAATACATAGAATTGTTAGTGATTATTTTTACAAATTAGGGAAACATATTTAAATTTCATATGTTTATGTGGTTTATGTTTAAACCTATTTATATAAGTAATTAATTATACTTAATAAATAATTTTTGGGTCTTGGTATAGCCCCTTGATTCATAAGTTGGTCTCACTAGAGAATACATGCTTGGTTTTTCCCATAATGTATAGTGTCTTAGTCAAGGCCTTGAAGGTATGTTTATGATGTGTGTCATTATGCATTCCCTTATTATAAAACTTGTAATTGATAGTCCATGTGATATATATATTAGTATAATATCCATGTTTATGTATCATTATGGTATTATTTTATTAGATATTATTCATTTTATATTATGCTCAAGAATATGTTTTAATGGCATGTATACTTTTAGATGTTCAACATGCCCTGTTATTTATGCTTCCATTGTATTACATACCCTTAATGAGCATCTATTCTCATCCATTTGTAATGTTTAATTTTTTCCCCAGGATGCGAAGATGAATATTATGAATGGCTTTCAGGGAAAATCTAGGAGTTATGGATGTTTCCAATTGAATTTATATATTATATTTCCTTTCAAAGTAGTAATGTAAAACTTGTGTTTGTATTTGGTTTTCCGAGACTAATAAACTATTCAATACTTTAGGATACAAATTCATTGTTTATTATTATATTTTAATTAACTAATGAACCACCACTAGGCAAATGGGGTTGGGGTCTCTACAGATGGTATGAAAGGATATTTAGTAGAAACCTTGGAAACATGATTTAGAAAACATAGATTAGGTAACATAACCCTAATAAAGATTTGGTGGATAAGAATAGAATAACATCCTAGAATTTTGGTAAGGTATGTATTATTTTTATCTTCCTAGAAATACATCCATGTCAATATACTACAAGTGAAAGTGGTTCTTTAACAAATTTGCACTAGTGTAACAGCTCTGAAAAGGTGTCCCAATCCTAACTCGAGGTAACCTGGTACATGAAAACATGCCTTACTACGCACCTGGTTTGATACTCATGGGGGGTTTCTTAGTATATTTCACATTTTATTCATAAACAACAATAAAGGTTTCAAAAGTAAATATGTCCACAAAGAAACACTTTTTATGATTATGATATTAACAACCCATAAAATTTTAATTTATTTTAGTTTGATGTTATTCATTATAAAATATAACCTAATATTGTGTATTCCATTATTTAGAAAAGGAATCTAGGGGAATGAATGGAAACCATATCAACACATGTATCCCATGTAAGTATTTCCTTCCTATGAAAAATAATATTGTCAGTATTGGATTTTGACTAGTGATGTGCAACCCATAACTGTACCGGGACAACCAAATCAGGATATGAATAATAACCTTACCCGCATAGAGGATCTTGATCCACAAAATGGAGGAGAAATTTTAGATATCTTTATTTTAAAACAGCCTCCATTATTTATTGGGAATATAAACCCATTTGTAGAAGATAAGTGGATAAGTTCCTTGTATAATATATTTCTCACTTTTGGAAAGTAACAAAAAGGAAAAGGTTGTCTGGGGAGATTATCATCTACCAGTAGATGCAGATCAATGGTGGTCATTAATTCAAAATACAAATGAGGAGGAAGAAATTAAAAATATGGAATGGAGGGATTTTACAGAAATTTCCTAGAAAAATAATTAACTCATGAATAATTAGAGGATATAGAGAGGAGACTCTTGAGACTAATATATAAAGGGGATGAAGATGTTATGAACAATGAAGCTTAAATTACTAGGTTAAGAAGGAATTTTTTAATATAAATATGCAATCCAAGTTTATCGATTGATTGATGTCTTAAAAACATTCTTATGAAGGGACCTGGTCTCCAAATACTTATCTTTTTATGAAGATATAGTCTGATATGCTATCATGAAAAAAACATAATTCTCTAAATCATATGAATTTAAAGGAAATTAAGAGTAGAAGTGGGATGGTGAAAAGTCTATAATACAAAATAATGAAAAGGTAAATAAGGGACGATTTTATTATCCATCATACAATAATTTTGGGATGAAATGCCCCAATACTTTTATGAAGGGTATGGGTGTTTGTTCCAATTGTGGAGAAAATGATCCCCAAACCCATGATTTCAAGGGTAATAATGAAGCTAACAATGCTCAGTGCTACAACTTCAAAGATATGGTACATTATTCAAATTATTGTCCTATGTTCCAAGGAATCAATCCCCAAAGAAGGGCATGCTTATGTCGTCACAACATCTGAGGTTGAAGTTCCAAATGAGTTGGTGGTAGGTAATCTAATCATTTCCTAAAACATAGGGAATGCTTTATTTGATTCTAAAACATCACATTCTATTATATCGTCCCAGTTTTCAAATAAAATTTTACATTTACCTTTGGATTTAATAAAGGAATTCTCATTAAACTCCTAAGGGATGTATCATTCCAACAAGGATGTGTCAGTAAGTCCCCTTTATGATAGATAAAAATTATTTTGTTGTTGAAGATGTCATCATATCTATGGTCGAATTTAACATAATAATCATTATGGACTGGATTTCAAAATATTATGTGAAACCCTATTTAAAAATATAGAATTTATTACTCATGAGGATGATGTAGAATCCCTTATCTTTAGAGAGGATACCTCATCATCTTATTCTTATCTAGATCCATCCCCAGTAGCCCTACGGAATTAAATTCTTTTGTAGGAAGAGGAAACATCAACTATGAATGGGGAATTAAATATTCAAATTGAATATTTACCTATTGTGAAAAAATATATTGAAGTATTTCCAAAAGAATTACCTTGAAATACTCTAGAATGGGATGTTGAGTTCTCTATCTATTTAATTATTGGTGTAAGACCTATATCAAAGTCTAATTATATAATTTACACTTTGTAATTAGTGTAACTCAAGAATCAAATTGATGAATTGAGTAATAAAGGATTTATTCACCCTATAGTTTCTCCACGAGGATCCCCATTTCTCTGTCAAGAATAATGATGGATCGATGAGGTTGTGCATTGATTACAGAGAAATCAATGCTATTAAAATAAAAAAAATGTATGCCATACCTGACATTGATGATTTATTTGATCAACTTCATGGAGATAAATATTTTTTGAAGATTGACCTTCGATGGTGATATCATCAATTGCGTGTGAGGAGTGAAGATATTCCAAAGGCAATATTTCAACCAGGTATGGACATTACAGGTTTACAATAATGTCATTTGGACTGACTAATGCATCCACAATTTTTATGGATCTACTGAATAGAGTGTTAAAGGAATATCTTGAACACTTTTTGTGGTATTTATTGATGACATCATGATATATTAAAAATGATATGGGGACCATGATAACCACTTGCGGGTTGTTCTAGAGACTCTTAGAAGAAATAATCTATTTATAATGTTTAGAAAGTGTAAATTCTATCTTCAAATAGATTATTTTTAGGGCCATATTTTCTATAAGGATGGAATATCAGTTGATCATACAAAGAAAAAGGGTGTTTTGGAAATGCCTACACCAACATATATAACTGAGTTACATAGTTTTTATTGGTTTAGCAAGTTATTGTCTTTGTTTCAATCAGAACATTTCCCGATTCACTAACCGATTAACCCAGAATACTCGTAATGGGGTTAAGTTTTTATGGACAAAATAATTTTTTGAATAATTTACGAGTGGATTAGTGAATTCTCTAATCTTGACTCCACCATCACGGAATGGTGGATTTTTGATTTTTAGTGATGCATCAAACAAAGGACCTAAGTGTGTACTTATACAGAAAGATAGATTTATTTACTATGCATAGATACAGTTAAAAATTAATGAAACTAACTATCTAACTCATAATATTTAGCTAGAAATTATAATCATTGTGAGGAATATATTAAGACACTATTTCTATGGAAAAATATGTGAGATACATACAGATCACCAGATCTTGAAATGTATCTTCTCATAGAAAGAATTCAACATGAAGAAAAGGTGATGGAACAAGCTACTCAAGGATTATGATTTTTCAATAAACTACCTCCCAGGTAAGGCGAATAAGGTATAAAATGCATTAAGCATGAAGGATCGTGGAGTTCTGAACAAGTGATGATTGAAAAGGTTCTTGTGTACAAGGATATAGAAAATATTGATATGAAAATTATCAAGGAAGGTGAAACATCATTAATTTTTAAATTGGTTTCCCAAATATATTTTTTGGTAAGGATTAAAATTTCTTAGTATCATGGTGAGAATATTCAAAATGAAATTAAAGTTGTGAATGATGGGATGTTGGCAGACTTCATGTATAAGGATGGAATTCTAAAATTTGGGAAGATGATTTCTGTTCCTAATATACCTAAGATAAAAAGAGAGTTATTGGATGATTCCCATAGTTTGAAATTCTCTATACACTCTAGTATCACTTTGATGTATAAATATTTTAAGGAACATTTCTAGTGGGATAATATGAAGAGGGAAACTGCTAATTATCTATCAAGATGTTTATTTTATTAACAAATGAAGGGTAAAATAAAACATCCTAGATGATTCTTCAAACCTCTCCATATTCATACATGGAAATGGGATGATATCACGATATATTTTGTAATTGAATTACCAAAAAACCCATGAATGACTTATTCAATAGTGGTGATTGTTGATCTCCTTACAAAATATTCTCATTTACTCACTATAAGGGAAGATTTTTCACTGGAGAGAATTACAAAACTCTATATTTATGATGTTGTAAGGAATCATGTAGAAACTATATTAATTGTGTCTGATCATTATTGATGATTTAAATCTAAATTATTGAAATTTATTTAGAAATAATTTGATACTGAGCTTCATTTTAGTACTTCTTATCACCCTCGAACTAATGGGTAGTTAGAAAGGACGATTAAATCATTACAAGACATGCTGAGATAATGATCACTTGAATTTAATGGTATGTGGGATCAGTATTTACCTTTGGTGGGGTTTTCCTACAATAATAGTTTCTGTCCAAGTATTCATATGGCACCATATGATGCTTTGTATGGAAAGAGATATAATACCCCAACTTGTTGGGATGATGTTGGTTAAAGGAAGCTTGTGGGACCGTTGCTTGTGGAGGAAACAAAAATAATGGTAAAGACTACTCAAACCCACGTCAAAGAATATCAATGTAGGAAAAGGAGTTATGCCAATTAAAGATGGAAGGATTTTCAATTTTAAGTGGGAGATCATGTTTTCCTAAAAGTATCTCTAAGGAAGGGTATTATAATACTTGGGAAGAAAGGAAAACTAAGCCATATGAACATTGATCCTTTTGAAATTTTGGAGAAATTTGGAGTTGTGGCTTATAATTTTTCTAGGACACCTAGCCTTTATAAATTAAAAAAATGTGTTCCACATGTCCTTGTTGAGGAAGTACATTCCCGACCCAATACATGTACTCACTTCTGAAGGAATAGAAATGGAACATGATTTATCTTATTGTGAAGAGCCTACTTGGATTCTGCATTTTAAAGAACAAGTGTGGAGAAATTAGACGACTTAGCTGGTAAAGTAACATTGAAAAAATCATAGAATTGATAAAGATATGTGGGATCTTGAAGAACATATGATTAAGAACTGCTGGAATCTTTTTATGAGGTGACACTCTTGAAATTTTGTGGACGAAATTTTTTTAGTAGTGGAGAATGTAACAACCCAGAATTATTTCAATGAGATTTCCCATATTAGGTTTATTTCATATAGTATAAGTCACATAGAATGAATTATAAAATTGAATACAAACATCATAAATGAATAATGAATGGAATAATAGGTATTTCTAGATGTTAAGGTACATATACCGATTAAATAGTAACGTGACCTTAGAAATAGTAATATGACCCTTATGAATAGTAAATCAGCCTAATGAAGAGTAATGTCACCCATGAAAGTATAAATAAAATTTAGGTACCTAATAAATGAATGTATCATATAATTATATCATCTTATAGTAAATCAATATTTTAAAAATTATTAATTAAGTGTTCGTATTTTTTTAAGACATAAATATTTAATTGAAATTTTATAATTAATTAAATTAATTAAAATTATTTATTTTCATAATTTTTTTTAATAATTAATATTTTATTATCTTATGATTTTCGGATAATTTTATGATACCTTAGTTAAATTTTCTTGTGTCATGAAATTAGTTATAGATTTAAAATATGTATTTTTTGTGTATGTGATGTTTTTAATTAAAAATTAAATTTCTCATATTTAGAAAATTATTTTCATAAAATGGAGTTCCTTATTTAATTATACACATTGATAAATGGTTGGGTTAATTTTTTTTTATTTTTTTTAAAATACTTTAATTTTTATGAATAGTAAAATATGATAATTTACGATAAATGTTAAATACGCAAATTTTTTGATCAGTATTTATGTAAAGCAGAGTTAAGAACCATTATTTTGAACTCACATGAACATGTTACTATAATTATTCACAAGAAGAAACACTATTTATTATCTTGAGCCAAAGTAATAAACTAATGATTAAAATATTCAAAAAACACCCCTCTCATACACTATAAATACCACCATCACCACCATTTTCTCTCAAACCTCCCAATCTTTGATCCTTGAAATTGTTTTACCCATTCATCTTCCTAAGACAATACCCAAATTATAGGATCTTTTTTTCTCATCCAAAACCCAAAACCAATCCCCTTATGGAGGATCTCAAAGAGGAAAATTCATGTGGTAAAAATCCTCTTTCATATTCTTTTATTTTCTTTTCAAGTTCTTTATTTTCTTATTCTCTCCACACATCCTCTTATCCAAAGGGTATGAAATGTATAGTACCTTAAATTTAAAATAATTTTATTTTGATAATGGAATAATCCATCATAATTTATTTCTTCCTTATTTTTTACTAAATTGATAACATCATATGTGATGTGTTCATTTATCAAATTCAAGGACGACATGTTTTCAATATCGATTACCATATTCAAAGCTGGTCATGAAGACATTTTTATTATAAATTATACTATAATGTATTTATTATATCTTATGTTATTTTCTGGAACAATTATATATACATGATATTAATTAATAGAACAAAACTAGTTCGTTGTGATCAAAAAACAGTTAAAATTAAGCTAAACAATTATCATTAAGATGAAATTTAATTTTTCATCCTAATAACTGAAAAAATAATATATAATACCAATTAATCTTCTGGTTTTTCATTAATAACATATAATTTCAATTTTTTAGTATTATACCAATTCTACATCAATATCCATTACATATAAACAAGTAAACCGATCATGAAAACCATGAAAACCAATGCTCCAAAACGATGAAATTAAACTCTCTAACTCGTCAATGAGGACATAAATATACTTAATAAAATTATAATTAATCAAATACGTAGATATAAGGCCATTAATTAATTATTTAATGAATTTAATAAGATTATACAAGATTTTAAGATTAAGTGTAGAACACATTAACATATAAGGTAAGGGATTCTACCTGACCTCAATTTTTTCCTTCGGGTTATTCCTTCACAATCCTTACCCCAATGTAATGATTATTTTTTTTAATGATTATATATTCTGTTTATATTTTCCAAACTCATATATTTATATCATTTCATCTTTAGTTAATGGGAATCATATGTTTTGCAATGTTCCCTTCCCAATTATCCACAATACGCAAGCCCGATTAAAGGGAACATCTTGATTACTTACCCATTTTCAAGTACCATTCTTAATATATTTTATGACCCCATTTTTTGTAAAATAAAAACATATTTCTTTTAAAAACTATATTTCGTCATTACTTTTTTTAAAAATTCTACAATGGAAAATAAAAATTATTTTACCAAAATAAATATTCTTTACAAAGTACAATGGTAATTTCTATGAAAACATTCAATGATAATTTTATTAGATTATTTTCATATTTAAACACATATGTGTAATTTTATGATCTATGGATATTGTTGTATTATTTTAACCTTCTACCATATTTTATTAAATGGTTTATGACCATTTTTACTTTGGATGTGGTATCTTGACACCATTCACTATACAACTAAGAAGGGTTGGTGATTATGTTTATAGATTGGGTAAAGTTATTTACAATTCATATGTATATGTTGTTTATGTTTAAACCCTTTAATATTATGAATTAATTCAACTTAATATGTTATGTTTGGGGCCCTCTTTTTCCCCAAGATGCATCAATAGGTCGTATGATACAAACTATACTATGTTTTTACCCATTATGTATGGTGTCTTGGCTGACACCTTGAAAGTATGTTTATGATGTGAAAAATTATGCATCCCCTCATTATAAAAATATTAATTCATAGTCCATGTGATTATTATACTATTAGAATATGCATTGTTATGTTTTGTTATGGAATTATTTAATCAGGTTTAATTCCCTCCATATTATACTATGATTTTTTTTAATTGCATGTGGGCTTTTTGTTATTCATCATGCCTTATTATTTATGATTCTTATGTATTACATACCCTTACTGAGCATCTAAGCTCAACGCTTTTTTATATTGAATTTTTCGCATGATGTTAAGATTTATATTATGAATGTTTTTTTGGGATAATATAGGATTTATGGATATTGCCAATGGAATTTAAATATTTTATTTCATTTCAATGTTATAATTTAAAACCTATGTCTACATCTTGTTTTCCAAGAACACTATAATATTAGGTCCTTTGGGATATGACTTCCTTGTTTATTATGCCAACGTAATGAACTAGGGAACCGACTCTGGGAAACATGGGTCAGGGTCTCTACATAGAGTATCACACACTATGTGTTTCTAGAGTTTCAGTTAAATAATAATATATTATTTATTATTTAACAATTTTAATTAATATTATTCCCACAAGTGGTTTAATAATTATTCATGTTAGGGTGATTCCATATATTCTGTAACCAGTTATTTTAGAAAATATTATGTGATCAGAATATTTAAAAAATATTTATTTTCTATTTAGTGAATATAATGTTTGTTTATTTTATAATAAAATAATTTTGTAATGTTTTTTAATAAATTAATAAGAATTATTCAAGACCCAATAAATATTTTACAGGAATGGATTACCAAGAATAATGGTTCGGTGATAAAAAAAATATATTGAATATTATTATAATAAATAATATTTTATTTTAATTCCCAAGTTAGGAACTTGTTGAGAAATAATAATAATATTATTATTATTATAGACATGGGTTCCACATGGATTAAATAAATATTAAATTTCACTGGTGAAAATATTTATTCGTAAACCCTATTGATATATCAACCCAATTATACTATTTTAAAGGATATCCAATTCAATTGTTTGGTTGTACACAATTTATTTGGAAAATCATATCAAGCCTTAGAGAGATATTTTATCCAAGAAGGCTCTAAAAATAGAGAGTAATCATACACCCCATCCCACTCTGTAGTCATGATAGATCAAATAAAATGTTTTAGAATCGATTCTCATGGTGATCGTAGGAGAACAATGATAGCAATAGGATCTTCTGCACTAGCACCTAGAGATTCGTACGATGATGTTCAAAGATTTTTGGAACATGTCTGGGTCACCTCTAGAGGTAATGTTCTCTTGATTCATACAATGCAAAGATGGTACAATTTAGATTAATTTTCATATCCATCAATGGAGAAATAATTAATTCAAGTTTATTCTTTAGTTAATTATATTAATTATTAAAAATATGTGATCATCCTATTCTTGGTTCCATTATTCTATCCTTCTTTATTTTATTTGATTCAATTTTGTTGATCACAAAATTCACCATCTTGTAAATATAAGATTCAATAGAGATCATGAAAATAATAAAATTTGGGCACAACCGAATACATGTTTCCTCCATACTTGGAACCTACATTTGGCCCTCTATGATTTATATTTTTCTTTTTTGTACTCTGATTTTGTGATTTAACGGTGTTTATGCATTTTGTATCTATTTTATTTTAAATTTAAAAAAATTTATGGTATTTAAAAATGTGTATACGCTTACAGGTACCTTATCCAAAGGCCTCCCAGATTATTGATATTCTTACTCATTTCTAGTTCCCAACCGCTAGCTTGTTGGTGGCAGACTTGGGGTAGTCTCCAACACCCCGACCCCTCTATACCAGATTCGATGAATTATTTTATACATTGGAATGATTAAAAGGAATGAAATCCCAACGGAATAATCTGTTTAGTACTCTTGAAGATACTAGATACATAGATGTGACTCAGATTACAATGAGAAAGGTAAGAAAATTCAGTACATAAAAAAACTAATAAACTGCATCCATGGAAACTCAATAAATTATATCATATGCATAACCTATTGATGGTAAAAAAATTATTGGGTGAGATAAAATCCTCAGTAAGGGTTACATGTAGTGGAATCATGACTCAATAATAACTGAATCATAAACAAATATGTCACGGGGAATAAATAAAAAACACACACCATTAACATGCTGAGAAAGAGTCCACATCCATATATTATGTCATAGTAAAAACCTCATGGATATTAATAACTAAAAATAAATAATAATTTTTCTTATTAATTGGATTCCATGTATTTGGAACATGATACCATAATTCCATTAAAATGGATTAGTTTTGTGTGTAGAAACTCATATGATTTGTGGAAAAAAACTCGACGGGTTTTTCTCTAACTGATTTGTCTCATGAGACCGGTCGATTCATCGAGGGGATATAGAAGGTGCCTCCCATCACGGTAATTCCAAATAATTATTTATACCTAGATTTAATGAAATGTAAACTATTCATTTTCAATATCTTTATAGAGTAGAGAATACAGATTCACCAATATTCCCAAAGTCAAAACAACATTCCAAAGAAACACTGAATGTAAAAGTGTATAAAAATTAAGACAATAATAATATCCATGAAACCAGAATATGGATATATAATATAAATATAATTTCAAATGAAAAGTGAGCTTAAATGGGAAATAGGTACACCACATTATAATATTTAGGTGCACAGTACAATGTAAGTGACACTAAAATAAAAATTGAGACAAAGCTTGTTACCACATTGTAATCCACCATATCGTGTGACCAATAATAAATAATTATAAAATGTATCATTTAATTAAATGAATATAAAGGGAATAATGAAAATTTATATATCAAATAGAATCACACATACACCACATACAAGAAATAAGTGGAGAATAATAGAAATCCCATGGAATTGATAGTGGGATGAGAAACCCCTAACAAACATTTTGGCATGGTAACATGTGTTCTTGCGTAAAATTAAAGAGATAAAATTGGGTATCCCATCATTTATCTCTCATAAGGGATGTATGATGGAGGTGTGAAAACATACCTTATCATTCAGAATAAAAAATAGATGGACACTACAAAGGGGGATTCTTGAATAAAAGTCAGAGAGAGGATCCCTTACAGTGATTGTATCATTAGAGTGTGGATGAATAAATGACAAAATTAAATGTGAAAAATATATAATACCACATAATAAAAGTTTATAGATTTATAATACAATCTGAGTCCATTCACACATATCCTTGAAAGACATAACTGATAACAAAGTTGTTTAACTCGTGAATGGAAATGGCTTTAAGATATCCCATCAAAACATTTCATCCTGGAAAAGGGTGTTCTTGTGAGGGATTAATGAGAGGTAAATTGATATCCCGTAATTTATATATCATATGTTCTATTTGGGGGATGCGAGAAAACATACCCCATCATTAGTAATTTAAAAAAAAGGACAAAACATAATTGGAATTCTTGAACAAAAGCGAGAGAGAGGATCCCTTACCTTATGCCTAAAGGTGTTCTCGATTGATATTAATGACCTTAATAATCAAATATAGCATCATTAATTAATAATTCCATAACCTCATAAACATTTTACCGATTTATTATAACCTTTTTAGGTTCATTCATGCCATTTTAATGGGTTTAAGAGATTCAATGTATTGTTTTGGAAGCATTTTCTTCCTTGGTTTTGATGACCGGTTTACTTGTATTCATGAATGGAAGTTCATTTGAAATGTGGTTAAACATCTATAATTGTAAATAGATATTATTAGAGTAATTATAAATGATATTATAATGATTTAGGTTATATACCTTGAGGATGACTCATTAGTTAAAAGTTATTGATAAATGCTTGGATTAACTTAGCAGTTTTGTGCATAATGAATTAGTTTTGTATTATTATTTTATATTATTAGTATGTAAGTATTCCAGAACCTTGAATAAGGTAAAATATATATATTATGATCTTTTTCAACCATTAATAATGTTTCATGAATAGTCTTGTAGATACTAGGAGAAATCGAAAACCTGTCATCGTTGAATGTGATAAATTATCTCATCTCATACGGTATTCTCGTTTTTTAGTGTAAGAGGTGGGGGAAAGGAGTTATGACGATGAAATATTCCATTAGAATTAAAATAATTAAATTCTATGTAGGGTACTGGTATTTTCATAGCATTTTGATATGGGTAGGTGTGGAGATTACAACTAAATATTGGAACTTGTAAAAGAATTTGAAAGAAAATGGAAGAGATGTTCACCTCTTGAGTACTCCTTGAGAATCGTCTTAAGGCCTTTGTTTTTGGACTTTTGGTGAGACCATAAGGTCGTGGACATGGTGGAAAAAATTGGGGATATATTTGAGAAGAATTTAAGAAAGGCTTGAAGCTTGAGTGGTGTGGGAGGAAGAGGGGATGATGTTGGTTTATATAGTGGAGGGGATGGGGGATTTTACATTATTTTAATCATTATTTTAATATTTTTTCTCAATACTATGAATAGTATTGATTAATGTGATCCAAAATAGTAATAATGTCATGTGATTTTTAACCAAGTGGGCTTAAATCAGCCTTACATCACCTATTATTTAGTAAATCTAGTATTTATCATTTATTGAAATTTATCTTATTTTACTATTCAAACAAAATTAATGAATTTCCGAAAAAACAAAAAAATTATCCCTATCCATTTTTCGATGACTAGAATCCTAAAATGAACTCCATTTTTCAAAAATAATTTTATAAATATGATAAAATTAATTTTTAATTAAAAACATTATTTAATCTAAAAATACCAACACATAAAAGTATTAATCTTCATTTTTAAGGTGCCCAAATTTTATTTATGCACTTATGAGTAAGGTTACCATTCATAACGGTCATATTAAAATTCATAAAGGTATGTAACTATTCCTAAGGGTATGTCACTATTCATAGTGGTACGTTACTATTCACTAAAAATTAACTTGATTATATCAATCTCCAAATATAACACAGATCACAACCGTGTATGTCCATTTTTCAAAATTCAAGACACATTAGTGTACAATTTATGATTAATGGCTTGGTTATGACTATATCCTAAATAACCAAGTGTTGTTTCAAAGAAACTCCATACTTTATGGAATATAGTCTATGAATAGAATGAATTTAAGAGAAACATACAATAAAATGTTTGGGGGTGTTATATAGTCACACATAGTTTATCACTAGTTAGGCAGGCCACAATGGTTCGGTTCATGAAAGAGAGGTATAAGAGATGTGTTCTATCTTATGACCAATTTTTTGAGTCTTCTCTATCTATGATATTGGTTTGGGTCTTATAAAAATAATGTTAAGTGTTTTGAGTTCACTAGTGCAGAAAATGTTTTTTACGTCGGTTATTTTTCATTTTTTACATCGGTTTCTAGCTGACGTTAATACGGGCGACGTTATAAATAACGTTTTGACGTCGGTTATTTAAAAACCGACGTCAAATACATAAAATCGTGATGTTTATGACGTCGGTTATTTTAGAACCGACGTGATAAATTGTAACGCCCTGACCCCAGTTACCCAGAGTTGATGTATTATTACATTACATTGGCATGATCATAAGAAAGATCAAATCTCGAAAGACCGATTGGTTTAGTAGCCTTGGAAACACTAGATATATTCATAAAGTATTACATAATAAAGTGAAAAACTACTACAACAACATAGTCTACATATTCCACACTCATATCCCCACATACTATCCCTGCAGGTCATTCATAAATTACTTCTTCACATCTTGGGAAAAATAAAACATAGAAAAGGGGTGAGCTCAAATGCCCAGTAAGGATAACAATATAGCGGAAAATTTCAAAAATAAGCATAAACATTTAAGGAAATGTATAACTAAAACAAAATCCTTTTAAACTTGAACTTCAACATAGTATGGCAAAAGTAAAATGAAATAATGTCATTTACTTATTCACATGGATATTCTACTAATCGAATAATCACATGCAATATCAATAACCACTTTCATAATGATGGAATGCATAATGCAAGACTATCATAACCACATAGCCAAGGCCTCGTGCCAAGACTACAAATAATATTTTTCCAATGCCTTGTGCCAAGACACTAGTTTGTCTCATGAGACCTACTGATGCATTGAGGAGTTATAGCAGGCTCCACCCGTCACATATTAAGTCCAAAGCATTCCCATATGAAAAGGTTTAAACATAACATAAACATTCGTATTAAAAATAGCATACGAAATGTCAATACTTCACCATAAACCATGAATGGTATAAAAAAATAGCACATCCATAGTCAAACATATCACAAAAACTTCATTACAATATAGATGTTTTGTATCATATAAATCAACTTCAAATAAGCGTAAAATCCATCAAAGGATGTTGACATAGATGAAATCAAAACTTTTTTTAGAGAAATATATCTTTCTATTTTGAAATCATTTAAGAGTCATATATTTATAAAATAAAACATTTTATTTGAAAATATTCTTATAAGCTTGTAAGAGAAGCTTCGACGATTTTATAATGGTGGAAAATAACCGCACCCGCCGTATAAGTTAAAAAAAACATTCTTACATTAATTCTGTCGAAAAGGTTAAAAAGCACCTTGTTTGGAAAACGACGGAAAGATTCCATTATAAAACTCTTATAAAAATTCAAACAAGGGTATAAATTACATTAACCCATATTCTTTTAAATTGTAAAAAAGTTTTGAAATACATTTTTAAGAATCATGGATGTGGATGATAAAGAGATCCCAGTAGATTATTACGTATAAACAACCTAGGATAATGAAGAGATTGTAAAATATCCCTTACCAATTTGGTAACTTACGAAAAGTACTACCCATGAAAGAGGTATCATACAATGAATATGTAAATACACATAAATTAAAGTGTATTACACAAATAATATAATTATGGGCAGTACATACACCACACAAAAGGTAATGGTGGCAATATGGCATGAGTCTCACGGGAATAAGGAGTGAGATGAAAACCCCTTACCTTGAACTTTTCCTTGGTTGAGAGTAGGTTAAACTCATGTATAATTGTGAAATAATTGTTATTAAATTATACAAGAATCATATATATTAATATGATATCATATATGATCTTTTAACAGGGATTTGTTAATAATATCTTAGTATTATTATTGTTTCGGGTGTTAACTTACTCGTTTTCTTTTATATGTTTTGTTACATAAGCCATGTTTGTCATGGATAGGTTGTATATTAATCATATACAGAATGATATAAAGTCCTTAGATACTATTATTAATCATCAAATGAGAATTATACTTGAATGGATATGATGGAGAATGAATCTCATCACGTTCATGGAGACGGTAGTCCGTACGTACACACGAGCGACAATATCATTATTTTGATATTAAAATAATATATAATTGGATGGAATATCATATATAAAGAATAATTATCATGTTACATTTGGTATTTACATGAATTACACATCATTATTATACACATCTAAATAATAATTTATTGAATAACAATTACACCACGACGTGGAGACGGTAAGCCATACGTAGGCATGTATGGTGAAATGTTATTAAAAGGATGGATAGAATGCTGAACATGGATGTACCATATTTATAATAACATCACAGTATATATATGATACTAAAGTTATTATTTTAGAATGGTAACAACAAAGGAAGAAGAAGTGGAAGAAGAAAGGAACTTGGAAAAGGGTGGTGAAATCATTACCTTTTCTTCTGGTTCTTCTTTTTGATTTGATCAAAAGGGCTCATTAGGTTGGCTTTATGATCAAACTAAGGCCTCTAGGTTGTAGTGAGGGAAGTTGGGAGAGTATTTGGGTAGAGTTTGGCCGAACCAAAAGGCTTTGAAGGTGTGAAGTAATGAGAAGGGGGAGTGCCCTTTTATAAGAGGGGTGAGGGGCACCTTTGGAAATGCTAGAAATATTAATTTATAATAAATTCATATTCGGTTTCTAATGGCTCAAAAGTTGATTATTCTAAGGTTATAGTGGGTATAGGTCTCAAACCATTAATCCAATAGAATTTAGACTGTTTTGGGTTACTATATTAACCATATCTTTTAGTTTTAACTCTTAGTTAATTAGTTTGACATTTACCATGTCACTTTTTATTTTTATATTATATTGTTAATAAATTTACTATATACATACAACCGACCCCCAACTGGTCCATTAATGATACACATATCATGATATAAGTCTCTTGGCCGAACCTTAGATTTTTAGGAATTTAATATTAATTAATAATAAAATATTTGTTTTAAAAACTCTTTTATGTCAATTTTGACACTATTAGATAGTTGATTTTTGTGAAACTCATAACAGAATGATTACTTCAAAAACAATTTATTAACACATTCCTAAAATGTAATATTAACTTAGAAAATTAGTTTAATTCATAAAAAGTCTCAAATTATATTTATTTGGGTATTTATAATATCAATTATTTTAATTTTTCACTATTATGGTAATTACTGCATCATCATTGTGTCATGAATAATTTAAATTATTTAAATTCTAAAAATTATAAATAAAATATCATTATGTATGAAATCTTATTAGCTTTCTAATGAATATTTATAGTAGAATATATCTTATGTATAACCCTATATTACAAATGTTTAAGTAAATAAACTTTGATATTAAATCTTTTAACTCTTCGTTGAATTAAATAATAATAAATGTCCTAATCTAATCCAAGTGGACCTAAATGATAACATTTTATTCCTAAGGATTTTATTGGTCGAGATACAATTGTCCAATAGAATTAGGACATGTGTAAAGGTAATATTAATATCATTTTTACCCTTAATTACCCTATTTACTTTTAACCGTGGTAAAAAAAAGTAAAAAGTTACTATTCACCAAAAATTATTTTCATCTCATTGAACCACATTTTACTTTTTAATATTAACCGTGTCTTTCGGATTTTCGAAATTCCATTCACAGAAGTAGTAAAATTAATTTTTATGAAAAATTCAATTTTTTAACTACCACTTAGTAGTTTCACTATTCATAAAAAATTGACGTTTTTCAGAACAATGCCAAAATTTCACCCTAAGCTATAATTGATATTCCGAATTCAAAAATTTTGTCTATTTTACAAAATTCCAAAAATATAAGTTGTATTAGTTAATTTTATAATTAATTCTTGCTGTTACAACAAATAGCGTGTTTTTAAGAAACAATATATACCAAAAGATTGACAATTGTTTAGGTCCAATTTCAAAGTGAAATTAATTATAATGAACACCATTGGATAAAATGGTAAAAATATATTATAATTATACTTGAAAACCACTCAATAATATAATTTATCACTATAAATTATTTTAATTAAAAAACTTGTTTTTAATTATTTTTCACTATTCATAAAAATTGGAAGTTCTCAGAAAAATACCAAAAATTCATCTTAGGATAATTTCGATATTCCGAATCCAAAAATGAAGTCCGTTTTGAAATATAAAATATATATATTTTCAAAAATTAGGTATTACTATTCATAACGGCTAGTTTGATCGGTTGTGGTGTGTGTTAGAACTCGATGTTGCGTACAACACACGCTATCGCATTATTCAAAGAGAAACGTACCGTAGAAGCTTGGGGTGTTACATTCTCCCCTCCTTCAAATAATTTCATCCTAGAAATTTCTAGAATACTACCGTATGAAACGACTTGGGTGGTTCTTCATCATAATTTCCTCGGGTTCCCACGTTGCCTCTTTCATCTTATGGTTTCTCCACAAAACTTTTACTAGACGCGTCGTCCGGTTTCTCAGTACTTGTTCTCTCGTATAAAGAATCCTGACGGGCTCTTAGCAATAAGACAGATCGGGTTCCAGTTCCAATTCCTCATAGGTGAGTACATGTGTTGAGTCAGGCATGTATTTCCTCAATAGAGATACGTGGAACACATCGTGAACTTTGGAGAGACTTGGCTGTATTGCCAATTGGTAAGCTACAGCCCCAATTCGTTCTAGAATTTCGAAAGGTCCGATGTACCTGGGACTCAATTTACCTTTCTTACCAAAACGTATGACACCCTTCCATGGAGATACCTTTAGGAAAACATGATCACTGACTTGAAATTACAAATCCTTCCTTCGATTATCGGCATAGCTCTTCTGCCTACTTTGAGCTGCTTTGATGTGACTTTGGATTACCTTCACCTTTTCCATTGTTTCCTCCACCAGTTCTGGGCCTACAATTTATCTTTCACCAACGTCATCCCAACAGGTTGGTGTACAACATCTCTTTCCGTATAATGCTTCATATGCTGCCATCTGTATACTCGAATGGAAGCTATTTTTATAGGAAAATTCAACTAGAGGTAAATATTGATCCCACATACCCTGAAAGTCAAGTGAGCAAGATCTCAACATTTCTTCTAAGGTTTGAATAGTTCGTTATGATTGTCCATCCGTTTGAGGGTGGTAAGCAGTGCTTAAATGAAGTTCAGTATCCAGGGATTTCTGAAGACTTTTCCAGAACCTTGAAGTAAAACGGGGATCACGATCAGAAAAAATCGATAGGGGTACTCCATGAAGTCTCACGACTTCATTAATATATAGTCTTGCTAGACGTTCCAGGGGTAGATCTTCTCTTATAGCAAGAAAATGTGCTGACTTGGTAAGACGATCAACAATAACCCATATTGCATCGTTCCTTCTAGGAGTCTTTGGTAGTCCCATGAAAAATTCCATCGTAATATTGTCCCATTTCCACTCCGGTATTAGAAGAGGTTGCATGACTCTTCCAGGCTGTTGACTTCCAGCTTTCACTTGTTGACAAACCATACATCTTGACACAAAATCAGAAATCTCCCTCTTCATGTTTTCCCACCAAAAATGTTCCTTCAAATCTCTATACATTTTGGTGCTCCCAGGGTGTATAGAGAAATTGGAACTATGAGCATCATCCAGAAATTCCCTTTTTAGATCAGGTATATCGGGAACACAACGTCTCTTCCCGAATTTCTAAATTCCTTATTCATACACAAAGTCTCTCAATCTCCCATCATTCACAGCTTTAATCTTCTTTTGAAATTCTTCATCATCAGTCTGATAACTCTTAATCCTTTCTAGTAAATATGTTTGTCAACCATTTTAAAAAGCATTTATGTTTCACCTTCCCTGGTTATTCCCATGTCCATCTTCACTAGATCCATCAAAATTGGATCCCTTTCAATCCTCATCACATTCAAAACTCCATGGTCTTTTCTGCTCAAAGCATCTACCACCTTGTTTGCTTTCCCCGGGTTGTAGTGTATCGTACCATCATAATCCTTGAGCAATTCAAACCATCTCCTTTGCCTCATGTTGAGTTCTTTTTTTGAGAAAATATACTTCAAACTCTTGTGATCAGTATAAATCTCACATTTTTCACCGTAGAGGTAGTGCCTCCATATCTTCAAAGCAAAGATCACAGCTGCTAACTCAAGATCATGAGTAGGATAGTTTTGTTCATGAATTTTCAACTGTCATGATGCATAGGAACTAACTCTATCATTCTGTATAAGGACACAACCAAGTCCTTTCTTTGAAGCATCACTATAAATAACGAACCCATCATTCCCCGATGGTAGAGTCAATATAGGAGAATTGACTAATCTTCTCTTCAGTTCATCAAAACATTCTTCACACTCTTTTTTCCAAACAAATTTAACCCCTTTACGCGTGAGCTTCGTTAATGGGTTAGCCAATCGGGTAAAATTCTGGACGAAACATCGATAATAACCTACCAAACCAATAAAACTACGTACCTCAGTTATACTCGTAGGTGCTGGCCAATCTTGGATTGCCTTGGTCTTAGAAGGATCAACATAGATTCCATCATTAGAGACAATATGGCTAAGAAAAGAAATCTCCTGAAGCCAGAATTCACACTTGCTAAACTTCCCATATAATTCATGTCTTCTCAGAGTCTTCAGGATAATACGCAAGTGATTTTCATGATCTTCGTAGATTTTGGAGTATACCAAGATATCATCAATAAATACCACCAAAAATTCATCGAGATACTCCTTGAAAATTATATTCATCAGATACATGAATACATAGGGTGCATTAGTCAATCCAAAAGGCATTACAGTAAACTCGTAATGCCCGTACCTGGTTCGAAATGCTGTCTTCGGAATGTCTTCGTTCTTCACACACAACTGATAGTATCCAGATCGATGGTCAATCTTTGAAAAGTATTGAGATCTATGCAGTTGGTCAAATACATCATCAATGCGAGGTGGGGGATACTTGTTCTTTATTGTTATAGCATTGATCTCCCTATAGTCGATACATAACCTCATAGATCCTAATTCTTTTTAACAAAAAGTATAGGGGATCCCCATGGATAAACACTAGGGAGAATAAATCCCTTATTACTCAATTCCTCAAGTTGTTTCTTTAGTTCAAATAATTATACGGTGGCCATTCTATAAGGGGTCTTCGATTTAGGCTTTGATCCAGGAATTAAATCAATGGAAAACTCAACTTCTCATTCTGGAGGATGTCCAGGTAAATCTTTCAGAAACACATCTACATATTC
Organism: Viscum album; assembly: GCA_963277665.1. Classification (NCBI taxonomy): domain Eukaryota; kingdom Viridiplantae; phylum Streptophyta; class Magnoliopsida; order Santalales; family Viscaceae; genus Viscum; species Viscum album. Next base: position 66,276,297 of record OY728135.1, on the reverse strand, counting down.
TTTCACAACAGGTACATCCTCTATTTGAACATTCCTTTCCTCACCCATAGTCATTTCATTCTCTTCCTACCGAATAATTGAATTTAGTTGAGCTACTGGGGGTGGATCTAGATAAGAATTAGGCGGTGATGATTCTGCTCTAAAGATAAGGTTTTCCTTATCATCATCATAAAGAATCCTAACCTCGTTCTTCTTACAATAAATCTTCGCATCATAGTCCGAAAGACATTCCATACCGAGGATTATATCAAACTCAATAATAGGTATGACGATGAGATCAGTAGATAAAGAACATTTATGTGCTCTAATGGGGACTGACTAACAAAACTTTGTTGCAATGATACTTCCCTTAGGAGTTTTAACTGACAACTCCCTTGTTAAATCAAATTGTAAATATATAATTTTCTTAGAAAACTGGGAAGATATGAAATAATGTGATGATCCAGATTCAAATAATGCATTTTCTAAACTTGATGAAACCATTAAATTACCCGCCACTATATCTTTCAGAGCTTCTACCTCAGCAGTAGTGATAGCATAAGCTTGGCCTTGATCCCTTGGCCTTTTCTGAGGTAAGTTCTCCTGACGCTTAGGACATTCATTTGCATAATTCCACATCTCCCTGTAATTGTAGCACTGAACATTGGTAGCTTCCTTCTTCCCCTTGCAATCACGAGCTTGGTGGCCTTTTTCACCACACTTGTAACAGACTCTCGTTCCCTTCAAGAAAGTACCGGGGTGTTTCTTACCACATTTACCACAGGATGGAAATTCAACCTTTCCCTTATTCCCCTTATTTCCATTCCGAAATTGATCAGCAGGTCTCTTCTTCTATTGCTTTGCTTTAAAGTCATAAGACTTAGATAATTCCTTTTCGGTCGTGATAGCACATGAGACAATGTCTTCGTACGACGAGAAGGATTGTGAGAATAATGCTCGACGGAGAAATGGTTTTAACCCATAAAAGAAACTATCAATCTTAGTTCTTGGGTTACGTATATAATCTCAAGCACACATTTCTAACCTTGTAATGTTAGCCTCATACTTTGTGACATTCTCATCCTCCTTTTGTCTCAGACTCAGAAATTGTCTTTCCATATCTACTCGATGGTCACGAGGAAAGTATTTTTCTAAAAACAGATCTTTGAACTCCCTCCATTCCATATTTGATACTTCATCATCTTCCTTCATGTTTTGAATCAATGACCACCATTGATCAGCATCTCCAGTGAGTCGGTAAACCACCATGATAACTTTTTCCCTTTCACTACTCCCCAAAGCCTGAAATATTTTCTCTAGGGAATTTATCCATTGCATAGCTATTAAGGGATTTGTACTCCAATTGAAAGTTGGTGGTTGTTGCCTCATGAATCGATCTAACATTGATCCTCCACACTGCGGATCAGGGTGCTCCATACGGGTAAGGTTATTATTCATAACCTGAGTGAGTTGTCCCAGTATGGTGATTAGCTGATCGACACCAGTTTCATAACCATCTCCACTATAATTATCTTGAGTAGGAGGGAAATCCCTACATGGAGTGCGTGCATTGATACGGTTTCCATTTCTTCCACTAGGTGCCATTTCTAAACAATGGCATGAACTAGTTCAGTTTATGAATTAGAATACATAATCCCATACTTATAAAACACTTAACATAAATTGAACTATTTATGGATAAAATCCATAATCATAAAAAATTTTTCTTTGAGGAAGTATATACTCATAAACCCTTCATAATGATTTGTAAAGAAAATGAGAGTTATCCTAAGCATATCTCTCGGGAGTGTCGTAACCAAGAGTGCAACAAGGCCAGTTGTCGTGCACCAGTTCCCGTTCGAGTCTAGCTCAAAGCGGTGTTTTCGGGTTTTACCCCTAGTACATCTGTAACAGAGCCGCCTCTACCTGCTCGTATCCAGACGTGGATGTATTGCTCAGAAAACTCACAAAATCTCTTCAATACAAAAATTCTAGGAAGTTCTTCTATATTAATCCTCAAAGTTCATCTTAGGTCTACGTGCTCTAATAAGAGTTTATCTAAATCTAGCTTCGATGGTTTGTACTAAACTTTCTCTGATACCAAATGTAACGCCCCGACCCCAGTTACCCAGAGTCGGTGCATTATTACATTACATTGGCATGATCAAAAGAAAGATCAAATCTCGAAAGACCGATTGGTTTAGTAGCCTTGGAAACACTAGATATATTCATAAAGTATTACATCATAAAGTGAAAAACTACTACAACAACATAGTCTCCATATTCCACAATCATATCCCCACATACTATCCCTACAGGTCATTCATAACTTACTTCTTCACATCCTGGGAAAAATAGAACATAGAAAAGGGGTGAGCTCAAATGCCCAGTAAGGATAACAATATAGCGGAAACTTTTAAAAATAAGCATAAACATTTAAGGCAATGTATAACTTAAAAAATCCTATTAAACTTGAACTTCAACATAGTATGGAAAAAGTAAAATGAAATAATACCATTTACTTATTCACATGGATATTCTACTAATCAAATAATCACATGCAATATCAATAACCACTTTCATAATGATGGAATGCATAATGCCAGACTATCATAACCACATAGCCAAGGCCTCGTGCCAAGACTACAAATAAGATTTTTCCAAGGCCTTGGGCCAAGACACTAGTTTGTCTCATGAGACCTACCGATGCATCGAGGAGCTATATCGGGCTCCACCCATCACATATTAAGTCCAATGCATTCCCATATGAAAAGGTTTAAACATAACATAAATATTCATATTAAAACTAGCATACGAAATGTCAATACTTTCACCATAAACCATGAATGCTATAAAAAAATAGCACATCCACAGTCAAACATATCACAAAAACTTTAATACAATATAGAAGTTTTGTATCATATAAATCAACATCAAATAAGTGTAACATCCATCAAAGGATGTTGACATAGATGAAATCAAAACTCTTTTTAATGAAATATCTCTTTCTATTTTGAAATCATTTAAGAGTCATATATTTATAAAAGAAAACCTTTTATTTGAAAATATTCTTATAAGCTTTTAAGGGAAGCTTTGACGATTTTCTAATGGCTGAAAATAACCGCACCCGATGTATAAGTTAAAAAAACATTCTTACCTTATTTCTGTCGAAAAGGTTAAAAAGCACCTTGTTTGGAAAACGACGGAAAAATTCCTTTATAAAAATCTTATAAAAAGTCAAACAAGGGTATAAATGACTTTAACCCATATTCTTTTTAATAGTAAAAATGTTTTGAAATACGTTTTTAAGAAACATGGATGTGGATGATAAAGAGATCCCAGTAGATTATTACGTATAAACAACCTCGGATAATGAAGAGATTATGAAATAAGCCTTACCAATTTGGTAACGTACGAAACGTACAACCCATGAAAGAGGTATCATACAATGAATATGTAAATACACATAAATTAAAGTGTATTACACAAATAATATAATTATGGGCAGTACATACACCACACAAAAGGTAATGGTGGCAATATGACACGAATCTCACGGGAATAAGGAGTGAGATGAAAACACCTTACCTTGCACTTTTCCTTGGTAGAGGGTAAGTTAACCTCCTGTATAATGGTGAAATAATTGTTATTAAATTATAAAAGAATCATATATATTAATATGATATCATATATGATCTTTTAACAGTGATTTGTTAATAATATCTTAGTATTATTATTGTTTCGGGTGTTAACTTACCCATTTTCTTTTATATGCATTGTTACGTAAGACATGTTTGTCATGGATATGTTGTATCTTAATCATATCCATAATGATATCAAGTATTCAGATACTATTATTAATTATCAAATGAGAATTATACTTGAATCGATATGATGGAGAATGAATCTCATCATGTTCGTGGAGACGGTAGTCCGTACGTACGCACGAGCGGCAATATCATTCTTTTGATATTAAAATAATATATAATTGGATGGAATATCATATATACAGAATCATTATCATGTTACATTTATTATTTACATGAATTACACATCATTATTATACCCATCCAAATAATAATTTATTGAATAACAATTACACCACGACGTGGAGACGGTAAGCCGTACGTACGCACGTATGGTGACATGTTATTCAAAGGATGGATAGAATACTGAATATGGTTGTACCATATTTATAATAACATCACAGTATATATATGATACTGGAGTTATTATTTTAGAATGGTAACAACAAAGGAAGAAGAACTGGAAGAAGAAAGGAACTTGGAAAAGGGTGGTGAAATCATTACCTTTTCTTCGGGTTCTTCCTTTTGATTTGATCAAAAGGGCTCAATAGGGTGGATTTATAATCAAACTAAGGCCTCTAGGTTGTATTGAGGGATGTTGGGAGCGTATTTGGGTAGAGTTTGGCCAAACCAAAAGGCTTTGAAGGTGTGAAGTAATGAGAAGGGCGAGTTCCCTTTTATAAGAGGGGTGAGGGGAACCTTTCGAAAAGCTAGAAATATTAATTTATAATAAATTCATATTCGGTTTATAATGGATCCCAAGTTTATTATTCAAAGTTTATGGTGGGGATAGGTCGAAAAACATTCAACCAATAGAATTTAGATAGGTTTGGGTTACTATATTAACCTTATCTTTTAGTTTTAACTCTTAGTTAATTAGTTTGACATTTACCATGTCACTTTGTATTTTTATATTATATAGTTAATAAACTTACAATATACATCCAACCAACCCCCAAGTGGTCCAATAATGATACACCTATCATGATATAAGTCTCTTGGCTGATACTTAGATTTTTAAGAATTTATTATCAATTAATAATATAATATTTGTTTTAAAAACTCTTTTTTGTAAATTTTGACACTTTTCAATAATTGATTTTTGTGAAACTCATAATAGAATGATTAATTCGAAAATATTTAATTAAATCATTCCTAACATGTCATATTAAATTAGAAAATTATTTTAATTCATAAAAAGTCTCAAATTATATTTATTTGGGTATTTATAGTATCAATTATTTTAATTTGTCACTATTATGGTAATTACTGCATCATCATTGTGTCATAAATAAATTAAATTATTTGAAGTCTAAAAATTATAAATAAAATATCATTATGTATTAAATCATATTAGCTTTCTAATGAAGTTTTACAATCGAATTTATCTTATGTATAACCCTATATTAAAAATGTTTATATAAATAACATTTGATTTTAACTCTTTTAACTCTTATTTGAATTAAATAATAATAAATGTCCTAATCTAATGCAAGTGGACCTAAATGATAATATTTTATTCATAAGGTTGTTTTTGGTCTAGATACACTTTTCCAATAGAATTAGGATATGTTTTAGGGTAATATTAATATCATTTTTACCCTTAATTACCCTATTTACTTTTAATCGTGGTAAATAAAAGTAAAAAGTTACTATTCACCAAAAACATTTTGCATCTCATTGAACCACATTTTACTTCTTGATATTAACCGCGTCTCTCGGATTTTCGAAATCCCATTTACAGAAGCGTTAAAATTATGTTTTATGAAAAATTCAGTTTTTTAACTACCACTTAGTAGTTTCACTATTCATAAAAAATTGATGTTTTTCAGAACAATGCCAAAATTTCACCCTAAGATATAATTGATATTCCGAATTCAAAACTGATGTCTATTTTAAAAAATTCCTAACATATAAGTTGCATTATTTAATTTTATAATTAATTTCCGATATTACAACAAATTGCGTGTTTTTAAGAAACAATATATACCAAAAGATTGACAATTGTTTAGGTTCAATTTCAAAGTGAAATTAATTCTAATGAACACCATTGGATAAAATGGTAAAAATATATTCTAATTATACTTTAAAACCACTCAATAATATAATTTATCACTATAAATTATTTTTATTAAAAAAGTTGTTTTTAAGTATTTTTCACTATTCATAAAAATTGGAAGTTCTCAGAAATATACCAAAAATTCATCTTAGGATAATTTCGATATTCCAAATCCAAATATGAAGTCCATTTTGAAATATAAAATATATATAATTTCAAAAATTAGGTATTACTATTCATAACGGCTTGTTTGATCTGTTGTAGTGTGTGTTAGAACTCGATGTTGCGTACAACACACGCTATCGCATTATTCAAAGATAAACGTACCGTAGAAGCTTGGGGTGTTACATAAATAAAATGGGAAGGGTTTATCACGTCGTTTATTTAACAACCGACGTGATAAAATGCCGGTAAAATGGTTTATCACGTCGGTTATTAAAAAACTGACGTGATAAAAGGATAGGGAAATGGTCTATCACGTCGGTTATTAAATAACTAACGTGATAAACCGGGGGGCGTGGGGTTTATCACGTCGGTTATTATAGAACCGCCATGATAAACTAGGGGGGTTTATCACGTCAGTTATTATGGAACCGACGTGATAAACCGGGGGCCGGGGGGTTTATCACGCCGGTTATTATATAACCGCCGTGATAAACCGCGGTGCGGGGGGTTTATCACGTCGATTATTATATAACCACTGTGATAAACCGGGGGGAGGGGGTTTATCACTTCGGTTATTAAATAACTGACGTGATAAACCATTTTCCAGGCCTTTTATCACGTCAGTTATTAAATAACCGACGTGATAAACCCATTTTTTTTTAATTGAATGCAGTCATCTGCTCTCCACCAGAATCAACCAGAAAACAAATCAAGAAATCGTACAACAAAAACAGAAGTAGATCAAAATTAAGCATGTACATTGATAACATATAAAACATACCCCCTAGACAGCCCCCACCCTCATGTATACCGCATGGACAGCCCTCCCCCACCCCGTTGGAGCCCTCACCCTCATGTATACCCCCTGGACAGCCCTCCCCCACCCCATTGGAGCTCCCACCCTCATGTATACCCCTTGGACAGCCCTCACCCACCCCATTGGAGCCCCCACCACACTCCTGGACTACCCCCCAACCCCCGGATAGCCCCAAACACCCCTTGACAACCCCTCACCCGCCTGAACAGCACCCCCTCACCCCACTTGACATCCCCCACAACACCCCTGGACATCCCCAAACACCCCTGGACAACCCCCCACCCTCATGTATATCCCCCCACCCCTGGACAGCACTCCCACACCCCTGAACCGCCTTCCCACACCCCTGAACAGCCCTGCCACCACCTGGACTGTCCCCCCACCCCACCGGACAGCCCTCCCAGATCGCTGGACACCCCCCAACCCCACTGAACACACCCCCACACCCTTGGAACCCCTCCCCCACAGAGCCAAATCCATACCAAAAAAACCATCATTAGAAAACCAAAACAAGAAGCAGAGAAAAATTAAACATTCACTTATATAACATTCAAAACATACACTGTCAACTTCAAAAAAAAAACTAAATCCAACCTAAACAACTAACAAATACACAATTACAATGACAATATTCAAAATTACATTTTACATTACAAACAACTAAAATTCAATCAAACCTGTAAAATAATTTGACCACTCCACCTGTAAGTGTTTGATGTCTTCAGCAGTATAGGGTTTAGGTTCATCAAAAATATACAAATGAAAAAGAAACTAGTTAACATGTATAATGAATAAATCAAATTGAAATATTATGGCAAAGTTTAAGAGGAAATCGTACCAGGTCAAAATTCACAACTGTCCCAGTTGTTATTATTTCATACATAAATCATAACTTATAATATCCGCATTCGATGAGGCCTTGTTGTTCATGAAAATTATGTTTGAATGAGTGTAAATTCAATATATTATTTTTATGTAATAAATCAGAAAGTAAAAATTATAAATGGACATTTACCTTCGCATTTACATATTTGATCTTTGCACTTCTTTTCTTTGTGTTTTTTCGAAAGTAGGCCCATACACTGTTAGAAAATAATACGAATGGGGTAAATTTAAAATTCATTATAATATATAAAACTATTGAGAAATTGAAACTTACTTTTCCAATATATTCTTAAAACTTTCCCACACATCACCATGGACAGAGCATATCCAATAAAGGGATTTCTCCCTTGGGCATAAAACCCCTAACATCCAATGATCACTGATAAAAGGAAATTTGACGTTAGTGGTTTTTTATGTTAAAATATAATTAACTCTTTGAGAGAAATGTGTTTCATACCTCTCACAAAAAGGCATCATCCAACATTGTGTGATTATATTCTTTTCAAATCTTTTAGAAATATAAACCATTCTTTGTTCCTCTTTCAATGCACATGCTTCAGGGGAAATCAATTGCGGGTCCATGAATCCATATACTTCGATTAGCTCATTCCTCTAAAAAATTTTATAAAGATACCTAATACAAAACATACATAAGTATACATTTTTAATAAATATAAAGCATGGAAAAGGTGTTAAGACATACATGGAAAATATTTTCACCACGTTGATGCCCAACATATCTCCAGTAACAAGCTCCATGATATCAGTTTTTATAATCCCCACTCTTATTTCACATCCACAACCATGAGCTTCCATTGGAAAATCATAATAACCCAACAACAAATGTGAATATCTTGAAAATCATTCAAGACCATTGGAATCTGTATCTGATGTCATAGCCATTTGTCTTTTTTGTTGTCTATACATTATTTCTTTACCTTTGAAGTATTCCTGTAAAAAAATTGAGATTTATATTAGTTTTCAAATGATAAAACAACTTTAATAAAAAAATAAAATAAAAGATATAAAATTCATACCTCTATGGTAATGAGTCGAAGAAGTCTGGATGGCCAAATTAAAAAATGGCCGATACTCTATCCAACTGTCGCCACCTCATCTGTAGATATTGGTACCCTAGATGATCTATCTATAATATCCTATATAGTGACCCTCTGATTCTCTACCTCTAATTGTTGATGATGAACTATATCTCCTATACAATATACCAACCCATATGCTACTATATGATGTTGAGAATCAAAAACATACAACTCACAATAAGTAGGAAGTTGCGGCGGAGGCGTAGGATAAAAAATGGGGTCCGCAGGCTGAGGTGGGGGAGTGGGAGCTACTGGCGGAGGTGCAGGATAAATAATGGGGTCCGTAGGGGGAGGTGGAGGAGTGGGAGCTGCAGTCTTAAATTGTATTTTCATTTCTGTAAACATAGACTGCACCGACTCTCTAATCTTTTCCACCATCTTCGAATTAATATTATGAACTTCAGCCTCCAAGGATACTATTTTTTTTATAAACCCCCTCAATGTTAGAAGTTGAAGAACGTGGCAACACTTTTTTTACCGATACACCTTCCAGATATCCTCTTACACACCCAGGATTTTCGGGCCTTCCCAATGCTGCAAATAATATATCTTCCCTCCCAGTAGCTGTAAATGTCCCCTCTGAACTCTGCTCTTCAAGAGAGTCCTGTATTAATTAATTGAACATTTCTGTAATGATTGAAATTATATGAAGAAAATATTTACCTTAAATAAATAAAATAGATCTCTTACAATCCCCTCAGCTACAATTCTCGTTTCTTCCGAAAGATATTTCCCTTTTTCCCCTTCAGATCTCACTTCCATTTTTCAGGTCTTCCTGGAGGGGATGGAGGGGCCACCTCTCCAGAGCTTTAAGACTCAGCTCTTAGTTGTTGAAATTTTTCTTCCATCATTTGTTCTTCCAACAATGCATACCCTCCCCGAGATAAACTATGAGGGTATACATTTTTATATTGGATCTCTGGATGAGCTTTCCTTATTTTCTGTAATTAAATAATAATAAATCATTAACAAAACATTAATAAAATCATTTATATAAGAATGTTTATAAAAGTTTACATTGCCCTTACCAGAAATGACTCTTTTCTTCTACTTTCAAAAAACTGTCTCCATGTGTCTTCATCTATAAAAGGATGTATACGACATGGATTGTCATGACTCCTATGACCATAAATGAAATCAGATGAGAGGGTTGATTTGAAATCCCTCCATCTCCTGGCAGCCAACGATAACCATTTCTTCCTGACTCCTCCAGTTTCAGGAATATCAAATATCATCTGATAAAGAAGAGGTTAAACATATTATATATACTAGAAAAATTAAATGAATAGTCAAACAATGACAAAAGATCTTAGCAAAATCGTCTCCTACAGTTGAGAGATAATCTCTTTATCCACACTTCTCGAATCATCATACATAATGCTTACTTTTCTCTTAGCCTGAGTTGCTACAAAACTCTTAAAATATTTTTCATTCGGACCTCTAGGAATATCATCATCATCAGAATCAAATACTATCCTCTCATCCTGCGTACGGGCATGTGAAACTTTTGGTAAACGTGTGAACCCACATTTACCAACCTTTGAACTCTTTGTCGTAATAGGAGCATGTGAATGTTCATCCCCAGAGGTATGACCAGCAATATGCTCCTCTCCAGAATCATGTGGTTGATCATCTGAATGATCTTTCATTATCCTTCAAATCAAAATAACAAATGTCAGTTCACAAATATACAAATTCAATATTTTAATACTATTATAATCAGAAAATAGAAAAGTGTACTAAGTTACATAATAGTAAAAATTGGTAATATGGTAAGCATGTTAAACAATGGTAAAGATGGTAAAGATGGTAAATATGGTAAATATGGTCAAGATGGTAAACATGGTAAACATGGTAAACCTGGTAAACCTGGTAACCATGGTAAAGTAATTGTCAGTGAACAAAAATAATATATATATAATTCATGTAATGGTTATAAACATGATAAAGTAAACTAAACAAACTTAAAACAGACAAAAACATATATTTATTTTGTTTTAAAACATGTTTTAATAAATAAAAAACATACAATATCAAACATTTATGGAAAAAATAAATGTAAACAAGAAATAAACATATGTTACCTATAATTTTAGGAATGTACAAATGGATTGTTTTCCCAAATTCCTTCGTCGTGATTGTTCCTTATGGCACAAACTATGTCTTCAACATGATCATCATTATGTTCTGTTAATCATTCCATGGAAGTAGGGATCTCACATAAATCAGCATTTCATCAATTTCATCCTCACCAACATATTGTTTTTTCCCTTTTAAAACAACAGCCCACTGCATATCTGATTGATCTACTACATAGAAAATTTGTTTTGCATGTGTTGCCATTAAAAAAGAATCAGTTGTGTCTTCCAATCTATTCAGATTAACAAGTGTCATTCCAAATTCATCGTGTCTGAAACTGTTGTTACCGTTAAACCATTTACAGTTAAAAATGGGAACTTTAATTTTAAAGTAATCAACCTCCCATTTTTCTTCAATCACTCCATAATATGCACTTGATGCAGAAATTGGGTTTTTGTCCTTAACACTTGAAAAATGCATTGCTTCTGCAAACACCAATACACCACTATTCTAAACTACACTTCTATTGTCCTGAGATTTCGTATGAAATGTATAACCATTAATGTCATAACCGGACCATGTTATCACATTTAAACATGGACCACCCACTATCAATTTTAATGTCTCTGATACATCTGATCTACAAAGAAAAGTCTTTTTCATCCATGACAAAAAAGTTTTTTTGTGCTCATTCAAAGTCCAAATTTTTTTCTTCTTTGGATGACATTATTTCAACTGATTAATATGCAATGTGATATACGGTTGAGCATCACCTATGTTATTCAAGATGTATGATTCTAAATTCTTTATCATTTCAGCTGACAATGATTTGACTTTCAAGCTGTGAATCACCTTTCCCTCATTATTAACTCATTCATGGGGAGATGGAGGAAAACCTATGTGTTGTGCCACATCCAAGTAGCTCGTACAAAACTCTGCTACCTCCTCAGAAATATACTTTTCAATAATGGAGGATTCAGGTCAATATAGATTTTTAAGATACCCCTTTAATATTTTCATATAACTTTCAAAAGGATACATCCAATGAAGATATACAGGTCCACAATGATTTATTTCATGAACCAGATGAATCATTAAATGCACCATTATATCAAAAAAAGTTGGAGGAAAATACACTTCTAATTGAAAAAGTATAAAAATTGCATCCTTTTCCAAAATTTTCAATGCATTCACATCAATTGACTTGTTACAAATTGAATTGAAAAAATAACACAACTTCATTATAGTCTTTCTGACACGAATGGGAAATATTCCACGCAATGCAACTGGTAGAATTTGTTGCATCATGATGTGACAATCATGTGATTTCATACCTATCAACTTCAAGTCCTTCAATGAGACAAAATTTTTTACATTAGAAGAATAACCTTGAGGCACTTTGGTATCATTAAGACACTGACAGAAGCTATTTTTCTCCCTCTTCGATAATGTATGACAAGACGGGGGAAGAAATGTTCGTCTTCCTTTAGGAGTGGGAGCTAACTCCAAATGTATTCCCATTGATAGTAAGTCTAATCTTGCTTTCAACCCATCTTTAGTCTTTCCTTTAATATCTAACAATGTTCCAATCAAATAATCACATATATTCTTCTCTACGTGCATGACATCAATATTATGTTTAACTTCATGATACCTCCAATATGGTAGCTCAAAAAAAATTGACCTTTTCTTCCAAATATATCTATAATTACCAGATTTATGTGTCTTTCCCAATGTCACATCAAGGGTTTTCACCCTCTCAAAATACAGATCAGGGGATAAAGGTTTTGGAGCAGTATCAAATTATTGTGAGCCATTGAATACCTTTTTTAGTCTTCTATAAGGGTGTTTCATAGGCAAAAACTTTCGATGACCCATGTACACTGTTTTCCTCCCATGATGCAATTGACAATATGACGTCTATTGTTCGCAAATTGGACATGCTTTATGCCCTTTAACACTATATCTAGAAAAATTTCCATACGCTGGGAAGTCATTTATAGTGAACAGAAGCACTGCATGCAGTTGAAAATATTCCATTTTATAAGAACCATACACCCTAATACCATCAGACCATAACAGTTTCAAATTATCAATAAATGGTGATGAGTAAACATCAATATCATTACCGGGTCTCTTTGGACCCGAGATCATTATACTCAAAATGAAATATTTGCACTTCATACAAACATCAGGAGAGAGGTTGTAAATTACCAATAAAATAGGCCATGAACTATGTGTGCTACTGAGGGTTTGGTATAGATTCATTCCATCTGTTCACAACCCTAGTCTGAGATTTCTAATTTCATTTCCAAATGTAGAATACTGCGCATCAATTTTCTTCCATTATGGACAATCAGCTGGATGACATATTTTTCCATCACATACCCGCTCTTCAGCATGCCATCTTAACCTTTTTTCATCATGTTAATTATCAAACAAACGTTTGAAACGATTAATTATAGGAAGATTCCAAAATACCTTTGAAGGGATCTTTGTAATCTCTACCCGAGCCTGTGATTTTTCTTTCACCTTATACCGTGATGTCCCACATTTAGGGAACTCTGACAGAAATTCATATTCCTTCCTATATATAATGCAGTCATTCGGACAGGCTTGTATTTTCTTGTATCCCAATCCCATCAGGCATAATATTTTCTGGGCTTTGTAATATGAATCTGGAAGATCGTTATCTTTTGGAAGAATGTCTTTCATCAATTGTAGAAGCTCTGTAAAACTTCTGTCACTCCATCCATGTTTCACCTTTAGGTTAATCAATCTTAACACCGCTGACAAAACCGTAAAATCTGTACAACCAGGATATAATGGTTTTTCAGCATCACCATATAGACGCGCAACTGTCGGTTCTATCTCAATTTGTTCTGCTACAATATCACGAATCATTTCTTCAATTCCATCGGAGTTACCATCTTTCGAATCATCATCATCAGTGACATTACGTCTAGTTTCACCATGCCAAATCCAAGGGCTGTAACTCGGATTAAAACCATGACAAATCAGATGATCTTTTATCTCTCTACTTTTCAACTTCTTCATATTCAAACATTTCAGGCATGGACAGAAAAAATGTCACTACTTGGAACATTTCGTTTTGCAAATTCCAAAAAGGCATCAACACCTTCCTCAAATTCATTTCTCATTCTGATGTTCCATTATCCAACTTTGACTCATTATTACCTATAACAAATATCAACAAAAAAATATATATTTGTAAGATAACACAAATATATGTTTATATGAAAAAAAAATTATAATTTGAGTGTAAAACAATTTAAAATATAAAAAAAATCTATGGGTATTTAAGAAAATACTTTTTAATATTATTTTTAAAACTAAATATAGTTAGATATAACAGTTTTAAATTTCATTGAATCAAAGAAAACCATGCCACCTACATAGTTGATAGAAAATTGGAGAAAATGGAGTAAACCTGAGATTCACCCCCCACCCCCCGAACAACCCCCAAAACCCTCTGGACAGGCCCCCACCCCCTTGGACAGCCCCACCACACCCACCCACCCCCTTGGACCACCCCTGGACACCCCCAACCCTCCGGACATCCCCGCACCCCTCTAGACAGCACCCCCCACCCCTCCTGGACACCACCCCCCACCCCTACCCCTTGAACACCCCCTAGACACCCCCAACCCTCTGGACAACACCCCACCCCCCCCCCCCGGACAAACCCCAAAACCCTCTGGACAGGCCCCTACCCCCGTGGACAACCACTCACACCCACCCACCCCATTGGACACCCCCCGGACACCACCTATTTCCACATCTTTGATATAACATATTTTTTTTTAAAAAACGTGACATTATTAAAAACGTTTCATGAAATATAACGAAGAGTCCAATAATATTTCTTATGAAATTTTTCTTACTAGAAAGGGTCTTAGTATTGGATAGAATTGTAAATAAAGTGGTATAAAACAGCAATATGATCCTAAAAAATCCAAATAATCCAGCTTAAATATTTGAATAAATATGTTTGTAATCAACCTTCAAATCCAAAAGGTGTATGAGAAAAGAATTAGAGAAAAACTGGCAATGAGAGATCATAGTCATTGAGGGGGGATGGTGTCAAAGGAAACAAAAAATCAAATGAACCGAGACCACTTTATGAATTAATCCATGAAAAAGAAAAACCTACATCAAATAAAATCATGAAACATCAAATAACAAACAAATACCCATTTGAAATAGAATCTAGTATCTTGATTTAGAAACTCTAAAAAAATCACAATCTCATTGGTTGAATCCTGAATTTATAAAATAGAACAATACACTGGTTTCACTTTGGTTGGTGGTGCAATTATTTGTTGTATTTGATCATCAATTAGTTTTGAGACATAAAATCAAAAAATCTTGTGAAATACATATAAGTAACTTTCATTATTCATGTTCACATTCTTTTTGTAAAATTACCCATGTCTATATTATCGTTAATAAAAAACATTATCATTATTCTCAACTAAAATCATGAGAATTGTGATATTCCCATTTTTATAAACATATATTAATGATGTTATGATAGAGTTTATCATAACTAATAATATTAAAAATGGTATACTTATCTATAGTAGAGTCCTATAAGACAAAATGGATGCACGATATTTCTGTGACATTTAGATTTTTTAAAGGGATATAATGATGTTTAATACTTCCCAGAAGGGTGAAATTATAAGGGAGTTTAGTGTCTTCTAAAAATACGAAGTGGGTAAATGTGAATTTTTTTCCATTAAATAAAACAAATATTTTATCATAGATTTATTAGACTCTATGAGGGTGAATGATAAATATTTATTTTATTATATTCCATTAAAACCCATGTGTAAATATTTATTTTAGTTCAATTAATGAATGATAAATGGTTTACATTAATGGTTTTTGTTTTCTAAAAAAATGACATCTTCAATATGGATGATTGATTCCTATTCTATGATAAGACACTCAACAAGTATGATTCACTATATATGATGATAATTTCTTTTAATTCTCTAATCACATAAACATCATTGGTTATCCAAATAAAAAATTGTTAGATGAACCTGAGTGTTAAATGAAATATAGGATAAAAGGAATGGATGAATCAACCACACCTCAAATTTCTTTTTGATAATGAAATTCAAACCGGTCAAATCATGAAATATTCCAAATCATTCCTTAATCGCTCCATAGTCCTTCAATTAATAACCCCAAATATGTTTCCAACATAGGAGGATTATGAGTCATTAAATTCAAGGTAATATATCAAAATTTGTTTTATAATGAAATACAAAAACAAGACGCTCAAGATAAAAACGAATGTCCGGTGCCAACGATATTCAAAAATATGTTATAGGGTTCGAAATGGAAGAATCTAACCTAGTTTAAACAAAAAAATCGCAAAACATAAATATAGACTATCCGAAAAAAAAACGAATGAAATAAATTCGTGGAAGGATTACTTGACTGTTGCGAGTTGAGATGATAGATCCGAGGAGAGTAAAGATGATAAACGATGAAGCCAAAATGATTTTAACGCAGGTCGATCGATGAGCCGATTAGGGTTTACCACGCGAGAGAGATGAGACGGCGGACTGTCGATCGAAAAATCGTAAATGACAGTCCACGGGGCCTTAGTTTTTTAAATGTTTTATAATGTCGGTTATATAATAACTGATGTTATAAACTATTTTTTAAATTTAAAACGTCGGTTATTTTAAAACTGACGTAAAAAACCCCCCGCACTTTGGTTTTTTACGTCGGTTATTTTATAACCGACGTAAAAAACTCGTATAGATCTCGTTTTTTACGTTAGTTATTTTATAACCAACATAAAAAACCCATAGATTTCTTGTTTTTTACGTCGGTTATTCTATAATCGACGTAAAAAAACAAAGCGTGGGGGGTTTTTTACGTCGGTTAGTTTATAACCGACGTAAAAACCCCGTAGATAATTCGTTTTTTACATCGGTTATTTTATAACCGACGTAAAACACCCCCCGAACTTTGGTTTTTTACGTCGGTTATCAAATAACCGACGTAAAAAACCCCCGCACTTTTATTTTTAACATCGGTTAATTTATAACCGACGTAAAAACTGAACCCGTGTGATTTGTAACGTCGGTTATTAAAATAACCGAAGTTAAAAAGCTACTCAATGCATTTGTTACGTCTGTTATAAAATAACCGACGTAAATAACCACGTTTCACAGATTCTCACGTCGGTTATATATAACCGATGTAAAAAATGGTGACGTAAAAAACGTTTTTTGCACTAGTGGTTTGGATTTTCGGCCAGAGACTCTAGTATTGTTGCATAGACTAATGTATCCATACACTAGGACTCTAATCACCTAATTTTTGGCTTGGTACATTTAGAAATTGGTTAGTGGGAAAAACATTGGAATATGAATCATGTTAAAATGTTTTGTGTTTCCATTTCCTTCTTGAGTTATCTCCCAGATATACTCATTGATCGTGGTATATATTCTCTATTTTAGGATTCCTCCATGATGATTTCTAGTTTGTATTCCGTAGAAGGATCATGATGGAAACACCTTTAGTGATGAGGCATCTATATAGGGGAATTTTCGAATGGTATTGTCTCAAAGTGATTTTCCAGTCCTACCCCCACCCTCTAAGCAGTAAATAGTACCCACAGTACTAGATGGCATGATCATGCTTTGTATGCTTCCTGAGTTTAAAAATCATTGACCCGCATGTTTAGGGGAGATCTAGGCCCGTATGTATATGAGGAATCGATCAAGGTGGTTACATGATTCTTCCATCTCATTAGGACACCTACAGACCAGATGGTTGTCTAGGTGGTGAGCCTTCTCCATGGGTTTTCAGAACATTGGTGGTGGATATAGGTTCTATCATACGATGAGTTGAATATTTTATGGATAGATTTTGGGTGTCTCTTTATGGAGGGATACTCTCTAGATATGAGTCAAGCTATGGGAATCTACCATATTTTTCAGCTACATGTGGGCAACGTGATTGTGGCAAAGTACTCTTCAATGTTTACAAACCTCTCGTGATACTTGATGAATATGGTTTTGGATATATTATTTCAGGCTCGGACCATTGAGTGAGGTATACATATAGTCATGTAGACTAGTGTGATAACTATATGAGATTTTACTTATGTTGTCGTGCTAGAGCATGCCTTGGTGGTAGAGAGATTTTTAGGATGATAAAACACCATCAGTGGGTGCTAGTAGTGGGGACACTAGGGATGCGAATTTGGAAGTAGGCTGCTGATATAAGACGTAGAGATCTGGATGTTTGAACCTTTTTTAAGGTGATCTCAGGATTGAGGTTCTGCTATTCATGGCTATCAGGATACGTCTAGTTATCCTAGGGATGGGAAATTCTAATCTTGTGATGCTTGAATGGTCTTAAGGCCTTCTTTTTTATTGATTTTTGATAACTCCCCTTTCATGGAATGAGGGGGAACCCTTACAAGGCATGTAACACCCTGATATTTTATGAGAAGTATATTTTTTTTCTTATGTTATATGCAACATCAAAGAAATCTTTCACTACACACAACACTAGCTTGGCTTGTGTTATACGCAAGAGCAACCTTCCTCGATAGCGTGTGTTGTACACAATATCGAGTTTCACTAAACAATGATATATTTTTATAATATTATTATGGAATGGCCGCTATGAATAGTATTAACTAAATTTTTAATTTTATAACATTATTATTCATCTTACACATTTTCTAAAATGCTATGTGAACAAAATAAATTTTTCTGGTAAAATAAGTATTTAAAAAAAAATGCAGTTTTGCCGCCTTTTGATGGAGCATCAACATTAAATCTTTTTTTTGAAATGTTTATAAGTTCAATTTGACAAAATAAAATTCTACTTTGGAATCAGGATATAAAAATTTACTTTTGATAAATTTTTCATATTATCCTGATAACTTTCATATTTTAATGAATAGTAAAAACACGATATATTTTAATTAAAAACAACTTTTTTCATCGCAATAATTTATATGGTTAAATAATAATACAAAATGGTTTTAAAGTTTAAAAATAATATATTTTTACCATTTAATATAATTTATGTCATTACCGTTAATTTTACATTAAATTCATACGTAAAAACATTTTAATCTTTGGCATTGTTTTAACTTTTAAAACCCATTTTCTAAACAACGGGATTAATTTTAAATTAATTACTGCAACGTCTGTTTTTTGAAATTTGAAATATGGATTCCATATTTTAATTTATTGTGTCCAAATTATGTTAATATATTACTTCAATTTTTTTATATTATGAATAGTATTACCACAAATAAAATTAAATAGATTATATAAGGATAAATCAAGTTGATAATGTTTAAAATATATTCCCAACTTGTCTAAATTTTATTGGTTGATGAAATTACAACCCTATCTCATCTAATATTAGGATTTGAGTAATTTTTTGATATTTTTAAGTGGGGTTGGAATTTATTATAAATTAATATTTCTTATAATTCCAAAGGTGCCCCTCTCCTCCCTTATAAAAGGGCACCTCCTCCCTATCCTCCTCACACCATTTTGAGCTTTCATGTTCGGAAAAAACCTGACCATTTCCCTTATCAACTTCCTTAGCAACATACAATAGGTCCTGGTCTTTTTCAAAGACAAATTTTAGTTCCCTAAGAGGAGGTTTCAAAGAGGCGTGTCAAAGAAGAGGTAATACCCATTACCGATTCATTCAAATTTATTTCTTCTTTTACTTACTCTTATTTAGTTGTTTCATTATAAAGTAATAACATCAGTATCACTCATATACTGATATGTTATCATTAATATGAAGCATCCTAATTTCACCTTCTATCAATCCTACGGAAAATGAAATCACCGCGCGTGCGTAGGCACGGAATATCGTCTCCACGTCGTGGTGAAATTTGTTTTCCACCACCACCTTACTTAGATGGGTATAATGGTGTAAAGAATAACTATATATGATTATTGTAATGTTATATTGATTCTGAAATATTATACATAAACTTTAATACAATTCCAAGATCATGGGAACGATATCATCGCTCGTGCGTATGTACGGCCTACCATCTCCACGATGTGATGTGACTCGTTCTACATGATCTTCATTGAATAATGATTAAATAAATGAATTGAATGAATAAATATTATAGGGATTACATTAATACAATCTTGTAAATTAGGTATCTATAACCTAAAAAGATGAATAATTATTTATTCGACAAAACATGCATAAGAACATAAAGCAATGAACACCCAAATAACAAGTAGGAATGAAATATTACTAATAAGAAGATAATAATATGATCATATATGATATCATAACAATGAATATTATTATGTAATAAGTAAATAAAATTATTTAAATCATTATACAGGAGGTTTTGATTCGTACAAAGCATATCAGACCTAAGGTAAGCGATAAATCTCACAATCTCATTTATATCCGACATTGTTTATACTTCAGAATTTACTGGGGAATATTTATCATCCTCATCCATGTTTATTCAATATGTAATATTATTTCTATCCTCCTACAATTTTTTAAATCCAATTCTACCCATTGTTGAGTTTTTAGTAAAAGATATGAAAATAATCATTTGTCGTTTTCAGTACGAGGTACTTTTTGACTTTTCCGGCCAAAGTACGAGAAGAATGTTTTTTTAACATATACGGCATGAATGGATTTTTATGATTTCATGGAACATTATTTAAATGAATCTTCCTTTACAATTTTTCATTTTAATTTTTAATCAACTTATTTTAGTTTAAAATTGTATGACATGTTATGAAAGGAAAAATGTTTTTTAAGTAGAAAGGATATTTTCCTCAAGAATGTAGTTCAAGTGTTTTATCAAAATTATTTTCCATCTAATATAATATAGGGTTCTGTTTATATCCCTATTTTTAAATTTATTTGATTATTTTATGATGTAATTATTTATAATATTTCCTTTTATGGATTATGTTATGATGACATGATGTTTTAGAATCTCATTTTTATTACATGGGTTATGCTATGTTGTATGATTTATGAATTTGTGGAACACATAATAATGGTTTCATTATGAGATGGGTGGGACCTATATATCCCTCCAATTAATTGAGTAATGATTTATATCTCATTATATAGACATGACTGGAATGGAAAGTTAAACCGGTTCAGTGATATAGGACTGGAACGGAGAGTGAACTCGGTTCAGAAATGGACTTTGTCTGCTATGATAGACTTGGAAATGAGTCTTGACTAATAAGAAATGATTTTCTATGATTATGTGTGTATGACACAATGTTTCATGTTTTATGTTATGATTATTTGGGATTACTTTTCATTACTATGATTTATCCCATGACATGATATTATGATCTCTTTTGCAGGTTAATATTTTCAAAATGATATGTTATTATGAATATGATATGATTGATATATCTTTTTTTTACCCTTAATGAGCATTTGAGCTCACCCTTTTGTATGTTTTATTTTCCCCAGGTCAAGAAGAAGGATATTAAGCTGGATATGCCAAAAAGGGACTCTAGATATGATGAAATAAACGGGAGACAATGTTTTTGATTTTATGAACCAATTGTTTATGTTTCCCAGTTTCTAAAGACACTATACCTATATGGTCCTTTAATGGTTTTGTTATATGTTGTAATATGTATGATTCAATTCTGAAGTATTAACAATGTATGTAAATTATGGTCCATTATAGTTGGTATTAGAGGAATGGTATAGTCATCCTTTGGAAACTAGGATGTGAAAACCTTAGTAATAACCCTATGGATAAGTCTAAGCATAGAACATAATCTTAGTATTTTAAAAATGCCCATGAATAACCTATGATAAGACCTAAAGTGTGAAATTTTATTACTGATTATATGGTTTTCCTATTGTAATTAGTGTTTTTCACACTATTCTTATTGGTTTTAGTAAATGGCTGGAACCCGAAAGAACTATGTTAATGCTGAATGCGACAGACAATGCAATGATTGTCCGCCATAGCAACCAAAAGTTATGGGAGCCGGAATGAAAAATCTAGTATCCATGCTCACACAACTTTCTCAATCTATGAATCATATAGGACTTCCAAACAAGTAAAAGAAGGAGCAACATTCTATTGAATCCTTTATGAGGTAGCACCCACCTTCGTTCAACGGGTCTTCTGATCCATTAGCGGCTGAACAATGGATCAGTGCCACTGAAAAGATATTTTCCGTTATAAAATGTTCTGAATCTGATAATGTCATCTTAGAGGTGTATCATTTGGAAGGTGATGTTGATCAGTGGAGGAATCTTATCAAGAATATGAGGCAAAGGGATGAAATTGAGTCCATGGAATGGGACGAGTTCAAGAACTTATTTTGCAATAAGTACTTCCCTCGTATTCTTCAAACAAAGATGGATAAGGAGTTTCTTGAACTGAAGAAAAAGGAAGATGAATCATTTGGTACCTATGAAGCAAATTTTACAAGACTTGCATGGTACGCTTCTGGAATTATTATCAAAACGGAGATTAAAATCGATCGATTATTTAGTTGCTTAAAACAAAGTCTTCGAAGGGCGTTTTCCATAAGGGACTCCAATAGCTATGAGGATATCGTTCGATGTTCTCTCAAGGTTGAGATAGAGATTGGAGTAAGCCATCAGTCATATGGGTTTGATAAGAAGAGGAAAATGGAAATCAAAGTAAAATCTAAAGACCACACTGAACAGAAGATGAGTTTTCCTTTATGCTAAAATTTTGGAAAGAAACATGGAGGGAATTGTCTTAATGGGACAAGCAAATGTTTTATGTGTGAAAAATAAGTTCACCGGGTAGTTGAATGTCGAAATAATGGGAACAAGATGTCTATTGATGTGAACAATGAAATGGATACACAGAATTCACTTCCTAAACATCCATGTTTCAAGTGCAAGGAGATTGAGCATTATGCCAATCAATTCCCAAATCCAAGGGTTGTTGATGATGATCGACGTCAACAAACTCTTAAGGCCAAAGACAAAGTGAAGTCACATGCAATTTTTATCGGTGATGTGGAGTATGATAACGAAGTGGTGAAAGGTACACACACTATCCACTCTAAAGTATAAAATGTTTTATTTGATTCTGGATCCACCCACTCATTTATTTCTGAAGAATTTTCTAAGGGTATCGCCAGATTACCTCAACAATTAGATGTTCAGTTAGCTATGACAACTCCTAATGGCACAACAATCGCACCAAAAGTTTACAATACTCCTCCGATTGATGTTAGTGGGAAAGTGCTTCCTGCAAATCTTGTGATCCTTCCTATTGTGGAATTTTATGTGATTCTTGGCATGCATTGGCTTTCTTTATATAGAGCTCATTTCAATTTCCATAGAAGAGAAGTAACATTTCATATTCTAGATCAATATATGATTATCTATCGATGCAAGGAAGAACATGACCTTCCAGTGGAAATTTCATCCATCTTATTGGACTTGATTCCATTAAATGAATGTTATTTTTCTCAAATGGTTTGCACGGAACTCACGATTAAGAATACACCCATTGTTTGGGAGATTGATGATGTTTTTTCAGAGGACTTTTCCAGTCTTCCACCAAATCGTGAATTTGATTTTTCAATAGAACTCATACCGGGTGCTATCCCTATTTCAAAGAAACATTATAAAATGGCCCCAATTTAGTTTCTGGAACTGATGAAGCCACTCCAAGAGAATCTTGATAAGGGATTCATACGCCCTAGTCTGTCACCTGGGGGAGCACCTGTTCTATTTGTTAATAATAAAGATGGATCAATGAGACTCTGCATTGATTATCGAGAACTTAATGAGATCACTATCAAGAAAAAATATCCTCTCCCATGCATTGATGAATTATTTGACCAACTACGCGAAGCTCAATACTTTTCCAAGATTGATATTCGTTCAAGGTATCATCAATTAAGGTTAAAAATGGAGGATATACCATAGATGGCTTTCCGTACAAGGTATGGACACTATGAATTTATAGTGATTCCATTTGGTCCTACTAATTCCCCTGTTATCTTCATGGATCTGATGAATAGAGTATATAAATACTATCTTGATCAGTTTGTGGTAGTATTTATAGACGATATTCTTGTCTATTCAAAGAGAAAGGACGAACATGAAGATCAATTGAGAATTTTATTAAAGACGATGAGAAAGGAGAAGTTTATGCCAAATTTACCAAGTGTGACTTTTTTCTTCAAAAAGATTCATTTTTGGGTCACATAATCTCAAGAGAAGGGATATCTGTGGATCCAGCAAAAACAGAGGTTATCGATAGATTATCGAGACCAAATACAGTAACTGAGATATGATGTTTTCTTGGCTTGGCTTGATATTATCGACATTTTGTGAAAGATTTTTCAAGGTTATCTAATCAACTCTCCAGGTTGACTCGAAAATGATTTATGTTCGTTTGGACGGAGGAGTGTGAAGAAAATTTCGAGGAGTTAAAATGAAAGGTATCCAGTGCACCTTTGCTCACACTACCTTGTAGTGGAGAAAGGATTGTGATCTACAGTGATGCATCCAAGAAGGGATTAGGGTGTGTTCTCATGAAAAATTATATGGTGATATCTTATGCCTCATTACAGTTGAAAATCCATGAGCAAAATTACCCAAGTCATAATCTGGAGTTAGCTGTGGTAATATTTGCATTAACGATTTGGAGGCATTACCTTTATGGTGAAAGGTCTGATATTTATACTGATCATAAAAGTTTAAAGTATATTTTCACACAAAATGAGCTGAATATGCACCAAAAAATATGGTTGGATATGATTAAGGATTAGGACTGCTCAATTCATTATCACCCTGGGAAAGCAAACAAGGTGGCAGATGCATTAAGTCGACAAGACCATGCTAGCTTATCCATGATGAGGATCACAAAAGATCCAATATTTATGGATTTACAAAGGATGGATCGTGGAATTATAATGGAAGGGGAAAAATATTATCTTTCTCAAATGAATGTTCAACCATCTATTCATGTGAGGATTAAAGAGGCACAAAAAGAATATGTAGAGTTACAAAAGAAGGTGAGAAATGTTCCTGAATTCAACCTTGATTGTGATGGGATAATAAGGTTCAGGAATTGGGTTTGTGTTCCTCCCATCCCAAAATTAAAGAAGGAGCTACTGGATGAGGATCATATTTATTCATTCTCTATTCATCTTGGAAGCACGAAGATGTATAGGGACCTGAAAGAGTACATCAGTTTTGATGGATTGAAAACATATGTTGCTGAATATGTCTCTCGATGCTTGGTTTTTCAGCAAGTTATATCTAAGAGACAAAAGTCTAAGGGGATTTTACAACAATTACCCATTCCAGAATGGAAATGGGAAAACATCACCATGGACTTTGTCACTGGACTTCCTAAAACATCCAAAGGCAATAATGCTATCTAGGTCATAGTTGATCGTCTTATAAAGTCTGAACACTTCATTACTATTAGAGAAGATTTCTCTCTGGATCAGCTTTCCAAGATATATGTAAATGAAGTGATAAGATCGCATGGAGTACCACTTTCCATTATATCTGATCGGGATCCGAGGTTTACCATGAAGTTTTGGCGAAGTCTTCAGCATACTCTAGATACAGAGTTGAGTTTCAGCACTGCTTGTCATCCTCAGACAGACGGTCAGTCTGAGAGAACAATTCAAACTCTAGAAGACATTTTAAGAGCTTGATCTATGGATTTCAAAGGTGGTTGGGATCAACACCTACCTTTTGTGGGATTTTTTTATAATAACAGATTTCACTCCAGTATTCATATGGATCATTATGAAGCTCTATATGGAAATAAATGCCGAACTCCAACTTGCTGGGATAAAGTCGGGGAAAGAAATCTATTAGGACCTCATCTTCTTGATGGGATGGCAGAAAAGGTCCGATCTATTCAAAAATACATAAGAGAAGCTCAGAGTCGACAAAAGAGTTGTGCCAATAACTGAACAAAAGACCTAGAGTTTGAAGTGGGTGAAAAAGAGTTCTTACGAATATCTCCTTGGAAGAGAGTAATGAGATTTGGAAAGAAGCGCAAGTTGAGCCCTTGGTATATCGGTCATTTTGAAATACTGGATTGTGTTGGGAAGGTTTCTTACCGATTGGCGCTTCCACCGAATCTCTCTCAAGTTCACGATGTGTTCCATGTATCTCTCCTGAGAAATTACATACTTGATACTTCATATGTACTAAGCTCATAAGTTGTACCGCTGGAGCAAGATCTTTCGTATGAAGAATAGCCGATAGAGTTTCTGGATCATAGCGAAAAATTTCTACAGAACAAGACCACATTCTTGGTGAAATTTATATGGAGGAACCACCAATTAGAAGAAGCTAAATGGGAGCTTGAGGATATGATGAGGGAGAGGTATCCTCATCTGTTTGTTACGAAGTGACAAATTTGGAGGGAAAAATTCATTTTAAGGGGGGTAGAATGTAACACCCTGATATTTTATAAGAAGTATATTTTCTATGTCTTTATGTTATACGCAACATCAAATTAATCTTTCATTACACACAACACTAGCTTGGCTTGTGTTATATGGAAGAGCAACCTTCCTCGATAGCATGTGTTGTACGCAATATCGAGTTTCACTAAACAACGATATATTGTTATAATATTATTATGGACTAGCCGTTATGAATAATATTAACTACATTTTGAATTTTATAAAATTATTATTCATCATACAAATTTTCTAAACCATGGTATGTGAACAAAATAAATATTTCGGGTAAAATAGGTTTTTTTCAAAAAATGCAGTTTTGCCGCCTTTTGATTGCGCACCAACATTAAATATAGTTTCTTACATGTTTATAAGTTCAATTTGACAAAATAAAATTCTTCTATGGAATCAGGATATAAAAATTTACTTTGGATAAAATTTTAATATTATTCTGATAACTTTAATATTTTAATGAATAGTAAAAACACGCTATATTTTAATTAAAAACAGCTTTTTTCATCGCAATAATTTATATGGTCAGATTATAATATTGAATGGTTTAAAGTATAAATAGGAAATATTTTTACCATTTAATATAATGTATGTCATTACCATTAATTTTACATTGAATTCATAGGTAAAAACATTTCAATCTTTGGCAATGTTTTAACTTTTAAAACTCATTTTCTTAACAATGGGATTAATTTCAAATTAATTACTGAAACTACTATGTTTTGAATTTTGAAAAATGGATTCCATATATGAATTTAGTGTGTCCAGTTTATGTTAATAGGTTACTTTTATTTTTTTATATTTTGAATAGTAACTACGGTAATTTTTATTTACTACAGTTAAAGGTAAATCGGGTATGTAAGGGTAAAAATAGGATTATAAAATTACCCTAAAACATTCCAAAATCCTATTGGATGGATAAAAGTCTACCCATATCACCAAAGGGTATGACTAGATTCATTTCATGGGTTTTTGACCATGAAATAATATAATTATTATTAAAACCAATGAAAGTGACAACATGTCACACTCTTAAATCTTATAAGTGTAATAATTTTAATTTATTGATAAACATCATAAAACATCAGATATATATAGTCCCTAGAAATCTAATAAAATTACCTACATCATATTAATTTATTTATAATTTTTAGGGATTAAATAATTAATATTTTTTATGACTCAATGGTGATGTTGAAATTATTTTATTGATTGAAATAAAAAATAAATGATTTTAAAAGTACTAAAATAAATATTATATGAACTATTTAATGTGATAAACTAATTTTATAAATAAAAATTAAATGTTATAAATATATTAAATCTATTATTTCGAACATATCTTCGGTATATATTTTATTTAAATTCAAATAAATGAATTGTGTCAAAATTGACAGTACTGTTATTTTATAAAACATACATATTATAAAATTGTTTAAAAATCGGAAAAATATTCAAAAATTATAAACTAAAATTTATATGGAATAAAATTTAATAAAGTATAAAATTAGTGACAATTCACAACATATAAGAATTTATTTATAATGATTTAAAATTTAGACTAGTATTACCACAAATAAAATTAAATAGATTATATAAGGATAAATCAAGTTGATAATGTTTAAAATAAATTCCCAACATGTCTAAATTTTATTTTCGGATGATATAACAACCCTATGTCATCTAAACGTTGTATTGGAGTCATTGTTTAAGGTATTTATGTGAGTTTGGAATTTATTATAAATTAATATTTCTTATAATTCCAAAGGTGCCCCTCTCCTCCCTTATAAAAGGGCCCCTCCTCCCTCTCCTCCTCACACCATTTTGAGCCTTCAATCTCGAACAACCCCTAACCATTTCCCTTCTCAACTTCCTTATAAACATACTAGATGTCCTAGTCTTCTTCAAAGACCAATTTTAGTGCCTAAGAGGAGGTTTCACAGAGGTGTGTCGAAGAAGAGGTAATATATGTTACCGATTCTTTCAAATTTATTTCTTCTTATACTTCCTCTTCTTTAGTTTTTTAATTATGAAGTAATGACATCAGTATCACTCATATACTGATATGTTATTATAAATATGAAACAACCCTAGTTCACCTTAATTCCATCCTACGGAAAACAAAATCACCGCGCGTGCGTACGTACGGAATACCGTCTCCATGCCGTGGTGTAATCTGTCTTCCACCACCACCATAATTGGATTGGTATAATGGTGTAAAGAATAAAAATATAGGATTATTTTAATGTGATATTTATTCTTAAATAGTATAAATACACTTTAATACAATTCCATGATCATGGGAATGCTATCATCGCTCATGTGTACGTACGACCTACCGTCTCCTTGATGGGATGCGACTCATTCTACATGATCTTCATTGGATAATGATTATATAAATGAATTGAATGAATAAATATGATATATATTACATTAATACCATTTTTTAAATGAGTTATCTATAACCTAAAAAGAGTAATAAGAATTTATTCGACAAAACATGCATAAGAACATAAAGCAATGAACACCCGAATAACAAGTAGAAATGAAATATAACTAATAAAAATATAAGAATATGATTATATATGATATCATAATAATGAATATTATTATATAATAAGTCAATAACATTATTTAAATCATTATACAGGAGGTTTTGATTCGTACAAAGCATATCGGACCTGAGGTAAGGGATAAATCTCACAATCTCATTTTTATCTGAGATTGTATATACTTCAAAATTTACAGGGGAATATTTATCATACACATCCATGTTTCCTCATTATGTTATATTATTTCTATCATCCTACAATTTTTTAAATCCAATTCTACCCATTGGTGAGTTTTTAGTAAAAGATATGAAAGGAATCTTTTGTCGTTTTTAGTAAGATGTACTTTTTGACTTTTCCATCCAAAGTACAAGAAGAATGTTTTTTAACTTATACGACATGAATGGATTTTTATGATTTCATAGAACATTATTTCCATGATTCTTCCTTTACTATTTTTCAAGTTAATTTTTAATCAAAATCTTTTAGTTTAAAATTGTAGGACACATTAAGAAAGGAAAAATGTTTTTGAAGTAGAAAGGATATTTTCTTTGAGAATGGAGTTCAAGTGTTTAATCAAAATTCTTTTCCATATAAGATAATATAGGGTTATGTTTATATCCCTATTTTTACATTTATTTTATTATGATATGATGGAATTATTTTTATGAAGTCCTTTTATGGATTATGTTATGATGACATGATGTTTAAGAATCCCATTTTTATTACATGGGTTATGCTATGTTGTATGATTTATGATTTTGTGGCACACATAATAATGGTTTCATTATGAGATGGGTGGGACATATATCTCCATACAATGCATTGGGTACAGATTTATATCTCATGAGATAGACATGACTGGAATGGCAAGTTAAACCGGTTCAGTGATACATGACTGGAACGAGGAGTGATCTCGGTTCAGAAATGAACATCATCACCTATGGTAGTCTTGGAAATGAGTCTTGACTAATAAGAAATGATTTTCTATGATTATATGTGTATGCCACAATGTTTCACGTTTTACGTTATAAATATTTGGGATTAATTTTCATTACTATGATTTATCCCATGACATGATATTATGATCTATTTTTCACTTTATGATTTTCAAAATGTTATGTTCTTATGAATATGATATGATTGATATTTATTTTTTTTACCCTTACTAAGAATTTGAGCTCACCCTTTTGTATGTTTTATATTCACCAAGTAAGGAAGAAGGATATTAAGTAGGATATTCCAAAAAGGAACTCTACATATGATAAATTAACGGGAGACAATGTAGTTGATTTTATGAACCAGTTGTATATGTTTCCCAGTTTCTAAAGACACTATACCTATACGGTCCTTTCATGGTTTTGTTATATGTTGTAATAAGTATGCTTAAATTCGGATGTAATAATAATGTATGTAAATTATGGGTCGTTATAAGGCATGAAGGTTTAGAGATTAATTTTTTCATAGGCTACGAGACATTATAGGACCCGTAGGTCTTAAGGAAATCATACAGACGATGACTACTTGAAACTGCCCCTCCCTATCTTCTCCATCGTGATTAGCTCTCCACATTTGAATGGTTGTTCCCTTAACTATTCTGTGCAGAGATCCCCAGGCCCAGTACCGATAAAAAATCACAATCCCTCTGAATCTTGAAAATCTGTTAGCCCTGCTCTGGTGAATGCTCCTTCTTCTGAATCCTCCTCTGGAGATGGTTCATTGTAGAATATGTCTGGGAATCTCCTTATCTGGTGGACCGAAGGCCTTGAGGTAGCCTTAAGGCCTTAAAGGTGGCCTGAGAGCCGTACTGAGCTGAAGGCCTAGCTGGACTAAAGGACTAAAGGACTCCAATAACAAACCGGGTGCCCAAGGTGAATAGTTCCGACATCTACAATACTAAATAGTACATGTTAGAGTAGCTGCCACAGTACCTAAACAGTGCTAATACAGTGCTTGGTAGGGGTAGGGAGAGTTGTTTGAGGTGGACGAATGTTATATATGTTTCGACCAATACCCCTAGGTGGTCCCTTCTAGACTCAAATAGATGGTGGATGGGGGTGAGGATATATGCAAGACACAATGGTATATGATCCAGAGGCTTTGGAGAAGATTAGAGGTACAATGTGTGTCTTTTCTACCATGTTTTTATTGTTTATAGACATAGGTTCAAGCCACTCATTTCTTTCTATATCCATATTTTGAGACCTTTATGTTCTAATTGATCCAATTTCTTAACCATTAGGCTTGAATTATCCTACCAGATATGACTCAATGATCACAAACGTTTCCTTAAAATGCGATCTAATGCATGGAATATAGTTTTTTCTCATGGGATCTCCTTGTAAGAGTGATGAGGCCTTATGAAGTGTTCTTAGACATTGAATTTTTATATACCCTTCACGCATATTTAAAATGTTTTAGGTGTAGGATGTTGTGTGTCTATAATGATGGTATGAGGTTATACATTGTAGGTGAGAAAGAGACCCTAGCGGTGTAGGATTGACTCATACATCCGGGGTACAAGAAATTACTCACTATTTGGATGTAATTACTCTTGCAATAGTGGATGTTAGGGGATATCAGTTTAACTTTCTAGTAGATGAGTATGAGTATTTATTTTCTAAGTATGTATCATGATTACCTCATTGATAAAATATGGACTTCTACATTGACTTACACACAGGTATAGCTCTGATATTTTTGAAAGAATGTCATATGGATCCCATAGAGTGCTGTGAGATAAGGGTGAAGTTGGAGGACTTGTAGAGGAAGGGATTCATGTGACTCGATGTTTCCCCCTAGGAATCCCTAGTGTTTTTCTCCAAGAAGGCATATGGGAGGTTGATGTTATTCATGTATTATTGGTGATTAAACTAGGCGACCATGATGAATAATTATCCACTACTGAGGATTGGCTAACTCTTCAATCTATTTAGAGTGTCTTGGTGGTTATCAAAGATGAAGTCCAATTTATCTATAACTAGCTGTGAGTACAGGTTGAGGATATAATGAAGACATCATATTTATTTTTCTATGGTCACTATAAGTACTTGATGACTCCCTTCATTGTTAATAACTCCCAATAAGTGTTCATGGGACTCATGAATCAGATCCTTCAGCCTTTCTTAGACCGGTTTGTGGTGGTATTCATCGATAATATCGTAGTGTACTCAGTGTCTTAGGGGAAGTGCGCTAGACACTTGAGGAAAGTTCTAAACACTCTGATAGAACCAAATTTATGGGAATCCATCAATGTCTCTATTTTAGATTTACTTCGACTACATTCTATGAAAATTTATCTAATATGATTGGGTATCAGTGGACCAAAAAAAGGTCATGGCATTTTTATCACGGTATCCAACAAAGAGTCTGATAGAGGTATATAGATTCCTTGGATTTGCAGGATACTAAATGAGGTTTGTAATTTATTAAAATATGATTTATGAACCTACCACCACTTTGATCCATAAGGAGTAGCCTTTTGTGTGTATGGAAAGGTTCAAGGAGGATTCTCAGGAGTTTTGGTAGTGGTTGATGAGCACCCCCATCTTGAGATTTACAGAGGAGGGAATTGAGTACGTAGTGTTATGTGATTCTTCAGGGATCGATCTTCATTGCATGATGATGCAGAGGAAGGATTTTATTATATATGGGTCTAGGAAGATGAGAACACACAAGCAGAACTATGTGACACAAGATATGATTTTGTAGTGGTTGTCTCCACCCAGAGGATGTAGCGACACTACCTTATGGGTGACTGGTTTATCGTCTACTCTGACCATAAGAGCCAAAATTATATCGTCTCTCATAATGAGGTTAATATGAGAGAAAATTGATAGATAGAGTTCCTCTAGGCCTATGAATTTGAGATATTCAATACCCCCAAGATGGGTACATGGTGGAAGATTCTCAAAGTAGGAAATCTAGTTCTTAGTTTTTGGTCGAGGCATCAGAGCAGTTAGTCATGTTGAAATTTTTCATAATTGACAATGAGGGTTCTTCACATATTAAGATGATGGTTGTTGACCCACTAATTATATATTGTGTTAGAGAAACTCATCATGGATATATTGATTATGATACCTTACACAAACAGATATCCACTAGATGTGCTCCTAATGGATTCCTTGAATGCGAATAGAATGTAATACTTTTTAGAGGAAATTTGATGTTATCGGTGATGTTGTGGGATGAGTTGATGAGGAAATTTTGTACATACTATATGGTTGTACATCCAATTGTGAAAAAGATGTATCAAGACCTTTTATGTCAGTTTTGGTGGCCATAAATGAAGTACTGTGTAACAGAGTTTGTCTCTCGATGCCTCACTTATAAACAGGTGAAGGCTGAGAACCAGGTTCTAGAGGATTTAGAAAAACTCCTTGGGGTTCCATAGTGTAATCTAGATGAAATATTTATGGAGTTCTTTATGGGGTTACCGCATACGTTCATAGGGTATGATTAAATATAGTTTATCATATACTGAGTCACCACTTCAAACCACTTCCTAGATATTCAAGAGTAGTGTTCTATAAAGATTATTAGATGAATTTACATATAGTATATTGTACGGCTCTACATAGTTCCCTTGATGATCATTTCATACTATTATTCTCACTTCTAATCAAGATTGCGTGGATAATTGGTGGAATGATTTTGGAATCAATTTAGTTTGAGTTTAGTGTTTCACACCCAGACTGATGACCAGACCAAGAAAAAAATTCAGGTTTTGGAGGAAATGTTGTAGGCATTCATGTTAGACTTCAGATGTAGTTGGGAGGATCGCTAATAATTATTGGAGTTTATATAAAATAAAATATATTATTCCACCATTGGTATGACTCTATTTAATGCCTTGTATATAATACCATATAGGTCACCACATTGTTGTACTAATCCAGATGAGTTAACACCCCTGGGATTGGAGCTTGTGTGAGCTATGAAAAAGATGTTTTAAATAATCTATGAGTGTATGAGTACTGCACATAGCCATCAGAAGTCCTATACAGACCAATGATAATGTATGTTGTAGTTTAAAGATGGAGATCATGTGTTCATGACAGTCTCACCTCAAAGTGGATTATATAGATTTTTCTAGGGTAACAAGATGTCTGAATGATTAATGAGCACTTTCTATATACTATGAAAATTCAAGGAAGAAGCATACCTCTTAAATCTATTTTTGTAGTTAAAATGGTTACTTGATGTCTTTCATGTGTCGTAGCGGAGGAGATATGTGAATGACCCATCACATGTTATTAACAGGGGTGAGATGGACATCATGGACAGATCTTTTTTTATAGAGTACAAAATGGAACTCATGTATTAATAGGGGATGATCCTTCATGGGAAAGAGATTCAATTAGTGATTGTATGGTGTAAATAAAAAAATAATCAAGTGATCACCCAAGAGAAAGAGACCAATATATGAGCTCAGTACCCACATATTTTTTAGTATACCTTTTTTATTTTCATGAAAAAATCACTAAGGTGGGGAGAATGTAATGTAATTGTCTTTCCATTCAAACTATTGAAATATATTTAGTAATATTTTAAAATGTAGGGACTAATTTGAAATGAGATTCTATGGTTCGGTGAGGAAAAAATTGATATTTGAAAAATATTATAATTATTAACATCCCATATGTGTACTTTACTAAAAATGAAGAAAAACTGTTATGCAGAGTCTTAGATTAGAAATATGAGACCACCGTTGAGTTCATAAAGTGGTTTTTATACTTGGTGTGACATAATATTTTTCAACCCCATGCTTGGCTCCTAGACCCTCCTCTAGGTCTGGGATCCCTTCTCTGATTCCCCCTTGTGCATGAAATTTTGGAATAGTGTAAAAGTGATTTAGGCCATGTGCCTACTCCCTACCCCTCTCCTCATTTTCATTTTTAGGACACTCTTCTGATTCCTTGGATCTGAAGTCCTGTTCGGGTTTCTGCATGGCCTTAATTCCCTATGCACTTTGAGAGAGGTACGAGGTTGTTGATGGATGGCCCCTAACCCAGGTTCTCCCCCACCACTCATTGTTTTCTGGACATTACGGGCCCTCCCCAAACAATTTCCCCTCTCACCAGTACTCCTATCCACATGGAAAACTCCTTCAGTATTCAATTTCATGAGCAAGATGGACCATTTTCCCATGCAGAAGTAGAATCACCTAGTAACATCAGGGTTATTACTATATCAAAATCCAAACTGATTTCTCCTAGTTCCTCCTCTAGTGAAATTGGATCCAAAAATAATGGGGCCATAGTCAGGATTTCCAATGTCCAATTTTCTCATTCATAGCGTGTATTGTGCGTGGTTTGGGTTCCCATACTAAAAAAGATATTATTTCATTGGAGTTCCTTTAGTCTCATTCTTCAATATTCACTGTACTTGAGAAAAAGCTACATGGATATAAACTCAAGGATTTCATGGGTTGAATTAATGTTCATGATTATATGCACACTGAACCTCTTAATCACCACATCAGGATCCTCTAGAGGCTTGATGTTTGTGTGGATCATGTATAGGCTTCAGATCAGTATGTTACTATTAAGGTTTCCTTTGACCCAAAATATTTTTCATTTCCTTTATCTATGCTAAGTGTGAAGTTCAGGATAGAGGAAGCCTATGGGGAGATCATAACTCCTTTGACCCAGGAGAGAAGCCTTATTTTTTTGTGGTGATTTCAATATTATACTGGACCCAACAAAGAAGAAAGGCAGAGGTGACATTCCTCAGAGAGATATCTTGGAGTTTTATCCTTTTTGTTAACTACAGGCCTCATGGACATGAGATATATAGGGGAAAAATTTACTTGGTGCAATAACCAGATGGGAAATGGGCGCACATTGTGTCATCTTGAATGCTACCTAGATAACTGCAGTGATATCTTGACCTTCTCAAATGAAGAGGTGTTCCATTTAGTCTTTCCATATCCAAGCACTCTCCCATATTGGTTTCTTTATCCCTTGGTACAAGGCATGGATATCATTTCCTCTATCATCACTCATGGTCGGGTTTCAAAGGCTTCCTCCAGACAACAAAATACACTTGGGAAATGCCTACTCAGGGTAGGTACTAGATTAAGTTACATAAAAAACTTTATCTCCTAAGATATGACCTTCACCACTGGATCTATAACCATCCCGCCTTACTGCGAGACCTGGATGAAATCAAATAAGAGGTTAATCAACATGAAATTTCACTAGATAATGGTTGGAATGAATCTATATACGGTGTCCTTGTTCATAATAATGATATGATGGAAGATATGCTTCTATTACAGGATTGTCTTTCTCAGGAGAAGGCTAGGGTCAAATAGTTATATGAGGGAGACTGTAACACTAATTATTTTCATTCTTATGTTAAAGAGAAAATGAGGATGTCTCATCTAAATATTTACCTACAATATGGATTATTATCTAAGGATCCTACGATTATTGTCAACATGGATATGTCTCATTTATCTACTCTTCTTGTTGTCCCCAACCCGAGTATCTAAGATGGGTACCCCTCGGGGCATGAAGACTTGTTTGATGTTATCCCTTTTCCGGCCTCCAATCAAGATAACTCCATGCTCCCCTATAGTTTGGATGATGAGGATATTATTGAGGATATCAAATCCCTCAACCCAAAGAGATCCCTAGGCCCAGACGACCTCCTAGTGTCCTTTTACATTGCCTCTTGAGACATGGTTAATGAAGACCTGGTTAATTCCATTGCATATTTCTTACGGGGTTGTCATCTCCC
Source organism: Viscum album (assembly GCA_963277665.1). Lineage (NCBI taxonomy): Eukaryota > Viridiplantae > Streptophyta > Magnoliopsida > Santalales > Viscaceae > Viscum > Viscum album. The sequence continues at coordinate 66,239,609 of OY728135.1, read as the reverse complement.
ATGAGTGGCTAGCATTACCATGCTAGTCCTTATCCCCAAAGTCAAGAACCCATCCTCGCTAAACCATTTTAGTATTATTATCATGTGAAATATCACATATAAATTGTTGGCTACAGTTCTCAATAGACAGTTGGTGCATTGTCTTCCTCATTGTAGATCCCTAGAGAAGCATTGGTTTGTCAAAGGAAGATCAATTCATCATATGATTGGTTTGGATTAGAAGATGGTTCAAAACATCAATGTCAAAGTGACTAGTTCTAATATTATTCTCAAAATTGACACGTAGAAACATTATGACACATAAGAGTGGAATTTCATAATTAATGTGTTGAGTTGTATGGGTCAATCCTTTTGATTCATTGACTTACTATTCAGATGATTCAACTCATCGTTGTTTTATATCTCTTTTTTGAGGATCAATTGTGGATTATTCAAATCATTGTGTGGTCTAAGACAAGGATACCCTCTATCTCTGAGTCTCTTTATCATCTCCAAAGACTCACTCTTGCATTTTCTAAAGAAAAGTATTCGTACTGGTGGTATTCTTCCTCACCATTGAAGGTCAGCTTCTAGTGGTATTACACACTTACTTGTTGCTGACAACACTATCCTATTTCTCAATGCTAGTAAAAAGTCCATCTAGGGTATCAACATGGTGTTGGAGGCATATATGAAGTAGAGTGGGAAACTTGTTAATAGGGGGAAGATTGGCCTATTTGTTTAGAAAAATTGTTCTGGCAGGAGGGTGGGGAAAGTGGAGCATAGCTTAGGAATTCCAAGAAAATATTTTCCTTTTGATTTCCTTGGTGCGCCAATCTCTACACGCAGTCTTAGGATTCATCATTTTGAAAAAAAATCCAAAATATCGGACGACATTACTTACATGAAGAATAGATTCCTATCCTTTGATGGAAGGACCAGTCTGGTGAACCATGTATTATCATCTATTCTCATACATGTCATTCCTACCATCAAGGTCCCAATGGGAGTCTTTCACAATATTGAAAATATTCTTAACTCTTTCATATGGAACCCACAATTGGACGAGAGACATCATTGGGCCTCGTGGCGGAGAATGCAAAGACCTGCCTTGGAGGGAGGAATCAATGTGAAAGATCTGGCCACTACCAAGATGTGCATGCATGGGAAACATGATTGGGAGGTCAGTGTAAGGGGATAATCATTGGGGCCATTTCACCCAGAACAAATATGATAAAAATATGGAAACTACTAGGGGGAGTTATTCTCCTCTCTTGAATACTATTTAGGCACATGTTGCAGCTCTCCTGGAGCATTGTAGATGGATTATTAGAAGGGGTGACATTAGTTTATAGAACCACAATTGGGAAGGATTTAAGATGGCCTTCCAGGGCTTCCTAGATCCCGATATCTATTTCAGGAAGTCCAACTCTTATCCTCAGTTTATCAATGCTATTGTGGATGACCAAACATGGGATCTCTTTTACTCCATTGTTCCGAACAATGACTCGGACTACTATATTTTTGATGACTCCCCGATTGGTGATTTCTATAGTAAAGGGTATAATAACCTCTTGGGAAGTGCTTTAGCATCTAAGGATTGTGGTGACCTGCTATGGTGCAAGGAAGCTCTGGAAATGTTAACTTCCTCCTTTGGCATGTAAGGAACCATGCCCTTTCTACTTATGAAACATGAAACGTAGAGGCATTTGTTTGGTTTCCAGATCTGTGTGTTGTTCCGATTTCTAGGAAGAATAAATGGCCCACATCATTTTTGAAGGTGCATGGGATCGGGTGGTCTAGGAGGTATTTGGTGTTTTTAATGGTTTTTCCTTTAATGTGAGGCGCAACACCGATTTCTTGGAAGCCCTGTTTAAGGGATCTGATACCATTTTAAAAAAAAGGCACGACTATATATTATTGTAGCTGGGTGCTAGAACATTTGGTAGGCCCTGAATTGAGAAAGTCATGAGGGGATCATCACTTCGCAGACATTGCTTAATTTCATAACAAAATCCATGCTCGTTGATCTCACTCACCTCAATAAAAATGTTAAAGGGTCGCCTGCCTTTAGAGATATTCGGGTGACTAGATCTTCCTATTATAAGCCCCTCAAGGATGTTGGCTATTTTGGATACCACCTAGTACCAGCTATAAACTCAACATGTATGACACCTAAGGGATGGAGTCGTGTGCAGTGGAATAATTATTACAGACCATACTAGTACTGCAATTATGGCCTTTTGGCCTTCATTGGTAGTGAAAACTCTCTTCAGGAAGATGCGAAAGCAATGCTCACTGGTCTTACTATATGAATTGGGAAACATATTACCCTCTCATCCATTGAAGATTATTACACACCTATTCATCGTGCTCTACAAGGATGTGGGAACACACCCCAGTGCATCACATTTACTATCTGTTAGTGTCATAGTCTCATTACCCCCAAGATGGAGATTCTTCACACATGGAGGGAGGGAAATAGAGTTGTCGATTGTTTTGCATCCACGACTGACTCTAGGGATATGTTCACATTGTATTCCAGCCTAGGTTCCCTTCATTTGGAGAGCATGGATTTATCCATTGGGGATGCTCTAGGCCTTCATTATTTAAACCCATGTGACCCCCTCTCATGTTGTAAATCACTCTTCTCTCTTTACTACATCTTTTTTATGGAATAAAACTAAATATCATTGATAGTGCACTAGTTTTTTTGGAGAAATAGATTCATACCATATATCTATGTTCTTAATGGTGATGAGATCATTCTATGATAGAAAAAATAGATCTTGTTCAGATTTTGGGACCTTTTATGGAAGCTTCAGCATGTGATAGTGTAACTACTCGACAATGAACATTTATCAATCATGTTGGATAACCAAAAATTGGATCTCTATAAGAGATCAGTTTTTATTGAATTAGATCCATTGTTTTATTGGCAAGATTCATAGATGAAATCGGTGTTGTAGTGGTGGAGGAGGATTCTGTGTGAAGATCTATGGATTCCAGAAACTTCCACACAACACTACATGTAATAGAACACCACATTCCATGTATGCGGCCTTTTCTATGATTCTAGGGTTCCTCGTGAAATTAAATATTGCACACCATGCCACATGTACTACACACCATGTGACACATAGCTAGATTCCCTATGTGTATTTAGGAGGACACACATGAAATGACACAACCCGATACATAACACAGCCAAAGTACATGTGTTGATCCATGTAATGGATATGGATCAGTACATGGACATGACCTGGTAAACATGAATGGCCTGGTGTACACAAGCACCGACACATGCACATGTCATGATACATGGGTTTACCAAACACCGAAGGGGATCAATATGTATTTAAAATACACACCATGTACATCTTTGAGGATGACATACAGACCTTGTTCCCATAAATATTGATTAGTTTACTTAATGGTGGGTTCCCCCAATCCATTCCAGTGGCGTTATAGTATAGAATTATATATTAAGAAAAGGATTTTGATCCTCTATAAGGGGTTAGTTATAGTTATATTTATATTAATTCTTCTCAGAGGCTGGGATGGGATCCTCTTTCATCATTTTCCCTAGGCGGGGTTCTTGGAATCAGCCTGAACAATGAACACAACCATTAACACCATACATATATGGTTAATCTTGATTTGGTATTTGGTATATTCCATATCCCGGGGTTTGATCCTCATTTATTTATCGATGTATTCAGAATTATAGAGTGTACTTCATTATGGAAAGACATGATGAGCATGACATTTTGGATGGATCCATTTGTACTATCAGAATCGTGAAATGAGTTCTCCTAGGTGAGTGTATTTGCAGACTCTAGATAAAACACGTAGGTTGGTAATGAGATTGTTACCCTACCCTGAGACTTAGAGAATATAATGAGTATATATGAATGTTTTATTTTATGGTCATACTATGAATGAAATATCCTTTCATGATTGAAGTACTTTTGATCCTTTATGATTAGTGATTTTAGGGTGTCCTAATGGGTTTTTTATACTCAGCCATGCATGGTATCTACCGACACAGGTTGTGTCTTATGTATAAAATCAAACAAATTATGGGTTTATTAGTGGACCAAGAGTAGACAAACATTAGTTTTGGGTTGGATAGAATGTGGTTCATACCAGGAGACAAATTTTACTATTTTACCCTATTTATATAAGTTTGGATTTGTTTATAGTTTTTAGTGGATTGTTATTTAACCATTTTTTATTTCTAGTATTATTTTTGTACTTTTATTTTTGGATTTAGTTTTGTGCTTGAATTTGGTATTAGTTTTCGTTTATATTTTAGAATTTGTATAGGCTTGCAGATGTGGGCGTACGTACAGGTAACTTTGGCTACAAACTCCCTTGTGATTCTTATTCCAACCCGACACTAGTCTCTAGACACTTTTATTATATACAGGCTTGGGATAGTCACACTCGGCGTATTTCTAACCAGTTCAGCCCCAGTGGGATGGTTCATGACAATAGAGTAGGGTTATGGGCCATCATCCAAATTTATGAATTTCTATGGTGAGATTACCATTTGGATGCTCATCATCGAGAGGCCAGAGTCACATGTTGTGGACAATGATCTCCAAACCTTGGATTTTACTTAAGTGAACCTCATTCTAGAGTCAGGATATTATGATGTGTTTCTTTGTTTTTTCTGAGGAAATATTCCTTCCCGAGATTGATTATTGAGATGGGTAGATAATATATTATTGGAAAGGGTATATGTTCATGTTCATGTTGTTCATTTATCATGAGAATGTTCCAATGATCCACAAGTATGGGAACAGAAGAATTCACCTACTCTTGAGTAAACTTCACATTGTGCTTATGGGGTACCCCAATTATGGGGGAGGGGTTGTTTCATCTCCTCTTAACCACTTTCAAAGATATCATTATATATTTTCTAGTGTGTATAATGAGATCAATGATGGATATAATCCCATATATTTCCACCAGTATTTGCTAAGGGGTATTTTTGTGGCACGAACAGGGTAATATTCCTATTCTGTGGTTGGAGTACGGATTTACTCCTTCTGTATTCCTCTATTTCCTATCATAATATACTTTAAAGTGTCTTGTATGGGGATGGAATCATGGGATACCCCTATTGGTCACTAGAATATGTCAACAACATTCTTTCAGTGATGATAGATTACAATGGAATTCTTGGGGGTGTGGGTAGGGATACACTAGATTAAAAAATCATTGTATAATGGGGGAATTCCATGGAAATAAAAAATTTGTGTCCCCAATCTTAGCTGATTTCTTTCTATCCTTGGTGGACTTCCCTGGGTAATCGATCTCGAGTGACCTGATCCAGGGCCCATAGGGTCGTGTCTTTATTATGTTGAGGGTATGATGCCGCACAATGTTGTAAATATCGACTGCTGGATGAATCCGATTGGGGGGACTCTTGTGTTATGATTATGAGGCTACTATTAACCAATGTATCTACCTCCCTCATATAAGGGGGAAAATGTTTTGTGTGCTCTGGGGAGAGGCTCCCAAAATGGTTTGAAATGGAAACGAGTTTCATTTAATTCTTCGACACCATCCTTCTTTGGGTGGAGGGTTAGTGGGGATTCATTTACCAAAGGGATTCACATGCATCCCCTTGGGATAGTGTCGTCTCATTGAGGTGATACTCCAAGATCATCCATTCGATACCCAAAATTCAAGAGGTTGGGTGTGTGATGACATCCTTTAGTTGGATGAGGATTTGGTTTATACGATAGCTGATGTGTGGACTTTTTATTTAAGGAATGATTCCGTTTCATATTAAATTTAAATTACCTGAACCACGGGGGCCCACATGTCTGGTAGAAGGCTGATCCATCGCAACCCCAATCCTGCCTCCAATAGGCTAGGGGATAGTAATAGGTGCTGTGAAGACATAATGTAAATAAGATTCCTTTTCCTAGTGTACTTGTATGTACACACCAAACCATATATATCCAATAGTGTAAAGTTATAATAATAAAAGATAGTAAAATATAGAGTAATACATGCATGAAATACCAATAGGGAATACAATATAGTGAGATAAAATAAAAAAATCATAAAGGTTAAAAATACACACCCAACCATAAATGAAGTTCCAACCTGAAAACAAATGGAATAGAAAATAGCTAGGAGATCCCAGATCCAAACCTCTAAGACCGAGCATAGTATGTTGCCTATGAACTAGAGTATGACTATGTTCCACAAATGTCACTACTGAACTGTCTTTCATCTTCATAAGACATGAAACATGTGGGAAAATCCAATGCATGAGTGGGTATATGCATACCCAGTAGGACACCCAAACAACCACAAAGGGAGAAATATACATATATGATATATGTAGTCATCTAAGCTAAAATAAAGAGTGAAATAAATCCAAATATATACATACTAATAAAGAACCCCATATGAGAGAGAAAGGGGATCTCTATCTTACATCCCATCCTAGGATGATGAGTCTTCCTGTAACTCTAATGGTCCAATATTGATTTCCAACATCTCGCATGTCTATTTGAGTAATCCATATTGAGGACCAACAACTCTTTATTTCTGCACAAATTTAGGGGAATATTATTAAATATTGGACTTATTCCTTAATGTAATAATGGTTTGACAGTAGTGAAAAATATTATTTTTCATTTCGGTTTTTTTGGGTTTTTAATGTCGATTACTACACACTGTTATTTCATGAGATCTTGTAAATAATAGTTTAACCGCGATTCCTAAAAATGGATGTTATAAATAAATTTTTTGAAAATTTTCACATTGGCTATATAATAACTGATTTGAAAATGTAAAAACAATATTTACTACATTGATTTTGTGAAAAAAAACCGATGAGTTAAACACTTTTTCATGTCAGTTATTCCATAACTAATGTAAAAAGTTTTCCATATTTTATGTTTCACGTCAATTTTTAAAAATAAAAAACGAAATAATTTTCATGACATTCATAGAAAAATTGATATATTTTTTTACCTCGTTGTGTTTCTTACAAAACCGATGTCAAAAATATTGTTTTTAAATTTTTCATGTCGGTTATTATTTAACTGATGTGAAAAATATTTATTTTTTAAATAAAATTCTTTTATTTATTCTCATACCTGAATATTAGCAGTAGAAAAATAACATGAAGATGGTAGAATAGTAGAAACCACATAAAAAATCTATAATGAAAAAAAACATTTACAATTAGAAATTTTAAGGTTACAATGTATATTAAAGTGAGCTAAAACTATATCTGGCCTATGAAATGATTCGTCCATCCAATTTTCAAGTTTTATAGATCTTTTTAGGTATATGTATTATTATCTTTATAAATAAAAACATTAAAAATAATCATCTAACATGTATTCTGAATAAAAGGAATGAAAATTTAAAGGAAAGGTTTATAAAAAATATATCCTTATAGAACATCATAACATTTTTAGTTATAATTATTTAAAACATAAATATTAAAAAATAGTATCAAAATTCCTTCACTCCTTGTTGTTTATGAAATTTTTATTAAATAAATTTTCAATTAAAATAACATTTTAAGAACTACAACAAAAAATTACTAATTCTAAATGAAAAGTCATGTTTTCTTTTACATATCTGATCGTGGAACTTGTTTTCCTTGTTTTCTCCATAGTTAAATTCCATTCCCTATTTCAAATTAATTACAATAATATAATTTTATATTTCATATAATATATAAAATAATTAAAATATTCTAACTTACATGTTCATTATATTCATAAATGTTTCTCGTACTTCACCATGTATAGAGCATAGCCAATAAAGTATCTTCTCCCTTGAAATAAAACACCCAACATCCAATGTCCACTTTAATATAAAAATATTTAATGTGATTGGTTATTATGTTATGTTATGTATACCACTTAAGATATATGTTTCTTACTATTGAAGATAGGGAGGAATCAAAAACATAATAATTACATTCATTTTAAGTCTTTCAGCAATATAAACCATTATTTATGTATCAGTCATTTTCCTCACTATATGTGAAGTAAATTGTGGGTCTATAAAACCATATATTTCTATCATGTCATGATGCTTAAAAACATTATAAAGATACCCGATACAAAACAAAAAAAACTGAAAATATCCAACAAGATAAAATAAGGGAATGATTTATTTTAATTTACTTTCATAGAGAAAAATTGCAGCATATTGTTGACAAAATCATTCATTTTTAGAAGCACCATTATATAATTTTTTAAACATCATAGTGATTGAGTACTCATAAATTATAGATTCCATTGGAATCTCACAAACACCCAAAAACAAATTTTAATATGATGAAAATATATCATGACTACTATATGTTCTATATGAAGTCATAAATATATATATATATATATATATGTATATAACGTAAAATTTAACCTCTAAATTATTTTTATAAAATTTAGATAAATATATAAACATTAAAATATTAAAAAAAAATTAACAACAAAATGAAATAAAGGATAAAATATTCACATGCCACAGTGGTAATCTATCGAACAAGTCCAGATTGCCAAATGACAAAATGTATGATACTTTGTATAACTGTGATGACCTCATCTATAAGAAATGATATTCTTGCTAATATATATATAATATCCTATACAGTGAACCTATGATTCTCTATCTATATATATTTATGATGAATTACATCACCAATATAATATATCATCACATATTAAACAATATGATGTAGGGGATCATCATCATTTTTCTCACAATAAATTGGAAGCCGAAGAGGATTGGGTGTATGAGTGAAATAAATAGGGTATTGGGGTTAGCAGAAGACGGTGGTGTAGGATAATTAGTGGGAGTGGGATCAGCAGGTGGAGGTGGAGGATTGAGATGAGCAGCCTGAAAATGTTCTTACATGTCTACAAACATAGACTGTATCAAACCTCTTATAATGTTTTCCAAATTTTGATAAATATTGGGAACTATATATTTCACATAATAAATTTTTTTATAAACATACACCATTGAAAAATCTTCAGAACACGGAACCAATTTTTTTATCAACACACCATTGAGGTATCCTCACACACGACCTACATGATTGGGATTTCACAATTTTGTAGTAGAAATATCTTTCCAACACTTAACTATGAAGACCCCATCTATTGTCATATCCTCAAGAGATTCCTATGGAGAATATTTTGAAAAAAATCCATAGGGAATCACAATTTATAAATAATTGATTTAACAGAAATAAATAAATAAAATAAACATCAAACAATACTATCAGTTTCACCCCTTGAATCTTTATTAATGTATTATACTTTTTTCATTTGACCCCTCTTAAATTGTTCATGTCTAGTGTGTGTAGCAGTGTTAGCCTCTGTGGATCACAAAGTCTCAACTCTCAGTTTTTGAATCAAAAATTAGATATCATTTGTTTCTTATAAAATATAATCTCCTCGAGATAAAGTATGAGGGTACACATTCTACATTGGATATCCTGATGAGATCTCCTCAATTTCTATAAATTATGAATTAAGACATCGTTAATATGTTCATTAATATAAAAAACTATTAAATGGTAGCATTTCAATTACCAAAAACACTTTCCATCATCTACTTTCAACAAATTTATTACATGTATCTTATTATATATATATATATATCACGTGGATTATGATGTCGTCAATTACCAAAAATGAAATAGTTTGTGAGGGTGGATTTAAAATCCTTCCATATCCTAGCAGCCAATGATAATAATTTCCTCCTGACTCCTTTAGTAATAGGAATATCATATGTCATCTAATTAGAAGGGTAAACATATATTACTATAAACATTTGATGATAAGTAAAATAATAACAAACAGTCTTACCAAAATAGTCTCCCACAATTTTGATATTTTCATTTTTTTCAACACTTCTCCAATCATCCATCAAAATACGAAATTTTATTTTAGACTGCACTGCTATGAAATTCTTGATTTTTTTTCAATTTGGACGACTTGGAATATCGTTATCATTAAGTTTTACTTGTATATTTTGGTTCTGGACATGAGAAACTAGTAATTTTGGTAAACATGTGATTCCACATTTACCAACCCTCTAACCCTTTTCCCTTATATAAGTAGATGTCTTTGGTAATGAAGGATGAGGATGATCATAAAAAGGATCATGTGAATGATCCCCCCCATATTTAATTGTAAAATAATCTCCAATAATATGTGGTGGATTATATAATTGATCCTTCATTATCCTAAAAATGAAAGAAAAATATACTTGTTATAAAAATATTAAAATCCAACAATTATGTACAAATGTAAATAAAAAACTGAAAAATTATCAAAAAAAAAGAAAACTAAACTAAACACATTTATATGATTTTTTTTATATTTAAATAAAAATATAAAAACATTAATGAGATATGGAATCACTTAAATGAATGAAAAAAAATCCAAAAATTGTTTGTGAATCATAAAAATTATCCAACCTAATAAATCATTTGTTACAACAAAATAATATTTTTAACATTCTCTTATACAATTTTTTTTATTTTTATTTAACATATTAGATTTAAAATATTTTTTTTTAAATATATTAATAAATAAGTTACATAAGGGAAGACATGGTAAACCAAACAATACTAAAATAATGTAAACAAAAGAATTACTAATTATTTATAATATGTTTTTCAACAATGAAATAAAATTTATCTGTCTATTATTTTAGGAAATTTTAAATTTTCCACCATAAAAAAATATATGTTACCTGTACTATTAGTAATGTACTAAAAGATTGTTTTCCCAAATTCTATTATCATGATCGTCTCTTATGGAAAACCACGTCTTCAAATTTCTCTTCAATATCATATGTTATTCTTTCCATGGAAGTATAGATCTACATAAATCAACATCTTCATCAATTTTATCATCATTAATATTATATGTATTAATTGTAAAATAATAGTCCACTACATATTATATTGATCAAGAACGTAGAAAATTTAGTATGCATGTGTTTCTATGATATAAGGATTAACTATGTATTCGAATCAATTCAGATTAACCAGTGTCATTTATCATGTCTAGTACGATTGTTAATGATAAACCATTTAATGTTAAACACTAGAATTTAAATTTATTGTAATCAACTATTCATATTTATTAAATGACTTTATAATATGAACGTGATGTGAATATTGGGTTTCTGTCTTTGGAACTCAAAAAATTCATTGCTTTTGAGAACACCAATATACCACTATTCCGAACAACACTTTTGTTGTCATGATGTTTCATATGAAATGTATAACCATTAAGGTCATACTTGAACTATGTTATTAATTTTAAAATTGGACCACCCACAAACCATCTCAATGTTGTTGATGCCTATTATCTACTAATTATAGTGCCCTTAATCCATGGGAAAATGTTTTTTATACTCATTAAAAATTCACATATAGTACTTCTTTAGATGACATTATTTGAAAACATTAATATGGAATGTTATATATGGATGATATTATCTTTTTTATTCATGATGTAAAAATGTTTCTTCTTTTTCTTTTATCCTATCAATGATTTTACTTTCAATCCATGGATCCCCTTTCTCTCATAATTGACTCGTTCATGGTGACATATAGACAAACCAATGTTCTCTACTACAGACAAGTAGCTTGTACAAAACTCTATAAACTCCTCATAAACATATATCTCAATAATGGTGGCTTTAGGTAGATATATATTCTTAACATATCCCTTTAATATATTAATTTACCTTACAAAAGGATACATCCAATATAGATATATAAGTCTAAAAATATCTATTTTTCAAACAAAATGAACCATTTAATGCCACTTGATATCAAACAAATAAAGGAAAGCACATTTCCAGTTCAAAAAAAAAAAGAAACCAATAAGTTCTTCAAATTTAATAAATCATTTAGATCAATTACATTATTAAAAATTGAATTTTAAAAAATAACATATCTTTATGATAGTAATTATGACATGGATGGCTAATATTCCATGCAATAAAAATGGTATGACCTATTTTACCATGACGTGAAAATAATTATATTTCATACATGTGAAATTTAAATACATTAAAGACACTATTTTTTACATTTTAATAATAAAACTATGAAACATTGATATCATTATGTCATTGCAAAAAGATAATTTTCTCCTTATTGGATAATGTATTAGAAATCAGGGGTGGGAATGTGTTATGACCCGCCTTCTTCATGATGAGGGAAGGGACAGAAAAGTTCTACACCCTTCATTCTTCAAGATGAAGGAGATATAATGACCCCTAAGTTTTTCCTTCAATTCCCCCTAGAGTGGCGACTAGAATCAAGGGTATAGAATCTCACACAATTAGGAAGGAATTACACTTTTTAATGAAAATGGGATTTAGAGATATGATAGTAAAATCAAACACTACTACAAACATATATATGAAAGAAAAAAATATGTCCCATACATGATTTAAATGTAAACTGCGAAAAAAATACAACAAAAGTACCAAGAATAGTAAAAAAAGAAAGAAACTAAGTAGCACCACAACAAAAATCTGAACACCCAAGCAAGAAAAGACTAGCATGGTCCCCAAATTCAGCATGGAAAATTTAAAATAGTTTTTAAAAAATAGGGTGGGTATAGATGTATACCCAGTAGGAAAACTAATTCCACCCATGCACATGTGGGGGAATATACTAATGCCCCTGTGAGAACTAAGTAGAACCACAAAGCACCTACAAATGAGTTATAACCAACCCAGCCTCCCCGATGTACACTCACCAAATAAAACATGTCATGTAAATAAGTATAAGAACATTGAAATTTGGGTACCTCACACTGAATTCCCATTGGTTAGTGTCTCATTCCGAATTGATATCATCTTGATGCAACCACTCTTCCAAAATTCCATCCCATGGGCACAGCCGGCCCCTACACACCTGGGCCTCAACCACACCACACATCTCGCCTGAAGACACCTGGGCCATAACAATCATACCTCTCGCCCAAAGAAACCTTTGCCTCATCTCGTAGACCCTTGGGAAAACAAACCTGCTCTAAAAACACCTGGGCCCCTAATCCCCAACTAACCTACCCAAAGGATCTTGGAATTGGTAACCCTATAGTCATTATACCCTGATCGGATACGCTCAAGAAGTATGAACCCAAAAGAGGGTGTGAGGAGGAAATTCAGTAACCATCAATCTGTCCTCCCACTAGGATGTTGTGAAAGACATGCCTCCCCATTAAATGGGGGTGTTCGTCACACAGTACTCAATAAGGGTGGGGTGAGTATAGAAAAATAAAAGAAATTCAATTTATATATATAATTAAAAAACACTAATCCCAACCTACGGGTCCCAAAACAAACAACCAACCCACATAGGACCACATTTACTGCTACCCCTATATGCATAACCACACAAAAAGCCACTTCAAAATCATAAAACTAACCCATTTTTCATTCAACCATTTTCTATTTATTTGTTAAGTGTTCAATTTAATTTATTCCAGAAATACCCGAGGAATCTACCATGAACAACATATGTAACCATTTTTAGAAGGCAAAAAACCTAAAAAACTAAACACACAACAACCAACCCACATTGTAATTTGGTAGTTCCAACATTGAACAAGGGAAGGGGGACCAAGGTAAAGCATTTACATTATAAGAACCATTCATAAAAACAATAGAAAAAACTAACCTATTGTCCCACTACACACCCCCTTCTTCCTAAACACTCGTTTAACTACGACCAACTATCACTCTTCAAAGTTATCCCACTCAATAATCCTCTCACAACTAATCCTAGAAGCCTCGCTGCACAACAACACCACACCTGACACACCTATTAACACGAAGTCAATACACTACCCAAACCTGGAGCCCCGCTTCCCAAATATTTCCTAGATGTATTCCCACTGCATAACAATCCCATCACCACATTTTAGTCTCATTTACCAATGTCTCTCAATGTCCAAAACACAAACAAAGGTAGTCCAGCTTCCTACAGGTCTATCTATTCCTCAATCAATTAGTCTTTCAACATAAGATTCTAGCACACCACCCATTCCACCAAACACAAAAATCATACAACAAATCACCAACAAATAGCAATCCCACTGAAAAAACATACCCTTCCATATTCACAAGAAAACCCCCTTTGTTTACAGGTGTAACCATAACCGTTCTCACAACAACAGCACCCTACAACCCACACAAGGTCACAAAACCCAACAGAACACAGCACATAGCCACAACTATCATGTAGGATCTATTTATATTTAGTCAACTATGGTTATTTAGTTCCAATTTGATAAACATGGGTGATCACAAAAAGGTTTTCATCTTGTGGTGTCGATTTCATTTAACAGGGTATAAGTGATTAAAACATTTCATGTTATAGCCATTTATCAAAGGGCCGCTGAAAAAACAGAACATCACCAATGTTCATGAAAATACCACCAATGTAGATGATTTTAAAAAGTAATATACCCACAATAAACCACAAAAATAAACAAGGATAAGAGATAAAACAACTGATAAACATCAATCCATCTTCAATTCCATACACATTATCTTTTAATAATCATATTCCCTTCCCTTCATGTATTAGTTGCAAAGGTATAATATTTAGTCATTCTTCACATGAAAATATTAGTACACCCACCTGGTATGATACACAAATAAATAGAGGTCAAATAATCCCAACATAAAACAATAGGATACCAAAACTCTAGTTTATGTCAAAACAAGGGATCACATGAGTAGTTGGAAACTTCATGAAAACAAAGTAGGAGGGGTTCTAGCCCAAACGCATGACTCCTCTAAAGAGAATGTTTTTAGGCCCACCTAGAGGGAACAAAAAACACACTATAAAGGGATGTTCATGGATTTGAAGAGCCAAATACTATATTAAATGATAAATGGTTTCAAAACTCATTTACATGGGATCATGGTCAAGATCACGTAGTTTGAGTATCTCAAAGTCCCTATAGCATCAGGATATTAATGATTTAATTAATATCCATTGATATTTGCTTAAAAATACCCAATTATGTCTTTAAAATATGTTTATATCAAATAAGAGGTAAGAGGGGTGACACAGGAAAAACTTAGCAAATATAAAATAGGGAAAAGAGTGAGACACCATTCTAGTGCACTACCGATTCAGTGTGCCACAGATTTGGTGTGGCACCATCATGATGATGTCGTTACGGTGCCGCTATTTTTTTGTGAGAAAGTTACAGTGCCACCCTTATAGTTCCACCATTTTGGTGTGTGACTTTTATGATGCCACAGTTATGGTGCACCTTTTCTGTGTGCGACCGTTATTGTGCCACCTTTATGATTCCACCGTCATGGTTCCCCTGTTATGGTGCCACCACTTTGGTGAAACCCTTGGATAAAACTAGATTTTTGTAAAACTCCCAAAACCAACCACTACTACCCCCAATAATAACACAAGAAAGGGATTCTGACAAATATATGGCCCGGGGAAATATGGTTAAATAAATAAGATAACTCTCAAACTATTCTCATCCATGATAAGTTAAAACCAAACTCAAGAAAAGAGGGGTCCAAAAAACCACCCAATTAGATACCTCTAAGGGACAAACCTCCGTATATTGTTTGAAAACTAGTGTGAAAACCCTAAAGTCCAATAATACCTCCTTGAAATATATCTCCTAAACAATTGAAGAAATATTAAAGCCCCACTTCCACCAAAAAACCACACAAACACCAAAGGTCACACTATCGAGACACATGGATTGGGGATCTCCTTCCTCCATGTCAAGATATTATCCTCTTTGGTCGGCACTTAATTTACTGCATGGGTTTAATCGCATCAACATTAATGCATCTGGATTAAGGATCAGGTCCTCACCACCCCATAGTTAGGACATCTCACACACATTCATAGAACATTGAAAGAACTTATCACATAGCATATTAGTTCAAGAATTACATCAGAATAAAAGCATAAATAAAAAAACGACAACAAAACATAGAATAGCTCTGGGTATAGGGCACGTATATGTGCCTCTCACTCCCAAGTACTCTCCTCGAGGCCACCATGCCTCCAAAACACACGAACCAATGGAATGGTTCTTCCATGAAGCACCTTCTCTCAAAAATCCTTGATTCTTACTAGCTACTCCATGAATGTCAGGTTTTCCTCTATATCCAAATCCCCGCATTCAATAATGTGGGTATAATTGTGTAGATACTGACGGACCTGAGAGACATGGAAGATGTCATGGATCCTTTCCAACCACAGTGGCAACGCCAACTAATATGCCACCTCACCCACTTGTTCCAACACGTCGAAAGGTCCGATGAACTAGAGATAAATCTTTATCCCTCTACCAATCCTCTAATTCCCATATCAAGAGAAACCCATCAAGAAAACATGGTCTTGAACCTTGAACTCCAAAGGCCTCCTCCTATTAACGGCATACGACTTATTTCGGTCATGTTCCGCCTTTATCCTCTGATGGACAAGATACACCTTCTCTGTTGAACTCTGCAACATGTCCAAACCAGGAATAGATACATCCCCAACTT
The DNA here is from genome assembly GCA_963277665.1 of Viscum album. Taxonomy (NCBI): domain Eukaryota; kingdom Viridiplantae; phylum Streptophyta; class Magnoliopsida; order Santalales; family Viscaceae; genus Viscum; species Viscum album. The sequence continues at coordinate 66,223,052 of OY728135.1, read as the reverse complement.
CTATCCATAACAAGGATGAACAATATGACCTATCATATAGAGATTCGAAAGGATCTATACCAATGGAAGATTGACTGCTATTATTTTAAGAAAACTCTTCCAAGGAAAAATGTCTCACCCAAGACCCACTAAAGTCTAGAACACATTCTCGTAACATGTCCTCCAACTTCTTCATGGTCCTCTCTATCATTCCATCCATCTAGGTGTTGAAATCAGTGTTGATGCATAACTGAGTGCCAGAAGAATGTTTCCATCCCCTCCAGACTCATGAATTAAAAAGTGTATTTTGATTTGAGATAATGGATATTATAACTTCATGCAACTTCACCTCCTCATCCACATGCCTCTTTGCTAAGGCATCCACTGAGATCTACTCATTGATCGCTAAGAAGTAAGCCGATTTCGTCTACCAATACACTACTACCCAAAGGGAATCACATCCTAAATGACTCCTGGGTAATCCTATGATAAAATCCATCCATATGTTATCACACATCCACTAGCTAACATTTAAGGGTAGCAACAGACCACTGGGAACATGGTTCCCAACCTTTACCTTCTGAAACACATGGCACCTTGACAAAAACTCTACCACCACCCACTTCAACCTGGGCCACCAAAACTATTCCCTTAAGCCTCGTTACATTTTAGAAACTCCTAGATGCACCGCCAGGGGTGTGTTGTCAAACTCATAGAGATATCCCTGATGAATTTCCACTAGGACAAACAACATCCCATGGAACAACATCCAATTATGACTACCCTCTAACCATCCCACTAGAGCATAACCCTGGACAGTGTGATCACGAATCACCTCAGTCTCAGAGTCCCCTGACTAAGACTCCTCCGACTACTGCAATAAAGAATACTGCATTGTAATTTGAAACAGAGAGCCTCATCCTCCACACACTCTTGCATCCAGACACAAAGAGGCTAACTCTTCCATTTCCTTCCAAGAATATATGGATTCCCGAATTAACTCCTTCTACGACTACCTTCTTAAGGAATCAGCCACCAGATTCCCCTTTCTTGAGGTGTAAGAGACCTCAAAGTCGTAGTCTAGGAGAAACTCCATTCACTATCGCATCCACAAGTTGAGGTATAATCGGGAGAAGATATACCTCATGGTGTTGTGATCCATGAAGAACAAAAATCCCTCCCTGATGAGGTAATGTTTCCATGAAATCCACGAGAATATGACCACTTCATGATCCCGATCATGGATGGAATAATTATGTTCATGGGTACATAACTTCCTAGATCTATAAGTGATCGCTCCTTACGGCCACATCAGCACACACCCCAAACCTAATCCGGAGGTTTCACAGAACTCCTCTGATGATACCCCTTCTTCTAGAAACCTATGTACTTGAGAACTAACTAACTACCCCTTCACGTAGTTGAAAGTATCCTAACACTACTCACTCCACACAAAGGCATGGTCTTCTCTAGTCAAAGCTGTCAACAGATATGAAACTCGAGAGAAGTAGGGTACGAACCTTCGGTAATATCCCACTAGACACAGGAAGCTGTAAAAATCCTCCACATTCTTGGGTGATGACCATGAAACAATCTCCTTGACCTTTTCTGGGTCCACTACTATCCCTTTCTAACACACCACGTGTCTATGGAATTACACCTATCATATCTAGAGAATGGACTTAGAAAACATCCAATAGAGCAGGTGGTTCCAAAGGTCCTCTAAGACAGTCCTAAGGTACTCAGTGTGCTCCCCATATGAAGTTGTGTAAATCAAAACATCGTTGATGAAAATGATGAAGAACATATCAAGGAACATGCGGATGATATAGTTCATGATCCCTAGGAACATGTATAGTGAATTCATGACACTTAATGGAAAGACTATGAACTCAAAGTGCCCATACATACACCTGAAAGCAGTCTTCGAGATATCACCCAACTTCACACTCAATTGGGGATATCCTAACCGTAGATCGATCTTGGAGAACCAAACTAGTCACCTTAAATATTCGAAATGATATTCTATTATCAGGAGAGGGTAACTGTTCTTGAATATTAACTAATTTAGTCAAGAGTAGTCTATGCATCGCCTCATGCCGTCATCTACCTTCTTCACAAACAAGGTTGGAGCACCCCACAATGACACAATCGGCCAGATAAATCTATTCTTCATCAGGTCATCAACCTGAATCCACAACTCCCACAACATAGAAAGTGCCATCTGATTGGGAGACATCAAAATAGGATGGTCACCAGATAGTAAGTCTATTCTGAACAAAACGCCTCATTAAGGGGCTAGAGTCACAACCTATTCCAGGAAAACATCCAAGAACTCTTCAATAACCCCCGAAACCTCCATAATCTCTATGTTTCTTGATCCCACTAAGAGCTCATCCGACATGGAGAGAAGAGGCTCCACACACCGACTGCCCACTAGACAGCTCCACTCACCAATGAAAACTACACACTAGCCACCCACACTATAAAACGAGACTCTTCTCCAGAATTAGTTGATAACATAATGCCCCAAAAACAACCATTAGGTTCCTAGGATGACATCATACATTTTCATTTTTAGTAGAAGAAGATCCCCACTAGACTGATGCAGCCCCAACATCAGTCAATATCTCTTGAAAACATCAAACAAACTCGTCTAACCTCCAACTTGTGTACTCAACACCAAGGAAACATGAAGTATCTCTATGACTAGTCCTAAGGAATGAGCTAGACTGGGTGAAAAAAGGAGTGTGAAGCACCTGAATCAAACGAAGAACATGCAAGGGTACTAAACAAACTAATCATATCTCAAACAACCTCTAGCTCCACTAGAACTGCGGGCTCAGCATCATGCAACTTCCCACACCTAGCTCCTATACCCCTCTACTATCGACCATATCCCTTACCATTCCCTATTCGAGGTCCCTAACGAGAACCCTAAGGTTAGCCTCATCCAATAATATCTACCCCTGGTGAAGCGGGATCCTGCAGTCCCTACTACTGGAAAGGTCTGACTGGAAACTACTGCTTCAGAGGTGGGCGTTAAACCTTACCAACCCCACTGTACTAATATCAAATAGGGTATTTGTTAGGATGATGTCCACGACCTCCACAGACTAATCACCTCGGTCTTAGGAATATGTGAAAAGGGTGAGGTCTAAGAGATCAGAACCAGAGCTATGGAGGCCTACATACCACTGTCTGAACCGAGAAGCCCGTGATGCTAGAGACATACTGCTAATTTCTTTCCACTTCAACAAACTCAGCTGGATCCCCTCTCATGGTACACCTCTCTATGATTGCTTTCCCTCCACTACATTGGCCTTATTTTGATCTTCTATGTATGTCAGTAGGGTAAAGGGTGTGATGGCATACTGAAGTAGAAGATAGTGTGCCTCCTCCAAACTTCTTCCCAAGACAACTCATCTAAAAATAGATCCAAAGTAAATCATAGGAGATCCTTGAACTTGATCCCCATTTCCATCACTGACATACTCCCCTGCTGGAGGGAGATCTTCTCCTGACTCTTCTCGACCTTCGTCATCGAGGAAAGAATCTCCACCCAAAACTCTTTCTCAAAGTCACCCCATGAGATATCTGCCTCCTTTCTCTCCTCTGGGTAAAGCATCCACCACTAATATTACACTCCACATATATGGCTCACTTCCAGAGTTAATGAGTACTCCCTCTGAACAAATATCATGTTAAAGGGGATTGTCAACTCCTCAATCCAGCCCTCTGTCTATGAGTCTAAAACTCTACCTTCATACTTTCCCATGGTCTACCGCTTGAAAACATGAATTCAATTTTTACAAAAGTCATATTACTCCTCTTGATCAGCCCTCTGCTGATTAGGTCTTTTTTTGAACCATGTGCTGTATGAACACATGTCTGAGTCCTAACATGAGGAGGTCGCTTATGGTGATACACTGCTGACTAGCGCCAACCATCTCCTTCAGATGAATCATCTCGATGATTCCCACTACCATCCCAACCTACATGGAGTCGCTCTGATAGGAATCTCTCCATTACTAGATCTCTCTCTAGTACTATATAATAATTGAAAATGCACAAGGGGACCACACTAGAACAAATTTCACTATAAATATCATGCTAAAACTTATGTGACTAGAAGTATCCATCTCTTACCATGTTAGAAGTGTACCATGTACGGTCATTAAACCATGGGGAATACTAAAAAATTATCCTAATAGACCACTGAAACACATGAATATCCTGGATCAAAATTGAGCATAACTATGAGGGGTAATAATTCTCATGAAATAGCTACCATAAGATGATCCATAGGAGCATCATATCATCATGAGTCAACATGACTCAACTCCACCAGCACTCTAATACCCCATAGGAAATATGGTCTACTAGTGAAACCATTATTTTTTCATGGTCCAAATGAGGCGGAATACTCAAATTAATGAATCAAGAGAATCCTCTACTGCTTAGGGATATATCTCATCATAGATCATTAGTGGACATAAGCACTTCAACATGTGTAGATAAATAGACTACAAGCATCCTCATTCTAATATGTTGTTATTAAATACTACTCAATAGGTAGGGGTCCTACTATCTGCATTTTTTGAGGAATCCTCTAGCTATATGACTCCTGAACTGAGGCCCCATCACTCATCAGGTTATCACCACCACCCGGAATCTATAACCTGGAGAGCTGTCTCTATTATGCCTTCCTAAAATTGATCAACATATCCCATGGATTTATGACCATATATAAATATGGTGATCTAACTCAAAAAGTACATTCAAAGGACTCAATACTATAAGATCCATGTAACATTTTTCCCTTTAATAAATTTTTCAATATGAAGAGTCAAAAAGAAAATAGTCAAAGACTCGATGAATGGATATGTTAGCCACTAAACCAATATTGGTGTCCTTAGCCTGAAAGATACACTCTAGACACAATGAAACTATTTCCAAAAATCCCAACCAATTCCTCTTAATAGGAGAACTCCAAACCCCACCCAACAGAATGAACTTCTCTCATACCATTCTGTAAGAACCCGACCCCTCAGGGCCCACTTGGTTGGAAGAAGGTTGAGATATCATAGGCCCAAAACTACCTCTAATAAACTGGGGTATGATGATAAGCTTTGAGAATACATAACTAAAATGAATTCATTTTCTTAGTTTATATGTGAGCACACACCAAACCATATCAATACAATAATGCAGAGGTATAATAATAAAAAAGAGTAACATCTTGAGTAAACCATGATTGAAATTTCTCTTGATAATATATCAAACAATGATAGACTACAACAAATGTGTAAAGGAGAAAAATACATTCAAAACTATAAAAGAATCCCCAACCTGACAGTAACTAGATTAGAAAATAGATGAGAGATCTCTACTCCTAATTTCCATTCCTGAACACCATAAAAGGGCTATGTAGCTGAGTATCACTATGCTCCACCAATGTCACTATCGAACTATTTTTCATCTATACAAAGAATTAAACATTGGGGAAACACCCATGTAGGGGTCAGTATATACAAATGAAGTAGAATAACCCTAAAAATCCTAATGAGATCAATAAATAGATATAATATAGGTAGTCATCTTTACTCAAAGAAAGTTGGAAAACCTCAATATATATGTGTGTGTCTGTGTGTTCATAAATAAAATCAAAATATAGATAAAGGGGATCTCCATCTAACAGTATAGCCCTAGATGATGAGTTTTTCTATAGTTCCAATGGTCCATCATCATTTCCCATCATATTACATGTCTATATGAGTAATCCATATAGAGGAGCTGCATCTCACCACTACTCAAAAACCTAAGGGGTGACAATCTCCAATAAAGGACTCATTACTTAGTATGATAAATGGGTTAAACTATAAGAAAGGTACAGTACGCACTCCCTTGTGTGACAGGGTAGTTCCACTAAGTGGATAGATAGATGACTTTCACCCCTGTGCGATAGGAGGGTTCTAGTCAAAGAAGGGAGGACTTGGCCCCTAACATGATAGGGGGTACCACTCGGTTGGTATAAGTATTGGATCCACTCCATAATAAGATAGGGGGACACCTTTTAATACATAGAAGACATGATCCCTAGTATGATAAGGGGGTGACACTCAGTTGGTATAGGAGATGCACCCTAGTTCTATAGGGGGTGGAACTTAAATTAGTGAAAAATAATGGGATACCCATGACCTGGTGTGAAAGGGGGATTTTCAACCCTGAACTCTCTCTGATGTTCTTGCCCAATCACGACCACTATCAAGAATTATCTAAAAATCACCTTGCTTATATAATTCAACATTATATCTAAAAATACATTATAAAGGAAATAAACTTGTTCTATGTGGAAAATTACTCAGGATAGGCTACTGGGGGACCAAAATTCGAGTTCATATGAAACAGATATGCAAGGTGAATATTTCTCATATTGGTACATGATGTGTAAGGGGTCCAAAATATGTGTGGTACCACTCTAATGTCTGGTTGTGTTATCATATAGATATAGCTCAGAGGCCATGTCACCATACATTTTATTGTAATGGGTCAACACGGTGTGTCTTATCTACCTGGAGGCCTGCCAGTGTGCTCTTAGTTGTGCCCCTATTCAACGGTTCATGCCCGTATACTCCAAGAGCACATGAAATGTCATCTAGCATGGGGTCCTAACCATGTGTTGTGGGAAAATGGCTTAGCTACCTTGGGAGGATTACATATAATTTAGGATCACATTGTGACATGTGATCATTAACTCCTCCCAAAACCCTAGTTCTATATCTAGGGGTACACAATGTGTGATCAGCATACTACACATAGTGTAGTCACATCCTACATAGAAACCTAATATTCATCACATAGATCCTAGATACTCTATTTATTCTTCCAATTCTACCCATTGAGCACTTAAAGATACACCATTTATGGTTAGGTCATAGATCATTTATTTCCCTGCATTTGGTGGCTAGAACTCAGAATCTAGCAACCCGCACATCGCTCGCAGCACTGCCCAACAAGTCTCTTGTGACTTGTTATTTCCTCTTCAAATACCAAATCAATAGAGGCTTCTCCTATAATTGGTAACTTGTTCCAATCCATTAGAAAATAATAATCATATATATCATAAACCAAACACCATGAATATGGGGGTTCAATCATGCTTGAAATTTCTCTACAAAGTCGAACCACAACCTCGTAAGCCAACAACGAAGACTATGAAGAACGATGGGGGATAAATTAAAAGGAACAAAGTCAGACCTTTATTGGATAAGTGTTCTTGGCCAAATATTACATAGCAGTTTTATCAAGGGTGATAGTAAGGCTTAGTAATCATAATTTAATTCAAATAGTCAAATTATTCAAATGGGCTCATGCGATGAATGGATAAATATAGATCAATATGTAGATAGAAATATCCATGGACAATATTTTAATAAAAGGGGAGAAGTCCACAATTAATAAGACCTACCTTGATATATGATCAATATTTTGTGAGTAAAGTATTTTTCAATAATTAGAATAATCTATTACATTTGTTACCTCTCAATCCACCTCAATCCGATCATTGTTCATCATCTGATGTTGATCATAAAAGGAACAATGCTCGCTCTGTACTCTCATATGAATCTTGGGTTATACAAATAAACCTGAAATTTTTTTATATGTGTGTATTTATATAGTTTTTTATATTAGTTTATTTAATAAAATAACTGAATTGTTCGTTTATTTATTTTATTAAATGAACCCACCAACAACTTCCTCAATTGGATATCTGACACTGACCAGCCCTAGGTTATACCTCTCATATAATTATAATTTTGGAATCAACCATGGTATCATATTTATGATATGGGCCTCATTTCAATAGATATTCTATTATTTATGAAAAATTGTTTCTGTATGGTATTAATATATATAATATTTTTATAATATCAATTTCGAGCTAACGGATCCTCAAAACCCCATAACATCTTCGTACCTGGATCCAAAAATATTCCTTAATATTTTTTAAAGTCTTATAATGAATAAAAGGGTTTCAAAATAATTTATTTATATTGAAATCTCTTAATGGGATTAAACAAAAAAAATATAAAAACTCAACAAAATAGAATCACAAGTAGATGAGCACATGTAGTTTGATTTCATTGAGTGACCCATATTAGATAATTTTACATCTCATGTAATTATATTAGATTGAATGGACTGAAATATGGGTTACAAAGTTATTTTGGTTTATGAAAAGATTCACATTGGGGTCACCATTTTTGTTTTTTTCCCATTTTCAAGACACATTCCAATGGTGTTTATTCATGGAACCAAAAACACCAAATGATTCATGTATCCATGATATGGATATACTTTCCAATGAAAGGAAATCACCTGGAATTTTTTCCAATGATTCTTAGGGACTCATATTGCTTGAAAATGATGGGATGTGAATCTCATCACACCCATTTGGGGGAATTGATTCCTACTTTATGACTCTCTGATATATTTAATTCATATTCGTGAATCCTTTGTAAAACCAAATATAAGTATGGACACCCATTATATCTAGAATCAATCACTTATAAATTATTGAATAATCATCGGTATGTATAAAGTGTTCTCCATTAATGGAACCATCCATATGTAGTTGAAATTTTCCATTGAGATATCCATCTGTATGTATCATAAGTTATCTATTTCATCTTATTATTTATATTTTCATGATTTATTTAAATAGGTCATGGTTTAATGCCTCATGATAAGGTTCTCTAGAGGCTATTGTCTTCCAAGGAGGAAATTTGAGTTTTTATGTCATGATCGAGTTCATGATAAGGACCTCCTACATATACTTATGAAAGGAAATAGAACCCACGTCGGTTTGTACAACTTAATGAGTCACATTATACCATTTAAGTTAATGTGAAAAGGACAATACCATGAAGTTTTAATATCGTGGTGTATGAAATTATTGTAGAAAGGATCCTAGAAAAAAGATGGAGTGGGACGTATGCATGATATTCCCTTTATGGTAGATATCAAAAAAAATAAATCATGATTAGAAAGGATTTATCTTACATGGAAAGTGTCCCTATGAAGAAAAATATTTCTATGAATATTGACTAGTGAGGGTGAGATATAATGGACATGGATGGGATATGAATTCCTAGTTGTGGGTGATATTACCTATAATTTTGACCAATAAGAATGGTATAGGATTGAATGTTTTGTTTGTGAATCTTTGGGAGGCTTCCTATGTATCCCTTCGAGATGAGAATCATATCCCATATAGTTTGCAATGTTTGGGGATTACACCTATGGGAAAGAAAGAATATTAATTCTTGGAGAATATGGAACTATGAAGGTTCATCTCACCTAAAATATGTACCTTTTAGATGTTGGTAACATAGTTTGGGGATTACACCTAGTGGGATGCCCATGATAAGGTTCTGATCATTCTAGTGTTATGACCACCACTAAACTTTTTTCCCACATGAGTCATTGTCTATTTGAGAAACAAGAGAAAATAGATGATCCTTGCATTGTGTAATAATTTTTTGGAGGGACTTATACCATTATTTGAAGCCTATGATGGACATTCTTATTCATCCACTAGTGAAAGATGGTGGGGTTATGGAAGGTAAGAGGAATATGACATCCGGTAATGAAGGCTAGGGGATTACTCAAGGAGGGATTCTCTGTTACTGCCTCATCCACTGTTGGATTTGGGCATAGATAAAATAGCATATTTATGAAAAAATATGTAACTTAATAATTCTAATATTCTTACATATTTATAAATCCCACCTTGGGAGAATAATTATCTACTAGATGATCATATATCTCCCCATTCTCTTCACATTTCATGTAACATATGTCACTAATCGGACCAAGAAATTTACCTCCAACACCATTGAGGATTACATCCTCAATAATATAAGAATGAATGATTATATACATTTTTATTATTCTACCTCGTATTTATGTTAAATTCATAACTTCATTTACGAAGGAAATAAATTATCATGGGAGGGACACACTAATGTATCTCATCCCTAGGCTGGATGAATTTGGTGTCTATAGGGGAGGTCTCACTGATTCCATTATCATATTTTTATGTTGGTCAGAGGGATTAATATTGATAGATAATAAAGGGTCCAATATGAGTTTGAACACAACGTGTATTGAAGAAAATGAGAGTGGAAGGGTCAAACACCATAAGGATACCTCATTCTACACAAGTTTCTCACTATTCGGGATGGGGAATAGTAGTGGGGATCTTCCGTAAAAGTATATTCCTTCATAGTTGAATTGATTCATTATTGAAAAGGGGCCCCATTTGTAGATAACAAGTCAATTCCATTTTCTTTGGAAGGATATCCCATTGTGTTTTGTGTATATTTTCTAAGGATCCCTTTTTTTATGGGATCTCTTTTCCCAATGTGGTATGTTGTAAATGAATTAACTACTGAAATTCACTCTCGTATCCTTATTTGGTCTTCTCAACTATCATTATGTATGCTATATGTGTCTATTCTAACAATAAGACCTAGTATTTATAGGGAATATGAATAACCATTTTACCAAGATAGTTTTTCATCTGTATTATGAATCTCTTGTTTTGTGGTTGACAATGAAATAATTTCCTCATCTATAAATATTTTTTGTTTGCAACGGTGATAGGGTGGACTCCTTATGTTGTAGATGAAATTCGGTTGTGGGGGGAGAGATATCATTTCCTAAAAATGTGAATTAAGATCATTTATGGCGGAGTGGTATCACTACCTCACCCTATAAGTGGTTTTTTAGTGGAGAACCATGAAATGTGGAAGTCCCATATAGTTATAGAAACTATGTTGGAATGAGTTGGTTGTTTTTTGTGTACTTTACCAATTTTAACATTATGAATTGTTTTCCCAACGTGATTATATATTTCCAAAACATATAATAAATTTCTAAAATTATTTTTTAACATTTTGGTCCTAATAATAAGGCGTTATGTCAGATCCTAACTTCCATGAGAATATTGTTAGAGGATACTAATACCCATGACATAGACATGTTTCATTCCATACAGAATAACCATAAAGAATTGATATGGGGAAAATCATTTATTAATATCCTAATATTAGAGGAATTATTTATATACTTCCTATATAAATTTCCAATTTTTGAAAAAATTTAAAATAAAGCATTTCTAATTGTATTGTTATGTTTAGTAAAACATTTAAAAAAATATAAAAAATTGTATTACTTGTTCTTAAAAACACATAATATATATATATATATAATTTTAAGATATCTTTATTATTTTTAATATTACACAATTTTTTTTTTGTTTTATCCATAATTTTTAATGTCTCCAAAATGTAGTTATAATTTATTTGACCATTTTAGTTATCTATTTTTATAAATATTATAAAATGTGTGATTAATATAGTTTTATTCATATCATTTTGCAGTTTTTTTTCAATTTTATATGTCAAAAGATGGAATTATGTCATCATTAATTATTGGTTGTTAATTTGATTTATATAAATATGTCAAATCAATTAGTTGATTCATATTGATCTTCTCAAGAGAATCCTCTTGATACTTATTATAAGGAGTCTCCTATTTCCTCTACACATGATCCTCCTACTTCTATAAGGAATGATAAGGATTATAAGTTTGGAAAATGTTGTACCAAACGTATTCCTAATTTATCACTTTCTTGAATTAAATACTAGAGAAAATATATTCAGTTTGATACTAATGAAAATCCCATATTTCTAACTATTTTTTCTCTATAAAATCTTGAGGAATAAAAATTTGATTTCAAATTTTAAAAGTTTCAACCAGAAGACACTAACTCAGTTATGGGATAACTATATCTGAAATCTCATTTATTATTATTTTGTTTATCAAGACATGTTTTTATTAATATTGATTAGTATTACTTTCACTTTATGATGAAATTTGATTTAACTAACACTAAATAAGTTAGTTGGAGGTGTATATCCTTTTATAAAAGTATATGGATGGATTTTAAGTCAAAATAAACATTAAATTTCATTTTTTGAAAGAAAAGATGAAAATATATGTTAGATATATGATGTTTTATATGAAAATACATGGAGGATGTTTGTTAAAACCCGATAATGAGAATCATTTTTGGTAAGATAAATGTAAAGTCTATAATTTGATTTTTTTATTTAATCACTAAAAAAATTATTAATGATTTTTACATTAAATAATACGTAATAAGAATATATCTTTAGGACATCTAGGTGAAGAATGTATGCCCTTATAATTTATCTGATATAGGATATTAGTTATTTAAGGTACCCTTAATGACTATGAAATTTTAGAAATTAAGAGTTGAGTCTTTAGATTTTGCAAAGATTTCCCCTCCTCCCCTCCCCTCATATCTCCTTGAAAATTTAAAAAGTCCTTGTATGAAAAAAGGTAAAATATCTTACAAAATATGAAAAGTACAAAATTTGAAATATTATAAGAAGCAATTTATGTTATTTGTAATTATTTATATTTTATAACACTATTATGAGTTTTCAAATATTCTTTATAGAATTCCTTTTATGAGTAGAGAACACATGGGGACTTCATATGTGAGGGTAGAAGGTATATTTTGGCTCCCATATTAGGTTACTAAGAACAACTAGTTTGTTAGGGAGGATATGAGGTTGGTGTATCTATTAAAAGAATATTCAATAATCTCAATACTTCTTTGAAGAAGAAAGTATATAAAGGAAAATAAAATCATTAGAAGAGAAGTTATGGGAGGAGGGACAGACGATGGAGGATAGGATTAGATCATAGATGTACTTAATATGTATCGACATGTATAAATAGTTCATCCTTTATATCCCACCCCTCTACTAACTCCTCTGCAATTTCCCATCTACCACAAGTTATATATTGAGGTTAAATTATATCATATTATAGCATATGAGATCCAACATTATATTGGGGATACCTTAAATCCTTAGAAGTTGGAGATAAATCAACTTAGGGTACTAGTATAGGATATTATACATGCATTGGATAGAGTGTTATTCCCTATAGTTTGAAAGAGTTTTGGTAAATTTTAACTTTTTTCATTTTAACTTATACAACAACTAACCACTAAGCGATGAAAATATTATATACTTTATTTAATATTTTTTAAAATTTAATTTAATATTTCATCATTTTAATATATCTATATATATATATATATTAATGAAAAGAAATGTTATAACATAGATACATTTGGTGGAAGAAAACTATATTATATCAAGTTGAAGATAAAATAATGTGAAATCCAAGAAAAAGATTTAATTCGATAAAATTATATGATCTTACCCTACAAAATAGGAATTGTTTCCAAACATTATTCCAAAAATTGAACTTCATTGTTTATGTCTAGGTTAGATAAAACAGTGCCCTCAAAGTATTTCATATTTTCTCCAATCCAAAATTCCTTGATCCTATCAGATCTAATTAATATTGATTCCTTTTGTGATAGGATTATTTTTCTTTTAAATCCATGAAAAAATATGTTCTTATATATAAGGTTTTTAGAGTTATACCATGTTAAATTATACACTATAATTCTCTTTAAAATAATAGGACCCTTGAATTCCATTCTTGAGACTTTTAACATGATTAAGACCAAAAAAGATAAATCATCATTCAAATAATGTTTAGTTTATATTTTTCCCATACTATTTTCACCAAGGTCTATACTAATGTATCTAGTGATCATGGAGTGTCTCCCCCCATAATAAGTTTTCCTAATTCTCAATTTCTTTGATAAATATAATTTGAAACCCACATAATCCACTATAGTATTTTTTCCCTTTGTGATTTTTTTGATCAATATAATTCATTTACCTTATATTAAATAAGAGATGGGGAGAAATCAACATCTTCATCAATGTAACCCAATACACACCTATATTTCATACTCTCATGAACCTGAATATCCTACTTGCTATTAGTTTTAGTAGTAACCATAAAAATCAAAAAATAATGATAAACATTTTTAATATAGAGGTATTAGCATATGTATTTTTTCTTCCAAGATTAAATTATGGTAGGTATTGTCCTTTCCATATAATCCTTCATTAATAATGTAACACCACTACACCAGAAGCTCAAAGACATTGCATTATTTTAATACATTGGCCTGATTATAAGGAATCAAATCATAAAGGAGCGATCACTTTAGTAGTTTTGTAAAAAAGATTATATTCATGAAAAATACATTAAAATTAAAAAAATAAAATAAAAAATATATATTCCTTCGATAATTCCATTACACTCCTAGGTTAAACCTACATATCAGCCATAATATATTTTTTTTAATCCTGGGAAAATAAAACATAAGAAAGGGGTGATATCAGATGCTTTGTAAGGGTAAGCATATTGCCGAATCTATTATGAATAAATAATCATAAACCATTAGGTAATATTTATAACTAAAAATATATATCTAAAAATAATCATGATCATATTATGTCTAGAATAAATAATTCCTTATAAAATAAGAATAACCATGGATATTATACTAGATGAATAATCACATGGAATATCCATAACTAAAATCATAATTATGAAATGCATAATGTCAGACATATTCACTATAAAGATAAATCTGAAAGATAGATAATGTGAATATCTATCCTCCTGACAGTTTATGTTTGTCGGTTGAAACCCATGTAATTTGTGTCCAGATCTACCTTCCTAGTAATGTCAAACTTTTTGGAAAACAAACGTGAATGGTTTGTCGCCCACTAATTTCATCTCATGATACCTACTAACGCATCAAGGGGCTATAGAAGATCCCACCCATCACATACTAAGTCCAATACATTATTTAAAAGAAAAGGGTGAAGCATAACATAAACATTCATATTCGAACTTGCGTACGAAATGATAATACTTTAACCATAAAGCATGAATGGTATAAAAATATCACATCCATATCAATCATATTATAAAACCTTCAATACAATCTAGAATATTGTATCATAATAAATAAATCTTGGTAAATAATAAAATACAACAAAGGATATTTACATAGATGAAAATAATCTAATAAAATTATTAAAACTATTTTAGAGAAATATCCATTTTTTACATTGAAATCATTTTAAAGTCCTCCAATTATAATAGAACCCATTTCTTTTGAAAATAACCTTGTATGATTATAAGGGATGCTTCACAATGTTTTGGGGTCATAAAAACCAAAAAATATCCACTAAATCCATATAAGATAAAAATCACTCTTTCATTAATTTTTTGAAAAGATCATAAAGTACCTCATTTGGAAAATTATAGAAATATTCGTTTCAAAACAATTTATAAAAAGTCAATGATTGGTAAAAATTACATTAAACAATTCTTGATAACATTTTGAACTACATTTTTGGGAAATATGGACATGGATAATAAATTTTTCCCTGTTGATACTTACATATAAAAATCCCTATATAATAATTAGACTCTGAAATAAACCCTTACCTTGTACTTTTTTTTGAGGGTTCGTTAACCTTCTCTCTTCAGGTTCCTCCTTTTGATTTGCACAAAA
This sequence comes from Viscum album, assembly GCA_963277665.1. Classification (NCBI taxonomy): domain Eukaryota; kingdom Viridiplantae; phylum Streptophyta; class Magnoliopsida; order Santalales; family Viscaceae; genus Viscum; species Viscum album. Next base: position 66,207,511 of record OY728135.1, on the reverse strand, counting down.
GGACTCATCTAGTTGGATTTATTGAAAAAGTATGGAATATATATTGAATTGAGGGAATTTTCTAGGTGATTTGGTTAGGTTTTTTTTTGAGATAGAGGCCATTAGAGGTGTGAATAAAAGGGAATGAGAGGTACCCTTTTATAAGTGAGGGGAGGGGCATATTTTAAAACTCCAAAACAATTAATTTAATATAAATTTATTTTAAATTTTGAATAGATAAAATTTTTTTTGTTTCAATTATAATATTTCTTATGTCTAAATCCTCTCAACCAATTAATTTTAGACATGTTTTGATTTTATTTTATACCTTATCATTTTCATTTTTTCTAAATTAATCTGGTTTATTTTTCTTGTAGTAATAATTTTCTAAATTTTAAAAGGTTATAACTAATTAATTATGAGGTGTAAATTGTCCATAATTGGACATCTTATGACATTTTAGACATTATAATTATCCATTTTTAGTTTTGAAATATTTTTATTATTTTTAAAGAATTTAATAAAACATTATTTATAGAAACATTGAATAATGTCAGTTTTGACACTATTCATTTATTTGACATTAAATAAATTCAAAACATAAATATTACTTCACAAAAACCATTTAATATACTCATAACATGTAATAGTAACCTATAGAATTACACTATCACTTCAATTATGTAAAATTATATTTATTTTAATATTTTTAAAATCATTTATTTGGTATTTCTATAAAGAAAATAATTACTTATTCACTATGGTGCCATTATTCATGGTATTCATATAGTTTATAAAAATTATAAATAAATTACTATTTGTTGTATAATTATTTTTTCTTTCTAGATACTATTCATAATAGAATCTACCTCTTGGTTATCTATATATTAAAATTATGTTACTTATATGAAATGAGAGTGTGACATTTTGTGACATTCTAGGATTTTAATATTATCAAGGCCATTTTCATGGAAAACTGTCCATTAAATAAAAAAATTAAAATTATGAAATATGTTACATTATAATAGTTATTTTGGAAAATTATATATTTTTAATTACTTTATCTCATTTAATAAAAAATTATTTATTTTAAATTTTCATTTGGGTCAATTTTGTTACGATTTAATATTCGAAATTTTAAAAATATAAAACAAACATTATAACTTCTAAACATACATAAAATCTGTCAGTAACATGTTATATTATCTATAAAATTCATGGATGTCATTTGTTAAGTAATATTATATTTATTTTAATATTTTTTATATCAATTATTGGATTATTCCATTAATGAATCAATAACTACATCATCATTTTATCACCATTGAATTAAATAAATTATTTCATAAAAAATATAATTACATTACCGTGATTTATGTTATCATAATATATTTTTATATACTATTTACATTCCATGATATCCCCAATATAACCCCATATAAAAAATACATTACTTGTTAAAAACAAAAGTGTAACAAAAATGACTCTATATTTAATATAATATGATAAATTCATTAAAGTCATCCAAGTGGATCCAAGTGGTCCCAAATTCTACCCAAATATTATATTGGTCAAAATAAACTCATCCAATTAAATTAAGACAAATATTAGGGTAATTTGGATATTTTCATAATATAATGATTACCTTTAATTACTCGATTTACCCTTAACCGTGATAATAAAATTTTATACTTGATTTACTATTCATAATTTCCAAAAATAAAATAGAAATATTTAAAATATTTGGAATATAAAATAACAAATATTTAATCCATTTTTTCATATTCAAAAAATATAAATGGATAAAATTAATTAAAATTAATCTCACTGACAGAATAAGAAAAAGGTTTATTTAGTAAACCATTCAAAAGTTCACATAGTTTTAATATTCAATTTCAATGTGAGGTTTTTTCTAATGACTTAAATTTTATTAAATGATAATAAATTAACCTAATTATACTTAAAAATCAATTAAAATGATAATTTATCAATATAAATAAATTTGATGGAAAGACAGTTTTGAATTAAAATGCATTATTTTTCACTTTTCATTAAAATATGAAATATATTAGAAAAACACAAAAAATTAAATCAATGAAAATTTATATGTCCTTACTCCAAATAAAAAGTTTATTTTTAAAAATAAAACTTATAAAATTTCCAAATACTATATTTAAAATGGGGTTTCCTTCAAAAGGTGGAAATACAATATTTTTTGACAAATACATCTTTTATCCAATGAATGAATTTGTTCTTATATCATGTCATATAAGATGAATTATAAAATTATATGGAAGATATAAAATTCAAATTTGGGATAATTGTATTCATAAACTCAAATTTAACAGCTAGATTATATATTAAATAACAAAATTATATTAATATATTATTGTTCAACAAAACTGGGTCTTGCGTGTAATGAAATCTAACTCATTGTTATGTGTAGCATATGAATAACATGGAATTTCATAAAAATAAGGAAATAAAATAAATTATACTTTTTTATAAATGGAGATATTATGAAGTCTCAGGGTGTTACATTCTCCCGTCCTTTAATAAATTTTATCCTTGCATTTTTTAATTGGGATCGAAAACTAGGGGGTTGGAATTTGAATATATCATTGTTGAAATCCCACATCAGAAATAGATTAATGATACCCCAACATTAAAATAAATATAGATAAGTACGAAGTTCACTAAAGATAACACATACAGGGGTTCCATTTTGGAAAACATAGACATGAAAGAAAAATATAACCATCATGTTCTGATTGAGAGTGATATAGAGTACGATTTATAGAGAGTTAACAATCACAAAGCTATATATATATATATGATCTAAACAAACAATTGATTCATCAAAAAAATAACTAGGTTAACATTTTTGGTATCAATATCCTTTCCCTATAGTTGAATAATTAATTTACTTAATATACTAATAACACAAGGAAGTGTACTTACTTTACAAGTAGAGTTTAATCCTTTAACCTATTCCTACCACAAACTCATATTTTTCATAAAAAGTTAATAAAAATCAAAAATATTCTATTTATCTTAATTGTATAGGGTTTAGAAAATAAAATTATACATTATAATTTATACCATTTAAATAAATAAAACTATGTTATAATAACCAGGACTTATATTAGTCTAGCGGTAGGTGATGCACCTTTGTCACCCTTTAGTTGCAGGTTCAAGTATCACAGCCTTTCTACATGTGATGGTATGTCACCCGACCAGTGGGTTTACCATTTCTAAAACTATATTACTATAAAATTCCATAATTAACATTTTTATGTTCAACATTAAATAAATTTTCTATCCTAAAAACAATGATATCAAATGTTAAATATAATCCATTCCAACTTTGAAACTCAACTAAAATAATTATGTCCAAATTAACAGTCCAATAAGGTCTCTAAATTTCTAAAATCCATCTTAAAATTAGATTTTCCTCCAATGTAATGTTTCTATTATTATCACATACCAAAAATATGAACACCTTGAAAAAATAAAACCATTATGATTCAATATCATTAAAGAATAAGTAATGCAGTACAATCCTCGTATATTCCATTATTCTTATAACCTGTACATTTCTAATAAAATATTAAAATTACGTAGTTCTTGAATCCCAAAAACACAAAAACATTAATTATTAGATTTTTATTATATTAATATACTAATATTTTACTTTATCCCTTTTTTCTGAAATGTATTTCCATGACGTTTAGGAAATTTGCATGTGTAGTGCCCCATTTCACTATAGTTGGGATATTAAATATCAGTCTTTTCTATCTTCCCTTTGAATTATTTTCATAGTGACCATTCTCACCAGACTTATAACAAACACCCAATCCTTTCAATAACTTCCCACGGTTATTCTTTCCACAATTATCACATGACTGAAAATCCCTTCTTCCCTTCTTCCCGTTATTCATCTCTTGCTCCAACATCTTCTTCTTCACTTTCTTCCCCTAAATGTAATAGGAATTAGAGAATCATTTCTCTATCATGATACCACATGATACTATATGTTCGTGTGATGAGAAATCATGGGAGACAAAATCCATTCATAGGAATGGATTTAACCTATCAATGAAATGGTCAATCTATACACAACAACAATGACATTTTTATTGTGTTTAAAGGAAAATAATAAGCACAGAAGCGCCTAAAAATAACACTTAAGGAGGTTTGAAATAATGAATCCCAAGGGTGCCAGCCTGAACAAAGATGGTACCCTATTTGGGAACGGAACTGAGACTAGAGAATATAAGGAACCACTCTCCCTAAAAATCTCTAGAGGAATGAAATTTTACCACAACATATTTTTCGTTCCATGTATGGAGCATGGGCAAGGAATTAATCAGAATCCACTTGCACCTTCTAATGGGATATTCAATGGACAACGAAGTATATCCCTTTCTTATGATTTACTAGTATATGGTCAGTGATTCATTCTATATCTACCTTACGAAAATACTCATCTGATTGAAGAAGAGAAGGCCCGAGAGGAAAGCATGGGCCTCCTCTTCGAGGTAGTTGTAATTCCCAAAGAAAGCAATGAAATACACCACCACTATGCCTTTTGAATATCTAACAATTATGCCTCCCATCATTGACACCATAAAATCTGATCCATAAATTCATAACATGTAACCTAAGAGGGTTGAAGTCACATGACCCAGTAACCCCAACAGAAGGGCTTGAGTGTGACATGGGAGGGGAGGGATACAAGGCCCTGATAAAAGGGCCATCCACCGAGTCTTTACATATCCTCCTAAAATACAAAATGAGGTTCTTGATATTAAAAAGAATACCTATAATAGTACTCTAAGAAAACAATTTCTTCCTATCATTCATGTTCGACCAAACCACCGAGCACCTAGTATTTAAGATAACATTTCTACCTTTCCTATCCCATTTGGGCCTAGACACATCTCAAAACCAGCGCTGTAGGAAAAAATCATTGGAAGCATCATGTACAATGCTATCTGTAAACTGGGTGGATTCTCCCCATTACACATTTTTCTACTCACTATTGAATTACATGTGATAAGTAGACTCTATTCATGGATCTTGACAGAAAGAAAAATTTGAATCCAACCTAATGCCTTTGCGTTGTACACTTTCATCCGTAGGTAAATAATTATTTTGAATAGACCACACTAGGAATGAATATTTGAGAAGTAGTTACTTTCACCATAGGATTTATACCAAATGTTCAATAGGATTTGATTCTCCCATGATGATGTTGAAATAATGACTTTTGAAAACCCAATGCATTCCATATTTTCTACCTCTTCATCTTCCTTTATGTTTCGGATTAATGACCACCATTGATCCACATATCCTAATAGATAACAAACTATAATGAAAAAATTTTACATTCCGTTAATCCCCAAATCTAGAAATATTTTTTATAAGAAACTTACCCATTTATCATTCACAAATGGATTTTTAGTTCCATTAAATGTTGAAGTTTCTTTTCTCATGAAGCATTATAACAATGATCTTCCACATTGTGGATCAGGGTGCCACATAAGAGTTAGGTTATTATTCATAACCTAATTCAGTTGTCCCAATATGATTATAAGCTATATATCACTAGCCATATAACCCGCTCCACTATTATTATCTTCCATAGGAGGTTAATCCCTACATGGATTATGTTCATTGATATGATTCCCATTTCTTCCACTAGGTTCCATTTCTAAACAACGACATTCACTAGAATACGTTATAAATCATAATGTGTAATTTGAAAATACCAAACATAAATTGAATTGTTTTTTGATATCTAATATCATAATCAAAATCATGGATTCTTATGGGATATATTAAATCATATATAATGGTACGAAAAGAAAATGTGAATTATCCTAAAAATATCCCCCGTGAGTGTCAAACCAGGTGCGCAGTAAGACCCATTATTGGGTACCAGGTTACCCCGAGTCAAGCGTGGAACACCTTGTCAGAGTTATTAATCCTAGGCACATCTTATCTCAAACCAAATCCCTTTGTAGTATCTAGAAAAGGATTCAAGTTCTAGAAATACCAAAATAATCTCTACATTACAGAAATTGTAGATGTTCTTCTATACTAATTCTCAAAGTCTATCTTAGGGTAATGTTTCCTAATATATGTTTTCTGAATCTAGTTTCCATAGTTGTTTCTATACTTCTTTGATAACAACTGTAATGTCCCAACCCCAGAAGCCTAGATCCAATTCATTTTTTTAATAAATACTCATGATTATAAGGAATCAAATTCCAAAGTATTGATCAATTTAACAGTCTTTTAAAAATGATTATATTCGTCAACCTTACATTAGAATTCAAAATATAAAATTAAACATAGATAATCTTTTTAAAATTACATTTTTTTCCTTGCTTAACCCTACAAATAAATCATAATTCACTTCTTAGAATCCTGGGATAATAAAACATAATAAAGGGGTGATATCAGATGCTCAGTAAGTGTTACCATACAATAGAATTTATTGTGAATAAATTATCATAAACCTTAAGGCAATATGTATAACTAAAACTCAAACCCTTTAAATATAATCATGATCATAACAGGGCCAGAATAAATAATACCATATAAAATAAGCATAACCATAGATATTCAACTAGTAGAATAATTACATGAAATATCCATAACTAATATCATAATGAGGGAATGCATAATGCCATACATCTTCACCATCAAGATATATCCTCAAGATAGCTATTCTCAATATATAAACTCATTATATTTTAAGTGTGTGGGTAAAAACCCATCTGATTTGTGTCAAGATCCATCCTATTAACAATTCAAATCTTTTTGGAAAACAAACTTTAAGGGTTTGTATCCCACTAATTTTGTTTCATGAGACTTACTGATGCATTGAGGGGCAATAGAGGGCCCCTCTCATCACTCACTAAGACCAATCCATTCTTAAAATGAATAGGTTGAAACATAACATAAACATTCATGTTATAAATTTTATATGAAATGTTAATAAATTAACCATAAACCATGAATGGTATAAACAAAGCACATCCACATTCAAACATATCATAAAACATTTAATACATTATGGAAGATTGTTTCATAATAAATCAATCCTAATGAAGTATAAAATCCAAAAAATTATGTTGAATTTGATGAAAATAATTAAATAAAATTATTAAAAATCTTAGAGATAAATATCCCTTTTCTAGTGGTTCTGTCAGTCACACCTTCAGAGCAAGTTTTGGTCAAGGTCATGCTCTCCAAGCCGAGGCGATGGCTCTTTTCCCTAGTCATTGACAGTTCTATAAAAGGAAGATATCTATTGCAGTAGTGGATATGGATTCCTTTGTTTTTCATGACTCATGGAAGGGCACTGGTAAGGTGTTGTGGTATATCATTTATACTATCAGAAGATGCAAGACATATCTTAGCAGAGACATAAAGGTCCTTCCAAATTGGAGGGAGGGGAACCAAGTTTCAGACATTTTGGCCTCTACTTCAACCAATGGTGCTGATATCACTCTATTTTCCAGTTAAAATTCACTACCTCCTGAGGGGTTGATTCTAGTTAGAGGGGATTCCCATGGATTTCACTACTTTAGACCTCCCTGAGAGACTCACTTTGCATATAGTGTTATTGTTAATAACATTCATGATGATTTTGACGATCAACACATCATAGTGACGGAAAATAGCTTCTCGCACAGTAAAATTTTAAAAAACACTCTTTCCTTAATTTTCTGAGAAGTTCATAAAGTTACTCATTTGGAAAACGATAGAATTATACCTTTCAAAACATTTTATAAAATGTAAAATATGGGTAAAATGACATTAAAGAATTGTTGATAATATTTTGAAATTCATTTTTAAAAAAATGAACATGGTTGATAAATGTTTTCTAGTAGATAAAAACATTTAAATAACCTTTGATAATAATGAGATTGCATAATTAACCATTACCTTGTAGTTTCTTTTATTTGAGGGTGATTTAACCTCTTGTTCTTCGGGTATCTCAATTTGAATTTCACAAAAGGACTCCTTAGGATGGATTTATACCGAAAGTATGGCCTCCAGGATAAACTGAGTGAATTTTGGAGGAGATGTGGGTAGGGTTTGGCTCAGCCAAGGGCTTTAAAAGTGTTAACAAATGAGGAGGAGAGGCTCCCTTTAATAAGAGAGGGTTGGGGCATGTTTGGAACCTCTAAAAATATTAATTTAATATAAATTGATTTTCATTTTCCAATAGATCCAAAGTGAGTTATTTTGAATATAATATGAGTATAGGTCGAAATCCACTCAACCAATTAATTTTAGACATGTTTTGATTTTTTTTAAACCTTACCCTTTTCATTTATCCTTAATTAATCTATTTAATTTTAATTATAGTAATAATATTCTAAATATGAAAAGGTTATAAATAATTACTTATGTGGTGTAAATTGTCCATAATTAGACACTATGACATTATAGACCTTAAAATTATCACTTTTCAGTTTTTAAATATTTTTATAAATTTTAAATAATTTTATAAAATGCTATTTTTATAAAATATCAATAGTGTCAATTTGGACACTATTCATTTCTTTGACATTAAATAAAATCCAAACAGAAATATTAATTCAAAAAAATAATTTTATATAATACTAATAAGTCATATTTACCTATAAAATTCATGTATAATCTCAATATATTTAAATTATATTTATTTTAGTTTTTTTAAAATCATTTATTTGATATTCTATTAATAAAATAATTACTTCTTCACTATTTAGTAAATATTTATGGTATTTATTGAGTATCTAAAATTATAAATTAATTACTATGTTGTAGAAAATTCTATTATCTTTATAGATACTATTCATTATTGTATCTATCTCTACGTTATCCCTATATTAAAATTATTGTACTTATAAAAACTAGGAGAGTGATATTTTGTCACATTCATTGATTTTAATAATATCTTTGTAATTATCATGGAAAAGTGTCCATTACAAGATTAAAAATTTATAATTATGATATATGTGACATTATAATAGTTATTTTGATAAATACCATTTTATGAATTTTATATCATTTAATAAAATATGATTTATTTTAATGTTTCATTTATGCCCATTTTGATACTATTCAATATTCACATTAATAAAAATATAAACCAAACATGATAAATTAGAAAACGTACTTAAAATATGTTACTAAAAAGTCTCTAGTATCTATACAATTCTTGTATGTCATTGATTAAGTCAAATTATTTTTATTTTAATATTTTCAATATCTTCTATTTGAGTTTTCCCTTAATGAAGGAATTATTACATAAAAATTATAGTGCCATTTAATTTAATATTAATTTCCAAAAAATAATAAATAAATTACCATGATATAGGTTATCATTTTATATTCATAAAAACTATTTATTTTCCAATATATCCCCGGTATTAACCCTTATTAAAAACACTTTACTTGTTTAAAAAAGTTTAACAGAAATGAATTTAGATTGAATATAATATTTTAAATGTATTAATGACTTCCAAGTGGCTCCAAGTGGTCCTAACTTAGATAAAAGGATTATCTTGATTAGAATAAACTCATGAAATTATATTATGACAAGTGTTCAGGTAATTTTGATTTTTTAATAATATAATTCTTACCGTTAATTACTCAATTTACCCTTAACCTCAGTAATAAAATTTATTACTAAAGTTACTATTCATAATGTCCAAAAATAAAAGAGAAATATTTAAATAAATTTCACCTTTTAATTTGAAATATGGAATCCATTTTTCGATATTCTAAAAATATAATTTGATGAAATTAATTAAAATTAATCCCATTGGTGAAATAATAAAAATGGTTTTTTAAGTAAAATGTTCAAAAGTTTACATAGTTTTTCACCTCCAATTTCAATGTAAAGTTGAATAAAATGACTTATATTAGATTAAATTATAAAAACATAATATAATTATTCTTTAAAACCAATTAAAATTGTAATATATTAATATAAATAAATTACATGAAAAAGCAGTTTTGAATTAAAATGCAATATTTTTCACAATTCCTTCAAATATTAAACTTATCAAAAAATACCAAAACATTATACAATGTAATTTTGGATGTACATATACCAATTAAAAAGTTTATTTTTTCAAATATAACTTATGAAATTGTCAAAACTAGATTTAAAATGGGCTCTCCATCAAAAGGAAGCAAAACTGATTTTTTTTTAAAAATATTTCTTTTAACTAGAAAATTTAATTTGTTCTTATATAATATCACATTAGATGGATGTTAAAATTATATGTAATATATTAAATCCAAAATGATATTAATACTATTCACAACTTCTAATTAAATGGATAGGTTATATATTAAATGACAACATTTTTTTAATATATTATTTTTTGGTAAAACATGGCTTTGCATGTAATGAAAGAAACTCATTATTGTGTGTAGAATAATATTAACATAGTGTTTCATAAAAAGAAATAAAGTATTAAAATTAAATTTATTTTGGAATTAAAATATTATAATGTCTTGGGGTGTTACAAACAAGGTCCACTGAAGTAGTAGCACAATTCTATATGTTAACCGAATCAAACTTTTTAAGTATTCAATAAATATCCAAGATATAACAAATAATTTCATTAGAATTTACTTATTGTTCAGTAGATAACTCATAAAATATATTATTTTAAATTATTTAGATATCCATCTATACATCCACACTTACATCTTCTAGAGAAACTTCTTTGCTGGTATGAAATTCACTAATTGCAATGTTTATGATATCTACAGCTAAAATTTGATTGTATTATATTGTAAAAACATGTATATATTCCTTAATCAATGGTTCCTCAAAATTTATAAAACGAATCAGGTAGGATATCCTTTATTATTTCTTCATCATCCACTTCTTTCGATTTAACTCTTTTCACTAGAAAGGTGAATAAAAAGAATCTGTAGTATTTCACAACATCTATAACCCAAGAAGATATTTGAAACATCCCTATAAACAACCGATTGAATGAATATCTCCTTATAAATTTTTATCCATACATGTTTTGAAGTAGAACCCTCTAGATAAAATTTGATGAAAACTCAGGTGACTAATGTGAAATTTAGGGGGGATGTAGATGAATCATGCTTAATTAGAGAACCAATATAACAATTTAGATTTATTAAAGCATCACACCTAAAACATATATATTTGTAAAACACAAAAAAACCAAAATAGGTTTCACTAAATTTAAAAAACCATCTTCCATGAATAGTGACCAATAAAAAACCCGTATATGTTCGCAAGAAACCTTCCAGAATATTATTCTCTTGTAGTGATAAAACTCATCATGATTTGAAAATCTATGTATCACCTGACCCTCATCTAGAAGATCGAGCAGGAAGTTAGTAAATATTATTCATTCAAGTGTTCTCTAAATCATGGAAATATGGGGTAATTCCATCAAAATCCCCAATAAGATAAAAAATAAAATACAAGAAATAATATTAACTTAATTTTCTAAAAAATATATGCACTGGATACATTTTAAATGATATGGATTTCAAGAGCGAATCAATGAAAGAGGGAGAGTCAAGACTAACTCTTGAGATTTTCATTTAGAATTGGAAATTTGATCAGAGAATGCTTTTTATAGGAAACCCTAATTTTTTCAAGTAAAAATTCAAAATCCTAATATATATATATATATATGGAGTAACATAAAATAAAATAAATGTTTAATAGAAAGAAACATCATAATGATGCTCCTTTGACTTCACAGACTAATTGTTTATAATATATTTCTAAAATATCATTTATGCAATTATGTTTTTTGATGTTTATAATCAACTAATTATTATTGATGTTTTTGGGAATGTTTTATAAGAAATATATTTTACTTATTTTTCATATAGATATGTTAGGAATCATAGTGATATAATTATTTTTCAGTTTTGTTGATTATCATATTAATTTCAATTATATCAATTTTGTGTAACTTACTGCCTATGTTTGTTACTTATTAGGTATTTTAATTCGCTTTGTATTCATTATGAAACGACATTGATGTATACCTTAATAGAATCAATATTTATTTCTCTTGTAATGTGGATATTGTATGATGGAGGGAACCAAATATATTTCTCATGTATTTTAAAAGGAAGTAGTTAAGTGTTTTATTATCCCTTATCTAGATAGGTATCAAAAATATATTTTAGTATAGTGTACAATTTCTATTAATTAAATAACCACTCACATTATATTTTTATTCAGTATCCACTAGACGTTTCTTGTTTTTTCTATAAAAAATCCTCACTTACTAATTATATTTCATACAAGGTAACAAGTTAGGAAACATTAATGTGCTATTACAGAAGTAAGTTAGATTATAATAATTCTTATATATTATAGTAAATTTTTATTTTATTTTATACTTTTTATAATTTTATATTATGGTTTAAAATCACTATCATAAGCTAGAATGAATTAGGGTAAAAATTGTCTGTTATGTATGTTGAACGGTGGATTATTTTATAAGTATTATAATTTAGTGGATACTTAATATGTAATCATTAAATCATCATTTATATTGAAACAAAATTTTCATAATAAAAAAGGTCGATTCAAATTTGGGTATTATGTAATGAGATATATATATGAAATAATTAAAAATAGGATAACTAAATCATTCCAAAAGGTTAGGTTATATTATCATTTTCCCTTTTATTTATCATATCATAATATTGTGGGTAAATATTGAATATATTCTTTTAATTTAATATTTTTTATATCAATTTTTCGTATAATAGGAATGACATAAATCATTTACAAGAAGTATGTTTGATTATTTCATAAGTTTTATTAAGTTATAGTTTACCTCTTTATATTTTTAATGTTGATTTTATATTTTCACTAAAAATTGGAATGTTGTTGTAATTTTAACCATATTGTGAAATAAATTGTTATTATAGAATTGTAAATGATATTTTCTATAGAAGTTTTCGTTGTTTAGTATACTTTTCTTATATTTCCAGACCGGGTACTGTATTTTTAAATAAAATTGTTTTAAAAAAAATTATTATTTTCTATGTTGGTTATTTTGAATTGTGACATAAAAATATATATTCAATTTTCGTTTTATTATATCTAACATGGAATATATTTAAATTTTTAATATAATAATGGTTTTCAAGGAATATTATATAAATAACTGATGTAAAAGAAAAATTATTGTGTTAGTTAAAATAATAATTGTAAAAAATATATATATATCTTCACAAGAATTGATGACACATTATAACAGACATAAAAAATAAATAAACCAATGTAAAAATACTTTTTGGAACTAATGAAGTATCACAAAAATTGAGAATTAGAAAATCTAATATTGGAATGATGTATGATACCACTAGAAGATTTATGTGTGGAAATAAAGTATAAGAATGGAATATAGAATCAAATGGAAGATCGCATGAGAAGATTACCTCACACTATTAAAGTTGTAATTTTAGACAAATATCCACTAAATAAGTAAAATGTTGTTAAAAAACTAGTCATAATTAAAGGTGAGGTATCCTGATATATATACATTGTAAATTACCTTATTACTTATAATGTTTCATCATATTTTAGTAACCAGTAATTTTTAAGGCTTATGGTTGAATCAAAATATTATGTGTGGTATGATACATAATTATATAATATCAATAGTGACCAAAGGGTTAGGTTATGATTATATGGAAATGAAATGAAATCTACTTTAGACTTTTATCATGCACTAATTTTATAGAACACATTAGAGCTTCAAAAATAGCAAGAAAATTCCTAAAATTTGGATTGTAGTTCCTAACATTATTTAAGGGTTCACATGAGTTTTTTAAGAAATTTCAACACTATAAATTTTTTGGAAATATTTAAAAAGGAAATGAATTAAATAAAAGAAATTTTATTTTTTAAAAATATTTTAAGTATGTGTCTTGGTTTTTATAGGAGCATCTACAGTGTCTTTTGGATATTCATGTAACCTTCTTATTATTGAGTATGTTTCAAAGTGGGTAAAGGTAAAAGATACCAAAATTGATGGTTCATCTATTGTGTGTGTGTTTTTTAGTACTAACATGTTTTTTATATTTTAGATATTAATAAAAATCACCAGTTTTAGGAAACTAACATAGTTTATCCTAACCTAACACCAAATCTACCCCAATAAGACCCTAGGAACATTACTAGTTTCCAAAGTATAGAAACTAGTGTTGATGGATTAAACTTCCCTCAATTGTGAACTATTGTTTTATGATAAATCAAAAAATTAAAGATAATATTTACCAAAATATTTGTTATGTCTTTTCATTATATAGGTTGAACATATATATGAAATAAGTAGTTTTATAATTATAAACATACCAAACATTTCATAGAGACATTATGGTAATTCCAATAATATATAAACAAAATCAAAAACCCATATCATAACTATCTCAACACATTTATGAATAATAAAATACGAAGAAATAATAAATTATAAAAAATGGGCTATATACATAGGGATTCAAAAAGATTAATAATAAATTATGTGGTCAAATTGGAAACCAAAAACAACTATCTCCATGTGATAAGTGAACCATCTATCCATACCTCCTCAATTATACCAATCCCAAACTTTCTAATGGTTATCCAACCTATCCAACCAGGTCTGTTATTTACTTGTATCTAAGAAATTATAGACCCCACACACATTGGATGTGTATAACGGGGTGTTTATAATAATGTCTGATAGGTATTCTCACGCCACTTCATGCATAACATTCAAAATTAAATCCATAATATGGTATTTTGGAATACAAATAAACAATATTCCAGTTCATTTATAACCAAACCAGTAACAAGGGATCACCATATGTAATCATTTATTAAAAAGTAAAAAAACTATTTAATTTTGAAATTAGAAAGACTCATTAAAAATCCACAATATAAAGATACCTAATTCAACTTTTCTATGAAAGTGTCAAATATTTTACCCAATTTACAATAACACTTAAATTTTTTTAATGAAAATTTATTTATAATATATTGATCCATTTGAACAGATAGTATAAAATATATATAATTTCAATAATTAAGTTGTTCTGTCCACTATTAAAAAATTATCACCCTTTAAAAATAATCATTTCATTCAATGAAATAAAATTATCTTTTCATTATTTTACAATAGCTATGTTTTTATGTAACTATAAATATGTAGAAAAACTATAATAAAGAGAATATATATAATAAAAAAATAATGATCTTAAAAAACCCCCCATGGGTACACCTAATATCCCTATAAACAATCTATGTATCATAATAAATGAATCCATCTTATTAGATTGTCTGATGTGATCCAACTGCACAAAAAATTGATTTGACACTCCATGGACTAATTAAGAGATGAAGCCCCCTAGGTAGATAATATTACTAAATAATGGTCAATTTAAACCTTTTAATCATACAATAGTTTAATACACATCCTAATGTTTCCTAATTATCCACCTATGGATTCCCATGGCATACAAATAGAGCCGAGTTATCAATTCAATAAAATCTATATAACATATAATAACAAAATTAATCAACCCACACATCACCTTAGATAACCCTTCAATGAAATAACCCTTTAAATTATATCAATGGTGTAATAATAATAATATTTTATCTATAATACATATAACAAGATCATTAATCATTTTCATAATCAACACTAAAAGGAAAATATTCCTTGGTTTTGAGAGAAAACAACTTCAATATAATTATCTTATAATAAAAAAATTAAACATATACATATTTGAGAAAACATATCAAAGTGTATGAAATCATCCTTTAAATAACATAACTAAAACCATTTAAGGACATCATAAGTGGTATACATACATATCTTAGTCATACAAAACAATTAAACTTGAATGTAACCAAACACATCCTTAAGAATTGAAAAAATCATCAAGAAACTGATATAAATTTTTTATAAAATGTAACTTATCATTTTGTCAATATCTATCTCATTATTTCAAGAAAAAACTTTTTTAACATTTGATCAAACAATTTATGTTCATTGTTTCCCTAAAAGACAATTCATAATAATGTAAATATATGAAATAACCTATGATATCATAATTACATTTTAAAAACATTTATAAATCCAGAACATCATCACTGAGACTTATTATTGTATTTATTTTGATTAAAACAATTGGATAAAAACATATAATCACTAATATTTTCATAAATAAAAGAAAATACATGTCTACACATTTTATTAAGGATTAAAAAACCACCATAAGGAAGGAAGAGAATCCATTAAAGGATGATTAGTAACCATAAAATTGGAAAACCCCCAGTTAAAAATAGTGAAACATGAAACCCTAGTCACTATAGCCATGGGGAGACATCAACATAAAGACATAAAGATGTTGAAGATGAGATGTGGAGATAGGAAGAATATTTGAGCCATTAACCTTAAATAATCATGCCCAAAAAATTCATTTGACCACGGATAAAACTATAAGAATATAATAATATGGGAAGATGTCTAGGGAGGATTTTATCCTAATGGGGAGAAAAATGAGGTATGTAGTATTTAATAAGGATCTAGAGAAATTGATAAAAACAAATTTTAAAAAGGTGCATGGGAACTATTCATGGGCTAGGATCCCATGAAAGGAGGGTGTGAAACTCTCTATCCACAATTGGAGTTGCACATATTTCAATATTTATTTTTTTGGTATCATGCATGGATATGATCTATAAGCAAGCATAATGGAAACACCTCTTATAACATAAATTTTTAAACTGAACCGTAAATTAAAAAAATATTATAACCAATGAATAGAATATTAAATACATAAAATGGCATCATGATTGTCATAATTATCCACCAAAAAATCCACCATAAAAAACACTTCAAAAAACATTGAAAATCAAATTAAATTTTAAAAACAATATTTGAAAATATAAAAAAAATGTATAAATAATTTCATTAATTTAAATATTATTTATAAGTGGTCATATCCCATTATATTAGTATCATTATAATTGGGGGACCATAAATATCAACACCATTATTCCATTCACACATATCCATATATTACAAAAATTAATAAATAGATAAATAAGATCCCAATAAAAAATCAATTCATAAGTAAACAATTTTTATAGGAAATTTAGTAACCCAACCAAAATTGATTTCCTAAAATCAAACCATTAAGACAAATATAATTTTTTGATAAATAGAGGTAAAAAATAACCAATTATTCCACTAAGATAATGATAGAATTTAGTTATTTATAAATACGTTTAAATCGAAGAAACATACCTAAAACCAAAAAAATATAACGAAATTATTGTTTTTACCAAATTTGTAAAACCGTTTTATTTGACAACAAACCATATGAACACACCCAAAAAATCATTTTAAATAATAAAAATTATAGATAAAATACCCCATAAACTATTGGATAAACATAATGGATGAAATCATCAATAAAGAAACCATAATAAAATATTTTTTAAAAAATAAAATGAAACATCATCATCCAAAAATAACTAATTTGGACTTATTTAAGAAGAAACATTAAAATAAAACTGAAATGATTAAAAAGGCCTTCCCCTTCTTGAAAAAATTAATTACACATTTATAAGCTTTTATTATAAAAAATATTAAATAGATACAAGGAAACCACACAAACATTCTTACAAAACCACTTATATAAATTTAAAAGAAAAATAAACAACAATATAATATCCTAGAACTCCTATTATAGGGTGTTGGACTCCTCATGTATTAATCATTTTTTAATGATCACAAATATCATTAATAATTACAAATCTTATTAATGATCACAAATCACACAAATCTTATCAACTATGTCTATTTATGTTTCAAGTTATATCATACTTGATAATGGTTAAGCTCAATTCATTTTATGCATATTACTGATTAATTCTGGAAACAGTTATTTACCTAAGTACAAGACACCGTGAAGCTTGACACAGTAAGTCAGACACTGTGAGCGAGACACAGGCACCATGACCATGACACACCGTGACCACGAGACACAGTAACCCTGACACTGTGAAGCAAGACACTAATAATCGACATCGTAAGATAGACACTCTGTTTGCCTATGTTCCAGACACAGTTAGCTAGGCACATTCATCAAGGAAACGTGAAGCCATAAACCGTAAGCAAGACACAGTGAAGGAGACATCGTGAAGAAGATACCGTGAAGGAGACACCGTGAAGGAGACAGCGTGAAAAAGATACCATGAAGGAGACACTGTAAAGGAGACACCGTGAAGAAGATATTGTGAAGGAGACACCATTTGCATATCTACTGTGACACCATTTCTTAAACTCTTTTATCGTTTTTCTATTTAACTTTTTAACGGTCATATTTGACACCTTTAATGTAGTGACATATTTAATGTTTCTTTATAGACATATTACGAGGTATGAGGTACGACACATATTGAACCTGTCGACTAAATTTCATACATTTTTTTCGAATATAAAGAGAAGTGTTCCGAAGAGGATGAACATAAACACTGCAGTGCACAATACTGAACAAAAAAAAATGCCAGTGAGCACGACCACAAAGAACACATTGCAAGATATTCAAGGAAGCAATTGTCTCATGCATGCAATCCAACTCTACTGAAGAACACACAAAGTAATAGGATCAAGAGACCATATTCACTTGTGAAGAACACAAGATGAACCATGACACTCTGTTTTTCAACACAAAAACCAGAGAAGGACTCAGAAGAATTTATGTCTTATCCATGGAGTCCAGAGCAGCACTACAAATAACTAGAGCATTCTAAACTCGCATTTACACTCCCTTAGGGATTATTTTATTTACTTTTGAGCAGTGTGTGTACTCTGTATATTTTACACACACACTGTCTTCTGTGCTGAACTGGAGGATTCTAAAATCATCACACCATATTCTTTACCCTTTTTTACCCACGACAACTGTGGAATAGGTCCTTGTGTAGCCTTGTTATTATTTTGTTTTCCCATGAAAACTGTGGAAGAGGTCCATGTGTGTCATGGATAGTCCAGGTACTACTTCTAACCCGGATCCAGGGTGTGGATGAGAGTTTATCTATATAAACGGCTTGGTGGAAGGTGTTCACCAAGTTGAGTGGATAATGTCTCGGCTTGAGACTAAACCACTTGTTTAATATCCATTGTTCCACTTAAATTCAGTCTACTATATTTTTATACTTTGCTGCATAATCAAGAAAAACACTAAATTCACATTGATATTTAGTCTTGGAAAGAAGTTATATCTAATTTTTCTTAGTAGGATAACTTCAAAAGTAATATTAATAATACCAATTAAGATTACTGAGAATTAATCAATCTTCTAAGAATTTTTTTAAACAGTCAAACTCTTATAACAGTGTAACCTGGATTAACTAGGCTGTATCTATTTTTGGGGAAATATTTATTTGTAAAACTAATATCTTTTAAACAGAAATATTTATAGTAACTCAATTCACCCCTCCCCTCTTGAGTTAATAAATCTGACCAACATTTGGTATCAGAGGTTGTTTTATTAGGACTCTGTGTAATCTTATTGAATTGTGATTGTAGTTTTACTTTAAAAATCCATAAATTTCTGTCAATTATAAATTTCTAGATATTTTAAAGTAATTTTTTAGTATGGAAAATAGATTGGAAGGTGCTGCAACCAACAGACCACCATTCTATAATGGAAAAATGTATGCTCAATGGAATATTAAAATGAAAATGAATATATAGAGTATGAGTTTTGAAATATGGTCATCCATTATAGATGAATAAAAACTTCCTTTTACTTATAGAATTACATGGGACCTACCTACCAAACTTTCTTACAATAACAATTGCAATTCTATGAATGATTTATATTGTTCTTTATGAGATGAAGAATTTAATAGGATTTCTTCTTGTAAAACCACCCATGAAATTTGGGATACCTTGTCTGTCTCACATGAAGGCGCATCAAGTGTAAAAGAAAATGTGACTTGACACTTATACTATAAAATATGATAATTTTAAGATGAAACCTGATGAGCCTATTTCTGATATGTATCTTAGGTTCAATGAGATTTTCAACACAATGATATCTCTAGGAAGAGAAGTCACAGCCAAAGAACAGATCATGAGAATTCTCAGATGTCTACTTGAAAGATGGTGCAGAACCTCTGTCTCAATTAGAGAGTCATGGGACATCAGCAGAATACCTATAAAGAAACTCATTGGGAAACTAATGATATATGAGGAAGAGTTGAAAGTCAACAAAGAAGACGAGGATGAACCAAAGAGGAAATCCGTTCCATTCAAGACCTCCCTCTCAAAGAACAAAGACAATGGAAAACTGGAAACTTCAATAGACAGTTCCAATACTGAACTATCATCAAACATATAGTGATAAGGAGATGGCTCAACTGGCCAGAAGTTTCAAACGATTTTATAATAAGAAAAAAGTTTTTAGAAATCCTAACTTCAAGAGAACGTATGATCCAAAAGGACACTAGAAAAAGGACTGGAAGAGAAATGACAAAACTGAGAAGATTGTATGTTATGACTGTTAGCGCAAAGGACATATAAAGGCTGACTGTCCAAATCTCAAATATAAGAAGAAATATGATGACAAGGACAAGAAGTACAAAAAGGCAATGAAGGAAACCTAGAGTGCCTCTGAGGATAGTTCAAGTGACTGAGACACATCACATGATGAAAATGATGACAAAGAAAATATGTGTTTAATGAAAAACACATCAGAGGTAACACTGAACACTTCTATAAAAAACTCATATTATTCTAAAGATGAAAGTGACTATGAAAATATGACCAATGAAGAAATGTTCGAATATCTCAACAAGCTTTAATATACGTGCAATCAATTAAAGGACAAATATAAATCATTGAATAAATAGCATTCTCTCAATATACCTATTAAATCTAAACTTACTACTGAAAAAGAGAAAATTGATCAACTTATCAAAGAAAACAATGAACTAAAAATGTCTAATAAGAAATTAAAAAGTGACTTAGAAAGGATTACTAATGGTAAAAATTCCCTTACCCAAATGCTAGGAAAACAAATTGCTCCTAAATGTAATACTACAATTGGTTACCAACCTGGTAAAAGAAACCTTAGTAGAATAAATTTTCATTCATTTTCTAGGGCATATAATTTTGTTCCCAGTTCTGGATATAGCTCAACTAGCTCGAATCATGATGAATATTCTATTGTTTCGTGTTTTTTTGGACCAAATAGAGTTTATTTTTCAAATAATTTACACAATTCTTATAGGAAACCTATAAAATAAATATGGGTTCCTAAGGAACATCTTACTAATGTTACTGGACCCAAACAAGTATGGGTACCAAAATCTATCTTTGGTTGATCATGTTATAGGAATGCTTCTTGAAGAGATCCTACAAAAATATATGGTACTTGGACAATGGGTGTTCAAGGAACATGACATGAGACTCACTCATGATTCCAGAACCTGGTAAAATTAGATAGAGGATATGTCACATTTGGTGACAATGCAAAGGGGAATATCATTGTCTTAGGCTAGATTGGTAACTATGATTCGATTCTAATTTCTAAATTACTGTTTGATAATTGTTTAAAATAGAATTTCCATTGTGTCTTGCAATAATGTGATAATGGATATCATGTTAAATTTTAAAATGATGCATTAAATGTCCTTGATTCTAAAGATAAATTAGTATTTTCTACATCAAGGAATGAGAATGCCTATTCTGTTAATTTAGATTCATTAGCTTCTCAACATGTTTCATGCTTAAGTGTTTTTCATAAAGTTCATGGCTCTAGAATAGGAGACTAGGACACTGTAATGTTCACTCCCTTATAATGTTAACTAGAAAAGGCCTAGTTAATGACTTTCCCAAACTTGAGTTTCCAAATGACAAAGTGTGTAATCCCTATCAAAAGGGAAAACAACACAAAATCTCTTTCAACGCAAAGAAAGAAGTTTCTACTTCTCAACCTCTGGAATTGGTTCACATGGATTTGTTTGGACCATCTAGATTTTCTATTTTAAATGGCAAGCACTATGTATATGTTCTAGTAGATTATTTTTTTAGATATACTTGGACCTTTTTCATGGCTCACAAAAGTGAAGCTTTCTCTTATTTTACTATGTATTCCAAATTTGTAGAAAATATTAGTGGACTTAAAATTATATTTTTAAGAAGTGATCATGGTCGTGAGTTTGAAAATCATGAGGTTGAATCCTTTTTCTCACTAAATGGTTATAATCACAATTTCTCTGCCCCTATAACTCCTCAGTGGAATGGTGTAATAGAAAGAAGAAATATAACCCTACAAGAAATTTCTAGAACTATGCTTAGTGAATATGACCTACCTATTAACTTTTGTGCTAAATATGTTAACACAACACTCTAAATAATCAATAGAGTATTTATTAGACCAATTCTCAAGAATACCCCATATGAACTCTAGAACTATAGATATCCTATGTTTAATTACTTCATATTTTTTGGTTGCAAAGTCTTTATTCTAAACACTAATGATAATCTTGAAAAATTTTCATCCAAAAGTGATGATGGAATTTTCCTAGGTTATTCAATTTCAAGAAAATCTTACAGATTATTCAATAAGAGAACTAAATGGGAGGAAGAGTCTATTCATATCATGTTTGAAGAAATAGATCCACATGATCCTAAAACCATCCTAGAAAATCTAGAGGATGATGTATCAAATATGAACATCAACTCAAAATCCTCAAATACCTCTATTAAAAAATCTATGAAAGCTTCCAATTCTAGAAATTATGTGCAATCAAGTCATAATGAACATCAATCTATTGATGATCCTGAATTCGTTAGTCCCTCTTTTTCTAGAAAGGTTATAACTCTTAAAAACCATCCCATAGATGCTGTTGTAGGAGACTTAGATAAAGGAATAGAAACTAGGTATTCTCTTAGAAATCAGGTTGAACATCAAGCTTTCATGTCACATCTTGAACATAATAACATTGATGATGCTATCAGTGATGAATTTTGGGTAATTTAAATGCAAGAAGAACTCAATCAGTTTGAAAGAAATAAAGATTGGAATCTTTCTGAAATACCCAAGGAGACTTTTGTCATAGGAACTAAATGGGTGTTTAGAAATAAGGTAGATGAATCTGTAAATATAGTTAGGAATAGGGTTAGATTAGTTGCACAAGGCTATAGTCAAGAAGAAGTAATTGACTATGAGGATACATTTACTCCAGTATCCAGACTTGAAGCCATTATAATTCTACTTGCTTATGATGCACATCTGAATTTAAAACTATATCAAATGGATGTTAAGAGTGAATTCTTAAATCGGTATATAGCTGTGGATGTTTTTGTTGAACAAGCCCATGGATTTACAAACCCACATTTTCCAAATCACATTTTTAAACTATCAAAATCTCTATATGGTTTAAAAAAAGCTCCAAGATCATGGTATTACAGATTAAGTACTTTTCTAATTTTTAATGGTTTTACAAAAGGAGTAGTTGATCCTAACCTCTTTATAAAAATAATTTCAAATGATGTTTTAGTTGTTCAAATATATGTAGATGATATTATATTTGGATCTTCAAAAAATTATTTCTGTATTGATTTTTATAAAATGATGCAAAATGAATTTGAAATGAGTTTAATGGGGGAACTAAAATTCTTTCTTGGATTTAAAATATTTCAAAATAATGATGGAATTGTTTTGACTCAATGTAAGTATACTATATGTCTTCTAAAACGTTTTGGATTCGATAGCACAAAAAGTATGGACACTCCCATGAGTACCACCTGTAAACAGGATCTTGACGAAGATGGAAAATATGGTGATCAAACCACTTATAGAGGAATGATTGGAAGTCTACTCTACATAACTGTTAGTAGTCTTGATATTATGTTTAGTGTGTTTATGTGTGCTCATTTTCATGAAAACCCTAAATAATCTCATTTAAATGCTCTAACGAGAATTTTCACATACCTCTAGCATACATCTAATTTATTATTGTTCTATCCTAAAGGAAAATCATTTGAACTAGTTAGTTATTCAGATACTGACTTCGGTGGCTATAAGTTAGATAGAAAGAGCACATATGGAACATGTCTCCTTTTAGGAAAGTCACTAGTTTCATTGTGTAGTAAGAAACAAAATTCTATTGCATTATCTACTGTAGAAGCTGAATACATAGCTGCTTTAAGTTGTTGTGAACAAATTGTGTGGATGAAACACACTTTACTAGATTATGGATATTAATTTAGACATGTACTAATTAATTGTGACCTCACAAGTGCTATTAAAATTTCATAAAAATTTTGTTTCACATTCTAAGATAAAACATATTGATATAAGACATCAATTTTTGAGGGATCATTATCAAAAAGGTTATATCACCTTGGAATTCATTGGAACTGAATATCAACTTGCTGATATATTCACTAAACCATTAAATTATTAGAGAATAGACTACATAATACATAATCCTGGCATGATCAATCACAAATAGATATCTTACTAGTCTTACTATTTAATACATTACTACTTTTTTACTTTACTATTTCATGTTCACGGTTTCTCGGTTACTGTCTCATGTATACGCTCTCATAGTTAACAATTTTTATTCACGGTCTGTTACTCACTGTCTCACCATGACTGAACAAAGTTCACTTACTGTCTAACCGTGAATGAATAGTTTACTCACTGTCTCACCATGACAACTACGGACTGTCTCACCATGACGACCATTTACCATCACACCGTAAGGACCATTCACGGTCTCACTGTGAAAATTATTTAGGTTTTTCTTTTAATACTCAACATGGTAATTTTTATATCACCACTTTTTCTTTCCCACATTTTTACTTTTGTGACGTTTGACATTCCAAAATGATAAAACAAAAGTGTTTTCACTCAATTCTTCACCAGAACTCACTCCCACTCACTCCTTCCAAACCCTTTCGACCTAGAAAATCTCTCCCTCTCTCTCTCTCTTGAATATCAGTGGATTCCAAAGACGAAGCATCGATATTAATCCCCATCTGAGAATCTCTGCTTGATGAAACAGAAGAGAGTACCAAAGCTGGTACCCGAAGGACCCATAAATCCAAACCATGTAAACCGCAGTGTAGTTCCTAAAAAGGAAGTTTTCCCTGAGTGGCTGTTGTCTAGAAAATATTTGGTTTTGAAAGTTTTGAGAGAACAAGGCTGGCTCGTATGGTTCTCTAGAAAGGATGGACCCATTTACCCAAGGTTGGTATCTCAGTTCTATTAGTATGTACAATTTTCTTTTGATGTTAGTGAAAGTTTTGTTGTGAGAAGCTAGATCAATAGACAAATATGCTATTTCTCGTCGAGGTTATGGGCTGCTTGCCTTAAGATTCCTCACGAAAGGATTTATGATGATTATCATAGAGACCCCCCACCTAAAACCGATTTATTTGACCTGGAAAATGAACTAGAAACTATAACTATAAATGGAACCAAAAGAAGGGCCATAGCTGCTGAACATGATGGGGAGACAAGGCTGTTGTTCAAATTTGATCAAAATCTGATCAGTCCAAGGAAAGGTGACTTTTCTGTCTTAATGTATCAGGATGTATTTATGATTTATCTTATGAAGAATGACCACAAGATAAATCTATGCAAATACATCATTCACCATATGTTTGAACTGATCAAGGCCACATCCAAATCCACATCTCTATTTTACTCTAGTCTGATTTCAGCAATGCTTGTTTCCAAAGGAGTAGTTGGATCGAATGAAGAAGAACTTATGGACTATGAATACTTATTATCCAAACCTAGCATTAAGAGGATGAAAATAAACCGGAACCCCTGGAAGAAGGAGTGGGATGAAGATAATGATAAGCTCTATGATAAGTTCAATCCTGTAGACCATTTAATAAGGCCAAATGACATTTCTGATCCTGGTTTAGAACCAGATAAAGTCACTGAATATCCAGAAGATGAAGAAGAATAGGAAGAGGCAGTTGAAGACCCTCAAAGGGAAGAAGTTGTTGTTGAGGAAGAAAGGACTCATATTCCTCCTGTTGTTCTTGAAGAAGAACCGCATGTCCCTCGAGATGATGTAAATATGGAAACCCATCCTGATGATGCAAGAGATTCATTTATCTCAGAACCTGATCAGCATGTGATGGAAGAAAATAATAATGAAGAACTCCCTATTATGGAGGAAGCTAATCTGAAATACCTTACTATGGAACAATTAGTTCCTTAGATAATACCCTCTACTAAAGAGAGGATGGAGATAACCTTTCATTTGGCTAGACAAGAGAAGCTTGAGAAAATCAGAGTTGAACCAGTGGATTTCAATCAAGTACCTGAGCCTCAAGGGCCTATAAAGGAAGCATATTTTGAGGGGGAGGAACCTCAAAATTTTGAAACTGGTGAAGCTGAGTCTGTTGAAGCATCTCAACCAACTGAGTATTTTTATATGTACACTTAGTGTAAATTACATAGCTTTTATGATGTGAGTGAATCTCAATAGGTTACAGCCACTGGAATGGATCTTTCTTATATGTTTCCACTGAAATCTGCCACATACTTTGCACCTAAACCTAAACATAAAACTCAACCTCAACCAGACCTTGAACCTTCCCATGTACCACTTCCTGCTCCTGCACCTTTACATGATCATCAATCTTATGTCTGAAAGGATGATCTGAAAGTGTTTGGAGATTTTATCTTAGCTGGAGTTGAGAAACTATTGTCCTCTCAACCTCATCTTGTGACCCAATTGAGTCAATAAGATGCCTCAATGCTTTTAGAAATGATTATCTGGCACGTCCAACCCAAGATGATTCATGAAATTCAAGAATTAAGTGTTGAAAAAAAGTTTCTCAGTACTGAAGTTGCAACTCTGAAAAGCATGGTTGAAGACCTCCAGCGAGAATTGCAATCTAGATTAGAGCCTGCACATGTTTCTGCTTCTCTTGAACATGATTCTTCTCACATTTCTAGAGATATTGTGTCCCAGATTCATCCATTCCTCTTATCCTTTGATGAAAATATTGGAGAAAGGCAGAGGAAGATGTTGCACCGTATGAGAGTGCTTATGGAGAACCTGAAAAAAATCATAGATGAATACACTGGTTGTCTTCAAAAGGTCCTAAAACAGCTCATGTCTCTAACCCTAACAGACAAAGCCTCTACTCCCTCTGGTCAAACCTCTTCTCCTTCTTTGGATAGTTCCCTGATCAGATCAATAGTCAAGGAATAGATTCAGAGTGCCTTCAGTAGCTTCGATATGGTTCCCTTATCTGGAGTGGTTAAGAACAGTGATAGAGTGCTAGACTTGGTTCAAATTCACTCAAAGATTGCGAATGATGCTCAATAAGAGATCTCTAAGAAAGTGGACTTCTATTTCAACCAGATTTTCTCTAAAACTGATATGAAAAATCACTTTAAAAATCTTGAAGAGAATCTAAAAATACCTCATGTGACTCAGGCATTCAAAGCACATGTTCAGAAGATCACTGAGTTTACCAGATTGTTGGAAAAGTTAAGGGAAAACACAGATGATTTTGAAAAGGCTATGCAGTATGGTGGGGAGATAATAACAGACTTCATTAATCTTATACGGCCCTATCCCCATGTGAAAAGAACAGCCATTGTTGCTCTAGTGGCTGCTCCTATAAGACATGGTTTTCCTACTTTCACTTCCGCCTTAGCTTCCACAACCATATTTGTTATCCAGGCTCTTAGTAAGATCAGGCATGTCATCCTTGACCAGCAGCTGCCTAGATCGTATACAACTCCTACATTGGCTCCATTAGTCTTCGAAGGTGTCCCATTACCTTTTTTTTCTACCACTTCTATACCATCTTCTACATCTGCAACTGCCCCTATGGCTTCATCTTCTGCTACTGATAATGGAAAAGAGAAGGCCAATCCGTGAGGATGTCAAGTGACTAATATTTTTTGATGGGGATGTCATTGATTTTGTTTTGTATTTCAAATGTATTTTGTATTATGAACACTTTTAATGCCATATGCATTGCTTTCCCTCTATTCTTTCTACTTTTTGATAATCCCAAAAGGGGGAGAAAAAGTGAGAAGTTATAGTTATCTGTTGTTCTATATGTTATTTTCTCATTAGTTTCATTCAATTGACCCTGTAACTGTACTTGATTTGAGATCATCAAAAAGGTGGAGATTGTTGGACTCCTCATGTATTAATCATGTTTTAATGAGCACAAATCTCATTAATAATTACAAATCTTATTAATGATCACAATTATCACAAATCTTATGAATTACATGTATTTAGGTTTCAAGTTATCTCATACTTGATAATGGTTAATCTCAATTCATTTTATGCATATTACTGTTTAAGTATTAATACAGGTGTTTGCCTAAGTACAAGACACCGTGAAGATTGACACAATAAGTCAGACAGTGTGAGAAAGACACGGGCACCGTGACCATGACACATCGTGACCACGAGACATAGTAAGCCTGGAATCGTGAAGCAAGACACTAATAACCGACACTGTAAGACAGAAACTCTGTTTGCCTAAGTGCCAGCCACAGTTAGTAAGACACAGTCATCAAGGCACCGTGAAGCCAGAAACTGTAAGCAATACACCATGAAGGATACACCGTGAAGAAGATACCGTGAAGGAGAAACCGTGAAGAAGATACCGTGAAGGGGACACCATGAAGGAGACACCATGAACAAGATATCGTCACAGAGACACCGTGAAGAAGATACTGTGAAGGAGACACCATTTTCATATCTATTGTGACACTGTTTCCTAAGCTCTTTTGTCGTTTTTCTATTCAACTTTTTAACGGTCATATTTGATGCCTTTAATGTACTGACATATTTAATGTTTCTTTATAGACATAGTACGAGGTATGAGGTACAACACATATGGAACCTGTCGGCTAAATCCCAACCATTTTTTCGAAGATAAAGAGAAGTGTGCCCAAGAGGAAGAACATACACACTATAGAGAACGATACTGAAAAAAACAGGCCAGTGAGCATGACCATGAAGAACACATTGCAAGATATTCAAGGAAGCAATTTTCTCATTCATGCAATCCAACTCTACTGAAGAACACATGAGGTACTGGGATCAAGAGACCATCTTCTCTTGTGAAGAACACAAGATGAACCACGACACTCTATTTTTCAACACAAAAACCAGAGATGGACTCAGAAGCATTTCTGTCTAATCAAAGGTGTCCAGAGCTGCACTTCTAATCACTATAGCATTATAAACTCACATTTACACTCTCTTAGTGGTTATCTTATTTACTTTCGAGTAGTGTGTGTACTCTGTATATTTTACACACACACGGTCTCCTGTGCTGAACTAAAGGATTCTAAAATTCTCACACAACATTATTTACCCTTGTTTACCCATGACAACTGTAGAAGAGTTCCTCGCATGTCCTAGTTATTATTTTGTTTTCGCACAAAAAATGTGGAAGATGTCCCTGCGTGGCCTGGACAGTCCATGTACTGTTGTTAACCCCGATCCAGGGTGTGGATCATAGTTTATTTATATAAACTACTTGGTGGTAGGTGATCACCAAGGGGAGTGGATTGGCTCTTGGCTTAAGACTGAACGAATTGTTTTATATCCGCTGTGACACATAAATTTAGTCTACTCTGTTTTACTACTTTACTACATAATCAAGAAAAACACTAAATTCACTTTGATAGTTAGTCTTGGAAAGAAGTCATATCTGATTATTCTTTGTAGGATAACTTCAAAAGTAATATTAATAATACCAATTAAGATTACTGAGAATTAATCAATCTTCTAAGAAGTTGATTAAACAGTCAAACTCTTACGACTGTATTACCTTGATTAACTGGGCTATATATATTTTTGGGGAAATCATTATTTGTATAACTAATATATTTTAAATAAATTTTTTTATAGTAACTCAATTCACCCCTCCCCTCCTGAGTTAAATACTCCGACCAACATAGGGGATTTTAAATCATATAAATGGTAAAACCCTATCCAAATAAAAATTTTAAAAGAAAGGTAAAACTTAAAATACACATAAAAACCAATAATTTTCTACACATTAACCACTTATCATCTTGAGAAAGAAGAACAAAGTGTTACACCAATTTATACATTCACCAATTTCAAAGAATAACCAAATAGAAAAACATGCATCCTTTAAAATACCATATGATTTATGAAAACCACATCACTAAAGATGTTTACAAAATACGTTGATTTAAAAAAACTAAATTTATTATAAAAAATAAAATTAAAAACTCCTTATATAAGAATAAATCTCAATTGTGTGAGTATACACAAATTGATTATTATTTTTTATATCATAATTAATGAATGAAATATTTCCGAAGACTTATTTTACCAGTAAACTACCCATTTTATTGTTTAATTATAATGTTTGTTTCTTGATAAAAAAAAGAAAAATAAAACATCCATGAATATTATAATCATCACTAATAATAAACCCATTCAAAAATAGATGCCTTGGATATAATTATTGATAAAACAAACTCTCTTATGAAATGAACTTGTAGCCTATTTAAATTTAATCCACCACTAAAATTTTATATTTAACATTATCTATGTAAATTATTTAATGAATTTTAAATAGATATGAACCTAATTCAATTTTATATCCTCTAATTCACAAACAAAAAATATTAATCAATATTTACACTTCACCAATAACACAAATACATATCAAGATATGCACAAGTCCCTATTTTCAAAACAAAACAAAATATAAGTGGAAATAATCCAATAATATCAAAAAATGGTAACCTCTCCAAAATATCTTAAATAAAAAATAATAATTATATTCCAAATTTATTTAGGTTAAATATTCTTATTTTCCTCGATATATTTACAATTACCAGGTTCAACCCATTTTGGATATCACTTTTCAAAATATGATACCATAAACCATTCATTTCTAATCAAAATTAAATACATTATGTCTATTATGAAATGTTCATTATGAAACATTTAGAACCACATGAAATCCAATTTATTTGTGCCTCAAATATCCAAAATCAACAATTATTTTTCTCTTATCTTATTTTACATCATACAAAACCATTTATTTTGAGATTCTATAAAATTAACACTCAAATATCAAAATTTCTAAATATCTATTCAAAAATTATTCATTATAAAAATTTATATAAACAAATCAAGACACTCTTTTGTATCCCCCACTCAATCAACAAATCAATCACTACACATTTTATAGAACAATCAGAGGAAACATGATAATAAATATTTTAAAGAACCCTTTAAAAGTTTATAAAAACAACAAAATCAACTTTAGAAATCAATCATAAATTAATGTCTTAGATTATTATATAACTTTTTATCATGATGAAATTCAAAAATATTTTATAAACACTCTACAGTCATAAAAATAACCATTAAAAAATAAAATCCTAAAGTCATATTAAAAAATAACAAATAAATTTTACCAAGTAACAAGAATTGTTCAAAAGGTTCATCTCAATTTACCTCATACAAGCAGAAAATGAAAAAATAATTAATAGAGTGAAATTTATTTAAAATCATGTAATGATCATATATTTAAACCATAAAAATTCTATAAATAAATAAGGTCCATTAAAATAAAAAACCATTAACTTTATCAAGTTTCTTTGTAATGTATGAATGATATTCATCCCATGTATTTTGTCAATGAAACTATCCAAACACTCTACCAGCTCTCCATTTAAGTAGATATTCAACCAAAAACAATAAATCTATAGCAACCCAGCTAAAATCTCCCAAAAAACCCTAGATAGAGTGTCGCATGTCCATAGTCACACCTCTATATATGTTAGAGGATACTAACTAGTGATGAGGGCCCACAACCCACATTGGGGAGACAATACTCTCAATATCATTACTCTCGATAATAGTAAATAACTAAACATCAAACAACATAACATATTAGAGTATACGTATATGGAATTACGAACTAAGAAAACCATTACTAATTAAATATCGTTCCATGATATAAAAATGTAAATTAAATCATACATATTAATAGATATACCACTAGGAAAAACATATATATGACATAAAATAGAAGATACAATGTAAAATTTATATTTTCTATAACTTTGACACTCACCTCAATCCCAACCTCCAAATACCTATTGAGCTGGTCTATCCTAATCCACTATAAACTTATAACATGAAATTCAAACATAAAGTCAGTATGAGCATCAGGGTTCACATATAAGGATTAAGAAATACATCTCAATAGGGTCTCACAATGTTCCCTAATATATACCTTCTCATACATATCAATAGACAAGTAAAATAAATAAAAAAATCTATGAAATACAAGAATGTTGGTAAAGTCATCATGTGTCAACGAAGCCACCAAGACACCTAACCATACCTAACTAAAAAAAAGTTATAAGAAAACATTACCTCATACCAAAAACCATGACCCATACCCTATAACTCGTCATAAGGTGTCATACCAAGTCATTACCATTACCCTATAATTCAATTTAGGGTTCATACCAAACCTAAATCGCATCATAAAATGTATTAACCAATACCCTCTAACTTAGGGTAGGGTCCCACAATCACATCATTGAAAAATACCAAATCTATGGTGGAGATCTATGCTATTACTCTCTTACTCAAGGTAATTCTTAACATCAACTCACATTCGTCATCATATCAATATATCCCCGGTCACTCACGGTGGATCTAACAATCTCATCTTAGACAACCAATATCCTTCATTAATGGTGGTATATTCTAGCACTCTCTCACATAGGGAGAGGACTAACATCACATCTTAGACTAATACCTGTTGGATTTATTTACCTAGAATAAACTAACTTTGTACTTTCAAATATGAGGATAAAAAGAAATAACATATCATATAATGATTGGTCCTTTTTCGTATCATTTCCATGGTAATTTCACTCAAGTATTCATTTAATTAGAGGGTTATATTAGTTCCCCACTTTAATGAGAACCTATAGATATTATGATGACATTATTAAATAATTCATGTGATATAGACACACCAATATGTTATGTCAGAGATGATATCTGACTATCTTGTTTTGAGGGCTCATATGGCATTGAGACCTTTTATCATGATATATTTATGTGATAATCTCCAAGTAGGGCATTAATTAGGATAGACCCACCAATATAGAAATCCAATATTATATGTGTTATAGTATATTTATATCTAAAAATATGTTTATTGATCCCTAGACATTATAATGTTATTAATGTGTATTTAAGTTCCTAGAAATGGTTATATCACCAAGAGGCAGTGAATTGGTGATATTTTTTTATGAATTATTTCTTTTAATTTTACCGGTATAAACATTTTCGATCTTTATCCCCTCAATTGGCAGTCTCATGACCTCGCTTAAATATTTTTGAATCTAAATGGTGAAATCACACCAAATATTTATATGTTGGTGCATGATTTGAGGACCTACTCGTTATTGTAATTGGCTAAACTCACGAGTTGTATATTCTAAGCTATAACTACATATGCTTACACTAGATATTTTTCCAATCACATCCATAAAGTTTCCAACGTGTTCTCTATCTAGAGTTCCATTGGGGAATACATCTTCCCACTACACACTATAAAATGGTTGAAAAAATTAATATCACATTGATTTTTTGGTTTCTTATGCATCAATTGATATATATTATCTTCCATGATCCTCCTAGATTAATTGACCTTCACTTTCCAACTTCATCAAAAGATTTTATGTAATATAATCAGGATCACAATAATCAGTCTTACTCAATGTATTTTAATTTTTAATAATTATATATTCTTCAATTAATTCAATTCTTAGGACTGAATTTCTTTTCCTTATATCTGAAAAATCCCAACTTATGTCACTGTTATTTACGTATTATTCTCTTCTCAA
This sequence comes from Viscum album, assembly GCA_963277665.1. Classification (NCBI taxonomy): domain Eukaryota; kingdom Viridiplantae; phylum Streptophyta; class Magnoliopsida; order Santalales; family Viscaceae; genus Viscum; species Viscum album. The sequence goes on along the minus strand of OY728135.1, from coordinate 66,173,539 downwards.
TCTTTTTCTTCATGTAGCATCTTCCTAAAATTAATTTTCACTTCTGAATTTTTAACAATATTTTAATTCTTCTTCATGTAACACTCCATACAAAGAAAACTCCAAAATATAGTAATAAATATTTCTTTCATGATAATATTATATTTTGATGCATATCACAAAAAATTCTATCCATATTCACTTATGTAGAATATTCCCACATGCACGTAGTTCAAAAATAATAGGTTGACTTAAACAAATTCTTTGAGATACGATTTTTGAAAATGTGGCTTCACTTATGGAATTTAAAAATTGATTTTATGGAAAGGTTCAATTCTACGCATATGGTCTTAGTATGTGGGAATAAACCATATCAATAATATTTTAACATAAGATTATCTCCTCTCAATTATTTACTACACAACTAACCATGAGGTAATGGGGTAATTATAGGCTATGTGAACCAATTATGGTCCCTTAATATCTAGAAAAGCGCCTTAATAAACCTATATTTTTCATCTCTGAAGAATATATGTAACACCCCAGGCTTCCACGGTACATTTCCCTTTGAATAATGCAATAACCTGCATTGTACGGGACTTCGAGATTCTAACACACCACAACCAATCAAACTAACCATTATGAATAGTAATACCCACTTTTTGAAATTTTATACATTTTATCTTTCAAAATGGACTTCCTTTTTGGATTCATAATATCAAAAGTATCTTAGGGTGAATTATTGGTACTTTTCTGATAACTTTAATATTTCAATGAATAGTTAAAATTACTAAATTTTAATTAAAAACAACTTTTTTATTCAAAACAATTAATAGTGATAAATTATGAATTTTACTGGTTTTAAATTATATTTAGAATTTATTTTTACCATTTAATAAAATTCTTGTCATTGTAAGTAATTACACATTTAAACCGGATATAAAAAAGTGTTAATCTTTTGATAGTTATTATTTCTTAAAAACACGCTTTTTGTTTTGACAACGAGAATTAATTTTAAATTAATTTCTACCACTTCTGTGTTTTGAATTTGGAAAAATTGTTTCCATATTTGGAATTAGGATGTCCAAATTTTGTAAATATGTAACTCTTATTTTTAGTCTTTTTGAATAATTACTTCTGTAAATATTTTAATTACCATGGTTAAAGGTTAAATCCGGTAAATAAGGGTAAACAAATAGTATTATAATAATATTAATTTACCCTAAAACGTGTCCTAACACTATTAGTTGATACATGTCAGACCAGAGGAATATTGGGGTCGATTTGGGGACCCCATGGATCCACTTGTAAGTGATAATGACACTTTATATTAATTAAGTTAAAGTAAATACAAAAATGACAAAAGCATATATCTTTTAGAAAAACAATTTTTACATAGGGTTATGTATGTTATATTTTTTACTATAAATATTAATTAGAAATATAAAAATATTTACCACATAATTGTAGTTTATTTATAATTTTTAGAAATTTAATAATGTATTTTATTTATGACACAATAATGATGCAGTATTTTTATTATTAATGAAAGAATCAAATAATTGGAATTATAAATGTTAAATAAATATAATTTTATAGTTTTGATAACATCCCATAATTTTATTGGTTAATATTATGTTTTATTATTTTTTAAATGAATTTCTTTCGAATTAATAAAGTTTTTACAACTTTAATAAAAATCAATTATTGAATAGTGTCAAAGTTGACATAGATGAGTTTTTAAAACAAATATTATATTATTAATTGATATTCTATTCCTAAAAATATAATGTTCGGACAAAGGACTTATATCATGATAGGTGTATCATTAATGGACCAATTTGGGGTCTCTTGGATGTATATATTATGTTTATTAACAATATAATATAAAAATACAAAGTGACATGGTAAATGTCAAACTAATTAACTAAGAGTTAAAACTAAAATCTAAGGTTAATATAGTGACCCAAACCGGTCTAAAACCTATTGGTTGAATGTTTTTCGACCAATACCTACCTTAACCTTTAAATAATCAACTTTTTAACCATTATAAACCTAATATGAATTTAATATAAAATAATATTTCTATATTTTCCTAAGGTCCCCCTCACCCCTCTTATAAAAGGGCACACACCCTTCTTGAATATTCATACCCTCAATGCCTTTTAGTTCGGCCAACCCCCTCCCAAATATTCTCTCAACTTCACTCACTTCATCTTAGAGGACCCACTTTGGTCAGAAACAAAAATTAAGGAGCCCTTTTGATCAAATCAAAAGGAAGAACCCGAAGAAGAGGTAATGATTTCACCACCCTCTTTCAAGTTCTTTTCTTCTTCCACATCTTATTTCATTGTTATTTCCATTCTAAAAAAATAACTCTAATATCTTCTATATACTGTGATGTTATTATAAATATGGTACAACCATATTCTGTATTCTATCCATCCTTTAAATGACATGTCACCATACGTGCGTACGTACGACCTACCGTCTCCATGTCGTGGTGTAATTGTTATTAAATATATTATTATTTTGGATGGGTATAATAATGATGTGTAATTCGTGTAAATAATAAATATAACATGATAATTATTCTTTACATATAATATTCTATCCAATTATTTATTATTTTAATATCAAAAGAATCATATTGTCACTCGTGCATACATATGGATTACCGTCTCCACGAACGTGATGAGATTCATCCCCCATCATATCCATTCAAGAATAAAATTAATTTCATGATTAAAAATAATGTTTAGAGACATGATATAATTCTGTATATAAATAAGATACATCCCATCCATAACAAATATGGCTCACATAACAAAGGATATAAAGGAAAATGTATCCGTTAACACCTGAAACGACGATAATACAAAGATATTATCAACAAATAAATTTTAAAGAACATATATGATATAATATTAAAGTATTTGATTCTTGTATAATTAAATAACAATTGTATCACCATTATATAGGTGTTCAACCTACCCTTGACCAAGGAAAAAGTATAAAGTAAGGGGTTTCTTATCTCACTTTTAATTCTGTGAGATTTCCATTGTTCACCACCTATTTATTGCATGTGGTGTGTCTACTGCACATGATTGTATTCATTGTGTAATATAATTTAATTTATGTATATCTAAATCATAATTTTATGATCCTTATTTTATGGATGTATGTTTCATAAGTTACCTAATCGATAAGGGAATTTGAAATTTCAATTTCCACTCATTCGGCTTTACGTATAATTCATTGATTATTTTACTCCAATATTATGTGTGGAATCACTATTCATTTTATTATGTAATAGTTTCCACTCTCCATTATTTGGAAATACATTTTACACACATAATCACTCCATTGAAAAATTCTTAAGTCATCGATATGAACTTGATAAGAGTAATTTTAACTCAATCTCCATTTATTGAGTTAAACATTTTATTCATTAGTGTTGTTTTTACAAGAATATGTGTGAATGTACTTTGATTGTTTTACACTGAATATCCAATCATATTGAGTGTATTTATAATTTTCACACATAATTATGTCATTGATTTATCCTTAACCTAAGGATATGGTCTTTATGAGAGATTTCATCTCAATTTACATTCCATTGAGTCTCTTTTGTTGTTATACACGTAATCACTTCTATATGGTTTATATAATGTACTTTGACATATTATATCATGAATACCATTATTCTCATGATATTAAAATGTTTTGATTACCTAAATTATTTGTTTTTAGGTGTATCTCTGTTGGTTAGGAACTCTATCTAAAATATCATTTAAAATGTTTTAAAGATTTATTATTCTAAATATTTCTCATTAATATCCATGTTTTAATAATGGTTTTAAGGAATTATTTATATGGAAATTAAAGTTTTAAAATTAAAATTCCTTTTAAATGTTTCAATGTGGTATGGGACACTTTGATTCAAAAATATATATTTAAATGGCTTCTTGACAAATAGTGTGACTTTTAAATGTTTTCAAGAAAATGGGGATATTTCTCTCAAATAGTTTTGATGATTATTTTCATCTATGTCAATATACTTCATTATTCTCGATTGATGTTAATATGTTACAATACAATCCTCTTTATTGTATTGAATGAGTTATGTTTGATTGTGGATGTGCTATTTTTATACCATTCATGGTTTGTGGATAAAGTATTGACATTTTGTATGCTAGTTTTAATATGAATGTTTTGTTATGTTTCAAAATTTTCATATGAGGAATGAATTGGATGTAGTAAGTGACAAGTGGAGACCGCTATAGCTCCTCGATGCATCAGTAGGTCTCGTGAGACAAACTAGTGTCTTAGAAGAAGGCCTTGACAAAATCTTATTTTGTAGTCTTTGTACGAGGCCTGGACTATGTGCTTATGATAGACTGGCATTATGCATTCCATCATTATAAAAGTGGTTATTGAAATTTCATGTGATTATTGGACTAGTAGAATATCCATGTGAATAAGTAAATGACATTATTTTATTTTATCATTGCCATATTATGTTGAAGTTCAAGTTTAAAAGGCTTTTGTTTTAGTTATACATTGCCTTATGTGTTTATTTTTATTTATGAAATTTTCCGCTATATTGTTATCCTTACTGAGAATCTAAGCTAACCCCTTTTAATGTTTTATTTTTCCCAAGATGTGAAGAAGTATTTTATGACTTACCTAGAGGGATAGTCTGAGGGGATATGAGTGTGGTCTATGGAGACAATTTTGTTGATGTTTTTCATTTTAGGATGTAATGTAAACCTTATAAATGTATCTAGTACTTCCAAGGATACTAAACTAATCACTCTTTCGAGACTTGATCTTTTGTAATCATGCCAATGTTATGTAATAATGCTCCGAATATGGGCTTCTGGGGTTGGGGCATTACAGTTGGTATCAGAGGATGTTTAGTAAAAACCGTGGAAACTAGATTTAGATAAATTTTTATTAGAGCACATAGCCCTAAGAAAGACTTTGAGGATTAGTATAGAAGAACATCCTATAATTTTGGTATTGTATAGATTTTTTGAGTTTTCCATGCAATACATCCCTGTCTGGATACGAGAAGGTAGAGGCGGCTCTAAAACAGATGTAACTAGGGGTAAAACCCGAAAACACCTCTTTGAGATAGACTCGGATGGGAACTGGTGCACAACAACGGGCCTTGCACCACTCTTGGTTATGACACTCCTGGGGGATATTCTTAGGATAATTTACATTTTCTTTAATAACTGGTTTGAAGTATTATATATAAGATGAGAGTAAATGACTTTGGATAATCCTTATGTGTTTCAAATTGAGAATATGGTGACATGATATTATCTAAATGATTTTATGACTACTATTACTCACACAATTCTTTCTGGTTTTAGTCAACGGTTGGATTCCAAGGAAGTCATATGAACATTTAGAATGATGTAAAAGGTGGGAACGGTGGTGGAAATGAGAAAAAAAAATGGAATTTTGATATGCGTAAAAGATATCGTGTTCATTCCAAATCCGTTTTCCAAAAATATGATCAACAACATATATATTAACCAACTTCCGAACTCAAAAAATAAGAGAAAGGTGATGAATTATAAGAGATCCAGTAGTGGGGACCATGGAGAAAAGAATCCTAAATTTCCATCATGCAGGAAATGTGGAATGAGACACCCAGGAAAGTGTCTCAACGGAACAAAGAAATGCTTTACATATGGGAAAGAAGGACATAAAGTGAATAATTGCCGAGGAAAAATGAAGAGTACTATGGAAGAAAATTAAAATGGTCCCAAGAATCTATTTACAATCATTTTCTATAAATGTAGTGGACCTGGACATTACCCTAGTGAATGCCCTATTCTATAGGATACCCTATTTTTCAAGGAAGAACCTATGAGGAAATAAATGGATAGAAAATTTTTTAAAGGTATTAGTGCTCTTTGTTGTTGAGATTACTTTGGGTGAATTTCCTCTTATATGCGTAACCCTGGAATTTATCATGTGAGAATGATATTTGAGGAAGACTTGCCTTTTCACTTGTGGATATTGTTATAAATAATGATTTGGATTTATATGGTCTCTGGGTTTGTGTAAATTACAAGTTATTATATTTTGGGATGAAATGCAAGGTATGATATAACAATTCTCGTTAATTTATGTTATGGTTATTTTAAGGAATTTATCCCATTTTGTTAATGTTATAAAATATAGTTTTTTTTAAAAAGGACAACACACATTCCATGTGACAACCCATCACGTCAAACAATGTTGTGGGAATCGAACCCACAACCAAAGTGCAATTGGGATTTATCACCTACCACCAGACTACGTAAATTCCCTAGTTAGTGTGACTATTCCTTTTAGTTAAATGATTTTATTGATCAATAATAAGTTTATTTTGGATCTTATGTCTTATCAAATGAATACCCTTAGTATAGGAAAATTATTTGGGGATTAAGTGATAAGTGTTATTTTGGAAGATGTTCTCTTTGTTGGTAACATTATATGCCCAAGGAAAATAGATTACTATGGGATTTCATTTGAGTAGTAATGGTGGATTTTTATCTATGTTTTTATTTGTGTATTTATAGTGACTTGGGTTATTTATGGAAATTATTAACCTATAAGAGATAATATGTGATTAGGTTAATTAATTTTAAGTATGTAACATTAAGAGTAGTTGATGTCATTTGGAGATACAATTTAACGTGGAAGACTATATAACCAAATTCTTCTATGTTTTGTGTTTCAATACTATTTTGAATTTAATTGAAGGATTTTAAGGACAATTGTTTATTGAATGCTATTTATTTATCTTTGGGGTATTATTGGTTTAATTTTACTAATTAAGATTAGTGTTTCTTTTTCTAATGGAATAAACTTTTGGGGGATCATCAGATCTTATACTAACCGTTTTGGTTTTGATTAATCTCTAAATACAATGTAAATATATAGTTTATTCTTCATGGATCATGGGATTCTATAAGAAGTTTATTCTAGCTCTTCTAGTGTGACCAAGTCTTCTGAAATACTCATCGTTTAAAAATGAGTTAGTAGTGGAAATTTATTAATGAATGAAATATTACATAAAAAGTAAGTATATCTCTTTATGTTCTTAGTCAATATTAGAAATTAATTCCTCATCTTTATGTCATGTAACATAGAAATAAAAAATAAAAATGTTGTCTGTTTACTTTTCCTACTGGGAAACTAATGACCGTTTGTCCCATCACAAGTTTGTGGTTTTCATGTTGTTAACTTTCTCATGATCATGTTTTCTATCCCTCTTCATCAAAACGTGACACTTAGTTTATCATCCATATCCATTTTATTCTACATGGAATCCTAGTATATGTTATCTCGGGTGACCTTTGTACTTCTCTTTCTTTCTTCTAAAGTGATAATATTATTGAATCTTTTTCTGATGTGGGGCTTTCCCTTATATTCCAAAGCCCAATTTTAAAAATTGAGAGGTTGAAATTTATTGATGGATGGGAAAATGTAATACTCTATGCTTCCATGGTAAATTTCCCTTTGAATAATTTTATAGCTTGCATTGTACGTGACTTCGAGATTCTAACACACCACAACCAATCAAACTAGCTATTATAAATTGCAATACCCACTTTTTTAAATTTTATGCATTTAATATTTCAAAATGGACTTCATTTATTGGATTAGGAATATAAAAATTATATTATAATGAATTTTTGGAACTTTTCTGATAACTTTCATATTTTTAAGAATAGTGAATATTTCTAAATTTTAATTAAAAACAATGTTTTTAATCGAAATAATTAATAGTGATAAATTATGAATTTTAGTGGTTTTAAAGTATATTTAGAATATATTTTTACCATTTAATACAATTTTGGTCATTGTACATAATTTCACATTTAAACCGAACATAAACAAGTGTCAATCTTTTGATAGTTATTATTTCTTAAAAACGCGCTTTTTGTTTTGACAACAGGATTTAATTTTAAATTAATTTCTGCCACTTATTTGTTTTGAATTTGGAAAAAAGGATTCCATATTTGGAATCAGGATGTCCAAATTTTGTAAATAGGTAACTCTTATTTTTTGACATTTTGAATAATTACTTCGGTAAATATTTTATTTTCCTTGGTTAAAGGGTAAATCTGGTAAATAAGGGTAAAAAAATAATATTATAATAATTTTAATTTACACTAACATGTGTCCTAACCATATTGGATGAAACATGTCCGACCATGTGCATCTTCGGGTCTATTTTGGGACCCCATGGATCCAATTGTATGTGATAATGACACTTTATATTAATTATGTTAAAGAAAATACAAAAATGACAAAAACATATATCTTTTAGCAAAAAAAAATTTACATAGGGTTATTTATATTATATTTTCGACTATAAATATTCATTATTAATATAAAACGATTTCCTACTTAATGGTATTTTATTTTTAATTTTTATACTTTTAATAATTTAATTTATTTATGACATAATAATGATGCAGTATTTTCCATATTAATGAAAGAATCAAATAATTGGTATTATAAATGTTAAAAAAAATATGATTTGAATGTTTTGATAATATCCACGAATTTTAATGGTTAATATGAACTGTTAGTATTCATTAAAAGATTTTGGTTCTAATTAAAAATTTTTTTAAGACTTTAATAAAAATAAATTACTGAACAGTGTCAAAATTGGCATAAATGAGTTTGTAAAAAAAATATTATATTATTAATTGATATTCTATTCCTAAAAATCTATGGTTCGGCCAAAGGACTTATATCATGATAGGTGTGTCATTAATGGACCACTTGGGGGTCACTTAGATGTATATACTATGTTTATTAACTATATAATATAAAAATACCAAGTGACATGGTAAATGTAAAACTAATTAACTAAGAGTAAAAACTAAAAGATAAGGTTAATATGGTGACCCAAACCTGTCTAAAACCTATTGGTTGAGTGGTTTTCTACCTCTCATCACCTTAACCTTTAAATAATCAACTTTTAAGCCATTATATACAGAATATGAATTTATTATAAAATAATATTTCTAGAATTTCCTAAGGTGCCCCTCACCCCTCTTATAAAAGGGCACTCCCGCTTCTCTCAAATTCATACCGTCAAAGCCTTTTGTTTCAGCCAACCCCTGCCAAAATATTCTCTCAACTTCCCTCACTTCATCCTAGAGGCACTACTTTGGTCATAAATCCAACTTATGGGGACCTTTTTATCAAATCAAAAGGAAGAACCCGAAGAAGAGGTAATGATTTTACAACCCACTTTCATGTTCCTTTCTTCTTCCACTTATTATTTCTTTGTTATTTTCGTTATAAAATAATAAATCTAGTATATTATATATACTGTGATGTTATTATAAATATGGTACAACCATATTCAGTATTCTATCCATCCTTTGAATGACATGTCACCATACCTGCGTACGTACGGCCTATCGTCTCCATGTCGTGGTGTAATTGTTATTCAATATATTATTATTTTGGATTGGCATAATAATGATGTGTAATTCATGTAAATAATAAATATAACATGATAATGATTCTGTATATATTATATAACATCCAATTATATATTATTTTAATATCAAAAGAATGATATTGTCGCTCGTGCGTACGTACATATTACCGTCTCCACGAACGCGATGAGATTCATTCTCCATCATATCCATTCAAGAAAAAATTTCATTTGATGATTAAAAATAATTTTTAGAGACATGATATCATTCTGTATATGAATAAGATAATCCCATCCTTAAAAAAATATATATATATCCTAAATGACATTTTACACACTTATTGAAAGAATAAAAAATAATTGAAAATAAGAAAAAATTTAGAAAAACAGTTAATGTAGAGTAATTTTAGTGGTAAAATATATTATTATTTTAAACCATTACTTTTTATATATATTTTAACATTCCTTCCATTTTCAATTATATATTTTAGTTTTAGTATAGTCAATGTTATGAGTTTAATTTTGATTTTAATTATACTATAATTTATGGGAATTTATGGTTTACTGTGTATATATTATATTTGTAATCAATATTAATTTTTCATATAAATTTTATTTTTTTATTATATTTATGAAATTATTTTTAGTTTAATAAATTTTTAGATGTTTATGATATGTTTTATATTTTGTTTAGATTTTTTATATAGTTTATATTTTATAATATTTTAAAGTTACTTGTTCGAAATTTAATAATCTACCCAATGTTTCAAGTAGTCAAATTTAAAAGATTCTAAAATATAAACTTGAAATAAAATATAAACAAAAATTAAAATAGTTGATAAACATGTAAAATGGTTGATAGTAAAAAAATTCATCATTTTAATAGACATAAAAACATATAAAATATAGAATACATTTTTTTTATAGATCCATTAAATAAATATCACTAATATAAATAAATGAGTATAGTAACTGTCTATGATGAGGTATGGTCCCACAATTTGGTTTAAAAATGGGATCCCTATATCAAAATTACCAACCTCCATTCTGAGTGGCGTATGATGAGATTGAGAGGGATTCTCCTAGGGAACTATAAACTTTAATATTAATTTTAAATGATCTAATTTTAATTCTCTAAGAGGAGGTGTCATCTAGATGTTGTGATGTGCAGCTAATCCTTCTCCCACTGCATGAGTAGAAGTACCAACCATCATAGCATGGTGGAAATATACAACCTGTGAAGGCTCAGGCATGAAAGGTGGAGGCATGGAAAATGTCCCTTGATAGATGATAAGACTAGTTGTAATCATATAAAATTGTGGGTATACATACAATACAAATGTATCCCATGCATCTTGATGCACATCACCAATCAATTGAGGACAGACTGCTAGAGGGATGACCTCTTCTGTGGAATAGGTGAGGACTCATGTGAAACGTGATATGGTCTACACTATCATCTTCATGGTTCCTAGACACCAGATGATACTGGAGGAGGTTACTACGCAAGAATATGCACTCCCTATGTAGGAACATCATATCCCTAGGGTGGAAAATTAAAGATACTATCATGTAAAACATGATACGATGGCATCATCCCTTATGCTGCAACATGGAATACTGCCTAGGTAAAAACTTCATCCTCCTCTAGTTGAAGCATGAATATAATATGTTGTATTAATTTATTATGTAAAGATATTCAAATGGCATAAAAAATAACCTCAATAAAAAAATGGAAATTTATTAAATTACCAAATCCTGGATCCCTCTCCTTTGTGAATTAAAATATTGTGTAGCGTTTAGTTTATACCATCGATCATACTCGATATGTTTTACTAATGGGAATCACATAGTATGTATACCCTTGATATGAGATGATGCTTGACTATTCTAGGGGTCAAGATACTCTACTTGTCGTCTGCACCAATCGAAATCCTACCACCATGTCAGCTTTATGGAATGAAGAGATACTGAAAGTATTAGAGTAAGGGAATATGATGAAAAAAATACAAACTGAAAAATGCATCTATCCAGCTGGTTCCACTCAAAAATGTAAAATTTAATGAGATGAACTACCATTATGGGATTGTAAATCTCATTGGTGCAATATTCTCTATTAGACCAACCTCTCGCATAGTTCACTGATGGGATTCATGATGCCATTGTTTTAGTGCATATCACTCACTTCCACATTGTTGAGTAGCACTAGATTAATCGAGTCATGCACCGGTTAGGACATGTTTAGCATAATAACATTATATCAAGACAGTTAGAAGTGCTTTTCCCTAAAGCTGGTAGAGAGTCATGATGAATACTGGAACCAATGACATATAGAGTATTTGGACCTTTGGTAAAAATGATCGTCATTTCATTTCGATGGTATTAATACTATGTGATTACCCCTATCAGAGATTCTTGAGTATGATCCATGTTATAGAATAAAATATATAGTTTATCTTGCTCCACACAATATAGGGTTCTGTGATTTTGTATGTTAATAAATTTTCATTACTTTGTTGTTATTTTATAAATTCACCTTGAATCTCTTAACACCATAATTGACTGTAGAATATTATCTGCATGTTTGATCTAGAGGAGGAGGAGGTTTTTATCTAGATAATGTAAAATAACTTTGAACAGGGGATGATTCTAGTATATCATGTTTCACCCGATATTATCTTTGATCTTCCACCTTTGGGAGATGAAGTTCCTACCAAGGGAGTAGACGTTCCTTCTCATGAACCACCACCAAAATCTGCTGATGTCTTGGAGCCACAGTGAAGACAAGGTAGATAACGTCATGATGCGCATGTCGCCTCACCTGTTCCATGGGAATAGATAGTCCCTTTGGAATTCCAACCTCACTTAATTGGGGATTTTCATCAAGAGGCATGAGGTAAGTGTTTCTAGGATATCCACAATTTTCTCTAGGTATAGTTGATCCAATCTTCTATTGGTGGTCATTTCTCATGACTCCTACTTTCATGCATGATCCTTCACATGCTATATGGTTCCCCTATGCAATTATGGTAAGTCCTTCTACTCATACATTAGGATAAGGATGGTTTCACATGACAACATCTTGCTGACACCACCTCCTAATGAGTCACAGCCAGAGCATCCAACATTCTAGGTTCCAGTGTCTGAGGAAGATCCCTCTCCATATCGTTATACTCCTCCCCATCACAAAGGATGGTGATCTTGATACATGCCTATAAATTGTAAAACATATTTTAGGATGGGACCTCATTATAGATAGTTATTTTACTCATCTATTTATATATTCACTATTGTTGTAAAGTACTAGAAGCAACAATGTATTTTAACCTCTATATTATTGTATGTATATTAAAATAATTATTTTTTTTTCCTGTCAACTGTTTTTATATTTGTAAAAATTCTATAAATTTTCATTTATATTTTAGTTATGGTTTATTGTTTTTATGATTTCCATGTTAATTACCTGAAACATAGTAGAACGTATTAAATATCATGTAGGTAACTTTAAAATCTTAAAAAATATAAACTATAAAATTAATAAAAATATAACGTAAAACATAGCATAAATATTTAATAGTTTGTTGAAAATAAATGTAATTTATAAATATAATAACCAAAATCTAATTTACATGACACAAATTTTATTTATTACAAACATAATATATAAATAGTAAAAAATAAATGCATGTTAAATATAGTATAATTAAATTTATAATTAGATTTATAATATTGAAAAAACTAAACATAAAAAAATGGAAAATGAAAGGAATCTAAAAAATTTCGAAATAAACATGTAATGGTCTAAAACAACAATATTAAAATTACTATTCATTAAATTTTTTATGAAATTTTTATTATTTTTAATTATTTTTTATATGTTCATTAATTGTGTCAGGTTTCATTTAGATAGAATTTCTACTTTATTATTTATATACTTTCAAAGTCCCCAACTTGAAATGTTATTATGTTTCATGTAGGTGATTTTGAAAGAATATTACTTATAAAATTCAAATACAACCTAAAGGATATTTAACAAATTGACTAAACATATAAAGCATAATTGAAAATAAAAAAATTCATAAATAATAAATAAAAGCTAATTGAAATGTTAAAAAATTAATTGGTTAAAAACATAAAATTTTCAATTTCAAATATTAATGCACATAATTATAAAAAAAACAAAATAAAGACAACATGTATATCAAAATATAAAAAACTATATTTAATTTTTAAATAGTTTTTGAAGTTTTCAGAAAAGGCAGCATCCGACTTTCCAGCTCTGGAGTAAAACCAAAAGAACAAAAGGTTGATTCTATATTTATTCATAGTTTTAAATAATCTTAATGTAAATTTTTTTAAATAAATACATTTCCTTAAACAAACTCATATAAAAATCCATTCATGGTGGGAAACATGCATTTTGGTGATCATAAATTATGCTAACCTCCTCGGAGTAGAATTCATATACGTTTACTGTCAAATAATACCCATGTGTAGGAGGTCCACCAACATAATATTCAAACACATACTCATTGTGTGCTCACATCGTAATAGTGAAGAAGTCTTTGTCAAGATGAAATGAGCCATCTCCCTTTGTGCATAGAATAATTTTCCACTTTACAACCACAAACTAATAATGCACAAACCTTCTGATCACCTCATATATCCTGCATTCAATGTGAGTTTTTGTAATGCATTTTTTTAAAAAAAAATGTTCCTAGCTCAAAACATTTATGAAAAAGGTCTCTGAAAGGAGGTAGGGTAACTATCGCCTTTCAGAAAAATTTTAAAAAAAAGTATATTTATAAATATATAGGTATGTATATTATAATATATATATATGTTATGTTTGTTTTAGTTTTTTTATAATTATTTCATTAATATTTGATAGTGAAAATGTGTTTTTTTCAATTTATAACTTTTATGAGAAGTACATACGATTTTAATTATTATAATTATGAATTTTTTATTTCAATTATGTTTTATTTTCTAGTATGTTCCTATATGTATCATCACTTGCTAATATAAATAATCTAATCATTTTTTCCAATGTATATTATTATAAATAACTTATAATTGTTTTATTATACCTTTTATTTAGTTAAATACTGATTTTCTTATCATTATTAGAAATCTATAATATTATTATTCATTATATATATATATATTGTGTTTTTATATACATACTATACTATTTATATCAATATTTCAATTCTTTTGTTTTGATGAAACTCATAAGAAAGAAACATGAGACTTGAATTAAGGACATGCGAACTATAGGTTTTTTTATACATCCACCATTTCTATAGGACTGGAAGTTCTCTTAGATCAGCATCTTTATTTTATTTTATTAATGAATATTATTATGTTATATTAATTCCTTTTTGGATTTTGTAAGAATCTCAATTATATAGAATTAGAATATAATATAAAAAGGTGGAATTTGAGTAGAATGTATTCATTTTAGTTAGGTTCAATATCTTGGGTTTGAATCCATTATGTTCCAAATTAATCAATATTTTATTGAATTTTTATTTTTGTAGAATAATATATTGATGTTTCAAGCCATAAAATGGTATTTATAATATTTTTATACATTCCATTAATTATCAATTTTTTATTATATTTATGAAATTATTTTTTATTCATAGGAGATATTATAAATTTTATTTATATTATTTTATAGTTTATATTTAATATGTTTTTAAATTCTTCTCCTTTAAATTTAATAATTTTACAATGTTTCATGTGGTTGAAATTAATGTTTCTAAACTAAAAATTGTGACTAAAATATAAATGAAAATCAAAACACTGTCTAAACCTATAAAAATTGTTGATAATAAAAGGAATTTATTCATTTTAGTAGACATAAAATATATACATGAATGTATATAATCAATGTATATGGTGAGGTTTTATCCTATATGGTTATGTGTGAATGAGACGTATGTATCAAGATCAACGAGCTCTGTGATAGGTTGGAGTTTGATGACTATAAAAGGGATGATCCACAAGCATCGAAACCTCGATTGTCAGATGTTCTGCTTGTGTCTCAGTGGGAGGAGGTGCCAATTGGTTTTCCTCCTGCCCACCCAATCCTTCCCCCACTAGGATAGTATAAGCTCCATTCATAATCATAAGGGGGGACCGTATACCCTTTGAAGGATCTGGAAAGACATGTGTGGGCATGGGAAATGAACCTTGATAGAATCTCTAACAATCTACACCTGGAGAAAACTATGGATATGATTCCAATACAGATGAATACCATGCCATATAATGCACTCCCAAATTTGGATAAGGCTGGAATACTAGAGGGTATATCTCTTCTAATGGAACAGGTGAGACCTCATCTGTAGCATGATGCAATCTACGCCTTCGTTGTCTTGGCTCCTCAGTATACACAACTACTGGGGGAGGTTTTTAAGTTGGAACATCCACTCCCTCGGTTTAAAAGTTGTCTCCTGGGGTTCATTATCAAAGATACTATATTGAACTACATGATAAGTTGGAATCATCCCCAATAGTGGAGCATTGATGGATTCCAGGCTAGCAACCTCCACCTCATCTGGATTAGACATGATAATAATCTGATGTTCTCGAGTGTAGTATAAAGTGTTTTAAAATGAAATAAAAAATAGTATAATAAAAAACTAATGGAATTTTTTTGACTTTCCATATCATGAATCCCTCAACATTTCTGATTAAGAAACAGTATAGTCTACATCCTATACCAGGGATCATAATCGACCTTCTCTGAAATATGGAATCTTATCATAGGTACACCATAAGTATGATGAAAATATCTTCTTCCCCAGAGGTTGAGGTATTCGGAATTTTTCACTGCCAGTCGACATCCTACCTCCTAGTCAGCAACAAGTAATGAACTCTTGTGATTGTCTCGGTGGTAATGGATTGTGATGAACACATCCAAACTAGAGCATGACTCCATCAATGTAGTGAAACATATTAATATGATAGTGAATGAGTGTATCTACAACTATAGAATCATGGAATCTATAATTAGAGTATATAGGAAACTGATCTAATAAATCCTAGTATTGCATCCATGAAAACTAAGATGAAATGTGAGATTTGAAAAAACAAATGTTACTAAAAATGACAACTAATGATAGTTTGAAATTGTTTAGCCAATGAAAGATAATATATACTTACATCGATGGGTAGGAGATTGTACAACATGAGCCGGTATGCACTCAAATGGCATGTTAGAGAACTAATGAAGCTATTTTTCAGAATCCACCTGAAAATTACAACATCAAATGTGATAAAAAATAAGAAATTAAATACAATAACCCCAATTAGCATCAAAAACCTACAGCGATGAGTGATCATCCCAGCATCCACAGGGAGCATCATGCAGTACCTTTATAGGGAACGACTGACCAAAAAGATCAGAGAAGATGGAGGGGATTCTCTCCCATTCTCAAATCTGAAGAAGGATGGAGCATCCCTCGTTATCCATGTAGTCTTCATGGCATTCCATTCATAATGCCTTGTAAGTGTAAGACAAACACGCAGATCCCCAACTATATGTATCAGCCTAATCAATGTCCTCCAGTTTTCCTTGATACCACATGTCGACATGCATACATGAGTGATCATCACACAGTTTCACTCCAAATATTATTAATATTTAGTCATGGTCATGACGCATGGAAATCTTCTCATCAGCGTTATCAAATAAATGTGCAAAGTATGTCTCAGTCTATCCTATAGGCATCAACCCCCCATATTTAGTAGTATCATCGGCCAAAATTTTGATGCATATAAATTTCTATACAAGAACAATATAGTATGAATGGGTGGGTCCAATAAATGCTTCCCCCTATATAGGAAGATGTAGAAGGATTTCCACATCCTCGAGGGTTTTGGTAATATCTCCTTTATGCAAGTGGAATGTGCATGTCTCTAGTCTCCACCTCTCAAAGAGGGAAAAAGTCAGGTGATGTTATATGTATGAAAAATTAGATACCACAATGTTTTAGAAGCCATAATGATATAGGTATGGTATAACGGGGGCTAGAGGAAACATGTGATGATTATGGTTAATTTGACAGACCATGATCTGTCAAACTAGATGACCCACTATCACAACATGGGAAACAAGCATAGCCTACTCAATGAGTAGTATAGTACCCTCCATCTGTATGTCAAATAAATTAATAAGTATTTAGTGTAAAATGTAAATATAACATTATGGTCGGAAGAATGTTATTACTTGTAGAATATAAGACATGACATGTTTATTTCCATTATTTTAGTTTCTTTACCAAAAAGAAATGGAATAACTTCATGTTTGACAAATAATATTTATAAAGTGTTTTAATATATATTTTTACATAGGATAGGGTGTTCATTAAGATATGGTTTTATATATTTATATATATAAACATTTCCCCTTAATTATCTAATGTTTTATTAGAAAATGGTTTGATATTTAATTTATGTATGATTTCTCACATTATGGTATGTTTCAAAATTATTCTCGCACATTATTAATTTATGGTTTATCCATAGATAGTTTTATTATGATTTTAAGTCCACTCACAAATAATTTTCATCTTCCATTTAATTTCTATATAAAATACATATAGTTATTTGATAGTAAAATTATTAGGAAATGTCAAAAAATTCTACCAAATACTAGATCTTATATTAACAACATATTATCAATAATATTAGAAGATCACATTGTTGAGAAAACATCATTATACCTAATAGTGTTAACTCGATCTAGAAATATTAGAGAATCGTTTTAGGTTATGACCTTCTTGATGACATAGGTTTCGTATCAAAATTTTATATTTCTTGAGGAGAATCCATCTCATTCCTCATCTAGCTGGACTTCGCTCTCCCTTGTTGACACAACCTGTTGATGTTATGTAACAATATTTATTAGTCTTCGATCATTAGGAAATATTGAATCTACCCTATAAGAATCTATGGTGCAACATAATATTTATAAGAGGATCCCATTCAGTACACTAGATCAACATATTATTACAATGATGTGTTCAGTAAGGCACATTCTACAATGGTGTGTGCACATGGAAACCATAATTCCTAGAATTTTCCACAATGGCATTGCCTTGATTCTAGCAACACCACAATTTTTTCAAAACTGCATCTAGTGAACGATCTGAACAATCTTGAACATCAAATAGAGATTCTAATCGGTGTAATATCTATAATCAGATACCAGATGTTTCAAAAATGTTATTTTAAATCTCTTATTGAAAGTATCTTCCATACCTTATCCCATATTGAATCCCATTGGAGGCTCGTTTTTTCTATCAATTAATTACATCAAACAATGATAAAATTTATTCTGCACTATGAAAATTATAAGAAATTTGTGAATCCCCATGAATACACCATTAATACACCCCATAATGTTTTTGGTCATGTGTTCATAACTCTTCCACCCATCATATGCTAATGTCTGTTTTTATTTTGGAATATGTATCATATGATCATAAAATTCTTTATTAGCCTTAAGTATTTCTTCAAGAAATTTTCAAACCATCATTGATCCGGCTCATATTATACGTAGAAGTTATCATATTTCACATAAATTTATATTGTTTTTACATTTAAATAGATTACAATAACAATGACATTTCATACAAAGCATCATGATTTTATTCTTCAAAGGTTCATCATGGAATGTTTTTAACATGTTTATAAAATTATGTTTGTTGAAGTACCAATGATGTGCATTTTGGGTATCCATGTATTAGGATCTTCGTTTTTTACCTAATTGATTTACCTATGTCGAACAGATATCAAAAAAATACCACAAATGTAGGTGAAATGTTTACTGATCCACACCAAAAAACAACTACATTATTCTTATTTATCCTTATCTACATTTGAAAATTCATGAAGAATATGTGAACTATTTCTATATTGGGTGTACTCAATCAAAAATATTCCCTTTTATTTTCAATATATAAATGTTTCATCAATATATATGAATTGTTTTCTAAAACTAAATGAGGAAATACAGGGAAGGATTTCCTAGAATAATAGATGAAATTAAACAGGAGATGGATCAAGTCGATTATCTTGATACACATGTTTGTTCATATGAATATCGAAAGATATCATGTTCATTATGTCTATGTATGTCCAGAAATTGTGGAAACACTCAATATGAGTCATCCCAATCACCAAATACCTTCACAATTTTCTTCTATTTCTCCATCTATGCCTTATTATAGGAAATCCTATATTTGAAATTTTTATGTATCCTCTCTTGCACATGGTCTACAAAAACATCTTGTAAGGTAATAATCATCATGATGATAATGGATTACACAAATTTAGAATCTAAGTTGGTATGATATTGTGTTAGGTTTGGATGAATGCAAGTATGGGCTTCAACGATCTATGAAATTTTCCAACATCCTAATGAAAAGTTTTGAATCTCCCTCAAGAATAATCTTTAACTATCCCCATACTTTTCACATTGTATGATGTATTTTTATGGCTTTATTAATATAATAAATATCTACAGTTCCTCTCTACATTAAATTGTTTTTGAATGTTTTTCAATGCACCTTTAATTCAAAAATCCACTAAAACATATAATGTTTTGTCCAACTCACTGAACAAGTCCATTGAAACTCTAGGAAAATCATTTTAAGGTGTGAGAAGATTGCAGTGGAATTTAGGAAAACAAGAAATTTCCTCTCACCAAGAAGTGAAGAGTTGTGTATGATTTATTATGGTCCGAGGCTATTGTAAAACTACTACATTTATATAAACTTCCTCTCCAATATTTTTTTCTTCCTCCTCATCAACAATGTTTCATTCTTATATTCCTTCATTAACAAAATCCTCATTATATGTCATATTTACATATATATATATATATATATCTAGAATATCATTCTTGTTGTACTCTTCCACGTCATTGGAAGGATCCACAATTTCTTTGGGTATACCTTCTTAAACTGGTTATATAAGTATATAACTTCAATCAAATTGGATGTTTTAATTATACAATATAATCCTGAATATATATCTCCCTCATGGTATTATATGACCACTGGGAAAATAAATTCATTTCTTGTACCCACTACTCATTATTAACTGAAATACAAGATAGATTCCATAGTGTATCCGAGAATTGAAAATTATTATATCTAATAGACTTGATCTCTAGATAAAGTTTTATATTTGATAAACCAAAAATTATATCTTTAAGTTCACTTATGGTTACACAATCAGATGTCTTAACCAATTTTTGTGGTTGTGTTCTATAAGAATCTCTTTACTCAGTTTTAATAATGTCCGTGTAGAAGTAGACATTAGAAAACATGACTCTCAATGTCAAAAATGTTATTTACTGAGATTTTGATAGTATAAATAATATTGAATCAAAGGGTTTATAAAATAATCTTTATGATATTGAAATTTTATAACATCTTTTAATATCCTAAAATATTATACTAATGTTTCATTATATAAATTTTTTTTAGAAAATAAGTCAAAAAAATGTTTTCGAACCCAAACTAAAAATAAAGAGAAAACACCAAATTAGTCTATTTATCAATGATAAAATGAAAATTATGATCATATAATGTGAAATATACAAGAAAAAACACATTAAATTATATTTGAATGATTTACAATAAAAAATAAATACCTTGAAATCTTTCAGTATAATAGAGATCATATGATATGAGCCAAACATTGGAAGTGTGGTAAAATCCAGCTTATATTCATGTGGTAGCTTAATCACATCTTCGAAAGGTTTGTAATTAACTTTTGAATTTTAAAAAGATTTCATCCATCTAATGAAATAGCTCAGAAGTTATCATAATTTTAATTAGAAGGATGAGATATTTGGAAAATTCAAAAGTTAAGTACATCCCTTTGGAAGATGACATTTGGCTACAACATGAAAATACATTGGATTTTACCCCACTTCCGATGATAGGATTCTCTCATCCAAACGTTGTTCTATTGAAAAATTTCAACTTATTTTTTTCTATTATAAAGCATTCAAGTATTATTAAATATGTTTTTTCTTGTCTATTTCACTTTATATGGTCATAATATTCATTTTCTCAATGATAAATAAACTGATATGGCGTTTTCTCTTCTTTTTACCCCATTTTCCAAAACATTCTAGGAATACTATTGATAATGAGGGTGGACCATATAATCTTTATAATACATAAATTTTAGAAAACATTCTTATATACAAAAACATTATACTAATGTTTCGTAGTATAGTTTCTAATCATCCTAATGGTATTTAAGTAGTTTAGAAATAAAATATGATTCATATAAATCATATCCCCTTCGAGTTCTAAACCAGGTGTGCAATAAAGCCCATTTTCATATACCAGGTTATTCCAAGTCAGGCCCGATGCACTATTTCAGAGTTATTACTCTTAAGTACATTTGGTCCAGAGTGACATCCACTTGTAGTATATAGATGGGGATATGATTTTTTAGATAACCACATAATCTTTATGCTATAAAATTTTTATAACATCATATTGAATCCTAAATGATGAAATTAATAATTACTCAATCATTCTTTAATCACTAGTTAATTATTCTTTATTAATTACTTAATTATTCTTTAATAATTACATAATCATCAGTTAATTATTAGATAATTATTCTCCATTCATTACTTAAACATTATTCAATCTTTTTCTAATCACTCTTTAATTATTCATTATTAATTTCTTAATCATTCTGTAATCACACTTTAATCAGTATGAAATCGATAATTAATCATTACTTAATCAATATTTAGTCCTTAGTTAACCGTTAATTAACAATTAGTTAACAATTAATTGAATTCATTTATACTTCCTTTAATCATTATTAATAATTCATTAATCATTACATAATCGTTATATAGTCATTACATATTCGTTATTTAATCATTACTTCTTTATTCATTCATTAATCAAACTATAATCATTACTTAATCATAATTTAATCATAATTTAATCAATACATAATCATTATTTAATCATTAGTAAGTCATTATTTAAAAATTCTCTAATCATTAGTTAAAAAGTACTTAATCCGTAATTAATTATTCTTTAATAAATAGTAAATAATGTGATATTCAGTGGTTAATTATTATTAACTAATAATTATATGTAATCATTCATTAATCCTTAGTTATGAATTAGTTAATTTATACTTAATGATTACTTAAAAAAACTATTATTTCTAAAATATATATAACTAACTAAACTAATTAATTAATAAAATATTTAGAACTAGATAAGAACAATTCAATTAAATATATATATATATTTAAATTAAATAAGAAAAACATACTTGTAAATGATGCTTCACAAAGAGTTGGTGGAACAACCCAAACAATTAATAATAAAAATTCCTCTTGATCTGATTAAATTTATTATTTTGTAAAAAGGTTATATAATACATATGTAGTTCCTAGGTTTCATTATTTTAAAATATAGTTATGAATTGTTACTGTTTCTAATATAGCCCTAGAATAGTGATCACTAGATTAGTATAAATATAGGGCTTTGAAAAATCCAATTTTCTCAGAAAAAGGAAGTGATGACCTCGTCCAGTAGAATTGCTCCATAAGAAGCCCATTTGTTAGAGCTCAGAAAGGAGGTAGCATCATTGTGCATCGCTCTTGAAAAATCCCAAAACAAGCTTCAACATGTAAATCTTGAATAGAACCACCTATGGGAGAAGTGGAAGTTAATAGAGATTACCACCCCAACGATGTTATCCAAGCAACCCTAAGAGTCTGCCACCATCATACACCATTCCATTAGGACTTATATGGGTTTAATAAGGGGTTATGTTACAAGAACCTAGCACTATGATTATGTGAATTATTTTTTTATAGAATAAATAATATACATTCATTTTATTACTGTTACTTTGTAAATGGGTTTTAAAGAACAAATAGTATTTTTTGTTAATATTCAATTAGGAAATCTATTTTGATGAATTAATGGCTTTTAAATTTAAATTATATATTAATAAAATATTATTAATAAATTACATTTTATTAAATATAAATCATCTTATAATTTTTTATGAGTACAATTGTATTTTTTAATAAGGTTTGAAAGCTGTTTTTTGTCATAAACCATGAATTTTTTATAAATGTCTCTTTTGATTTTTAAAGTAAAAAAATTCACATATTTAGAAAATTATTTAGATAACATTAATATAATTTTTGGATTCAGTATATTAAAATTATCTAATATTGAATTTTTCATATTTTTATGAGACAGTCAAATTGTTGGGTAAAAATTATAAACCGTTTAAATATTTAATGTGTTTTATGACATAATAAAGACCCAATAGTTATGTAATAAAATACTATAAAATCTATGATCGACCATCATATTTTTTACCTCTAAAATAATGTGATTTTATATTTTTTTTATTAATTTTATTATTCCATAGTAGACCCTCGAATGCTTATAAAATATTTTAATCTTTTAAAATGTTTTCTGTGAGAGTGTGACTCACCTCCACATAAGAAAGACAAATATTTTAATAGGTTTGGCTATTGGACATATAAATTAATTTTTTACACTCCCATTTGGTAAAAACCATCGGTAAAAATCATGATATGGTTTTTGTTTTTGATTTGTTTAATATGTAGTGTAAAAAATCCAAAATAATAAAGAATTCGCTCTTATTTCTTATATAAACCCACTCAATCTCCCATTCCACTTCACTAAAAACCATTGTAGTTAGACCATCCAATTACCTCCTATCTCTCTCTGTATAATCCTCCCAAGGCACCCCAATTTCCCATGAATCCTTTGTCAATACTCTCCCAAGCTTTTGGGATCACACTTCAAGTAAGGTATTTCTTCCTTTCTCATTTTTTTCCAAATTTTGTTTACATTATTATACCCTTTTTATATTCAATTAAAAATTTTGGGGTATGATTTAGAAATTCCGCCATAATTCCTTACTTATGTTTTAATTATTAGAGTCCTCTTTATCACTCATTAATCCCTCCCATGTACACCTGTTACCATGTTGAAATTCCATAAGGAATTTCTCTCTTCACATTTACATTCAAGAAATTCTTTTACATTATGCATCTAAATTAAATTACATTTGATGGGATATTATGTTCCATGACCCCCTTATTATCAATTTTATGTATACATTATAAGATCCCCCTTTATCTCTCATTAACTGATTTTACTATTTCTATTTAACACTGTTATGATGCCGAAGTTACACCCACATTTTCCATGCCAAAATCATCGTGTAAGTGAATACCATACACCTTTATCAATCAAGGTTATTCAACTTTATTCACATGTACTTGTTTATTAAAGAATTAAATTTATGTATTCCACGTATCTTATTCTTGGAATAAATAATGATTATTAATTAATCTATGTTATATGATCCATGTGGCACACTTATGCTTGAAATGAAATGTTTATATAGGGTGTGCCCTGATAGTGCTCCAATGAATTGGGTAAAGATTTGTTTCATGATACGTCAAGTGTGGTGATGGTTTAAACATTATAATTAAGGTGTAATTAGGTTTCACTAATTATAATGTATGTTCAATGACGGTTTACTCATGCTCTATGTGCAATGAGCCTTTGCTCATGCTAATATGATGTTAAAGGTTGTTTCCACATTTCCATGTTATGATAATCATGATATACCATTCCTTTATGTTCATGTTTCTCTTGTTCTCTATTGATATTCCTATTACCTAAAATGTACTATATTCTTAATGTTATGCCTTTTTTACTCCCTTATAGGACTTTATAGATCCCCCTTTTCTTATACATGTCCTCTGGTTATCCCATGCTATGCTAAGTACGATGTAATGTTGTGGTCATCAAAAATAATTTTCAATAAAGATGTTTTGTTTTATATTCTATGTTCTTGTGTAATGTTCCTAATTTTCCAAGACACTAAACCTCTTGATCCTCATAGTTTTATTAAGTGAATTGTTCTGTAAAAACATTTTTATGAGTGTAATAATGTGTATGGTTGTTATAATTCAGACTTCTTTTAGGCCATGAGAACCACTACACACAAAGAATACATATTTTAGAGAGAGATTCTGTGGACTTTAGAGATTGGAGAGAAATTTTAAGTGAAAAGGGAGGGGGCCAATTATAGGGACTGAAAGGAAATGTGGTAGGTGGCCTTTAATCATTACGTTAGGTGAAAGCCAGAACCCCCCAGCCACCTTTCTCTTTTTTAGAAAAAAGGCGGCCACCCTCACCAACCTATTCCATGTCACTAATCTTAGGAAGAGGTGGGGGTCTTCCACCATTCAATAAATTTAATTGGGGATAACACCCCTACTGAAAAATAAATAAATTAACCTAGACACATTTAAAAAAATATAAAAACACATAAAAACTTCTTCATTTCACAGTAGCACTATCATCCTATTTAATGAACTCAATCACCTTTGTTAGAAGACTCTGATTACTATTTCTAAAAACCAACATCATGTTCTGAATTTAAAACTTTGAAATAATGGTATGAGAATTTATTTACTTTATTTATTTACCTTTATTTTAAGATCATGATGATCTCATATGGTTTTTTATGAATGGTTTCATTTGGTTTACAGACTAAGTGGCTTACAATGATCCTTCTCAATGAATGTGGACCTCATGCATGTAAACCCCAGGTTCCATGTGCAGGGGATGATCCAAATAGTCGATTTTATTAGAGTTTATAATATGTGAGTTGAATTTTATAGGTTATGTATTTATTCTCAAGGTACTTAATGAATATTTATTTGGTCACAAGGTTAGTGAAATGAATAATTAAATTTTTATTTAGTTACATGAATATTTAAATATATATTTATTCATATCTTTAGTGAATATAATGTTTATTTATTTATTTAATGAATAATATTTATTTGCCTAATTATTTTATTATTTAATTTTGAGTAAATTTCAAAAAGGATAGGTGAGTCGAGATTGTGGAATGATGAAAATGATTTATAACATTTATATCATTTTAAAAAATAATAATTTGATTAAGAATATATTTAAATAAACACATGTCATGGAAATAAAATTATAATGATTATTTAAAATGGGTAACTACTAATAATAAATAAATTGATAGAGGGTGGTTTTAAAAATATTATTTCTTTTATCCGTAATTATAAATTCAACGTCGTATCATTTTAGAGGGATTTATTTTTTATTCACAATGAAATCATCTCAATTATTATCTCATTCTTAATTAGAATAATCCCTCTATATTCAATATCATTAATATGGTGAGAATAATAGTAACATCTTATTGAAATCAAAATAAGAACAACATAATGAACTTGTCTCTATAATACTTGCACTGAGAGATTCAGGAATACCATTTGGAGATTCAGGGATCATGTCAAGAGAAACATAAAGAAAACCTTGATTAGATTCACAGTTATGATGAAAATGTATTGAGGAAAGTAATGAAAATTGATTGATAATATTATCCCAATTTTAGAAATTCTTATTTTAAAATAATTATGAATTAAATGTAAAATAAACTCTTTAGGGGATTCTGGGTTTTCAATCATCGAGTTAAAATATTATCAATTAAAACCAATGATAATCCAAAATCAGGCTTACGCCAAATTCTTCTGATGCACCAAACAACATATAAGTAGTACTAGGGTGAAAAAATTCCAATATATAATTATTTATTTAATAAAATTCATGTGTAGGTTTTTTATTTTTCGTATTTATTTTTTTCTTTAATCCAACAGTTGAAATAACATATTAACTTGAGTTCGTATAGCTAAGAACGAGCTGAAAAACACAGGAAGAGCACTCAAATAATGAATCCAGAAGTCCCAAGATCATTTGGGGAATGAAATGGGTACATGGTCTGTAATGATAAACTATAAACCATGTATCCTTGGTCAACCACATAAGGAGTGAGCGACATAAATCTCAACATACCTTGTGGGTTGGTACATTGTGTCATTACAAGCCACTGATTGACCTCCAGTATGACACATGGTCTGAAAACCATTGTAGGATGTGTGGATAGAATAATTACACAGGGTAACCCTACATAATTTAATATGTCGTGTAATTTATGGAAACCTGTTTGGGTATGTAAAAAGTGTCATTACATGATTAATATTGAATATCAGCTAAGTAATACAGTGTTATATGAAAACAGAACATGTATTTAGATATACTCATTATGTAAGATATGTCACCCCATGGAAGGTACACGTTGAGGTTTTGGTATATCGTGTGGGTAAACATACAGAGTAATTAAATAAATACATGAATACATAGTGAAGGTACATGCCTTGCATCTATTAAATTATAGAAATGGAATTTTAATATTTCACAAAAGGTATACACCCTGTAGCCTTGTAATTATACTCCATTTACTTTAATAATATCAAAAATAAAATAAAATATATTAATTTTTTAATCTATTTAATATTATTATTTATATAATTCTTATGCCTCAACGAATATTATATGCAAAATATTAAGATAACGATCTTATTTATTTTTGGTTTAAAATTTTTAGTAAACTCATCTTCATTAGAATGAACTTAATTTAATGATATAAAATATAAAGGAATAGTCATTTCATGTTGTGATTGATCATGAGTTTTGACCGACCTATGTATGTGTTTAAATTATTTATTTAATAGGATTATTTATTGAATGGTTTTATGTGATATTTATTATTACATTAAATATGTCGATCAGTGTATCATCCCTCCATATTTTATTATGTATGGTAATGAGTGTCCATGTTTTATTTGATTTAACCCCAAAACCTAGGTTCACATTAATTGCATGTGATTAAACATGTGAAAATAATGGAGTTCCAAGATAGAAGACATGGTTCATAACCTATGTCGAGATGAATCCAACTAAGGAGATACACATGAGAATTGAGAAATAATGAATATAAAACTAAAAAAAATATCAAAGAGTTATTTCCCCTTTGCTTGAGGTTTTATATCATTGTTCAATAGACCAACTGGTTGATAAAAGATAACTATCATATCCCATATTATATTTTTTTATGTATGGATATTTATTTATGAAATGCATGGTTTATTAATTTATTTATTCATGATCACATAAAGTAAAGAAATTTACAATCTTGTTAAGACAAAATTAAATATAATAATTTTATAAGATATATTTTATCATGTATAATTAATTACTTCTGTAATATCTCACCTAAATAATCAACATGTATACATGGATAAAATATTAAATCATATACTAGTATGTGCTTAAATTATATTATATAATATATTTAATTAATTATGTAATATTCATATAGTATTAATGATAATGTGTAAAATAAAATAATGAATATTTATGAATATGTTAAACAAAATCCATCAATCAAAATTTTAAGATTGACAACACCTCTCTTTCTCAGAGTTAGGATATAACAATAGTTTAAGTGTATGTTTGACAATAGTCATGGGAACATTAAATTATTGAGGGGTCTTAATAAAGATAAAGTGTTTCCTTATTAAAAATCATATTAATAGTAACAACCATTTATACTTAATAAAATTTAGAGGCATGTGTTGATGAAATTTTCATTTAGAATTTTAGTATTTTAGGGTCTAATCAACAGATCAAGGAGTTACAATTTAATGTAGTTGGTAATAATAACCTAATTCAATACATTAATGTAATTTCCATGGACATAGTATGGGAAATGTGAAGCAAAATATGGATAATTTATACAAGAATATATAAGCACCTTGGTATTATGAATCCAGTGGTATGGGATATTGGGGTTTGAAAAAACATAGTGGGAGACTTAATTATATTATTAATTATGTCATAACTAATAATTAAGATAAAGAATTATAATCATTTTTTATTTGATTTATAAAATAGAAATAAAAACAATAGAATCAATTAGATTTTTTAGACAAAGAAAATCCCCTACTAACACATATTTTCAATGGTACTGTTGAAATTTTCACATTATACTATTACAAAAAAAATTTGATTTATGTGCTTGAATACCCTATTCTAGACCATATACCTTAGGGAGTGAGTGGGTGTGAAATGGATTCCTATAGGAGGAACATATAGGACGCATCATCGGTTTGTTTCATCATGTTACCAATTATATCCAAAGAGATGAACATGCAGAAGAAGGAAAAGGATGCATACACCATGATAGCCCATGTCCAAGAACATGTAATGGATAAAGAGAGGAAAAAAGATAAATATTATTTCCATGATATTATATAAGTGTAAAATATATGACATATACCTATATAGTGATTATGCAATTAAGATTTTAAATTATATCGATCAGTTAAAAAATATGGGATTCCATTTTGAAAAAAAATCGTCCACTAAACCCATATTATCATCCTTAGTATCCAAATTATTCATTTTTATTAAAAAAATATTAATAGTATGTATAAGTCACTCAAGAATCATTTTTATATATATTTCTAAGCTAATAATTAATGGATGGAATTTGGTTGTTCGGATCTTATGGTAAATGATGCGATGGAATAGATTAAAAAGCCTATAAAAATATTGAATCCAATTGAGTCTTTTCAATGTTTATCAAATAAAAAAATACAAATAGGGTGTTTAATGGAAACTAGATTATTTTCATTACATGTGGTAAGAAAGGCCACTAGAAGAGAAATTGAAATGAAATGAAGATGGGGAAATAAAATGTTTCTACTTTTGGTATATTCATCCAGTAATTTATTACTTATATTTCACGTATTCTATACCAAATACAATATTTCCCTCACATAATTTTATCCAAATATAGGAATTAAGGAAGATCATAAATATTTTAATAATTAGTATGAATCTTCTAGTAGCTTATATAGCAATATTCCAAAGTCAGCTCAGTGAAAATCACAATTTTATATTTCCATGTGGATTGATTCCCATTAAACTATTTTTTTTATTGCATATTACCAAAGGATTTATCTCAAGGTCATGTTTTTTATATAATTGTACATTATTTATGGTATAAAAAGGATTTTAGTTTTTGTATACCATGATTTATTAATAGTTTAAATATAATTGATTAAATATTTATAATATCGACAATGAAAATTAAATATAAGATATAATACTAAAATAAAACTCACAAGTGGTGAGATAATGTTTGGTCAATTAAAACAAAAAATGTGGTTGGGGAGTTGGTCAAGTTGGAAAAAAACCCCATCAGACCACATGAAACTCGGTTTCCAATACAAAATGGGGATAATTTCTGAAATATTGTGTTGGAACATTAAAATAAATTGTACCAGTACTATAAGAGAGAAAATATTCACCTCAAATAGGCTTTGAGACCATAGAATTGGTTCTTTAGCTCATTGGTCCTCCAGGCTATCCACAGGCCTTTGGTCCATAGGGAATATGTGGAAAAATATTTTGGCCTTTTGGACATAGGGCCTCGTAGTGATAATTTAGAGAAGTTTTGACTTACTATAAAAACCCATGGCTGATGGATTAGAGTAGAAATCAACCATCATGTGGAGAAAACCATACCCAAATTTGAAGGAGGGACATGGAACCATCCATAAACCTATGTATCTTTGTATAAAGATAACTACAGGCCATTAAAAATTTCAAGTGATGAGATAGATGAAGACATGAATTGGTGTTGGGGAGGGGGTATTCAAATGTATTTATGTTATAAAAATTTAATGGAATTTGGCCATGGGAATCATTGTCATGTAATTAATGCTTTGGGACTTTATACCTCTAGGAATTCTAAGGGTTCCTCTCTAACCCATTTAAAAAATTAGGATTATGGAATAATTAAAAATACGAATTTAAGTGAATTTAAATTAAAATTTAACATCATGTACATACCTATAATGGGTTATAGTCTCTTTGGAGCTAAAAATCATAGTGATTACATACGCTTACTTATAATGTTTTAATACAAATAAATACTTATAAGTTAAAGGTTATAAATCCCAAAAACATCATGAATCCGTTTAAAAAGATAAATGTAAAATATTCTAAATAGTATCTAGGATAAAATTTATATACTTCATGATATTACTTTAATTAATTTTTTGAATCTATAGTGAAGTAGAGAATATTATTGGTAAGAGATAGAATATTCTATGTGTAGGTTACCAAAATAATGTCTTAAATATGAATTCATCTATCATTAAATTATATAGTGGAGTCATTCCTAAAAAATTATTACCATATACACATCCAATTGATGACATTAGTAAAATGTAGAATACTGATGAGACTTATAAGTATTTTAATTATTCAATTAATCATTTCACGAAATTATTTATAAATTATGGTGTTAAAACATGAATCAAAATCCAACTATAACGACTAATGGATATAATAAAAGTTATAATATAAAATAAATCCATTATGTCAATGATTTTTGTGTTTAGATGCAAATTGATTGTCAATGCAATTTATAGGAACAAACGTTTATCAGGTAAACAGAAAGTTCATATTGTTTAATTTTCATAAATTTTATATCGGATATAACTATAAATAAGATATAAAATTATTAGTCAAATGAGCTACTATATTTCTATAAGAGGGAAGCATATCTCTATTAGAGATAATGGGGGAAAGATTGGATTCAATGAAGTCAATGATCCATATTAACAATAGTTGACATAGGAATATAAAATCCACAGGTCTTAATTGGAGGAATTATTCTAGAGACACATACTATATAGGAATAATAAAACCAAATAAAAATGGTTTTACAATCATTGTGATAGGTGATAAATTATTCAACAAGAATTGTAAATAATCAACCTATAAGATGGTAGAAAATTATTGTCGTCTAATGTTTCCTAGTTTATAAGAACTCGAAAATGGATTCCATGTATGAAAATCAAATTCTTTTATATGATAGTTTTCTTTGAAAATTTATCTTCTATTGGTTGTTATTCCAAAATAAATTGAATAGGGATGGTAATGTTAGTACCTATATGGAATGAATGGTTTATAAGGCCACCCAGAAAATTTGAGAAATTGGCTATGATAAAACCCTTTTATACCAATTATAATGCTAAAATCCATTCAAATTATACTTGTAATAAAAATAATCTATGTTTATGAAGTTTGTAATATGGATATCAAGACAACTTTTCTTAATGGAAAAAATTTGGAATATTTCTATATGATACAACAAAAAGGGTTTGTGGAACTAATAGATGCCAATAATGTGTGAAAGCTATATATATCCATTTATGGGTTAAAGTAAGCATAATTATCATAGAATATTTACTTTAATAAATCCATAATATATTTTGGTTTAAAAAATAAATAAATTTAAGCCATGTGTTTGCATGAGATAAATTAGATTGGTATGGTTCTCATGTAAAACATGTTTGTAACTTATGGAAAACCTATATTTGTCTTATAATTAGTCAAGAAATATTGTAAAAGATATTTATCTAATAATGATTCATTATTGAAACTAAAGGAATATGGAAGAATATCTACTAAGATAGATATATGGGGTTTCTTATATCAAATCATAAAACATACACTAACAAAGCATCAAAGAATAGAAGATGGTGCAATTCAAAAATGAATGAATATCTATATTACATGAAATGAATCTATCCATGTTGATGTGTGACAAGAAATGAAGAGATCAATATCATGAATAAAAATAAAAATTCATAGCATTGCGATCTGTCAATATTTCCATGATATGTATAGAAATGTTTATATTTCTTATACATAATGAATGTTGGAAAATATATTATAGAACTAAGAAATTGTATAAAGTTTTAGTCATCAATATCCAATTGTATGATGGATAAGTTCTCGTTTCATTGAGAAATATTAATTCTAGTTATAATGGAGGTATTAAACTGGGGTTCCTTCTGATAATTTTGATCTTATATTTTATTAATTCCAAGGAAATGAGAAGAGAATATTATTAAAGTTAGTGGTGGATATATCTAAAACTACCATGTAAAATATGGGTTTTCAGGTAGCTGAAGAAGAATTATAAAACATCAGATTATTATTCCATTTATTTTAGTTATACCAAAATAGTAATGTATTATCACAATACATATTTATAGTATTATGAGTATGTTACTAGATGAGATGTCAATCTTATTATTGTGTAAAAATGTAAATACTAAATAATGTCACTTTTTATGATATTTACTCAGAGAAGTAAAGTCACAGTAAGTAGAGTAGTTATAGAAGAATGTGTCAGGCCCAATAACTATTATCTTATCTTAATAAAAGCATGAATATCATGTGAGAGATAACAAGTAGAAAAATGTGAGCAGTTTAATATAGTCTTAGGGGGAGTCTATTAGAGTGGGTTCCCTAGAACCAATTGAATTTGTATTTCAATTACCATAATTTAACTAAATATCTGATCACAAAATTATTTTTCTATTATATAACACTAATGTTATAATTTCCTTGGAGTATTCATCAGATTAAAAGGTCATAACAGTTACCCGTTATAATAATAACATGGAGATACTATGATGAGATTTTTAAAATAAGACCTATGATATATATATATATATATATCATGGGACACATATGATATCTGATTATCAATTGATTTATTCTCATAATACATTGATACTTCTTCTCATGAAGTTTTCAAATAGTGATCTCAAAGTAGGGATGTCATTAGGACAAACCTGACTATAGGAATTC
Organism: Viscum album; assembly: GCA_963277665.1. Lineage (NCBI taxonomy): Eukaryota > Viridiplantae > Streptophyta > Magnoliopsida > Santalales > Viscaceae > Viscum > Viscum album. Next base: position 66,139,393 of record OY728135.1, on the reverse strand, counting down.
CACTTCTTTTATGTGTAACTATATATTCCAATATGTGAATGTGTGAATTAGTCCTTTGACTTGAGATTATTATTAATTTGTATATTGGATCTTGTACTTTGACGTCCATTATGACATACTCTTGAAGTAGGGTAGCATATTTTGGGTGCCGCATAAGTCATATGACATTAATTGAATAAGTCAAAAAATTTGTTGTCCATTTTATATCAATGAAAGAATATTTCTCTAGAACATGGATTTAAATGGATATATATAATGAAATAAATAACCATGGTAGTTTATAGATGAGTTCATTTCGAAAAGTCATACAAATATAAATTGATCATATGGGGTGATGAAAAAAGTATGAAACATTATTGCTGAGATATCGGTAAACAAAGGGGTTACATTACAAAATAGAGTTCACATTGATGTTTTATTAGTTTATACACTAACTACTTTCTCTATGGGTTCCTTGATGTGTTTTTAGAAACCAATCATGGAATTTAGGTTAGTTCACCTATTGTCACTGAATAATGATCCTGAAGGGTCACATGATAATTTTATCTAAAATCTCATTAAATTATATTGAAATTAATATAGGAATAAATTGTAATCATGGTTTATCAAATTATAATTATTCGAGTATTGTTGATCATATAAATTAAATCACGAGATATTAGAGTTCAATTTTTTTGATTTGAATTTGATATCTTTTTATTTATTCACAAGTCAATATATAAATATTTATTTGTTCATTTATTTCATAGATAAATTAATGTAAGTATTTATTTAGTTACCTAAATATTAAAGTAGATATTTATTTAATCGTTTAGTGGATATAATATATATTTATTTATTGTAATAATAATATTTATTTGAATGACTATTTTTATTATTTGACATTTAAAAAACTCCATGGAGGATTAATGGGTTGAGTTAATTTACCGATAGAAATGATATATTTTATTTAATAAAATTTAGGTAATTATTAATTTATTCACATAAAAAATATTTTTAAAGAGACACATGTCATTAAAATAAAAATTATATTATTATTTTTTGACAGGGTGTGTTACATAGAATAAATAAATTGATAAAGGGTCTTTGAGAAATTATATATCAACTTATCCCTAAGTATAAATTCCATGTTATATAATTTTAAAGGGAGAGATTTATTATACACGTTGAAATCATATCTAGAATTATATCATGCCTAGAGAGAATAATCCTATTATCTTTCCTCTTAAGAATATAGAGAGAACAATAGAAACTTCTTGTTATTATCTAACAATGAATGATATAATGAACATGCCTCTACTATGCTAGCACTCAATGATTTATGGAAAATTTTTAGAGAGTAATGTAACATGTGTAAGTTATCCTAAAGGAATCCACACATATATTTTTTATTTCTATGATAATTTATCAAGAGAGGAAAAAAAATTTATTTAGAGGACAATCTTGTTCAAGGTAATTATTATTTTAAATTAATTAGGTATTAAATTTGAAATATCGTCTGTATGAGATTCTAATGTTGAAATTGCTAATTTCTTTTGAAATTATCTTTTGAAACCAATAAAAAATCAAAATCAATATTAATTCTAATACTTCTACTATGCCTCAAAGACTAAAATAGCCTCTCACTCAAGGAGGCCAATTCTAGATCCATCTAACATATACGGAGGTCAAACATCATATTCTAGACCAACGTCCTTTCACTTAGTTTGGCCCATGCCAACACCCTATCACTTAGGGTATCAACTAACATCACATCCTGGACCAATACTCACTCACTCGAGACAGTATATGCTAGAACCCTCTCACTTAGGGAAGGTCCTCACATCTAGTCTCCTTGTCAACTATTGGATCATAGTCGAGAACACACACACAATGACAAGAATATAAATATATCACATCCCACAAACACACCACTATATTACATTACTATTATATATCCTTCATACATCCTCTTATACCATGTGTACATCATATTCCTAAATCACAACCTAGCACTAGAAGATCATGATCAATCCCAGCACCTCAAGGGATAACTCATTATGCATATATTCTAAAAGGATAATTCATTTAAGCATGACCTAAAATTCATGAACAACACTTGGAACTATTTTTCATCACCATATCACCTATAACGGTATCCACTAGGTTCCATAAAACAAACACGGCCTCTACCCATCTATACCAAACCATATCAATCACCCAGAAATGACCCATACACTATAGCCCCTACCTGACCTCAGCCTCACAAGGTTGGATATAAACCCCCCTTATATTTACCACATCAATGTCCTAGTCCCAAATATTATAAACCATGAAAATACCATAAACACAATTACTCTTGAGAAAACATTGTTAGTCTACCAAAAAAACCCAATAATTCACATTAGGGTTCCATAACACACCACTTGAATGATAACTTTGAATCCCATCACCTTGAGGAAACCCTCTCTAACGCAATGAATCTATCCCCAAATGACTTATCCAACATATAAAAAACACCTTGACTTCAATAAATCCTTAATAGGTATTACTAACCATGTATAAGATGTATACTAATCTCACCCATCACCACCAGGTCGAAGCCCCTCATGACGACTAATTATCCATAAGAAGTGTTGAAGTTATTACACTGTAACCTACTTCTATGTACATTATGATTACCCATATTAATTTTCATTAATATTAAAAAAAATATTATCACATCATGATTTTTATTATACATATCATAGTATTTGATAATTTCTTAAGTTCAGTTGTCTCAATGAAATGTCATAGAAGTTCCCCGCTATTATGGGATCCTAATGGTTCCACAAGGGTACTCTTAAATATATGTTCTATAGTTGGATGATATCATTTAACAGGAATAAATTATTATAGGATATTAGGGGTGTATATTCCTAAGAATTTGGTTTACTCTCTCATGGAGTACACGCTTTGAAATTTCAAGTACCAAAGATTATGATAATATGACCTTCCATTTGGAAATTCACATTCATATGTTTCATTGGATGTTCTTATCTACAAATGTCTATGTTAGTCATTAGAATTTATGATTATTATTAATATATATTATTATTTATATAATTTTATTTATTGATAAAAAATATGATGACATTGCATTTCCAGTGAAGAATGATACGTTGGGTGAATCAAGAGTGATATTGCATTCCTGGATAACAAGTTAATGGAATTTTTTTCCCTAATGTTATTTAATAGAAGTTGATATCTAGGGACCTTTGAAGGAAATGAAAATACCTAAATCATAATTTTCCATGGTGTGTAGTGGATAGGTTCAATTATGTAGAGTAAAATAAAGTGACATTGAGCACAATGGTTAATGACACCAGCACAGAACCTTCTTTATTAGAGATATCATGATAAAGGTTTTTTTTTATACAGTGAGTATTTGTATGAGAATTTGTTTTTTTAGTGATAATTAATTATTTATATATGATTTAATTAATTTGTTATTAGATTCTATCCATTGACATTAGGTGTTCTTCCTAATACCACTAATAAATGGTCCTACGTGGATACTAAGTGTAACTAAAATCTCAGTAAAATTTTATTTGACTTTAACAAGTTTGAAAAAATATTATCCATGTTTTATGGTTTAAAACTTATTTTGGACTGTTTGATCACCAATATATAATCATGATTTTCTCATAAGAATAAATATATGAGTTAAATGATAATAAACATTTATTCATATGATTTATTGAATATATTATTAATTATATTCATCTGTGAACAATGTGGTAATATTTACTTATTAACTAAATATTAATTTTTTATGCCTAATAAATATTCAGTAGGTTAGAGGACCATGTTTAATAGTCTGTCTATAAATGATATATTAAATATAATTTAATTAAATATTCATTTATCTATTTAAAGAGTGATATTTATTTATCTTCGGTTATTACATGTGTTATGAAAATAATAATAATATTTATAAAATTATTAAACTTGGGGTTGACTAAGAAATAGGGAATTGGATAAGGTCATATGTGTAATGACCATATCTATACTAGCTATATAAACACCTAGTTATATAAAATTACATGGTTTGTTTCTTGTTGTGAAAAACAAACCTTGAATGAATTCACTCAATACCAAGAGAGAATCCTCTTAATAATTCACTAAAAAAGTGCACCAATATTCCTCCAACCTATCAAGCCTTTGATAGATCCTTAATAATAATTTATCCATGGATATTTTATTACTGTAATCAATTATAAATGATGAAAACAATCAGAATTGGCCTCTCTAACGCCTGGTGATTCTACGATGATGTTTTAGGATTTTGGAGCAAGTGTAGATCACTGCTAGAGGGATCCCGCCCTTGGATCCTACAACATAATGATGTTAAAATGATAGAAGTCAACCAAAACATTAATGAAACAAAATTAAAATACAGGTAATTAAAAATCATCAATGACCCATGATCTAGATCCAAAAATCAAACTCCCCCTTGAAATGTAACCACCCAGAAATTTTTGGTTGATTTCAAACTCCATAGCATAGAGCTTCTTATCCTTGAGAAGCCTCATTAACCTTCAAACCAATAATCCTAGCCAACGAGGATCACCAATTCACCAAAGAATCACTACATTGTATTTCATAATCTTGAACAAGCTTCTGTTATGTAACACAAAAATTGAGGTGCACTATTAAATGGAAGTTGAACCATCCCCCTAGGCACTAACCCCATCATTGAGATAAGTTTCACCTACACCCATATATCCCATGACACTAATGTGTATTCAAATTATTTTCCATAAGGATTATGTTTCTTCATAAAATAAGAGACTTGTCACAAAGGTAGATCATAATAAATAGTTCTACCAACCATAAGAATCTTCTACTAAAGAACTACTTGTTGTCCAATTACATGATCGGTGTGCTTTCAACTTCTCTAACTTCGATTATAAACTAAAACACTAGTCATTAATACTCTGATAGACTATCCAAAATATTTTCCACCACAACTACTATCGCACCATCACACCACCTCACTTATTCATGATAAATTAACTCTTGAACAAATTTCAGAATCATCCAAATTCCCAATCTGATGTCTGAACTTGGCTCTCAATGTAATTCCACAGATGGATCACCATCCAACAGCTTCCATCGATTAATCCTCACCAATAATATGAATCAACTATTTATCTCCCTATAATGTATCAATGCACCCTTGATTTAGCTAAATCTCAAGTCATAAGAAAACCACCATGAACACAAACCTAAGATACCAACTCTATCTAACACTAGATAAAAATTCTGAATAAGATATTTTATAAGGAACCCGATGTTTCTAGATCAATGTAAGACCCTGGAACACCATAAGAGTGGAGTGGTTAATTAGGGTGTCAAATATTTCAGGGAATAACATAGATCATATCCCAAAATTGGTATGATATTATGACATATTTCAAAATTAATTTAGTAATAGTCTAGAACATGTAATAAGAAATGGAAAACCAAAAAATTTGTTATAACTATTACATCACTAAGGGATAGTCCAAGTAGCATACACCGATAGTGTGTCAGTCATACCAAAATAAACATTTCTTTACTAGATGATGTGGATTATAATTTTTCACGTTAGGTTAGAATAAAAAAAATACAGAAGAGGGGGTGAATGGTGTCTTTTTAATAATCATTAATATATTCTAATTTTTACCCTTCTTCATGATTTATGCATATATTCAGTGTTCTACTATTTATGTATGTTGATAAATAGATAAATAGATAATAAGAACTCAATAAATTTTATAGTGGTTCAGAGAACAAAGATCCCATAGTCCACTCCACAAATTCTCTCTTAGTGATATTTGTGATTGTCACAAAAAATGATCTCTTATCATAAGACCTTAGAAAATGAGCACACACAGCTGAAACTTTTTCAATAAGGATTTTACAGGGCCTTCTAGTTCTTCTATAGGAAAACGAATTTTCCATAGCTTAGTCCAAGAAACTAAAATCCACCACAACTTAGTATAAAAAGATAATAATCTAATAAATAAATATATATTGATTTGATTGAATAAAACAATTATTTCTCATAGTTATTGGAGAAACTGATAGAAAAAATTTCATCATCATCAAATATTTCAAAGAGATCCTGATTTTTAAATAATCATCAATTATCATAGAAACATACAAATAAAATTAGTGACAGTAAATCTAGAGATTACACAATAAAAAATTGAATCACGTATGTCTCCAATGTGTATCTTCTTTATAATAAAGGATATGATGAATCTTTTCTATTTTTTAGTAGTTATGTAAAAATATATTTCAAAGAACAATGAAAAAAATTCCTCGTGATATTTATCATGAGAAATTTGACTTTCATTCTGTTGAACAGATCCACGAATATCTCCTGAAGAATCGAGATTATTTGAATCTAAATCATTCAAGAGAGTCAGAATATCCCTTAGATATACAAATGATTTTATCCATTGAATACAATCCTTTGAATAATCATTAAAAACATTAGAGAGAATTTACTTCTATAATGACCATTGTAAAAAATGTAGATAATAACATTAATATAAAATATTTAGTTGAAAACTCAAATGTATAATCCCTTCATATAGAGATAAACTATAAAAGTAATAATGACAACGTATAGTAGATTAAAATTGTAGGGTTAATAAATCACCCATTATTTTATTCAAACATAGGGTTCCTTCTTAATGTAGGGTTATTTATCAATACATTTCGAATAGTGTGACATTCATAATCTGTACATTTAATTGCAAATTTTGGGTTCTTAAACAATGTTTTACTGTTATAAAAAAAGGTTTTGAACATTCCTTCCAAATTACATTCAAACAAATCCATAATACTAAATCAAATATTTTAACCCATAAATAAGATAATTTTTAAATAAATATATTCATAAAAAATAATTAAAGTAATTTCATTTGTAAAAAAATTGTGGTATTTGTGAGCATAAAAATATATAATATTCATATAGTATTGTTGATACAGTACATTCTCAACATTTTGGTAATGGTTACTTCATTCTGGGTTAACTTACTTTAAAATAATTTTAGTAATATCATGTTTCCTTCCACGTATCACTTCCTACAACTCACCTCTTCTGTAGAGACCCAAATCTTGACGTACATGGACAATACATTACTTTTCCAGAATACTTAATAGATAACAAAAAAAACTCAAGGTCCGTAATAGTTTATTGTCTTTGGAAACATGGAATATAAAATTCTAATCATGTTGAAAGATCTTCAACAACTCCTATAAAGTTCTTCCCCTTTTTGCTTCCATACCTATAACCTTTCTTTATTTCCTGGGGAAAATTAAACATATAAAGGGTGAGCTCAAATGCACAGTAAGGGTAAACATAGATAATATAAAACAATCCATAAACATTAGAATGAAAAAACATGAACATGAAATATAAACATTAAAACCCTGAGCAAAGATATAAATTTTGGAAGTACGTAAGGCATATATCATAAAGAATCATTAAGCATGATAAAATAGCATTGGAGTAAAACATGTAATTGTGACAACCATTCATCACATGTCATGATTTCCATAGTATCCAAGGAATTTCTTCCAAGACCATCTTAGTGGATAAAGTCCCTTTCTAAATCGAGTTCACTCCTCGTTTCAGTCCTGTAACACTGAACCGGATTAACTCATCGTTCCAGCCATGTCTATCTCATGAGATATAAATATTTACCCAATGCATTGGAGGGAGATATAGGTCTCACCCATCTCATAATTAAATCATTCTTACTTGTTCCTCAAAATAAACATACATTATTCATAATAACCCAATAAATAAAATGGGTTTCATAAACATCATCCCATCTTCACATAATCTATATAAAAGAAATGGATATCATTTCATAATAAGAAAAGTGAATCCATGTAAATCATAGAGACATTATAATTGAAACATATAAAATAATGTCATCTTAGAGGAAAAATGGTTTTGATAAAACACTTGAAATGGATTCTTGAGGAAAATATCATTTCTTCTTCTAAATCAATTTCTTTTCACAAAACGTCGTGCAATTTTAAAAGAAGAATATTTTGTTGAAAATAGTCATGAAATATTTTCGAGGAAGCTTCATGAAAATAAGGCTTTATAAAACCATAAAAATCCTTTCATTCCTTATAAGTTAAAAATGAATTCTTCTCATACTTTTTCTGGAAAAGTCAAAAAAATACCTTGTAACGTAAACAAAAGAAAGATTCCTTACATACCATGTCGTAAAAGTCAAAAAGTGAAAAATGGGTAAAAATGACTTTAAACATTCATGAAAACACTTTTATAAAACTTGGACATGGATGATTTCAATAACCCATAAAATACTTATGAATAAGCAATCTCGGATAAAAATGAGATATGCAAAATTATCTCTTACCTTAGGTCCGATATGCTTCGTACGTATCCAAACCTCCTCTTCTTTGAAGCGCCTCTTTGAGACCTCCTCTTAGGGCAATAAAATTGGTCTTTGAAGATGTCCAAGATCTCTAGGATGTTTCTATGGAAGTGGGGAAGTGAAATGGGAAGGGGTTGGCCGAGCTTGAAGGCTCAAATTGGTGTGATGAGGAGAGGGAGGAGGTGCCCTTTTATAAGGGAGGAGAGGGGAACCTTTGGAAATATATAAAATATTAGTTTATTTTAAAAACCAACCCCACTTAAAAACTACCAAAATGACTCATATCTGAATCTTAGATGAGATAGGGTTGTAATATCATCAACCAATAAAATTTAGACATGTTAGATATTTATTTTAAACATTATCAACTTGATTTATCCTTATTTAATCAATTTAATTTAATTTGTGGCAATAACATTCTAAATTTTAAATTATAACAAATAATTACTTATTTGTTGTGAATTATCAATAATTGGATACTTAATAACATTTTAGACCATATAAATTTAAATTAATAGTTGTTAAATATTTTTTTTTATTTTTAAACAATTTTATAATATGTTGTTTTTATAAAATATCAATAGTGTCAATTTTCACACTATTCATTTATTTGAATTTAAATAAAATATATACAGAATATATGTTCTAACTAAAAGAATTAATAGATTCATAAAATGTCATATGTATCTAGAAAATTACTGTAGAACATTAAATAGTTCATATAATATTTATTTTATTATTTTTAAAACCATTTATTTGGTTTATCTCTTAATAAAATAATTACTACAACATTTTTGTACAATTATATAATATACTTATTTGTTGCATCAAAATTAAAAATAAAATCCTATGATGAATATAAATCTATTACCTTTCACAATAATACTTTTACTCGAATTAATCATCTTAAAATCACAATATTTAAATTGTTATATGTATTAAATTATGAAGGTGACAACTTTGGCATCATTTCAAATAAAATAATATAAGTGTCATAATCGATTTTATAAGGCTCTGAATGGTCAAATATTCTACCATTCGATGATTATGGTTTACATTTACATTACCAATAAGTTTTGGTTAGGGTTTTGTGCCTTTTATGGTCACTATTAGTTTAATAAAAAATATATTCTTGATTTTTCACTAGATAAACAATTTCTGCATCACTATTGTGTCTCAATTAATGATAATTATTTAATCCCTAAAAATTATAAATAAATTCATATGATGTAGATAATTTCATTATATTTTTTGATACTATTCATGTTCGAAGTTTCAAGAAGTTATCACTAAATTAAAATTAATATACTTTTATGATTTAAGAGAGTGACATGTTGTCACTTTCTTTGGTTTTAATAATAATTAAGATATTTTCATGGAAAAAAGTCCATTAAATGATTCTAATATGACCCTTAAGTGATATGGGTCGACTTTTAGACATCCAATATGATTTTGGCAGGTGTTAGGGTAATTTTATAATCTTATATTTACCCTTAATTACCCGATTTACCTTTAACTACGGTAAATAAAATTTACCGTAGTTACTATTCATAATGCCCAAAAATAAAAAGTAGTCTATTAATATAATTTCAACCCACTAATTCCAAATATGGAATCCATTTTTCCAAATTCAGTACACATAAGTTGTAGAAATTAAATTAAAATTAATCCCGTTGTCGAAAGAAAATGGGTTTTTGCTTAAAACGTTGCAAAAGATTAAATTTATTAAACCTACGAATTCAATGTAAAATCAAGGCTAATGAGATACATTATATTAAATGGTAAAAATATATTCTATTTATACTTCTAAACCATCCAATATTATAATTTAATCACATAAGTTATTACGATGAAAAGGTTGTTTTTAATTAAAATATAGCGTGTTTTTTCTATTCATTAAAATATGAAAGTTATCAGAATAATATGAAAATTTTATCCAAGGTAAAATTTTATATCCTGATTCCAAATAATAATTTTTTGATGTAAAATTGAACTTATAAACATGTCAAAAACTTGATTTAAAGTGGGTGCGCCATCAAAAGGCGGCAAAACATCATTTTTTTAAAAATACTTATTTTACCAAAAAAATTAATTTTGTTCTTATACAATGTTCTAGAAAATGTGTAAGATGAATAATAATGTTATAAAATTAAAACAAAAATAAATACTATTCATAATGGCTAGTTCATAATAATATTATAATAATATATCGTTGTTTAGTAAAACCCGGTATTGCATACAACACACGCTATCGAGGAAGGTCATGATTGCATGTAATGCAAGCCAAGTCAGGGTTGCCTGTTGTGCAAGAATCCTTCATTATTTCGTATAATAGAATCCAACCATATTTCATTTATATATTGAATATATATATATATATATATATACACTCAGTGTTGCTTAGAATGACGATTATAAAACGAACCTGAAATTGTGTGTAACACAATCTTAGAATAGTGTTGTGTATACTTCAAGCTAATACAGTGTGGCGTATAGCACAAGATAATCTTGTTGTATCATAAAACACATGACATCAAATAAATTAAAAAGAATACTTATCATAAAATATCTGGTTGTTACATTCTACACCCCTTAAAATGAATTTCTCCCTCAAAATTCGTCGGGGTTATAAATCGTTTACTATTCATAGAAACCCACATTGTAAAAAGGAATACTAAAACTTTATTTTAAAAACTAAAGTATGAAACGAAACGATTACCCAAAGTAACTCATCACTGGGTTTCTATATAGGAGAACATAGGTTAAAATATGGATATGGAAGAAAAATCTAACCATCAAGTTCTGATGGAGAGTGGTAGAGAACATGGCTATGAAAAAGCCATCAATCACAAAGCCATAAATTTATGATGATCTAAGGTACCATCTGATTCATCAGATATAAGGGCACTAGGAAAAAAAATTTGTTTTTCAAGATCATTTCCCTAAATTTGATGAATTAAAAGAAATACTTACATGATTTTGGTACAATCTCACTATTGTTTGTGAATTGAACAATTTCCACTTCATCCCTTAAAGTAATGAAGTTGAATTTGTTATTCGTGATGTGTTATCAGATCATGTGATAGAATGATGGGTCATTCCATCTGTTCCAAACAAAAGGTTAGAAAAAGTTATCAAATAGACATAATTCCATCTATGGTGAGGTTAATCATATACGATTCCAAAAATGAACTTATACTTCATATATCATACCGCTTAATAAAATAAAACCAGTTTCTACTATCTAGGGACTTCTTGTAGGCCAGTGGTATGTGATAAATGCAAGTCGCACTTCAGCTGTGGTTTTGATTCCCACAGCCTTGTCTGATGCGATGGGTTGTCGCCCGTCCTACAGGTTGTCTTTTTTTTTCTAAAAATACATTATTATAACTTTCCAGCAATAATATCGAAAAAGTTCTAGCCTTAAACAATACTAACTTATGTCCCACATAATCCATTCCAATCTTTAGGCTTATCCAAAATACTGCTGTACAATCTCATATTCTAGTGAAAACGATTACCAGAGAGTTCATATAACAAGCATGTTAATACCATCGTTGATCCCCATAGATCATAAGATATTTCTTGTTGGTCACATTCCAAACATTCTAAGGCCTTAATCATGTATTCTCTTGAAAAAAAATGAAAACCCATTGAACCTTAGTGAAAACATGAATGCAGTTAAAAGTTAACACTTTCCACATACAAAAATCCTCAAAACTCTATATACTCAAACCATGATATCACTTAGTCCTTATATCAATCATTATCTCATGAATACAATCAAACATCTCATTATATTCTTATCCCTTCATTATGCGCATATCATCTACTTTCCAAAAATATCTGAATAACCTTCCATGGTTACCGGTACCATTCAACATATACCTCTAAATACTTTCAGAAAAACAATAGTGCAACAATCCTTAGATGATTCTTTATTCCATAGTACCATACATTATTCTTTATAAACATACAATCATTCCACTAACTTCTTAAACCACTGACTGAGCTTCATCATTTCTTTCATCTCATATTTCATTTGTAGTCTTTTCATCACCATCCACAATAATTACTACTCATATGACCATGCTGGTTCTCTTCATGAGATTTTCCCTTAGGGAATTGGTTTGTATAATGCCCATACATTCCACATTTGAGACATCTAATCATTGTTGATGTCATAGTAATACCATTATCATTGTCCATGGTGTTGACTGAACCTTTTCCTTTGCACTTACTAGCTTTGTGTCATTCTTTTCCACACTCAAAGCATCATCTAGTTCCTTTTAAATAATCTCCCCGATGCCTATTCCCACATGATTTACATGAGGGAAATTGAACTTTCTTTCCTCTATGATCATCATGAAACTCCGTCTTTCTCATATTATCTGAGTCGGGAAACTTACCAAAGTTGAGATTATTGATCATATTATGAGATTTCTGATTAGGCATAATAACGATGTTTGGACTTCCAAATCCCGTTTCATTTGGTTTCTCATGAATAATATCATTCCATTGTCTGTCATATCCTCCATTATCATAAATCTTCCTGTTTCCAGTCATTTTCTAAAACCCAAAAAAGAATAGTGTGAGAGGAAAAAATCATGCTAGGGAATCAACATAGTAAAGGGGGAGTACCCTCAATATCTAACATCTTAGGCTAAATTCTAATAATGTTACCGTAGTTCTAGGACTATATCCTATTCGTATACTTATCCTTAGGGACATCCCTAGACATACCTTAGAAATATCTCTAGAAACCTCACTAACGTTTTCATATCGTAGTTTCCAAAGGATAACTAAAACTTTCCTCTGATACCAACTGTAGAGACCCAAAGCATGACGTACATGGATAATACATTACTTTTGTGGAATACTGAATACATAACAAAAACCAAAACTCAAGGACCATAATAGTTTAGTGTCTTGGGAAACATGGAATATAAACTTCTAATCATGTTGAAAGATCTTCAACAACTCCCATAAAGATCTTCCACTTTTTGCTTCCTTACCTAAAACCTTTCTTTATTTCCTGGGGAAAATAAAACATATAAAGGGTGAGATCAAATGCTCAGTAAGGGAAAAAATAGTGAACATAAAACAATCCATAAACATTTGAAAGAAAAAACTTGAACATGAAATATAAACATTAAAAGCTTGATTAAAGACATAAATCTTTGAAGTACGTAAGGAATATATCATAAAGAAACATTAAGCATGATAAAATAGCATGGGAGTAAAACATGTAATTGTGGAAACCATTCGGCACATGTCTTGATTTCCATAGTAGCCAAGGCATTGCTTCCAAAACCATATTAGTGGACAAAGTCCCTTTCTGAATCGAGTTCACTCCTCGTTTTAGTCCTATAAAACTGAACCAGATTAACTCACCGTTCCGGCCATGTCTATCTCATGAGATATAAATCTTTACCCAATTCATTAGAGGGAGATATAGGTTCCACCCATCACATAATGAAATCATTCTTACTTGTGCCACAAAATAAACATACATAATTCATAATAACCCAATAAATAAAATGAGTTTCATAAACATCATCCCATCATCACATAATCCATATAAAATAAATGGATATCATTTCATAATAAGAAAAGTGAAACCATGTAAATCATAGAGACATTATACTTGAAACATATTAAATAATGACATCTTAGATGAAAAATGGTTTTGATAAAACACATGAAATGAATTCTTGAGGAAAATATCATTTCTTCTTCTAAATCAATTTCTCTTCACAAAACGTCGTGCAATTTTAAAAGAGGGATATTTTGTTGAAAATAGTCATGAAATATTTTGGAGGAAGCTTAATGAAAATAAGGCATTATAAAACCGTAAAAATCATTTCATGCCGTATAAGTTAAAAAAACATTCATCTCGTACTTTTTCCGTAAAAGTCAAAAAAGTACCTTGTAACGTAAACAAAAGAAAGATTCCATACATACCATGTAGTAAAAGTCAAAAAGTAAAAAATAGGTAAAAGGACTTTAAATATTCATGAAAACAATGTTATAAAACTTAGACATGGACGATTTCAATAACCTCAGTAAATACTTACGAATAAGTAATCTCGGATAAAAATGAGATTTGAAAAATTATCCCTTACCTTAGGTCTGATATGCTTCATACGTATCCAAACCTCCTCTTCTTTGAAGCGCCTCTTTGAGACCTCCTCTTAGGGCACTAAAATTTGTATTTGAAGAAGACCAAGACCTCTAGGATGTTTCTAGGGAAGTGGGGAAGTGAAATGGGAAGTGGTTAGATGATCTTGAAGGCTAAAATTTGTGTTAGGAGGAGAGGGATGAGGTTCCCTTTTATAAGGTAGGAGAGGGGAACCTTTGGAAATATAAGAAATATTAGTTTATATTAAAAACCAACCCCACTTAAAAACTTCCAAAATGACTCATATCCGAAGCATAGATGTGATAGGGTTTTAATCTCATCAACCATTAAAATTTAGACATGTTAGGAATTTATTTTAAACATTATCATCTTGATTTATCCTTATTTAATCAATTTAATTTTAATTGAGGTAATAACATTCTAAATTTTAAATTATAACAAATAATTACTTATTTGTTGTGAATTATCCATAATTGGATACTTAATTACATTTTAGAGCATATAAATTTAAATTAATAATTTTTAAATATTTTTCTGATTTTTAAACAATTTTATAATATGTTATTTTTATAAAATAACAATAGTGTCAATTTTGACACTATTGATTTATTTGAATTTAAATAAAATATATACAGAAGATATGTTCGAACTAAAAGCTTTAATAGATTCATAAAATGTCATATGTATATAGAAAATTAGTGGAGAAGATTAAATATTTCATATAATATTTATTTTATTATTTTTAAAACCATTTATTTGGGTTATCTCTTAATAAAATAATTACTACAATATTTTTGTATAATTATTTAATATCGTTATTTGTTGGATAAAAATTAAAAATAATACCCTATGATGAAGATAAATCTATTACCTTTAACAATAATACTTTTACTCGAATTTATCATCTTGAAATCACAATATTTAAATTGTTATATTTATTAAACTATGAAGGTGCCAACTTTGACATCATTTCAAATAAAATAATATAAGTGTCATAATCGATTTTATAAGGCTTGGAATGGTCAAATATTCGACCATTGGATGATTATGGATTAACTTTACATGAAAATAATGTTTTTGTTAGGGTTTTGTGCCTTTTATAGTCACTATTAGTTTAATAAAAACTATATTACTGATTTTTCACTAGATAAACAATTTCTACATCACTATTGTGTCACAATTAATGATAATTATTTAATCCCTAAAAATTATAAATAAATTCATATGATGTATTTAATTTCATTATCTTTCTGGAGACTATTAATGTTCGATGTTTCATGAAGTTATCACTTAATTAAAATTAATATACTATTAAGATTTAAGAGAGTGACATGTTGTCAGTTTCTTTGGATTTAATAATAATTATGTTATTTTGATGGATAAAAGTCCATTAAATGATTCTAATCCGACCCTTAGGTGATATGGGTCGATGTTTAGTCATCCAATAGGATATTGGCAGGTATTAGGGTAATTTTATAATCTTATATTTACCCTTAATTACCCGATTTACCTTTAACTATGGTAAATAAAATTTACCGTAGTTACTATTCATAATGCCCAAAAATAAAAAGTAGTCTATTAATATAATTTGTACCCATTGATTCCTAATATAGAATCCATTTTTCCAAATTCAATACACAAAATTTGCATAAATTAAATTAAAATTAATCCTGTTGTCGAAAGAAAACGGGTTTTTGTTTAAAACGTTGCAAAAGATTGAATTTATTTAACCTACGAATTCAATGTCAAATAAAGGCTAATGAGATACATTATATTAAATGGTAATAATATATTCTATTTATACTTTTAAACCATTAAATATTATAAATTAATCACATAAGTTATTATGATGAAAAACGTTTTTTTAATTAAAATATAGCGTGTTTTTACTATTCATTAAAATATGAAAGTTATCAGAATAATATGAAACTTTTATCCAAGGTAAAATTATATATCAAGATTCCAAATAATATTTTTATTTTCTAAAATTGAACTTATAAACATGTCAAATACTACATTTAATGTGGGTGCGCCATCAAAAGGCGGAAAAAATACATTTTTTAAAAAATAATTATTTTACCCGAAAAATTTATTTTGTTCTTATACCATGTTCTAGAAAATGTGTAAGATGAATAATAATGTTATAAAATAAAAAATTTAGTTAATACTATTCATAACGGCTAGTTCATAATAATATTATAATAATATATCATTGTTTAGTAAAACCCGGTATTGCGTACAACACATGCTATCGAGGAAGGTTCCGATTGTGTGTAATGCAAGCCAAGTCAGGGTTGCGTGTTGTGCAAGAATCCTTCATTATTTCGTATAACAGAATCCAACCATATTTCATTTATACATTGAATATATATATATATATATATATTTACACTCAATGTTGCGTAGAATAACTATTATAAAACGGACCTGAAATTGTGTGTAACACAATCTAAGAATAGTGTTGTGTATACTTCAAGCTAATATAGTGTGGCGTATAGCACAAGATAATCTTGTTGTATCATAAAACACATGACATCAAATAAATTAAAAAAAATACTTTTCATAAAATATCGTGTTTTTACATCTTCTCACTATATTCGGTGTTGTCTTTCTATGTTTATTTTCCTAAAGGTCACTTCCACAGCTAAGAATGTGAAGGTGTTTTTTTCATCATAGAAGTAATATTACTATGCTTCAATAAATTCCAAAAATTATTCCCATGTTCAATAATGTTCATATAAGTATCATTTCCAAAACACCATTATTCGCAATACTCATTTTTCTGAAAAACTAGTGACTTTTGGGAAACTCCCAACATTCATGAATCATAAAACATTCAGGAAAATCTACCATTCACGAATCTACCATTACTACATAATATTTATACTAATTATCTATCCAGCATTATTTTTTGAAAACCTATTTTTTATGTTTCTTATTCACATAATAATTATAGTCACATAAATCATTTGGGAGATTATAGTTATAAGTCCTCAAAAAATATTGACCCTTATAATGATGAGAAGAAACCTATTAGTAAAAAAATATAAACCATTATTAAAAATATATAGATTTTTAAGAAATCGATGTATTTAATTAATCTATATCATTCCTAGAAAATACATCTCCTCTGATTCACCAATGCAGGTCTATATTTGATGACCTCGTGAAACTTTAACTTTCGGAAACCTTTTTTTACTTCTTTCACAAAATTCCAAACATTTCATTTTATAACCACAAAAATAAGATAACTTGGATTCAAAACTCCATGATTAACCTAGTGTGGATTGTAAAATCACAACAAACTATCTATTTCCAACAATTAATAACCTTTTTCCCAAAATATCCCAATTTGGGTTTTTTGGTAATTATAATAAAAATTAAATAAAGAAAATAAAACAATGAAAAAAATCCATAGTAATGAAATAATTCATCCATCACTCTAAGTATTAATGATACAAGCTCAATATATAGAACAAGAGTGTCATGAGATAATTTCATTGCTCAGGGGAACTCATATCCTGCAAACCCCCTATCCTCTACAAACCTCGATTCCATTGAATTTCACCATTCTCCCCCTTTGGATAAAACACATAGAAATTAGTATTTATCATTTGGAACCCAAAAAAACCAAAACATGAATCATATATCACCTGAATCAAAGTACCATATTAAAAAAAATAGATTAAAACAGTGAACAAAATGAGGGGAAAAGTTAAATATTGACCTCCTCATGCAATGGGAGGTAGCTGAACACCATGGTTCAACCGATATTTCTCAAAAACTAATATGTACAAAGGCTTAGTTTGGATGTCATACACTTGATAATTAGTTCCAACATTCTCCATTTTAATCATTCCATCTTCTATATTTTCTTTTTTTAAATGATATCTGATCTAGAAAAGTTTTTTATGAGTGTGTTGAACCATATTTTTTGTGATCCTGATTGAGATCTTGTTTTCCTAAAATAGAAAAATCAGTTGTTTCACCTCATAACCAATATCAAAAAAAAATTTCTTCATCCACAATAGATGATTTCATTCCTTATTCATGGATATGTGCTCTGATTCATCCATATTAAGATAATTAATTTACAATTTCTTACTCAACTAGTCCACACATTTGTTCCTAACGAAGAAGGAACCCCCACTAGTGGAATTTCAATATATTGCATCTCTAACACATCCAACATAATAGAATATAGATAATTCATTATCCCTTCCTTCTTTTAAGTATAAGCCAATGTTTAGAGTGACTTGAATGTACCTCATGATTCTATTAATCACTACAAAAGTTTATTACCTTTGATTACTCTGTGAATGATTCAATAAACATGTCATGAAGATGATGTCTATATATCTCATAGTAAAATACAACGAGATTCCATTGATCATATAATACAATATAAGATCCATATATTTCTCATTATCATACATCCCATGTTTTTTCCCAACCATAATTTGAGTTAACATTATTTTTAATCATGCATGTTGAATTTATTCAGAATCTATATTGTTTGCTTTTTGTGGGAAATGAAGGTTTATTCCTTCTTTTGATTCACTTGCATCCTTAGAAGGTATGTGAGTTCACCAATCATGGAAATTTCAAATTCTGATTTCATATAATTAGAAAATTTCTCCACTAATTCAAGAATTTTTTCATCAAATAGGATATCATCCACAAACACAAGCACTATAAATTGATTTCCATGAGATTTATTAAAATTGAGATTATGGTCAACAACTCCTCTTTTAAATATAGGCTTATTCATATAAACAACCAATTGATCATACCATGATCATAGTGACTAATTTCAAACTTATATAGTGTTATTTAATCTAAATACCCTTTTATCATTTCCAATCCTAAATCCCATATGTTTTTCAATATGAACTTCTTTTTCAAGAACTCTATGTACGAATAACATTATTAAAACCATAAAATAAACTTCGTATGCTATTTGAATTTCCATAGCTAAGAATAGCCTAATATAATCTAGTTTAGATTCTAGAGAAAACATTTCAATAACAGCAATGCCTTCAATTTGATCATATCATTTACAACACAATTATACCCTGTGTCTAATCTCATTTCCTTGATCATCTTATTTTTTATTGAATATCCACTTTGATCCAATCATGTTGTGATTTGATGGCCTAATAAAAAGTTCACATGTCCATTTTTTACCAATATGATCAAGTTATTCATTCATGGACAAAACCCATCATTTAACCTTCGCTAATTCCTTATACAAGGATGATTCTATCATTGATAGGAGAGAATAATGTGCCACATTCTTCATTCTCTTTATTTATGGAGGTTCTATCTAATTCCCAATGTTGTGGGATTGATCACATTCTACTCTTTTTCTTATATTCTGAGGTTCTAGTTTATTTTCATTAACAATGGTTTCCTCTTCTAATTCTACATATAAATAATTATTATATAGAGAATCCTAAAAGTTTGGAAACCCTTCATAAATTGGTATTTTTTAATGTATCCCTTTTCCAACTTCTTCTTCATATTCAAACATGTCAACATAAGTTATCCTTGAGTTATTATTAATTTTATCCTTATTGGTTTTG
Organism: Viscum album; assembly: GCA_963277665.1. NCBI lineage: Eukaryota > Viridiplantae > Streptophyta > Magnoliopsida > Santalales > Viscaceae > Viscum > Viscum album. The sequence goes on along the minus strand of OY728135.1, from coordinate 66,119,234 downwards.
ACATCATTACTCTCCACAATATTTCTAAGTTTATTACTGTAGAATTTATAGTCTAACTTCTTCACTGAGTATCCATGAAATGTTCCTTTATCTACAAAATCACCATACTTTCCTTGATTTCCTTCTTTGTTTCGGAAGAAACATTTACTTCCAAAAACATGTAAAAACTCTAGTGATGGATTCCTTATATTCCATATTTCATACGATGCTCTTTCCTCTCATAGACTTGTTCCTATCCGATTTTTAGACTACACCACAACTTCACTAGCCTCTTTCAAATAGTGATGGGAAACACTACTCTCAATCGGAATAGTTTTGGTCATATTATTTACCTTTGTTCAATGACCCAATTCTGTTGAGGTGTTCCCACTAAATAAATTTCATTATTAGTCACATATTTTTTGAAGTAATTTTAAAATTTAATGCATGTGTATTCAATTCTATTGGCTGGACCTAATACCTTGATAGTTTCGCTAGTTTTATTCTCAACTCTTTAGAGTTGTCTCTTTATGAAATCAATCACATCACATTTACTCTTAATAAAAAGAACACATTCCAATTTGATATAATCATCAATTTAAATAGTGATGTACCTCTATAAAAATGTGGCATCTACATTCATTGGATCAAAAATAATATATGAACTAGAGTAATAAGATTCAATTCCTTTTGTTTCTCATCCAATAAGAGTTCTGAGCCATTTTTTCTCACTTAAAAGCATCAATTTTTTTTCTTATTCATGATTTAGATTAGGGTTGTCTACATAAACATTTATCTTGGATAGTTTTTCAATGCTCTGTTGATTAATGTGACCCATAATCTAGGGTCCCAAGATGATTTCCTCTTCAATTATTAATAAAAAATTGTTTTTGTTATTTTTTACATGGTATAAATTTCCATTTTTCCTCCATCACTTCACGAGAGAATTAACTACCATTCCATTTATGGTGAATCTATTTTTATTAAATTTGACCACAAGTCTTGAGTCATATAGTTGGCTCACACTTAGGATATTATGACAGAAACCATCTGCATAGAGAACATTCAGTTTCTGTATCCCATCGCATGAAAAATATGTATTTACACTGACATTGATCTTTATAGACACCATCAAATATGAATCACACCATTCCATAATCTCTATACTTTACATTTTTGAACAAAATCTCATTTCCTGTCATATTGTATTTGCAACCATTATCAAAAATCAATGTGCTACTATTGTTTGTGACTTTGAGTGTGATCGTTTCTATTTCGGTGTTCTCAATCTTCTTCATTTCCTTCTATGGGATACCTCATTGAGTTGTGGAATAATATGGCCTCTCAATAATCATCTCAACATTCATGGTTGAATCATACTAATCATCTTCTTATAGAGGAGAGTATCTATTTGAGGGTTTATTTTTCTACGTTGACTTGTATTCACTTGTCTCTAATTTTTTTATTTATGGGTTCCACCTCCACTTTACATGAAATGAATGTATTTATAGGCAGTGTTAGAATCATTTAAACAATATCCATTGAAATTATTTATGCAATATGCTGAAGGATATTATCTCATTCTATTTTTTTATTTCCTTATGCTTCACGATTCAGATTGCTAATTTCCTCTTCACTGTAAGACAAGGTATAGCCCAGAATGTTATAGAATTGAAATTTCATATGAAGAAATATATCTTCACTTCCATTCATACACATGTAATTTTATTTTTTAAAGTTCATTGGTTGAATAGTAACTATAATGAATTTATGATTATTTCCAACTCTATTATCTGTTTGGTTTGAAGCTATCTTTGATAGAACATCCTGATCCTTTGTGATATGGCCAACATTATACTTCCCTTTTTTCATATCAAATTTATATCCTTTGATTTTTTTGAATCATAACCAATTAAAATTCTACTTTTAATTTTAGTTCATTCATCATTCAAATATTTCTCTACTCCTTCAAAGCCACATTTGGAACTTTCTAAAAGATATACGTCTGAGAACCATTTAAACAATATATTCTTCTTTTATTAACCTAATTTGTTTTTACTTATCATTTTACTCCATGAGGTAATTACTTCTTATTCATGTACCGAAACTATCTTTTCCTTCAACTATAACCTTGAATTAACGTCACTTATAATTGTATTTATCATAATTCTTAAGTTTAAACTAAAACATCTCTCTTGAGCCTTCATTAGATATCAAAAATTATTCTATATCTCTTTATAGTTGATCAATATATACTTGAAGAAGATTAAAATACTTTTATTATTCCTTAAACAAAGCTCCAATATTTCTATTTTTCTGTTTTTAATTCCATGATCACCAAAAACACCATCAAGTTTCATTTTGAAATAATAAACACCATCTAGTTGATGTTTTACTCTATTAAAGGTTCATCCATTTCAACTATATACATAATTGAATCTTTAAACCAATATTTAAAATATGTTTATGATTCTTCCTATAACTCACTGTCATCCTACTTTTATTTGATAATGAGGCTCTTCCTTTGAAATTGCATTCCTAGTTTAAAGTTTTTGCTTTGTGGGAACTTCCTCAAAAACATTTTCATGGTTTCTAATTCACCATAATCATCATGAAATTTTCTTAATCACCTTACCTCAATGTTCCTTATTTTCCACATAAAAAAATCTAGATGATTCATCCTTTCAAATATCCCTTTTATACTCTTGAGTTTCGATCAACAAGAGAAATAAATTTATCATCGATAAATTATTTTTCATCACTTCATTTAGTAGTTTAATATTTTCCATGTATTTTAACTCACTCTCTTTACTTTCTAGAATGGTTGTAACTTCTGGTTTAATTATAATTTCATAGGCCACCAGACTACTTAGCAGATCCTCAAGAGAAATCAAAAATTGATCCATTTCCTCAGGATTTATTTTTTTTGGATTATATAGAATTGGAAACATACAATATATTTTATTTAAAACTTCAATGTCCTTAATTTCATCCCCATTACTTTTAATCAATCCAAAAGTGTCATTAATATGATTAAATTAAATTTCTACATTTTCATTAAGATGTAATTTAAAATCAAAGAACTTATGTATAGAACTTTGTGTTTTCTTCCTTGACTTTATTATCACCTTTATATAAAATTTCCAATTTATACTAAAAAGAATTTAATAAAGTTAAACTCATCACCTTAAAGTAGATTTGATTTGATTTACTATAATAATAACATTTTGAGCATCATCATCTGCATCAATAAATTTCTCATATGATTCAATCATGGGATGTCATTTAGTATCACTGACCCGAATCCTTTGAACTGTAGAAAATAGAACTTCTATCCCAGTAGATCACAAAAGAGATCTCATTATATTCTTCAAATTATTTATGTTTCTTCCCTCTCATTTACTAAATTATCCATAAAAACCCAAACATAATACATATTTAGTGCCTACAACTAGTTGGCTTGGATACCACTTGTAAGACTCCAGAATAACCTAAGTGGGGAGAGGTGAATCTGGGTGTAAAATTATTCTTAAAATAATATGGATCTTGTATCCATGTTGGTAGGAAATCATGAATGTTGGAAAGAAAATATTATTCCCATATACCTTCATGTTATGTGTTTTGAAGAATCAAAAAAATTCCTACATTTATTATAAAAAATTTACCCAAAGTGTTTCATATTATATTTATCTTATGTAGTGTTTACAAGTGTTTTATGATATGAAATAATTTTATATTATGATATTTGAAGAACATATTCAGTTTCATAGAATTAGAAAGTGATGATGTTTTTTCGTCTATATAAGAATTTATCTTACAGTATACATATAATTTTCTGAATATAGATACTTTAGTGAGAATGAAAATATAAAAGGACATTATCATATAAAAATAATATTTATAGATAGAATAAGTTTAATAATATAAGTGTTACATCAAAATAATATTTTATATAATACACTGATGAATTATCTTACACTGAATTAAATTGAGCTTATCTTATGAGGAAGAGATTCTTTATCTTATTAAAGTTATATTTTGATTAATTGTTCTTCTAGTTGATATCATAAAAATTATAGTACTTTATAATGTCATGATTAATTTTATAATCTCTTAATGTGTCACTTAATTCAACTAGAGAACATAAAAATGAAATAATCTATTTAAGAAAATATTGATCTCCATAAGATGTACCATGAATGGGATAATCTAAAGAATTAGAAGATTCATGTCATCACTAAAGAGGAAGAAATTCCTATATTTTGGAATGTTTGGATGCATATACTTAATATCCTATCTCATCAAGACTATTTTATAAGCTCTCTTGACCATGATAATTACATCAGAATCTAGGTTAAACATTATATAAATAGATCAGTTATCCACATCAAAAAAACATAGGAGAAAGAGTTGATTTATTTTTTAGAATAATAAAGAAAAGAACTAGAGACCTGTACATAGTGGAAAATAATACTCATGTTGTTCTTATCAGTTCTATCAGTTGCACTAAAGATCATCCCCAAATATACCATAGATATTTTCCTTAGTTGATTCGTCATCTACTATCAATTGTTGCTTGCAATTGTGTGATTCATTTGTTCCTCTTAAAGATAATTTCCTTTTATCTTATTTATAATCAGTGTAAGCGTATGTTCAAGACAGTGGATAGGTATTGTAAAGGGAACTAGTGCAGAAAACGTTATTTACGTCACCATTTTTTACGTCGGTCATATATAACCGACGTGAGAATCTATGAAACCTGGTTTCTTACGTCGGTTATTTAATAACAGACATAACAAATGCGTTGAGTAGCTTTTTAACATTGGTTATTTTAATAATCGATGTTACAAATCGCGCGTGTTTGGTTTTTACGTCGGTTATAAAATAACCGACGTAAAAAACCAAAGCGCAGGGGGGGTTTTTTACGACGGTTATAAATTAACCGACGTAAATAACGAGTTATCTACAGGTTTTGTATGTCGGTTATTTTATAACCATCGTAAAAAAACCCCCGCGCTTTGGTTTTTTACGTCGGTTATTTTATAACCGATGTAAAAAACCCGTAGATAACTCGTTTTTTACGTCGGTTATAAAATAACCGACGTTATAAATTTAAAAAATAGTTTATAATGTCGGTTATATAATAACTGACGTTATAAAACATTTAAAAAATTTAATCCCCATGGACTGTCATTTACGTTTTTTCGATCGACAGTCTGCCGGCTCGTCTCTCTCGCGCGGTAAACCCTAATCGGCTCGTCGATCGACCTGCATTAAACTCATTTCGGATTCATCGTTTATCATCTGTAGTCTCCTCGGATCTATCATCTCAACTCGAAACCCTCAAGTAAGTATTCCACCAATTTATTTCATTCGTTTTTTCCCGGATAGTCTATATTTATGTTTTGAAATTTTTTTGTTTAAACTAGGATAGATTCTTCCATTTCGAACCCTATAACATCTTTTTGAATATCGTTGGCACCGGACATTCGTTTTTATCTTGAGTGTCTTCTTTTGTATTTCTTTATAAAACAAATTTTGATATATTACCTTGCATTTAATGACTCAAAATCCTCCCATGTTGGAAACATATTTGGGGTTATTTATTGAAGGACTATGTCGCGATTAAGGAAAGATTTGGAATATTTCATGATTTGACCGGTTTGAATTTCATTATCAAAAAGAAATTTCAGGTATGGTTGATTCATCCATTCCTTTTATCCTATATTTCATTTAACACTCAGGTTCATCTAAAAAATTTGTAGTTGGATAACCAATAATGATTATGTGATTAGAGAATTAAAAGAAATTATCATCATATAAAGTGAATCATCCTTGTTGAGTGCCTTATCATAGAATAGGAATCAATCATCCATATTGAAGATGTCAATTTTTTAGAAAACAAAAACCATTAATGTAAACCATTTATCATTCATTAATTGAACTAAAAAAAATATTTACACATGAGTTATAATGGAACATAGTAAAATAAATATTTATCATTCACCCTCATAGAGTCTAATAAATCTATGATAAACCATTTGTTTTCTTTAATGGAAACAAATTCACTTTTACCCACTTTGTATTTTTAGAAGACACTAAACTCCCTTATAATTTCACCCTTCTGGGAAGTATTAAACATCATTATATCCCTTTAAAAAATCTAAATGTCACAGAAATATCGTGCATCCATTTTGTCTTATAAGACACTACTATAGATAAGTATACCATTTTTTATATTATTAGTTATGATAAACTCTATCATAACATCATTAATATATGATTATAAAAATGGGAATGTCACAATTCTCATGATTTTAGTTTAGAATAATGATAATGTTTTTTATTAATGATAATATAGACATGGGTAATTTTACAAAAAGAATGTGATCTTGAATAATGAATGTTACTTATATGAATTTCACAATATTTTTTGATTTTATGTCACAAAACTAATTGATGATCGAATAAAACAAATAATTTCACCACCAACCAAAGTGAAACCAGTGTATTGTTCTATTTTTGAAATTCCGGATTTAATCAATGAGATTGTGATTTATTTATTTTTTTAGAGTTTCTGAATCAAGATACTAGATTCTATTTCAAATGGGTATCTGTTTGTTTTTTGATGTTTCACGATTTTATTTGATGTAGGTTTTTCTTTTTCATGGATTACTTCATAAAGTGATCTCGGTTCATTTGATTTTGTGTTTCCTTTGACACAATCCACCCTCAATGACTATGATCTCTCATTGCCAGTTTTTCTCTAATTGTTCTCTCATACACCTTTTGGATTTGATGGTTGATTACAAACATATTTATTCAAATATTTAAGCTAGATTATATGAAATTTTTAGGATTATATTGTTGTTTTATTCCACTTTATTTATTATTCTATCCAATACTAAGACCCTTTCTAGTAAGAAAAATTTCATAAGAAATACGATTGGACTCTTCATCATATTTCATGAAACGTTTTTAATAATGTCACGTTTTTTAAAAACAATTATATCATAGATGTGGAAACAGGTGGTGTCTGGGGGGGTGTCCAAGGGTGTGGGTGGGTGTGAGTGGCTATCCACGGGGGTGGGGGCCTGTCCAGAGGGTTTTGGGGGTTGTCTGGGGGGGTGGGGGGCTGTCCAGAGGTTTGGGGGATGTCCAGGGGTTGTTGAAGGGGTAGGGGTGGGGGTGGTGTCCAAGAGGGGTGGGGTGCTGTCTAGAGGGGTGGGGGGCTGTCCATAGGGTTGGGGGTGTCCAGGGGTGGTCCAAGGGTGTGGGTGGGAGAGGGGGATGTCCAAGGGGGTGGGGGCCTGTCCAGAGGGTTTGGGGGGTTGTCCGGGGGGTGGGGGTGATTCTCAGGTTTACTCCATTTTCTCCAATTTTCTATCAACAATGTAGGCGGGATGGTTTTCTTTGATTCAATGAAATTTAAAAGTGTTATATCTAACTATATTTTGTTTTAAAAATAATATTCAAGTATATTTTCTTAAATACCCATAGATTTGTTTTATATTTTAAATTGTTTTACATTCAAATTATGATTTTTTTCATATAAACATATATTTGTCTTATATTAAAAATATATATTTTTTGTTGATATTTGTTATAGGTAATAATGAGTCGAAGTTGGATTACGGAACATCGAATGAGTAATGAATTTGAGGAAGGTGTTGATGCCTTTTTGGAATTTTTAAAACAAAATGTTCCAAGTACTGACATTTTTTTCTGTCCATGCCTGAAATGTTTGAATATGAAGAAGTTGAAAAGTAGAGAGATAAAAGATCATCTGATTTGACATGGTTTTAATCCGAGTTACAGCCCTATGATTTGGCATGGTGAAAATGGACAGAATGTCACTAATGATGATGATTCGCAAGATGGTAACTCCGATAGAATTGAAGAAATGATTCGCGATATTGTAGCAGAACAAATTGAGATAGAACCGACAGTTGCGCATCTATATGGTGATGCTGAAAAACCATTATATCCTGGTTGTACAGATTTTACAGTTTTGTCGGCAGTGTTAAGATTGATTAACCTGAAGTAGAAACATGGATGGAGTGACAAAAGATTTACAGAGCTGCTACAATTGATGAAAGACATTCTTCCAAAAGATAACGATCTTCCAGATTCACATTACAAAGCCAAGAAAATATTATTCCTGATGAAATTGGGATACAAGAAAATACATGCATGTCCGAATGATTTCATTATATATAGGAAGGAAAATGAATTTCTGTCAGAGTGTCCTAAAAGTGGGACATCACGGTATAAGGTGAAAGAAAAATCACAGGCTGGTGTAGAGATTACAAAGCTCCCTTCAAAGGTATTTTGGTATCTTCCTATAATTAATCGTTTCAAACGTTTATTTGCTAATTCACATGATGCAAAAAGGATAATATGGCATGCTGAAGAGTGGGTATGTGATGTAAAAATACATCATCCCTATGATTGTCCCAAATGGAAGAAAATTGATGCGCAGTATTCTACATTTGGAAATAAAATTAGAAATCTCATACTAGGGTTGTGCACAGATGGAATGAATCCATACCGAACCCTCAGTAGCACACATAGTTCATGGCCTGTTTTATTGGTAATTTACAACCACTCTCCGGAAGTTTTTATGAAGCACAAATATTTCAGGTTGAGTATAATGATCTCTGGTCCAAAGCAACCCGGTAATGATATTGATGTTTACTTGTCACCATTGATTGATGATTTGAAACTGTTATGGGCTGATGGTATTAGGGTGTATTATTCTTATAAAATGGAATATTTTCAACTGCATGCAGTGCTTCTGTTCACTATAAATGACTTCCCAGTGTATTGAAATTTTTCTGGATACATTGTTAAAGGGCATAAAGCATGTCCAATTTTCGAACAACAGACGTCGTATTTTCAATTGCATCATGGGAGGAAAACAGTGTACATGGGTCATCGAAAGTTTTTTCTTATGGAACACCCTTATAGAAGACTAAAAAGGTAATTCAATGGCTCACAAGAATTTGATACTGCTCCAAAACCTTTATCCCCTGATCTGTATTTTGAGAGGGTGAAAAACCTTGATGTGACATTGGGAAAGACACAGAAATCTGGAAATGATAGACATATTTGGAAGAAAATGCCAATTTTTGAGCTACCTTATTGGAGGTATCATGAAGTTAAGCATAATATTGATGTCATGCATGTGGAGAAGAATATCTGTGATTCTTTGATTGTAACATTGTTAGATATTAAAGGAAAGACTAACGATGGGTTGAATGCAAGATTAGACTTACTATAAATGGGAATACGTTTGGATTTAGCTCCCACTCCTAAAGGAAGACGAACATTTCTTCCCCCGGCTTGTCATAAATTATCGAAGAGGGATAAAATTAGCTTCTGTCGGTGTCTTCATGATACCAAAGTTCCTTAAGGTTATTCTTCTAATGTAAAATTTTTGTCTCATTGAAGGACTTGAATTTGATAGGTATGAAATCACATGATTGTCATGTCATGATGCAACAAATTCTACTAGTTGCAGTGCGTGGAATATTTCCCATTCGTGTCAGAAAGACTATAATGAAGTTGTGTTATTTTTTCAATTCAATTTGTAACAAGGAGATTGATGTGAATGCTTTGAACATTTTGGAAAAGGATTCAATTTTTATACATTTTCAATTGGAAATGTATTTTCCTCCAACTTTTTTTGATATAATGGTGCATTTAATGATTAATCTGGTTCGAGAAATAAAGCTTTGTGGACCTGTATATCTTCATTGGATGTATCCTTTTGAAAGGTATATGAAAATATTAAAGGGGTATGTTAAAAATTCATATCGACCTGAAGCCTCCATTATTCAAAAGTATATTTCTGAGGAGGTAGCATAGTTTTGTACAAGATACTTGGTTGCGGAGCAACACATAGGTTTGCCTCCATCTCGCCATGAACGAGTTAATAATGAGGGAAAGGGGATTCACGGCTTGAAAGTCAAA